>CM021766.1:102054112-102119916 GCA_011076525.1 Nettapus auritus | reverse complement strand
GGGTGATCGTTGTGGGCGACTCCCTTCTCAGGGGAACGGAGGGCCCTATCTGTCGGCCTGACTCTACCCGTAGGGAGGTCTGCTGCCTCCCTGGGGCCAGGGTCAGGGATGTTGCCAGAAAGCTTCCCAGCCTGGTTCGTCCCTCCGATTACTCCCCACTACTGATAGTCCAGGCTGTCAGTGATAACATTGACGAGAGAAGCCTGAAGGCTATCAAATGGGACTTCAGGGGGCTGGGACAGTTAGTGGATGGAGCGGGAGTACAGGTGGTGTTTTCGTCCATTCCTACAGCGGCAGGGAGGGGTTGAGAGAGGACACACAAAGCCCACATGATAAACACGTGGCTTAGAGGCTGGTGCCAACACAGAGGTTTTGGGTTCTTCGACCACGGGGCGCTTTACTCGGCACCCGGCCTGATGGCCGCAGACGGGTCCCAACTGTCCCCAAGGGGAAAACGGATCCTGGCCCAGGAACTGGCAGGGCTCATTGAGAGGGCTTTAAACTAGGTAAGAAGGGAGATGGGGATGAAACAAAGCTTGTTGGAGGTGGGCCAGGGGGAACAGTGGCAAGGCTAGGGGAGAAGGCAAAGGCTCAGCTGAAGTGCATCTACACTAATGCACGCAGCATGGGCAACAAGCAGGAGGAGCTGAAAGCCATTGTGCAGCACGCGGGCTATGGCTTGGTTGCCATCACGGAAACGTGGTGGGACCACTCTCATGACTGGAGTGCTGCAATGTATGGCTATAGACTCTTCAGAAGGGACAGGCAGCACAGAAGGGGTGGTGGAGTGGCTCTCTATATTAGAGAGAGTTTGATGTCGTTGAACTTGAGGCTGGGAATGACAAGGTGGAGTCGCTATGGGTTAGGATCAGTGGAGAGGCCAACAAGGCAAGCATCCTGATGGGGGTCTGTTATAGACCGCCAAACCAGGATGAGGGGGTGGACGAGGAGTTCTACAGACAGCTGACAGAGGTTGCGAAATCATCAGCGCTTGTTCTTGTGGGGGACTTTAAGTTCCCAGACATATCCTGGAAACACAACACAGCCCAGAGAAAGCAGTCCAGGAGGTTTCTGGAGATCGTGGAAGATAACTTCCTGACGCAGCTGGTTGGTGAGCCTACCGGGGGAGGTAATCTGCTAGACCTTCTGTTCACTAACAGAGAAGGACTGGTGGGAGATGTGGTGGTCGGGGGCTGTCTTGGGCAGAGTGACCACAAAATGCTAGAGTTCTTGATACTTGGCGAAGTCAGGAAGGGGACCAGTAAAACCACTGTCTTGGACTTCCGGAGGGCTGACTTTGAGCTGTTCAGGACACTGGCTGGCGGAGTCCCCTGGGAGGTGGTTCTGAAGGACAGAGGAGCCCAGGAAGGCTGGGCGCTCTTCAGGAAAGAAATCTTAATGGATCAGGAGTGGTCTGTCCCCACATGCCCAAAGACGAGCTGGCGCGGAAGAAGACCGGCCTGGCTGAACAGAGAGTTGTGACTCGAGCTTAGGAGAAAAAAGAGGGTTTATAATCTTTGGAAAGAGGGCTGGCCACTCAAGGGCACTACAAGGATGTTGTGAGGCAGTGCAGGGACAAAATTAGAAAGGCCAAAGCTCATCTGGGGCTCAATCTGGCTACTGCTGCTAAAGACAACAAAAAATGTTTTTATAAATACATCAACACAAAAAGGAGGACTAAGGAGAATCTCCACCTTTTACTGGATGTGGGGGGAAACTTAGTTGCCAGAGATGAGGAAAAAGCCGAGGTGCTTAATGCCTTCTTTGCCTCAGTCTTTAGCAGCAAAACCAGTTGTTATCTGGACGCCCAGTACCCTGAGGTGGTGGAAGGGGATGGGGAGCAGAATGTGGCCCCCACAATCCACGAGGAAATGGTTGGTGACCTGCTACAGCACTTGGATGTACGCAAGTCGATGGGGCCAGATGGGATTCACCCGAGGGTACTGAGAGAACTGGTGGAAGAGCTGGCCAAGCCGCTTTCCATCATTTATTGGCAGTCCTGGCTGTCGGGGGAGGTCCCACTCGACTGGTGGACAGCAAACGTGACGCCCATCTACAAGAAGGGCCGGAGGGTAAACCTGGGGAACTACAGGCCTGTCAGTTTGACCTCAGTGCCAGGGAAGCTCATGGAGCAGATTATCTTGGTTATCTTGGGCGTCATCATGAGGCAGTTGCAGGGCAAGCAGGCGATCAGGCCTGGTCAGCATGGGTTTATGAAGGGCAGGTCCTGCTTGACGAACCTGATCTCCTTCTATGACAAGGTGACACGATGAGGGAAAGGCTGTGGATGCGGTCTACCTTGACTTCAGGAAGGCATTTGACACCGTTCCCCACACCATTCTTCTCAGGAAACTGGCTGTCCATGGCTTGGACTGGCGCACGCTTCGTTGGTTTAAGAGCTGGCTGGATGGCCGGGCCCAGAGAGTCTTAGTGAATGGAGTCAAATCCGGTTGGAGGCCAGTCACTAGTGGAGTCCCTCAGGGCTCGGTACTGGGGCCAGTCCTCTTTAACATCTTCATCGATGATCTGGAAGAGGGGATCGAGTGCACCCTCAGTAAGTTTGCAGATGACACCAAGTTAGGTGTGTGTGTCGACCTTGTTGAGGGTAGGAAGGCTCTGCAAGATGATCTGGATAGGCTGGACCGATGGACAACGGTATGAAGTTCAAGAAGGCCAAGTGCCGGGTCCTGCACCTGGGGCACAACAACCCCAAGCAGAGCTACAGGCTGGGAGATGGGTGGTTGGAGAGCTGCCTGTCAGAGAAGGACCTGGGAGTTTTGGTTGACAGTCAGCTGAATATGAGCCAGCAGTGCGCTCAGGTGGCCAAGAAAGCCAGCAGCCTCCTGGCTTGCATAAGAAACAGCATGGCCAGCAGGTCCAGGGATGTGATTGTCCCCTTCTACTCGGCTCTGGTGAGGCCGCACCTCGAGTACTGTGTTCAGTTTTGGGCCCCTCACTACAAGAAGGATATGGAGGTCCTTGAGCGAGTCCAGAGAAGGGCAAAGAAGCTGGTGAAGGGTCTGGAGAACAAGTCTTACGAGGAGCGGCTGAGGGAGCTGAGACTGTTTAGCCTGGAGAAGAGGAGGCTCAGGAGCGACCTTATCGCACTCTACACGTACCTGAAAGGAGGCTGTAGCGAGGTGGCGGTTGGTCTGTTCTCCTACATGCCTGGTGACAGGACGAGGGGGAATGGGCTAAAGTTGCATCAGGGGAGGTTTGGGTTGGATATTAGGAAGAACTTCTTTACTGAACTGGAAGAGGCTGCCCTGGGAAGTGGTTGAGTCACCATCCCTGGAGGTCTTTAAAAGATGTTTAGATGTAGAGCTTAGTGATATGGTTTAGTGGAAGATTTGTTAGTGTTAGGTCAGAGGTTGGACTCGGTGATCTTGTAGGTCTCTTCCAACCTAGACTTTCTGTGATTCTGTGATTTACCACATTAAACCTATAAAAAATATAAGGAAGTGTTTTGGTTAATCAGCACAAAAGATGAATTTCGGTGAAATGAACCCCGTGTAGCTACCCCTTCTCAACAAAACCCAGAAGTATCTCTTCCTAACCAAACCAATACGAACTATCTAGTAGGATAGCATGTTGTTTCTTTTGCTTCTACTGTTACAACAAATATAGCATGGAAGATGTTGAGGATCATTTAATCTGCAAGCTTTTTTAATTTGGAGATTAAATTAATTTAAATTAAATTTGGAGATTAAATTAATTTCAGGCTCCTTGAATTACTGTATTTTAATTCTTTGCAGCCTGCTTATCTGGTTGTTTTACAACCCAAAATGAAATAGTAAAAATTTTAAGAATTACTGCTAAACACATATTAGGAAAGAGTTACTGCCTGAACACATATTAGGAAACAATCACTGACACAGGAGTGTTTTAAATGACAAAATATCCTTGTTCCTGTCCTACATTGCTTGTTGTACCTTATCTTTTCTGTGTTTCATATCTGTATTTTCTTTGCTTTTAAAGTGTCTTGTGATTTAATTTTTCTCAGTTACGTAAGTTAGTATTGAATAAAGAACTTGCTCCATGATAATGCTTTAAAGAATATATTGTCCCATAAAACACTCACAAGGACATTTCCAAATCTGTGGCTAATGTAAGTTAGGCACCTGCAAAAGAGATGTTAGGTTACTGTCTTTTGGCTCAGGGTTGTGGAAAAAAAGGGTTGTAGAGCATGTTGAGAAGTAAGCTAACCTGCTTGCATTCCTAAACAATTTTCAGTTATTTTTAGGCAAATTATTCTTTTTTTTTTTTTCTTTTCTTTTTTTTTTAAATTTCTTTCTTTTTTTTAATCAAACCTAAATTTCTCCAATGAAATCTCTACCCTTGGAATTTATCTCTGTTTTTTTTTTTTTTTTTTTTTTTCCATACTCATTTCACATCTACCAAACCAGGAATATGCATGCTAAGATCACTTCAAGCTGAAACAAATGCAGTTGTGCACTGTATTACATGCCTCCAGCAAAAGGAGAATCTTGGAGGGAGTTGCTCACGGCTACTCCTTATGGCTTGGTGCATTTCATCCTCAGGGCTTTGGTTAGCATTTGCGATCCATCAGAAAGCTTATTTTTTGAACATTAATTTGGTTGCCATAATTTTATTTTTATGAGAAAGTAGTGTAGAATTTAATAGAAAATGATAATGATATTTTCTCTTTACTACCTTTGAAACATACTAGAAAATTATGTGCATACACAAGTCTACAAGGATGGGTTTAAAAATTATAGAAAGAAAATTATCCTGTAGTTAATTCTAGACATTATTTTAATAGCAATTCTGTAGAAATCTATTAAAATTATTCTGCATTTTAAACTCTATAGGTAGGGGAAGATAGCAGAATCTTCTATGTTGATTATAATATTTCAGCATTTTCAATTGTACAAGTTTACTTGTAAAAACAAATAAAACTGAAATGGCTTGAAAGATACCCAAATAACCTCAGTTTTTAAGCTGTTTGAAAATCTTTATTAGAAGGGAGTATGCTGTATCCTGACAAAGCAACGTCATGAATGAAAATTCAGGACATTAAAATGAATTAAAAGAAAAGATTGCTGTACCATCTTCACTCCCACTCGTGCAAGCATTAAACATTTATGACAATAGGGATGGTACAATGATGAGTGCTACAGTTTTAAAATAAGTCCTAGACTCTTACATCTTCAGCTCTAACCCACTGTAGTTAAAAAATAAGCAAACAAACAAACAAACAAATTAAAGTAAACTTACAAAAGGTGCAGCATGATTGTCTCTCTGTGTTGAATGGCATCATTGGGAATTGGCCACTCAAATGACTCCATTAATTCTAACAGCTGAAAGGAGAAAGATCTTCTGGTAAAGCAATCTCTGAGAGAGTCCCTGTGATGACACTGAGTCTTGTCTTGACCCCATTGCTCTTACTGGGAAGTTTCTAATGCCTGGCTTATCAAAAGAAGGAATTTCATTTGAGAAAGGGAATTCCTTCCTCCTATTTCTTCAGCCCTAAAAGGACTAAATCTGTTTACCTTCAGGACACTTCCTGGTAGAATATGTGGAAAGGAAGTGTTGCTGTGGAGGAAATATAAAAAACAGAGTATTTTTCAATTATTGGTGTAACTAGTTACTGGTGTCTGTCACTGAGGCTCAGACTCATTTTGTCTTTGGACATACTTCAGAATAATTAGCAAATAAATATACCGAAGTATGTTTTATATCTATTGTTGTACAAAATAAATGAAGTAACACAAAATAAATTTCTGGAAGATGACTTTCGTTAGCATTTAGATCTTTTTTTTTTTTTTTTTTTTTTTTTTTTTCCGAGTGAATATTGATAGAAATAAGAGAAAAAAAATATATTTTCCCAGCACTCATGCCTTTGTGTGCTTTTTGTTTATTTGTTTCCTTTATTAGTTTAGTTTATTTCTATTTTTTCTTTTTATTTATTCTTTTCACAATCTTGAAGTCAGCAGCTGCTGTTTTTGAATATGGTCTGGTACTGGGCCTTATTTTATTAACTACATATCATAGAAGAACAGAGAAAACCAACTTTAAAAGTAAGGATATAGTGCCAGTAAGCTGAAAGAGAAAAATGGCCAGTACTGTATCTTTACACTGACTCATGGATGGTGGCAAATGCTCTGTGGGGGTGGCTACAGCAATGGAAACAGAACAACTGGCAGCACAGAGGTAAACCTATCTGGGCTGCTACTCTATGGCAAGATATTGCTGCCCGGGTAGAAAACCTGGCTGTAAAGGTACGTCATGTAGATGCCCATATGCCCAAGAATCGTGCCACTGAAGAACATCAGAACAATGAAGAAGTGGATCGAGCTTCGAAAGTAGAAGTAGCTGAGGTGGACCTGGACTGGGGACGTAAGGGAGAGCTGTTTGTAGCTCGATGAGCCCATGAAACATCAGGACATCTAGGGAGGGATGCCACATACAAATGGGCTCGTGATCGAGGTGCGGACCTGACCACTGAGGCCATCACACAGGTCATCCATGAGTGTGAGACATGTGCTGCAATCAAACGAGCCATGAGGGTAAAGTCTCCCTGGAACAGGGGGAGATGGCTTGGATTTCGATATGGTGAGGCCTGGCAGATTGACTACATCGGACCGCTCCCACAAACCCGCCAAGGCAAACGGTACATACTCACCATGGTAGAAGCAACAACTGGGTGGCTGGAAACATATGCCGTAAACCATGCCACCGCCCAAAACACTATCTTGGGCCTGGAGAGACAAGTGCTGTGGTGACATGGTACACCAGAGAGGATTGAGTCCGACAATGGTAGTCACTTTCGAAACAATTTGGTCACTTCCTGGGCCAAGAGACATGGCATTGAGTGGGTGTATCACATCCCTTATCACCCACAAGCCTCTGGGAAGGTTGAGAGGTACAATGGATTGTTAAAAACTATGTTACGAGCATTGGGTGCTGGGACGTGGAAACATTGGGACATGAATCTACCAGAGGCCACTTGGCTAGTTAACAACAGGGGGTCTGAAAACCGTCCTGGTCCTGCTAAAACAAAACCCCTACACACTGTAGGAGAAGCTAAAGTCCCTGTAGTGCATGTAGGGAAGTGGATGGGGAAGGCGGTGTGGGTTGCTCCTGCCATGGGAAAAGGCAAACCCACTCGTGGGATTGTCTTCGCCCAAGGACCAGGATATACCTGGTGGGTAATGCAGAAGGATGGGGATATCAGGTGTGTGCCTCAAGGAGATTTAACCTCGGGAGAAAATTAATCTGTAATTCAAGTTATGTGTTGTAGGAGAACACTGCAGAACCAACGACAGATCAACATCGCAAGGAACCAAGCTAAGCTGGTGCTGGTGTCAAGAAAACCAACTTCGCCTGCCCTGAGAGAACACTTTGACAGATGAAGCTGAAACCATCAATAGCTTTTATGATGTGGGACCTGAGTGTGACACAAATGTTATGGAATAAGCGGTGGAGGTTGTGTTGGGTCTGTTTGGGATGGAGTCACTTTTCCCTGCTGCAGCCCACACAGTGCTGCACTCGGAGCTGGAACAGCACTGGTATCACTCCAGTGTTGTGTCTATTGCTGCATAGTGCTGGCACAGAATCAGGACTCCCTCCAAGCCCCAGGAGCCAGCAGGCTGGGGGTGGGCAATTGATGGGGAGGGGACATCACCAGGGCAGCTGACCTAAACCGACCAAAGGGATATTCCATAACACCTGATGTCACACTCAGCAATAAAGGGGGCTCTTGTGGGGGAGGGATCTCTCTCTCTCTCGCTCGCTCTCTCCTGAACAACCGGTACGCGTTTTGAGGCCCTGCTTCCCAGGACGTGGCCGAACATCGCTTGTTGATGGGAAGTAGAGAATAATTTTTCCTTTCTCTCTGTGCTTCCGCGTGGCCTTGTTGTTTCTTTTGTTACTTTCTCTCCCCATTCCCTTTCCCTTTAATTAAATCATTCTCATCTCAAACCTCGAGCTCTTTGTGTTGACTTTTTTTTTTCTCCCCCTCCTCTTTGAGGAGGTGGGGAGTGAGAGAGCGGTTGTGGTGGAGCTCGGCTGCCCATCCGAGTAAAACCACCACATTACCAAAGTCACCTGGAACCTAAATCAACATTATGCCTGTGGTCTCTTGAGATTATGTTAAGAAAGATTGTCTGGCCTTTCTTCATTTTGTGATATTTTAATATTTTTCCATTAGTTTGCAGTCGTAAACAAGTAAACATGTATTTTCAAAATAATCTTATTAAAGGATAATCTAGAACAATAGTTTTAAATTGTATTCCACAGCCTATTAATAATTTGTAACATAACAAGGCACCCCCAAAAAGCATATTACCCATATCTTACTTTGAAATAAAACTTGAATATTAACCAGTCAGTAATTTATTAAAATAAATAAATATATTTTGGATTCTAAAAGAATGAGAACAACGCATCTAAGACTGTATTCAACTTATAACGTTGTGAATTGTTATGCAGCAAAGTGGACTAAAAAATAGAGTTTAGAAAATACACACCATTGTCTAGAGGAAACATCTCACCTTCATATTATGACAGTGGTTTGTGGATTGGCACTTCATTTTCCTTCTGCCTTATCATCAAAATTTACACAACCATATGTGAGAATTAGGATAGTGTTTTGTTATCTAAGGGTTGCTGTACATTGGTGTGTGATCTTCATAATTTCACTTAATAATGTCCTGATGGTTTCATGGGAGTAACAAAGAAACAAAAGACAGAAAAGTAGACATATGCATATCTGCACACAAATACATGATTTTTTTCAATACTAGAAATAAAAACTGAGAAGAAACATGGTTCAGGCTTATGGCCCAGCTAGTTTTTCTGTTATTTATTTATTTTTTTACAAAACCAAAAACAATACTCACAAGACAGAATAAACAAACAAACTAAAAACAACAAACAAACCAAACATTCCCTACACACACACAAAAACAGAAGAGATGTTAATCGAATGCGTACTTACCATCAAAATGATGTGAGATGCTTTCTGCTATCATGTATTTGTTAGCGGTATTTCTAAAATTAGTGAATAAAAGTTTTGCTATTTTTGTCCTTTCTTCTTGTTGTCGTTGTCATTCAGAGATTAGAACTTCATGCCTACTTTCCTGGGCTGTAGTTCTCTATCAGAAAAAAATAACTTTTTTTTTTTTTTTTTTTTTTTTTTTTTTCCTCTACAGAATCTGGCTTACCTAGATATAGAAGGAAGAACTGAGGGGGTGGGCAAACAAATATGTAGCCCATATAGTAATGTTCCCCAGAATGACACACACTTTCTGTTATACAGTGCAGGGTAAGGTGAAAGCTTTGCTATTCCACGCTTCCAGACATCAGTGGCACAGTTACATGCACCCTTTACAGACGATGTACAAATAGATTAGCAATTGAAACATTCAAAATGAGTATGAGTTACCTGGCAGCTAAAGTATCAGAGAAAGCTGATGCTGGTACTTTTGTTATATTTTGAATGATGGAGAACAGGAATCTCACACCACTTAGAGACAATTGATTCTCTCTCTATATTCTGTTTTTCCAGGTATCTTACTGTAAGAGAAATATTGATTTAGGCTTTTCTAGTATATTTATCAAAAGTTTTTTCTTTGTAGCGTCAATAGTATTTTACACAGTGAAACTGAAAGGAACCTATACCAAGGATGAAACAAATCCAATTTCCAACCAACTGCTACCTGTGAGCAAAGCAATCAGTATCTAGGAGCCTTAAGATCATCTTTTTGATGATTTCTCTTGCTACATCTTGAGTCACTGTCTGGAACCATCTCTGAAAGGTCATTTATGGAAGCTGTATCTTAAGCTGTTGCATCCAAAGAAGACACTAAAGTCTGAACTGGTATTGATTTTTTTTTGCACTACAACATTACTTCCAGGAGTAAACTACTGAAAAAGCACTCTTGATAAAACACACCATGTGCAAGTGACCACATAAGATAGAATCGCAAGCAGCCTAATTGTTTAATAGTACCCATCCTTAATGTGCAAGGAAACTGGACAAAATCAACATAAACCTCTTATCTGAGATCAAATATACAATATAATGATGTACAATAGTCTGCATGGGCCAATGCAAAGTCAGTTGAATCAAATACACAGTGCCTGCACTCTGATGCAATTTTTGTACTTTAAATATGCCCTGGAGAATTGCTGCTTGGAGGGGTCTGGGTGGGGTGGGGTGAGAAGCAGAGTGCTACCCCTGAAGTTATTTTAAAGTACTGAAAAATAAAAACACCTCATACTATTCCCAAAAGGTTTTCAACAAGTCAAAATAATTTAAGGGTTTGCACTTGTCTGATATTTGAACCATGCTGACAGCTGCAACTTGCAGAGAAAAAGCCAATTCAGCCTGATCTAGAGTCATCCTCCCAAGTATTATTATTAGCCCACTGTTGCATTATAATTTTCTGAAGGAGAGAGAGTTTGCTAAGTAAGCAACTATATCCACTAATGAAAGTCCCAGCGTGCTGCATGTAACTCAGTGCATATACACACACAGAATGAATTTACACTTTTTGACACCTTAAAGGCTTGTCAGAAGCCATGGCAACTTCAGAAGTGTCTGTTTTCTAGCAATACATTTAACTGCATAACTTTTTGTCTTTTTTCTCTTATTTTTTTTTGAGTTTTGCTGACTGCTAACAGCTTTTGTTCCTGGGACATATCAAAGAAGATAGATAACAGAAGTCAGAAGAAACTAAATTCATTATCACATTTAAATGTAGTGTGTAACATGTTTTTATTTATTTATTTTTCTTATGGAGAATTTATATTTTCTCTTCCGGTATCCTATATTTTTTTAACTTGATACTCTTAACTGCAGATGAATCAAGAAGGATCAGATCATTGTCTAAGGGCAAAAAAAAAAAGAAAGGTTAAATGAAGAATCCCTGTTGCTTCTGAGCACACGAAACTTGAGCATTTAAATTAATCTATTTTCCTTCCCAATGTATAAAATATATTACTTATGAAGCCCAAGTAGAAAAGATTAATCTATTATTTCTATCTCAGTGTCTAATATATGTTTAATTTGTTTGGGGGTACTAAAAAATAAAAATAAAAATTCAATAGGTGATAACACAGTGGATGTCTAGCATGAATTACTGACTACTAAAGCCGTTCCCATATAGAAAGGGAGAAGCCTCAAACTGAGAACATATGAGAAAAATGCTGTCATTAATGCTAAATTCTTTCTCATTTTTTTTCCTACAATACCTTTTCACATTTTGTGTGACCTCCAAGATGATCTTTTGAAGGCTAGGTTTGTACCTAGCTCTCCTTGTGAACCACACACTGTAGAAAAGGGAGCTCTTATGAACAGAATTTATACTTTGCCATTTTTAATACATCAATCAGTTATAACAAACAGGACAGGTCATGCCAGCCTCCTCTACTAGCAATCCTGATGGGTAGGGCAGGGATTTTCAGAGTCAGGTCAGAAACCCTCTCTGGCTTGCACATATTAATTCTCCTCTCAGTAAAATTAGCACAGACCTCAGCCTATCACTCCCTGCTGCCAGCACCCAAGCTTGAGCTTAAGGTCATTAATTCAGTCCATGGTGTTCGTCCAAAGTCAGCATGACAACCTGGTTATAGGGACAAGTTCCTCTTGGAAGTCAGGGTTGCCCACTGAGAAGAGGGAACTGAGGACTGTAAATTAATCTCTCTTTACTGCATGTTGATTAGAAAAACACACAGAATGCTACAGGCAAGATCTTGATCTACACAATGACAATTCAATTGAGTCAAAGCTCTTATGATCAATCCCACCTAGTAATCTAGTCTATAGTGATATTCTGAGGTAATTGAAGTTGTTCTGCATTATCATTTCACTATTTTTTTAAGTCTTCCATTTAGAAAATATTCTTCAAAATATGAAGTGAGAAATTACATCCAATCCTGCTTGAATTTGTTTAGTAACACAAGCCAGAGTTGATTTAGATCCAACAAAAGTGTAAGCAGCAAAACTGTGTTGTTTGAGTTAGATTAACTTTGTGTTTTTGACAAAGGAAATACCTGAGTATATTTAAAAAGAAAATAAAATTTTCTGTGGAAAGAAAAATTTCCCCCCCCCCCCCAAGGTGTCTCCAAGCACCAGTAAAACAAAAGGAACAGGAAATGTCTAGGGATTTACAGTTTACTATCTACAAATCTGAGTTCTAATCTTTTGAACGTACATTATTCTGATTCACTGTAGTATTTCTTAGATATTTTCTATACCTTTAAAATAGGCAAAGTTGAAGGAAAGTTAAATTACAGTATGAAGATATTTTCTTGATGCAAATGGTGGATATGCTAACTTGGAGGGGAGCGCTGCTGGATCTTGTCCTCACTAACAAGGAGGGGCTAGTTAAAGTAGTGAAGGTTGAGGGCAGCCTCAGTTGCAGCGACCAGGAGATGGTGGAGTTCGGGATCTCACGTGGCAAGAACAGAGTACCAAAAAGAATCTCAACCCTGGACTTCAGTAGGGCTAACTTTGGCCTTTTCAAGCATTTGCTAGGTGAAGTCCCATGAGACAAGGTACTTTAAGGAAAAGGAGCCCAAATAGCTGGTTAATGTTCAAGGACTGCTTCTTCCAAACTCAAGAAGAGAGTGTCCCAACAGGCAGGAAGTCAGGAAAGAGAGCCAGGAGACCTACATGGTTAAACAGTGAACTGCTGGGCAAACTCAAGCGGAAGAGGAAAGTATAAAGATCATGGAAGGAGGGGCTAGCCACCTGGAAGGAATATAAGGCTGTTGTCAGAGGATGTAGGGAGGCAACTAGGAAAGCTAAGGCCCCCTTAGAATTAAACCTTGTGAGAGGGGTAAAGGACAATAGAAAGGGCTTCTTCAAATACATTGCAGATAAAACTGGCACTAGAGGTAATATAGGCCCATCAATGAATGAGGTGGGTGCTCTGGTAACAGAAGATACAGAGAAGGCAGAGTTACTAAATGCTTTCTTTGTCTCTATCTATAATGCCAGAGACTCGCCTGAGGAGCCCTGTACCCTGAAGCCCCAGACAAAGTTGAAATAATGGAGGAGTTTGCCTTGGGTAATGAGGGCCGTGTTAAGTACCGATTAAGCAAGCTGGACATCCATAAGCCCATGGGTTCTAAAGGGATATGTCCATGGGTACTGAGGGAGCTGGTGGAAGTCATTGCTAGGCCACCCTCCATAATCTTTGGAAGGTCATGGGCATTGGGATGTTGATAATTTTCTTCACAGTGGCTGCTGTGGTGCTGTGTTTTTAATTTTGGATGAGAATAATGCTGATAACAGTGCTTCAGTTGTTGCAGAGCAGTGCACACCCAGAGCCAAGGACTTTTCAGCTTCTCATTCTGCCTTGCCAGCGAGGAGACTGAAGGTGCAGCAGGAGCTGGGAGAGAACAGAGCCAGGACAGGTTACCCAGACTGGCCAAGGTGATATACATTGCTAGGCCACTCTCCATTATCTTTGGTATGGACATGGGTATCAGAAGAGGTACCTGAGGACAAGATAGAACAACGGGCAACGGATGCAAGCTGTAACAGAGGAGGTTCCACTTAAATATGACACAAAACTTTTTTTTATGGTGAGGGTGACAGAGCACTGGAACAGGCTGCCCAGGGGCGTTGTGGAGTTTCCTTCTCTGGAGACATTCAAAACCAGCCTGGACGCGCTCCTATGTGATGTGATCTAGATGTTCCTTTTTCAGCAGGGGGATTGGACTAGAGGATCTTTCCAGGTCCCTTCCATACCCTAATATTCTGTGATTCTGTGGTATTCCAGACCATATGGCGTTGTGCTGAACAATAAATATAGGGGGAGTTGGCCAGGGAGGCGGGCAGCTGTTTGGGATCTGTCTGGGAGTCAGTCAGCAGGAGGTGAACCATTGCACTGGGCATCACTTGCTTTGTATTACCCATTTTTTTCTTCTTTCTGTTCTTCTTCATTCCTTTTCTGTTCTATCAAACTGTCTTTATCTCAATCCAAGAGTTTTTTTTCTTGTTTTCCCTATTCTATCCCATATTCCACTGCTGGGGGTGGAGGGCAGTGCAGTGAGTGAACAGTTCTGTGTAGTTTAGCTGTTTGCCTGGTTCCACCATGACACCTTCTAAACCAGTGCCTGCTTTTAGAGTTCCTGATTAGCATACTACCAAAGTGTCTCTCAGGAGGGCGCAATTCTTTGCCTTTAAACTTCTCTTGCAACTTTCCCCTCCTCTGGGCCAGCACAACAGAGGGAGTCTGTTGGAAGGCCCCTGAGGTCCTCGGGGCCTGGAGGAGGGTGGCCCTCAGGTTGAAGCTCTTTCCCACGGCAACACAGCCATGTTTGGCTACAGGTGTGAGCCACCATCACAATGGCCATCGCAGCAGCCTGCTTATGTCACAGCAGACACCACCACCCTGCCTTTCCTTCTGGGCCTTATAAAAGCAGGAGCCTCACAGCAGGCCCACCACTGCCAGGCTTCGAGGCTTTCAGATGCCAACCACACGTGGAAGCAAGAGGAAGCAGAGCAGGGAGGTGGGAGGCTGCCCATCTTGGAAGGAGGTGATTAGGAGACTGGCAAGGTGGTCAACATCCAATAGGATGAGGAGGCCATGTCAGGGGAAGACAAAGCAGAACAAGAGGAGAAATAGACACTTTGTCACAAGAGCGATGGCCAGCATTCATATCACCAGTGCCATGCAGAGTACGGCTGTAAAGCCAGGAGTGAAAAGCACAAGGCCACAACATGTCCTTTGGCCAAAGAATGGTGTGGGACCATGGCACGCCAATCGTCATGTGAATGACCAGGGGAACAGAGTGCCAGAGAACAGCGATGAGCCCATGGTGGTGGATCCACCAGCAGAGGAGGAAGAACCCATGGAGGTTGATACACTGCTGACAGGTCAGGCATGGAGCTACCTTGGCATGTCTTTGCTGTCCACCATGGGAGCACAGCAAACTCATTGCAGGAGTGCCCAGCCAGCTCCCTACGTGCAGCGTAGCCTCTGTGCCCACCATTTACTTGGGCAGAACCACCACTCTGTACATCTTGTGGGCTCTCCTGCAAGACACTGCAGAAATAAATAATTCATTTGCTGATTGTTGAGGGTTTTGTGAACCCTTCTTTCCCAATCCCCACCCCTCTTGAAGAAGTAGCATCTCTTCTTCATGAAGCTGGAAGGGAGAGGGGAGGAGAGGACCTGCCTGCTGTACTGGTGTCAAAGAAGGAGACCCTCAGAAGACCACTGTGGGACTGGGGAGGAAGGACGCTAGGAGGTGTCTCAGTCTGGGGACGAGAAGGCTAAAGAGAGGGTGCTTGAAGATTCAGTCAGAGTCTCTGTGGCAGTGTCCAAAGCACAGCAGCAGACTGAGCAAAGAAGTCAGAGGGGCAGCAGTTCCTCCGGAGAAGGAAAAGGTTTCAGGTCTCCTGGAATTCAGAGCTGGGTTCCCTTTGAGATGCTTCATGAGGAGCTCTTCCTGAGACAGGGCAATAAACAAGAAAACAACCACCACCACCACCATCTGGTAAATTCCTCTCCTCTCCTCTCCTCTCCTCTCCTCTCCTCTCCTCTCCTCTCCTCTCCTCTCCTCTCCTCTCCTCTCCTCTCCTCTCCTCTCCTCTCCAGCACTTTGGGGACTGTGTGCAGGCTCATCTCCTCTTCTGGTTGTGGGAGCCCTGTGGTGCCATCCACCAGCCCTCATGAAGAAGTGGCATCTTGTCCTGATTTTGGCTGAGATATTGGTAATTTTCTTCACAGTGGCTGCTGTGGTGCTGTGTTTTGAATTTTGGATGAGAATAATGCTGATAACAGCCTGATGGTTTAATTATGGCAGAGCACTGCATACCTAGAGCTTTTCAGCTTCTCATGCTGCCTTGTCAGCAAGGAGGCTACGTATGATTTTTCTTCAGTTATCCACAAATTATCTTCATTTTGGTGAAGAATATCTAATTTTATTTCAGTAAATTTCATCTATTCCAGCGTGTTTTACTTGCTGTCCCAGATCCCAGTTATCCCAGCATTTTCTACTTGCTGTCCCAGCATGTTCTACTTGACATCTATTTTAAGACATCATATGAACAATAGAATTTAACTACTTTATTTGCTACAGCTTTTCTATCTTAGGACAGAGTGGTGGAGGAAATTTAGATATTCTGTTCTCCGTGACTCTGTCTTCTACCAAACAAAATCCATCATCTAAGAGTTAGAGTGAATATGGTGGAAGTACAGAGAAGAAATCTCTCCCAATACCTTCAAAGCTTTGAATAAATATTTGCAAATCAGTTCTCTCCTGTGAGGTGATTGCTTACTAATATTTTGATTTTATATGCCAAAGCAAACTCAGGAAGGTGATATGAGTGCCATAAACTCAAAAAGATATTTGATAATGGATGTAGAATTAGTTTTCAAGAGCTTTTTTTTTTTTTTCTAGTCACTAAATAGTAGCTCTCATATACACTTAAGCACTAACTTCCTATTGCTTTTACTTATAGGACCTGACTTTGTGAATCAGTATGTCTTTGGTGTGTAAAACTGTAGAAACATGATGTCTAATTTGGTTAGGAACCTGTAAATGTAACCTCCATATTTACTCCCCCCCCCCCCCACGCCCCGCCCACCTTTGGTTTCAAAAGTAATGTGTGTCCATCTGTCAGTGTCCTACATGTTTTGAAGAGTTCAGAGCATGTTTTATGCTTTACATAATGCTAAAATCCTATGATACCATAAAAGAAAGTAGAAGTACAATTTTAAGCCACAGCTCATTGAACCCATTTTAATTAAAACTTTTTGAAATATATTTTATAGGCTTCCTGATTTCAGCCGCAGATTACTTGCCCATTTATAGGATGAATACACTAGGTACTTTTTGTTTGGCATACTTAGAGATTGCAGCCTAATGTTGTCCTGAAGGTATTTTATTTGATGAAATCCATTTTAAGCAGCCTAATTCATGAATTAGTTGCCAATGTAGGGCATACACCCAATCTAATTTGAGGTACCCATATAATTTATCCTGAATGATGCAATCTCCTAACGAAGCAGCAGAACAGAAATAAATTCCACTAGTATAGAAGGGCACAAATTCATAATGAAAATAAATAATCAATACTAGTGCATGATGCTTAGCACAAAATGTTTAATCTAAAAAACATATGCAAATGATGATTAAATTTTTTTTCAAGGACACCTTAGAAGTGAGTAATATCCATACAGGGTATTGTTACTGTAAATCATTAACATCATTTCTAAAACTTTCCTGTAATATAGAGGCAAATAGGAATTTTGGAAACAGCATCTATCTAAAACCATCTAATCTGGACACACAGGTAATTCCTCACCCTTTCTGCCACATGAAGCTAATCAAATTTCGTGTGCCATCTGATTGTTACAACCTCTTCAGATGGACTTGTTCCCTTTGGAGTTCAAATCCAATAAATGCAGATGTATAGTTGTACATCAGATTTTTGTTTTATTTGTTTTGCAATTCATCAATGACCTGCAGTAACTTTCAAAGGACCCTAAGTCAAAATGGTCTGAAGCTAGGCATTATTGCTTAAAGGACTGCACGCAATCTCAACTCTCTTTTTAAAATTTTCTGAATTCAAAGCAGAAAACAATACGCTGCTCACTGGGACCTCATTTTAACTGAAAAATATTAAAATGTAAGTGTTCCATGAAGTAAACCTTTGCTGTTCAGTAATGTGTATCTGAACATTCAACAGTGTTACACTATCCACTTATGCTCTTGCAGGTAAGTGCAACTTTGTTCATCCATTTATGAAGGTTAAACCTTCATGGGTTTGGTAGAGCTTGATACTGTGAATGGTGATATCTCTCTCATCCCTCTCTCTCTCATCACTCTATGTAGGACAAGGTCCAAACATTTAAGGACTGCAAAGCTAGGTCAGTGTTGTGGTTTAACCCGGCCAGCAGCCAAACACCACACAGCCGTTCGCTCACCCTCCCCCCTCCCTCTCTGGGATGGGGGAGAGAAACGGAAAAGTGAAACGAGAGTTGAGATAGAGACAGTTTATTAAGATAGGAAACAATAATAATAATAATAATAATAGTAATAGTAATAATAATAATAGTGTGTATGAAACAAGTGATGCACAATGCAATTGCTCACCACCCGCTGACCGATGCCCAGTCTATCCCGAGCAGCCGGCCCCCCCATCCCGGCTAGCCACCCCTATATATTGTTTAGCATGACGTCAGATGGTATGGAATACTCCTTTGGCTAGTTTGGGTCAGCTGTCCTGGGTCTGTCCCCTCCCAGCTCTTGCTGCACCCCCAGCCTGCCCGCTAGCAGAACAGAGCGAGGAGCTGAAAAGTCCTTGGCTTGGTACAAGCACTGCTCTGCAATAACCAAAACATCGGCATGTTATCAGCATTCTTCTCATCCTAATCCAAAACACAGCACTCTACCAGCTACTAGGAGGAAAACTGTCCTAACTGAAACCAGGACAGTCAGATTCAAATGTTTTTGTAGCCACCGTCATTATGTCTAGATGGTGATCTGGCAGGAGCCAGTCTATAGATGGAGCTGATGAACAAAGCAAGAATATAATGATTCTTCATCAGCCTGTCCTTAAAGCTTTTGCTAATTACTAGTTAATGGACTGTATGTTCAATGCAGACTCCCAAGTTCAATATCCTTGGCTGAGTATGTTTCTTCATGAACCTCTAAGCCTCTTGGAAACCCTTTATCTTTCATAACAAACAGTCAAATAGATGATAAACAGATAAATTTTGTGGAAATCATTTTCCCAGCATGAACAACAACGAGAAAAACTGGGTGAAAAAAATTTCTATTAATTTATTCTAAAAATACTCCTTGTTTCCATGGTTTTGTTTGTTTGTTTGCTTCTACATCTCACACTTTGAGAACCAGGAAAAGGTTATTACCTGATACTTTTTGCTCTTTTCCAAATGTAGTAATTTTAATCTATCACTTTTGTTGGTATACGGACTATTCTGTATCCCTCTCTGTGTATTTTTTAGTTATCTTTCAGAATTTATAGAGTGAGTGGGGTTGCTACCCATAAAGATTTCAAGATCCTTTTCCTGAATGGAAATTTGGAACAATTACTCTGCTCCTATATATAATTGAAGTGTTTCCCCTGTGAAGATTGCATTGAATTAATTGTATTTGCACTCCACCTGCCATTTTACTGCCTGGCCACTCAGGATCATGGTAGAATTTTGTGCCTCTTTGAAGTTAACATTAAGCGACAAACCTAAACACATTAATTCCAATGAACTCTGTCCAATTTTTAATCTGTTCTCTGCATTATTTAGTGATATGTTAGATGTCAGAGGACCTACAAAGATCATTAGGGAAACTTCCTTGGAACAACCCTTTACTCTGAAAATGGCTCATTTATTCCTATCACTTTTTTAGCATGTTATTAGTTTATGATGTGGTTAACTACAAAAAGCTGAACTATACTGCAATTTGGTGGAAAAGTGTTGCACTTTTCAATACTAATTCCAAGTTCTCTATTAACGTGTTTACAATAAATGTAATGTGGAGGTTGTAAAGTAAGACACATATCTGCAGAATAGAAACTTCATCTGCATTAAATAGAAACTTCAAGAGATAGTATTTATTCTGGAAAATATGTAATATTCCCTCATAAAAAATGTAGTTCCCAGAACTTAAGAGCCGATCATAGAATTATTCAGCTTGGAAAAGACCTCTAAAATCATCTAGTCAGCCTTTAACCAAGTACCAAATTCCACCACTAAACCATGCTACTAAGTTCTACATCTAGATCAAATTATGTTCATGACCAACTGACGGTTGGAAAAACGGTGAAATTATAACAAGTGTTTGGTTCCAAGGACAAAGAGTTAAACATGATTAGATCATGTTTGGCTTTGAGGAATTGTAGGAATAGAGAGGGAAAAAGTATGTGTTAAGGAATAAGATAAGCCTTACAGTACTGCAAATCACAATTTGATATGTCATTGTGAAGGAGAGAGAATCCTGGAATGTGTTTTTTTTGTTTGTTTGTTTGTTTGTTTAGTTTTGTTTGTTTTTTAAATAATAATAATAATAATTTAATTATTTTATTTTAAAACCACTGTGTTATGGAATTTTTATATTATGACTTCCAAGGCATTTATTATTATTATTATTATTTTAATAGGAGTTTCATATAACCTTTTAAACTACTTCTCTTTGGTAATCATGAAATACTTTGCCCTTCATAGCATAAATCACTGTGTCTCAGAATTTCTTCTCTATTATTAGCGTGTAAATAAAGATCATGACGATGAAGGGCAAGTCTAACATTTTGGGAAATATTGAGTTTATGGTTATACAGTAACATATTAACAGTAAAAATTAATGGATACTTTGAAAGCATTGGCATGAAATAAAAATTTAAGGCTTAAAAGCTTCACAAATTAAGAACTCATGTCTTAACTACAAAAATAATGCCTTTCTCCTTTCCTCCCATCACGCTAAGAGAAATTGCAATATTCCCATATAGTCTTTACAATATCTCATTCTTCTAGAAATCTTGTAGCAAAGGAAGCAAGCAAAGATTGTACATTTTGCTGTTACTGATCAAGGAAAAAAAAAGTCGTTTTAACTGGGACATCTGTTGGATCTGAAAAAGAGTATTTTAACTCACTTTGGGCATCTTACACAGAATCAAGAAATAAAGAAGTGAAGAATTGGGTAAATTAAACCTTTTGCACTTTATTTTATGATTTATAATTTGCTAGAGACAAACAATAATAATGATGTTGTCGCCTCCTTGGTAGAACACTTAGGCATAAAATCTCTATATACCTGTACTTACATAATGATCTTGTCACTATGTATTTCTAAAAAAAAAAAAAAAAGAAAATCAACTAGAGCATCTAATAATGCATTACACTACTTTTATTTATAGTGAACTATGCATATTCCTGGGAAGTATATAATGTGTATTTAAACCTCCTTTCTTAAAGGGATGGAAACGATAATTGCATGCAACCATTGGTTGTTACCCTGAGGCATTAATTTTGTAAAAGTGTAGGACCATGTCTATGATCTCCAGCTTTATTAAAAAAACAGACAAATAAACGAACAATAAAAACATATGAAGTACAGATCTTCATTTTTGTCATTTCCCTTTTGAATCAGATAGCTGAAAACATATCAAAATACTGCACGTTGTGTCAAATATGGTTTTTGTTGTTGTTCTTGTTTGTTTTGTTTTGTTTTGCTTTGGAAACAAGTATTACCAGAAAAAAAAAAAAATGTTAAAAGAATTTCATTGTAGTTCAGCAGTTAAAATATCTGTTATATGTTAATATCTAACTATGTAGTAACAAAGGACTATAGCAACTTGTCCTCAACCTATGGGATTATTACAGTAACACAGATGCAGATTTACAAGCACAATCTTGAAAAATCATCAGAAACCCCTCTCCCCCTTTTTTTTGGATTTAACAAGAGAGAAAGAAAAGGAATGTGATACCACATATTTCTCAACTCACAGATACTCTTAGTGTTTCTGTGATTCTGTTATAAAGGTTTATTTTGCAGTTTCACAGATCAGCAAAATGAAGGACTGTGTCACCCGTATGTTGAACTTTACTAGACAGTGTAATCAGAAACAGTCTCCTTCTTTCCCTGACTTGCAGGTTGAAAAGCAAGTATTACAAGAAAAAGGTGGTGCTTGCCTGAAGTCATCAAACAGGATGCTGAAGTAGGGGTTACACATCTGGCAAAGTCCCCTTCTTGCCATTAACAGGACATTGACAGGGGCTGCCTACTGTCTACTATGGCTGCCTACTGCTCAGCAAAGTCAGCAAAGTGACTTTTACCCGTTCTTGAAGCTCTCTCTCTCCTGGTGTTGCTGCACAGATGAAGTCTCACCTGATAACCTTCAAACTCTCCCCACAACCAGCTCAGCCTTGCCATCTAGCCAGGGGGGTGAACTAGAGCCCTGAACTGCACTGCACCATACTGCAAAAGGAGCAGGTTGAATTGGTAGGAACCATCAATGGTAGTTTTACAGGGTGTAAATCAAAATCCAGTGAAGTGATGGAAAACACAGTTTAAAGGTAGTTTGCTCAAGAACCTTAACTATTTGCAAAGAAAAAGAAACAATACCTCTTGCTTAGCTTCTGCCAACTGGGGAATTTTTATTCACAATCATAATTCACAATTTGAATTCCAAAGTATATCACAATCCTATAAACTACCCTTTCTTGAAATAGATGGAAACATATTAAACATATGATATCACTGCTGGGAAAGGAAAAAAATGCAGTAGGATAATTATTAGTTATTAATTCGAACAATGGAGCAATATATGAGAAAAGAATTAAGACATCTTCGTTTGTTACAATAATATACATTTCATAATAGCATGGCGTAACAGAAGATATTTTAGCATTCAGTAAAAAGTAAGCAAAGGGAAGGGAGATGCTGATTTCTCTGATGCGTGAACAGTAGAAAGTAAAAGATTTTAAAAAAATAATTGTACAGTCTACGAAAGTATTCAATTTTTCATTACCTAAAAGGGGCAAGGAAAAAAGTTTGCGATTTTCTGTTTACATTTATGTATTTATGGGCTTTTTGTTTTGAAAGGGGATTAAATGCTTTTGTTTGTCTGTGGCTTATAGTGAATTTAAATATAACTTCTTTGCTCTCAGAATTCCATGTGCATCTCTCTATACTGAAAGGAATGGAGTATTTCAGGCATTTAATTCATATTGTATTAAGTCAAGCCAAAGCCATGAACATGCCATGGTGCAATTTAGTGAAAATTTATCTTTCACTAGGAATAGTTCAATTACAACTGAAATGAGACTGGAAATAATCTTGTCTTCTATAAACCTTACACCTGGAAGACAATACATCTTTTTAATATCTTGCCACTTCTAACATTCTGTGATGTACCTGAAACAGTCTGTTCTAGTGACAGTCACATGAGGGTTCTCTTTTTTTTTTTTAGCTATTACCCATTTATTACAATTATTATTTTCCCAACCCCAAAATGTGTGTATCATGGTTAGTTTACCTCAAGCTTCAACAAATTTAACAGCAAGAGAAATGTGATTCTAGTTAACTCAAGACTAAGAGCAAAATGTGATTTTCTATTAGCAAACCACTCTATCTACTATTTCTAAACATTTTCATATTGTGCTGGTTATCACTATTAGTAATAAAGCATGAGCTAATTTAAAAGCATTTAAAAGAGGAAACGCCTTAAAAACCTATGAATATAAGTGTATTTTCTTTGTAAGTTCAGGTAATATATATGCAGTTATTCAACTTTTCAGTACACAGTTAATTAGTTATGCATGAAAATTATTACTGTGTTCATACCTTACTGATACTGTAAATAAATATATCATAATATTTAGATGACTAATTATTTTCTCATTTTGCTAGGCAATCAGCAACTGCATATCAACATACAAATTAGTGAATATGAATGATTTCATCCATTGCACCTCAAAAGGGAATTTTCCAATATTTTAATGTGCATATTTATTTCTTTCAATTTTCACATTCATCTTTGTTTGGTCTGATTTCCATAAGATGTTGTCACAGAAATGACATCTCCAGGTTGCTAGGGGTTTATGAAAGACCAGATTATTTTCAGAGATTTCAATGCTCCTTGCATCAGACCCAAAACTATAGTCCAGCGTCAGCAACAATTCATTAGCTCTTGTATACTAGGAGTGCATGTGAAGCAAAAGAGCTGTTGAGCAAATATGATCAATTTCATCATCTGTCTGTATGGAGTATTGTATTATGATTACTAAAAAGCATCCTAAAAACAGAAGCATAAATTATGCCAGATACGAATACAAATGATTAGGTCATTTAGTTTTAAAAGAAATTTAAAGAAAAATGAAATTTTAGAAGGAAGAAAGATTATACAAATATTGTCACAAATTTATTTTTTATAAATGTATAATTTTTTTTTCTCACTCCCAGCCAGACATAATTTTATTTTAATAACTGAAAGATATGAGCAGTTAGAACTGAGATGCATTGCAAATACATTTGCAATCATAGAATCATAGAATGGCTCTGGCTGGAAGGGACCTTAAAGATCATCTAGTTCCAACCCACCTGCCATAGACAAGGATACTACCCACTAGATCAGGTTGGTCAAGGTCCCATGCAGCCTGGCCATGAACACCTCAAGAGATGGGGCATCCATAGCTTCTCTCGGCAACCTGTTCCAGTTCCTCACTACATTACAGTGAAGAATTTCTTCTTAATATCTAACCTAAATCTATCTTTTTTTTAGTGTAAGACCATTCCCCCTTGTTCTATCATTATCTACCTGTGTAGAGTCCTTCTCCATCTTTTTTATAAGACCCCTTTAACTACTGAAATGCTTTAATGAGGTCTCCCAGTGCCTTCTCTTCTTTAGACGTCTTCAGGCTGAACGTCCCCATGTCTCAGCCTTTCCTCATAGAAGAGGTGTTCCAGCCCTCTGCTCATCTTTGTAGTCCTCCTCTGGACTCACTAACAGGTTCACATCTTTCTTGTACTGGGGGACTCAAACCTGGACACAGTACTCCAGGTGGGGCCTCATGAGGGCAGAGTAGAGGGGGACAATCACCTCCCTTGACCTGCTGGCCACACCTCTTTTGATGCAGCCCAGGATGCATTTGGCCTTCTGGGCTGCAAGCACACTGCTGGTTCATGTCGAGTATTCAATCTACCAGAATCCCCAAGTCCTTCTCTGCAGGGCCACTTTCAATGAGTCCTTCTCCCAGTCTCTACTCCTGTCTGGGATTGCCCTCACCCAGGTGCAGCACCTTGCACATGGACTTGTTGATCTTCATTCAGTTCACATAGGCCCACATCTACAGAATGTCTAGTTCTCTTTGAATGGCATCTGTAAAATAATTGCCTAAGGGGAATAGGAAATTAAGAGAATTTATATTGATAAGAAATGATATTAACATTTTAAAGAAAATGTACAGCATTGAAGAAGCTTCAGTGAGGAGAGTAGCTGCACTCCCTATGCCTCCAACCTTAGATGCTATCACACTGGTGGAACCTGGTGTGCTGTCTCTAAGGAATGGTACAGAGCATAGAGTGGAGAAGAGACATCGTGGCTAGGTTCTGTGTCACAACTGGGACTTGATTTTTCTTGTGCACACTGAGACCGATAAGCTGCACATTTGCTACCCTGAGCAACTGGCCTGTCATGTTTTTGACAAAATGCTGTACTTTAGTGGACTTTTGTTCATTATAACATCATTGTAATACCAAAACACACCTCCATCCCAAAAGCTACCCACCTCTAAGGTGCAACCACAACTCACTGAACATGCACTCTGAATTTCTTGGAGTCTATACCTTTAAACGAAAGTGAGAAAACTTTTCACCAATAATAACCAAAATATGCATGACTAGAGTCACTCAAGCTCCACTTAAAAAATAGAAAATAATATAAATTGGCTTAAGAGAGAGAGGGTGTTAGGGAAGATACCATCACCAGGGAAGATACCATCCTGACTTCCGTGATCAGTCGATGGGCTAATTCTCTCTTTCCCTCCCTCCCCATTGGGATGCCTTTGGGTAAGATTTGAACACATGGTTATACCAGGTGTCTCCGCAGAAACTTAGAAATCACTAGAGTCTTTGTGCCTTTTAATTCATTAATAGCTGGGCTGTATACTTACGTACTTTTGGCATGCTAGTGTGTTTTGCAGACAGTCTCTGGATCTCTGGCAATCCAAAGAACCTGTGCACCTGTTGCTTTAATAAATTGCATTAGATTGAATTGTTCCTAGCTATGATAGTTCCATAGGATTTGTTCCATGATCTTGCCAGGCACAGAGGTGAGGCTCACCAGTCTGTTGTTCCCTGGGTCTTCCTTTCTATCCTTTTTTAAAAATGGGAGTGATGTTTCCCTTTTTTTCAGTCACCGGGGACTTAACCTGACTGTCACGATTTTTCAGATATGATGGGGAGTGTCTTGGCAACTGTATCAGCCAACTTCCTCAGGACTCTGGGGATGCCTGTCATCAGGTTTCATAGACTTGTAGTTGCTAAGCTGCGTCAGGAGGTCTTGATCTCGCTCTTCGCTTACAGTGGGAGGGACTCTACTCCCCCAACCTCCTTTTCTGCTTGATTTATTACATATGGGAATAGAGAGCTCTTGTGCTCTAAGGAAAATATCCTCAAAGAGTTGCCAGCTCTGATCAGACCCTCTGTCCTAAGGACCACATCCCATGGGATCTCATCCACTAATTCTTTGAACAACTGGAAGTTGGTTCTTCTGAAATTCAGGGTCCCGTCTTTACTCTTAGCCAGGTTCATATCCCTCAAGATCAAAGACTTAACCAGAGTGTGGTCACTGGAACCTAGGCTTCCTCCAATCTTAGCTTGTTTAATGAGCTCTTCCACACTGGTGAGCATCAGGTTCAGTAACGCTTCTCCCTTGGTTTGTTTGTTTAATACCTGGACAAGGAATTTGTCCTCAGTAGGCTTCAGGTGTCTCCTGGATTGCTTACAGCTTGCCATGTGCTCCTTTTTGTTTCACCTCTATTTATAATTGTTCATATCAGGTCATTCCAGATGCTCAGCTTGATTCAGTTCATATTCATCCAGGGTGCCTCACCAACTTGTAGCACAGTAACTCTTTACTATACTTGTGTGCTTGTGTTCAGGTCAATAACAAAAAATCACACAGCAGTAAAGTGAATAATAAGAAGGCATGATGTGAAAATTGTTTCCAGGTGGCTTTTTGGAAAATATTTACTTTAAGTTTTAGATTATCTATTGTTGATATCTTAGCCTTGCAAGAGTCAAAAAACACTTTTTTTCCAAGTCTACTGTGCTATTCCAGAAACTGCCTCTTAGATATGATATACACACACATATTTATATATATCTCAGCTAATAATGATTGATAGTTTGATGGAAACTTGAAACTATTGTCAGAGTGTTAGCCCTTCTTACTATGCAAAATGCCAAGCTCTAATATTATTATTATTAATTTTTAATTTTATTTTTTTTCTGTCAGATGAAAAGGAAGCTTTAAACTCTCTAAACTCTCTAGGACATGAGGTTAAACACATTGTGACTTCATGAACTCATGTTATTATTCCATATGTAAGTTGATTTTCAGAAATAAAACTATAAATATTTTTTGATGTATATGACTCAGTTCTCCAAAAGATCTCGTGGGTTTTAAATATGTTCTTTAAATACAGTTGTTTATACAACTTTCACCTTGAACAAGAAAAAAGACCTCCAGTCCGGTTGGGAAAGAGAGCAGCTGCTGCAGAACACTGATGGGCCAGAGTTACCCGAGATTAAAGCTTTTATTCCATTCATAATATCCTAATTTTATTTTATAGGCAACACAATAAGCATCTCCAAATCTGGTGAACACATGCCAGCTCTCACTAAACATAAAACAACAGTCAGCAATTCTAGCGCACATGCTTAAGTCTCTGTTTTCCTTTTAACCATATCTGAGTTGGCGTTGTAGGATCATACTTGATTGCTCCTGATTTACAGATACAGAAAATGAAGAGTAGCAGAACCACTCTGTACATTGTTTATTTATTCTTCTAGTCTGTGGGCTTATACCTGCCATGTAAGAACATGAATGCCTAATTACGGTCTCAAGATTTCCCAAGCTGCGGAGACAATCCAAACAAACTAAATCTTTCTGCTTCTGAGCTAAGCCATGTGACACAAACCATTTTTAGAGTTTAACCCTAAAAGCTGTGAGATTTCTTTCCAAAACTGACCAGATCAACTTTCATCTTATCTCACTGGATAGTATATCTTAGTGATTACAGTTCAGATGTGGCTATTTTGGAGAAAAAAACAAAACAAAACAAAACAAACAAACAAAAAACTCTGAAATTTGAGGCTTCTGCAATTCATTTTCTGCTCGTTCTTTTATCAGATTTGAGTTACAACTCCCTATTTTGTTTATTTAACCTAGTTCTTTGAAGACACTGTCTAATAATGAGCAACTGATCAGGTAGAAGTTATTTTTGGCTGGTAGCTGTTTTCTGACTTTCTTTAACATATCTGTGTAAACCAACTGCTTTTATCAAGATAATTTGTCACAAATAGCTGGCTACTTCAGATTTTCTACTTTTTCTAGTTTAGATTTTCTAATTTTGTTCACATTTTAAATAATCTTCTCCCCTAGTCTTTGCCACATTTTGAAGGAAATAAAAAAAATATATTTCTTACTACCAGCAGCTAAGACTATAAAAACAATAACAGAGACTTCAGTGGAGCAAGGAAGGAGCTATCTGAAGTGTGGTATAGAAAAAAAATAGTAATAATAATAATAATAAAATATTTTATCGTTATCCACAGTTTGAAAGTAGCTTAAATTTTTACAGCAACTTTTAAATTTTAATTTTTTAAGTGGAACTAGTGAAGAAAATTTTAAAACCCAGGTGCATTATTTACAAATACTTGAAATCCTTGGAGACAAACTTTAAAACTTGATATTCAATATATTGCAGTTGAATTGCTTAGTATTGCAATAGAACACTGATGGTGGATATTTTATGTAAATAAACAAACAAAAAAGTGTTGTTAGTAAAATGTTTTAAGGTTATTTAACCCTAACAATAGTGAAATATATAGAGTGTCTTAATGCCTTCAGGTACTCATATGACATAGAGCAGGTTCAATTAGTTCCAGGGCTGGTCAATTTGCTTGAAGTTCGGTAACCAGATCAGATAGAACTTTTCTTTCAACTCACACTTGACATAAGGCAGTTATAATTTTTAGAAAACCCCAAGAACTTGGCATTGACACTGCCATATTCAAATGTCTTGTTGAAGGGTCTCTCCAGAAAAATCCTAATTTTAGCCCTCATTTAATACAGAATCACAGAATCACAGAATAATCTAGGTTGGAAGAGACGAACAAGAGCACCAAGTCCAACCTCTGACCTAACGCTAACAAGTCCTCCACTAAACCATATCCCTAAGCTCTACATCTAAACGTCTTTTAAAGACCTCCAGGGATGGTGACTCAGCCACTTCCCTGGGCAGCCTCTTCCAGTGACTAACAACCCTTTCAGGAAAGAAGTTTTTCCTAATATCCAACCTAAACCTCCCCTGGCGCAACTTTAGCCCATTCCCCCTCATCCTGTCACCAGGCACGTGGGAGAATAGACCAACTGCCACCTCACTACAGCCTCCTTTAAGGTACCTGTAGAGTGCGATAAGGTCGCCCCTGAGCCTCCTCTTCTCCAGGCTAAATAGTCCCAGCTCCCTCAGCCGCTCCTCGTAAGACTTGTTCTTGAGACCCTTCACCAGCTTCTTTGCCCTTCTCTGGACTCGCTCAAGCACCTCCATGTCCTTCTTGCAGTGAGGGGCCCAAAACTGAACACAGTACTCGAGGTGGGGCCTCACCAGAGCCAAGTACAGGGGGACAATCACATCCCTGGACCTGCTGGCCACACTGTTTTTTATGCAAGCCAGGAGGCTGTTGGCCTTCTTGGCCACCTGAGCACGCTGCTGGCTCATATTCACCTGTCAATCAAAACTCCCAGGTCCTTCTCTGACAGGCAGCTTTCTATCCACACATCTCCCAGCCTGTAGCTCTGTTTGGGGTTGTTGTGCCCCACGTGCAGGACCCGGCACTTGGCCTTCTTGAACTTCATACCATTGGCCTCGGCCCATCGGTCCAGCCTATCCAGATCTTCATGCAGAGCCTTCCTACCCTCGAGCAGGTCAACACACACACCTATCTTGGTGCCGCCTGCAAACTTACTGAGGGTGCAGTCGATCCCCTCTTCCAGATCATCGATGAAGATGTTAAAGAGGACTGGCCCCAGTACCGAGCCCTGGGGGACTCCACTAGTGACCGGCCTCCAACCGGATTTGACTCAATTCACTAAGACTCTCTGGGCCCGGCCATCCAGCCAGCTCTTAACCCAACGAAGCGTGCGCCAGTCCAAGCCATGGGCAGCCAGTTTCCTGAGCAGAATGCTGTGGGGAACGGTGTCAAATGCCTTACTGAAGTCAAGGTAGAAAACGTCCACAGCCTTTCCCTCATCCACTAAGCGTGTCACCTTGTCATAGAAGGAGATCAGGTTCGTCAAGCAGGACCTGCCCTTCATAAACCCATGCTGACCAGGCCTGATTGCCTGCTTGCCAAATACATCGGGTTCAATTGTATTCTCCTATCATGTGTCTCTTGTATACTTTTTTTCTGGATATACTGGTATATTTCTGGATACACTGGTATATATACTGGTATACTTTTCTTCTTTTTTTTTTTTTTTCAAGTTTAAATATAAAGTATCATTTTTTGAACACATTCTGGTTCTTCTTAATTATGAAAAGGTTTATAACATTTGTAATGGTGGATTTAATTCATCCTAAGTGACTAATGTGAATCGTTATCATCATAAGAAAATATAAATCAAAGAGCAGCTTTTTCTGTATTGTATTTTATGATCCCCGTAACACCATTATACCTTCTAATTTACTGAGGTAAAAATACAAGTATCTTTTGTAGGGTATGGTTATGAGTAATTAAGCTAATATCACTGCAGTAAAGGTCCTGATCTACAACATGATGTCAAATACTACCTTATTTTATTTAGAAGACATTTATATATATTTTTAACTATTTCCAAGCATGTTTAAATTTGTCTGAATATATCTAAGGTATTTCTTGTTGGTATATGGGGTTCTTATTTATTTATTATCTTTCAACTATATATGCTTGCTGGTTAGTTCACTTATAAACTATCTAAAACCATTATTTCATAGGAATCATAGTATCATAGAATCATGGAATGGCTTGAGTTGGAAGAGACCTTAAGGGTCATCTAGTTCCAACCCCCTGCAATGGGCAGGGATACCACCCAAAAGATCAAGTTGCCCAGGGCCTCATCCAACCTGACCTTGAACACCTCCAAGGATGGTGCATCCACAGCTTCTCTCGGTAGCCTGTTCCAGGGCCTCACCACCCTCTGAGTGAAGAATCTCCTCCTAACCTCTAATCCTCTAATCTGATCTCACCTCTTTCAGTTTAAAGCCATTCTCCCTTTCCTGTCATCATTATCTGAATGAGCAAAAAGTTGCTCTCCATCTTTTTTTTTTTTTTTTTTTTTTTTTTTTTTTTTTTTTTACGCCCACTTTAAGTATTAAAAAGCTGCAATAAGGTCACCCTAGAGTCTTCTCCAGGGTGAACATCCCCAGGTCTCTCAGCCTATGAGAGATGATCCCACCCTCTGATCATCCTTGTGGCCCTCCTCTGGACTAGTTCTAACAGCCTCACATCCTTCTTGTGCTGGGGGCCCCAGACCTGAATGCAGGACTCCAAGTGGGGCCTCACAAGGGCAGAGTGGAGCGGGGACAATCAGCTCCCTCAACCTGCTGGCAACTCTTTTGATGCCACCCAGGATGCAGTTTGCCTTCTGGGCTGCAGTTTAGTCTGGCTTTCTTAATTTGGGCACATACTAGTAAGCATTCCTTCACTGTTACCTAATTCCGTAGTTTCAGTTCATGTCAATTTTATACGAATGTCAACTGAATAAAAGATCTGCTTAAGAATGTAGAATCACAGTCATTCAGGTTGGAAAAGACACTTAAGATAAAGTCCAATCATCAACCTAACACTTCCAAGTCCATCACAAAACCATGCCACTAAGTGCCGTATCCACACATTAAATTTGTCCAGGAATGTCAGCTCAACCATTTCCCTGGACAGCCTGTTCATGGTGATTTTGCCCAGCTGGGCAGCTGAATGTCACCACAATCATTGTCTCACTCCCCCTTCTCAGAAGAAGAGGGGAGAAAATACTATGAAAACTAAGTGCTCAAGGATTGAGATCAGGGCAGGGACATCTCAGAATCACAGAATCACAGAACTGTTGGTGTTGGAAGGGACCTCGAAAGATCATTGGGTCCAACCCCCCTGCCAAAGCAGGTTCCTTAGAGAAGGCTGCCCAGGTAGGCGTCCAGATGGGCCTTGAATATTACTTATCAATTATTGTCATGGGCAAAACAGACTCAGTGTGAGGAGATTAATGTAATTTATTACATATTGCTAACAAGCTAGAGCAGTGAGAAAAAAAAATAGATAAATAACCACCCCTCCCCTCATCCAGCCTCTTCTACCTCCTATCCCCATGTGGCACAGGGGAACAGAGACTGGTGGTAGAAGACAGACATTACACTTTATCTCCACTGCTCCTTCACGATCGCTCTTTGCCCCTGCTCCATGTGGGGTCCCTCCCATGGGATGCAGTCCTTCCTGAATCGATCCTGCCGGGGCTTCCCACAGGAAGCAGCTCTTCAAGAACTGCTTCAACATTTTTCCGTACTACAGGGTCCATCCACTAGGAGCAAACTGCTCCAGCATGGGATGGGTCCCTCAATGGCATCAGCTCCTTCTAGGTCACCTGCTCCTGCATGGACTTCTCTCCATGGGCTTCAGCTCTGGCCTGGGTCCTGCTCCTGCAAGTGCTCTCCACATGCCACAGCCTCCTCCAGGCCACATCCACCTGCTCCACCGGGGCTCCTCCACGAGCTGCTGTGTAGAATCTGGTTTACTATGATACACCTTAGTCTGCAGGGTGATAGCCTGCTCCACCATGGTCCTTTCCACAGGCCTCAGGGGAACTTCTGCTCTGGCACCTGGAGCACCTCCTGCCCTTATTCTTCACTGACCTTGCACTGATCTGCTCTGTCTACAAGGCTATTTCTCACTCCTTTCTCCCATCTGTTGTTGCGCAGCTGTTTTTTTCCCTTTCTTAAATCTGCTCTCACAGAGGCACAAACAACATCTCTCATTGGCTGAGCTCTGGGCAGTATCAAGTTTCTTTGGAGCCTGCTGAAACTGGCTCTTATCTAACATGGGGCAGTTGCTTGGCCACCCCTGCAGCCCCCTGCTACCAAAAATTTGATACATAAACCAAATACACTATTCCCAAGCCTAACTACCTTTTTCATGAATAAATAAATAAATAAATAAAATCTTCCTGATATCCATTTTAAATCTCCCTTTGTGCAACTTGAGGTTGGTTTCTCAGGTCCTATCAACAAAACAGCATAAAATCATAATAATAATATATATATATATTAAAAAAAAAATGCTCAAACGATTTCAAAAATAGAGTCTTATAGGCAGGACTGGGATACTGGGCTACTTTCCATAAAAAATGTAAATAAATAAAAAAAAACTTGTATCCACTTCTGAGCTTTCAACTCAGCTTTTATTCATATATATATAAAATAAATAAATAAATAAATAAACTCAGAATTTTGACTCCTGAGCTTGAACAGCTTTTCCTTTCCTTTTCTTTTCATAGAATCATAGATAGTTTGGGTTGGAAGGGACCTTACAGATCATCTAGTTCCAAACCCGCTTCCATGGGCAGGGACATCTCCCACAAGACAGGGTTGCATAAAGCCCCTTCCAATCTGGTCTTGAACACTTCCATGGATGGGGCATCCACAGCTTCTCAGGGAAACCTATCAAAGTGCCTCACCAGTCTCTGAGTGAATAGTATTTTCCTAAATCTCCCCTATTTTATTTTGAAGCCATTACCCCTTGTCCTATCACTATACTCCCTGACAAAGAGCCCCTCCACAGCTTTTTTGTAGTCCCCCTTAGGTACTGGTATTTTTCAATGTTTAGATTTCATTATCTGTGGTTTGTATTTACTTATGCTTTTGTTAAACTTCTATGAACATTTCAACTTAGTTCTGATCTATATTTTCTGAACAATATTTTGGTTCGTGTTGAGGTACAGGGATTCTAACTGACACAAAAAGAATTAAGCTAGGTATCCTGTTTGAAATACTTATTTTGACTGCTCTGGGGGATTTCAAATGTATTCAGTAAACTTTTCCACACTTATAAATGCCTATGAATTCAATAAATAACAATGACTTTTCTGTTAGCTTTGTGTATTGTTTTTCACCATGTGAAAAACCGGATGACTGAGAATATGCAAACAAAATGTTTCTGATTAGAAAATGCAACTGTCTAGGAGCTGTTATAATAGATTTTAACTGTTTAGCTAAATTCCTGACATTTCTGTCAAGAGCACTGACTATTCAGATGGTCTGTTACAGTCTCTTCTCCCTTTTTTTCATAAAAGTCTTTTAAAGGTTTGCTGTGTTTTGGTTCATGAAAAAATCAAAATAAGAACAAATCTGAATTTTTAGGATCTTTCATGAAACAGCTTTACTCTTCTTTCTCTTCTTTATATCAAATGAGGATTATTTTCATGTCAATTTATGATTTCCACGAGAGGAGTTATAGAGAATAGGAGACACTGAGAATTGTGAGGCTCTCTTATAATTTGTATTGAAATAGACGTGAACACTTTCTATCTTGTATATCTGTTTTAGAATCCACAGACAAAGGATTTTATTTATTGATTTATTTATTTTTAAGACAAAGCAGCATAAGCCTAGTAGAAGAGCTTTAGTTTCATATTTAGAAAACCATGTAAGATTATATTGAAGATAGTTTTGGAATAAGACAATTCACTTTATTTTGAAGGTCAAGTTTTTTTTTTTGTTTGGTTTTGGTTTTATTTTTAATACTGTAATGCATTACATTTACTTCAATGCACTGGCTTCTAATATATGTGATAAGTCAAACCAAAACCAACATTTTCTTCAGGGAAGTTATGTTTCTTGGAGAAAAAGGTGTTTTTTTTTTCCCCTCTTTATACTGCTTGTTTTGGAAGTGCCCAACAAAGTCTCGAGTGACTAGAAAAAAAGGAAAAATTTCTCCCATTTTAAAACAGGCTAAAAAGGAATATCTAGGTAAATATAGACCAGTGAGCCTCACCTCTATGCTTGGCAAGATCACAGAAAAGATCCTCCTGGAAGCAGTGTTAAGTCACATGCAGGACAAGGAGGTAATCCAAGACATACAGCACAGCTTCACCACGGGCAAATCTTGCCTGACTCATCTCGTGGTCTTCTATGATGGAGTAACTGCATCAGTTGACAAGGGAAGACCTACTGATGTCATCTACTTGGACCTCTGTAAAGCCTTTGACACAGTCCCACGTGATATCCTAGTCTCTAAATTGGAGAGATTGGGATTTGAAGAGTGGACCATTCAGTGGATAAGGAACTGGTTTGAAGGCCACACCCAGAGAGTGATAGTCAATGGTTCTATGTCCAGGTGGAAGTTGCTGGTGATTGGTGTCCCTCAAGAGTCTGTCCTAGGACCAGTATCTATCAATTGCAATGGCAATGAGTGCACCCTCAGCAAGTTGGTAGACAACAGGAAGTTGAGCGAGGCAGTTGATACAACAGAAGGAAATGATTCCATTGAAAGGAACCTGGTCAAGCTTGAGAAGAGGGTCCACATTGTAAGGCCTCACTTAGAGTTCTGCATCCAGGTCTGGGGCCCCAGAACAAGAAGGATGTTGATCTGTTAGAACTAGTCCAGAGGAGGACCACGAAGTTGATCAAAGGGCAGGAGCACATCTCCCATGAAGAAAGGCTGAGAGAGAGAGAACTGGGGATATTCAGCCTGGAGAAGAGGAGGCTCCAGAAAGACCTTATAGGGGGCATTCAGTACCTTAAGGGGGCTTATAAAAAGCTGGAGAACATTTTGCTCAGGCAGGTAATGATAGGACAAGGCGGAATAGTTTTAAACTGAAAGAGGTGAGATCAGATTAGATGTTAGGAGGAAATTCTTCACTCAGAGGATCATGAGGCACTGGAACAGGCTGCCCAGAGATGCCCCATCTCTGGAGGTGTCCAAGGTCAGGTTGAATGAGGCCCTGGGCAACCTGATCTGTTGGGTGGTATCCAGGTCCATTGCAGGGAGATTGGAACTAGATGATCTTTAAGGTCTCTTCCAACACAAGCCATTCTATGATTCTATAAAAAAGTACACAACAGAACTTTCAAAATAAATAGCTTTCTTATGTTCTTTCTGCTTCTTATTTCTTATCCAAAAGATAAATGACCTTGCTGTCAGAGCAATGCAAAAAGAAAAATGAAATCTGTGGCATGAAGTTCAGCTCTGTGTGTCTTGCTTCATAATACACGCATACCTAAAATTGGTAAACTTCTGAAAAAATAACAAACATTTTTTGTCTTCACAATGATTATTAAACACAACATCACTTGAGAAGAACAGTAGCAAGTAAGGAGTAATTTTTAACACAAAAAACCCTGGTCGTCATTATACACTCAGCAAGCACTTAAGTATCCATTCTATTGAGAAGTATGGAGTAAATTCTGTGCTTGTTACAACCAGACTAAGAACACAAATTAAACCGCAGCTGAATTTAGTTATTGAGTGTGGAGTGTGTTTTGTTTGGGAGTCTGAGATTTTTCTTATAGGCCTTGTCATAAGCAGAACAGCACTGAGGTAAAAACATTTTCCCTCAGACAAATACACCCTAAAGATCTTATCAGTGTTGTGTTTTCTCTATTGTGTTTAAACATAACATTCTCATGGATATTTAAATAAAAATGATATTGCTTGTATGGCAAAATTAGGCAGAAAGTTAAGTTTTCTGTTAGACATGGTCTCACATAAAAACCAATTACAATGTTTTTTGTATATAGAGGTTGTAAGGCCTATTTCCATCATAATTTGCAAATTTAATTATTATTATTATTGATTTTTAAGTTTTTCATATCATAGGACTTACATTGATCTGTTCTTTATTTCTACAAAGTATAGCAGCATATGGGTGGTGCAAAATATATTGCCAATAATTTCAGTTTCCAATGCTAAGATTTAATTGGACATATTTTAAGATTTATTGCATATAGATTTATTTGGACATATTTAAAATAGTGAACAAGTGAAGTAAATATATATATATATAATATTTGGAAACTAAGCAATCAGTTTCTTCCAAAGTTAAGTTAAATGCATAAAGGCTCAATTCTTCAGTTTGGACTAACCTCTAAGTTAGTCAGTGGAGCTCTATTTAACCACATGGGCCCTGCTTTTCACATCTGGCAAACAAGGAGTCCAAATATTGAAGCATTAATTAAATATAAGTGCTAAGAAACTGAACTAAAAGAGTGTACAGACTTGGGAAAATTTTATATCTCTATAATCTAATAAAATGATTTACACAGTATTTAATTCAAACTGTAGCGAGCCATTTCTTTGTGCTAGAAACTACGTGTCTGTCTTCCCAGTACTGGCATATTTACTAAGGCTATTGTGCACTACATTTAAAGCAAAACTGACAGTGACTTTCCAGACTCTTTCAAATTACCTGAAGACTCTCCTCACTTTATTTCTTCCCTCTGGAAAAGCATCAGAGAACAAATGCATCTTGCATCATGCCTGAGAAATCAGCAGTTCCAGGTGCCAATGAATCAAGGCAAGGAGCAAATCTTGCAGTTAAGGATTCATCACTGATTATGCCCTGACTCCAGCCTCCTGTGATTAAGCCACAAGGCTGCTACCATAAGCATGCTAGATGATCTCAACTGTCATGGTGTCATTTTTAACACCCCAATGCACACCTTCCCAGCACAGCTTGACAGGGACAGGTGTTATTGCTGAAACCATTTGTATTCAGAAGACTGTAAACGCTGCACCGAGGCATTTGCAGCCTAATCCTCCAGGAACTGAAGGGACAAACAATAAGGTGTTGCTTTAACATAAGAACAATGAGACTCTTGTGGATTAAATAATTTCTGAACTGCTGTAAATTTTGCTACTTTCTATAAATCTGTGCTCATATTTTATGTTTATACCATTTGTATAGCTGTTAGTCCTATAGCATCAGAAGGGAGCTGTTGCACAGAGAAGCTGAATTGCATCACAGTGAAAATGAGTGTAATAAAACTGTCTGAAGATGAATAGGCATGTGGTGGTTTTACTTGGGTGGGTGGCCGCGCTCCACCACAACCGCTCTCACTCCCCCTTCTCAAAGAGGAACGGGGAGAATATACAATGAAAAGGGCTCAAGGGTTGAGATAAGGACAGGGAGATTGCTCAACAAATATCGTGACATGCAAAACAGACTCAGCAAAGGGAGACAGTAAGATTTAGTGCCTATTAACAAGCTAGAGAAGTGAGAAACAAAGGAAAGAAACCAAAAGCACCTTCTCCCCCCATCCACCCTCTTCCACCTCCTCCCCCCAAGCGGCGCAGGAGAACAGCGGAATGGGGGTTATGGTCAGTCAATAACAGTTCTTCTTCACCGCTCTTTCTCAGTCACTCTTGTCCCCTGAGTTGTGGGGTCCCTCCCATGGGATGCAGTCCTTGCTGAACTGATCCGACGTGGGCTTCCCACAGGCAGCAGCTCTTCAAGAACTGCTCCAGATATGGGTCCATACCACTGGGTCCATCCCTCGGGAGCAAACTGCTCGAACCTGGGTCCCCCACGGGCAGCAGCTCCTGCCAGGTCATCTGCTCCTGCGTGGTCTCCTCTCCACGGCCTACAGGTCCAGCCCAGAATCTGCTTTGGCAGGGGTCTTCCACAGGCCGCAGTCTCCATCAGTGCAGGTCCACCTGCTCCACCGTGGTCTGCTCCACAGGCTGCAGCGTGGAACCATGCTCCTCCGTGGTACTCCATGGGCTGCAGGGGGACGGCCTGATTCACCATGGTCCTCACCACAGGCCACAGGGGACTTCTGCTCCGGTGCCTGGGACTTCTTCCCCTCCTTCTTCATTGACCTTGGCACCTGCAAGGCTGTTTCTCACTCCTCTCACTCTCCAAGCTGCTGTGTGGTGCAGCGTTTTGTTTTGTTTTGTTTTTGTTTTTGTTTTTGTTTTTCCTTAAATATGCTCTCACAGAGGTGCATAACATCACTTATTGGCTCAGCTCTGGTCAGCTGTGGGACCCTTATCAAACATGGGGCAGCTTCTAGATCCTTCTCGCAAAAGCCACCCCTATGGCCCCCTGCTACCGAAACCTTGCCACGTAAAACCACTATAAGGCTGCACCTTGCAAACCTGCAGTTTCGTTGGACTGGTGTTTGGGAGTCTCCCAGTCTGTACTACACAATACTCACTGACATGTGAACACAGAGTAACTTTAATCCTGTGAGAAAGGGTCTGAAATTTTACATACTTATGCAGGCCTTCAAATGGTAATACTTCTATTAAGAAATTAGAACATTTATTGTTAAAAGTGGGAAAAAGACCATGTGAAGTTTACATTTATTTCCAGAAAACTAATATCTACTAAAGTTTCAGCAACACCTCAGATTGTTAGTCCTCAAACAAGTTAAAAAACAGAATGGGCAGGGGCAGGGGCAGGAGCAGGGCAATGAAGGGAAGGGAAGGGAAGGGAAGGGAAGGGAAGGGAAGGGAAGGGAAGGGAAGGGAAGGGAAGGGAAGGGAAGGGAAAGTTGTTCAGGCTCAGGAGTCAAACTTCTGAGTTTAATTTTTATATAAGTAAAAGCTGAGTTGAAAGCTCAGAAGTGGAGCTAAGAATTTTTCTATATTTACATTTTTTTGGAGAGTAAGTCAATATGATTTAAATTATATTTACAGAAAAATACATTAAAGGAATTATCGTGATTTAGATAAAAAAGAACATTTTGATTTGTTAAAGGAATGTAATTTTTAAGAGTTGCTGTTTCAGTCAACAGAATCATTTTTTTTTAATTGTGTCAATGGATGACCTCTCCTCTAATCAGCTATAAGCAGCAAACATTTTTTCAAAAATGTCCAGTATAACCAGAAATTCTGTAGTAGTGAGATGCTTCTATTCCTTATCAATGTTAAAAGAATGCAGAGGTTTATAGTTAGATTTACATCTGTAAATATACCAAACACTAATTGCTTCTGTGTAAGTAATATTATTATGTACTCTTTCTATGTGAATTTCTTCAGAAAAAAAACCTTCATGAGATTCTATATTACCAATACAATGCCATAGAAACATAGTAAGAAAAGCATGGAAAAACCCCTAAATTTTATTAAGATTTCTAAGCATGCATATAGACCCATACCAGACTGTAATTTTTCATGTCTTACTTATTTCTGTAATACCCATCTGTCAGTCTCTATCTTGAGTTGTTTCCCCTTCTCTCTATGTTGTTTCCCCTTCTGATTCATGTCACAGAATGAAGACTTGGTCATTAGTATCTTCTTCAAATATCTCTACTTTTATTACTGATTTCTGAAATAGCCACTTTGCACCTTGCATTTTTGTCCATCAACACATTCCTTCCCACAAAAGTTCTCAGCTGAAATACACTGCTATGCTTTGAATACTAAGCCATATAGGGAAAGGTGTTTAAGTACGGGGACATATACACATTCATCTCTGCATTTTCTATGTTGATGCAAAAACATATAAGTGCAAAAAATAAACACTGAAAATGAGGACAAACAATAAACATTGAAGTTTAACACTTTTGAGAATCTTTCCCATGACAGAAGTAGGTATTCTTTTTGTGTATATATACTATCCATTTCAAAAATCTGAAGTGTTTGGATTACCAAACCTGAAATTGGAAGAATTATTTGTAATCCTCAAGTATTTCACCCCAAGAACTGATGACTTGCACTTTACCTAGTAATGTAAAACTCAAGTAGGACTAGATGATGACTGACACAGTCATTTGCTCAAACTTGTATTATTCTGTGTCATTATGCTATTTGAATTTATTTAACTTGCTAGTGGCTTTTAAATCCAAGACTGAAATATATATATATATATTTTCTAACAGAACCTTTGAAATTACCTTTTACCTTCTGAATCAGTAAGGTTTAAAGTAACCATCTAAAATAGGTGGACTGATTCAAGAACTTGTTCAATCAGCACCTCCTTTGATGAATATTCAAATTCTGCTTACCTTCAAATTGGATTTTAAAGCCATCTGTTGCCCACTACTTAGAATTACTGAAGCACTCAACATAATCTTCTGTTATGTTTGCATTTTGGGGGACTAAATTCAGTCTTTTTTTCATAATCATGAGATGCTTTGCCCACTGCTGAACCAATAGTCTTCCACTGTGTTCTTTAGGTGGGAGAATGCAGTTTCTCTGCCCAAGAGGATGGAGTGCTACAAAAAGGACTTTCTGATAGTACAAACATATCAGTATATCAGTCAAGTGCAAGAATTGGATCCATTATAACCATTGACTATATGAATCTGCCAACCAACCAATCCGCAGTGGGAGGAGGGGCATAACAGCCCATGGGTAGAACAGCCTGTCCACAGGGTTGGTAGCATTAGCATACTGCTTTGCACACATCTTGTATCTCTGGCTCTTTCACCCAGTGTGTGAAAATCTACAATCATAACATATGACATTTGTATTTGGATTATTCAGCTAAGAAGAGTATGAGAAAAAAAAAAAAAAAAAAAAAAAAAGCCTTCAGAAGAGCAAGAGAGAGAGGAAAAGAGAAAATTAGAGTGATCCAGTGGAATACATTCAACAGTAAATGTCATGCCAGAGGAGCACAAAAGGCATAGACATTAATACAATATTATTTACAACAATTTTTATAGTCCTGAAAAAACCATGGGTAGAGTATATCATAAAGCTAGGAGATGCTAGTAGTTTTTTCCTAGCTAAATACAGTTAACCTTAATTTTGTATTGCTCTTCCATGCTTATTAAAACAGTGAATCCATGAAAAAATGATATTGTTTTAATAGATATGCTTCTTTAGGGTAGACTTTAATAATTTGCTGGGGATTCACCAGCATTGACTGAAGTTCACTCAAATCCATTAATTACAATTAATGGAACATCTGTCCCAGATCTGCTTCCTTGTTCATAGTTGTGTGCCCTGTATAGCTATTAAAAGTGAGGAAGAAAAATCTTGAGCTGTATTTTATGTAGCTAGAGTAACAGTTGTCTGGTGACAGAATATTCATTGGTATTAATTACCCTGACTAACATTTAGATTTCAAGTTGATTTGGAGGTTTCAAGTTTAGCAGGATTTCAAGTAGTATATTAAGCTGACTTTCAGTTAAGAACAAATATTTTTTTGATATTAAACATGGAAACTCTCCATGATAACTTTATTCACCAAAATTAATGAATAATCATATTGAAGACCCATCTGCCCCAAAAAACATTACTAATTATGAGTAGCCAGATGATTAAAAGATTATGTGGGACCTGTTTCTTTCCTTGCAAAAGAACAGTAGTTTTCTTCATGTATATTGCACGACTCAATCCTGTACTGGATTCAGAACTTGAATTAGCTCTGCCACTTCCACATAAGAGTGAGAGTGGCTGAGGAAACATGAATTGAGGTGGTATAAAATCTAAACAGTTATGCTAATCCTATTTAAGCTTTGCTTCATGGGTAAGTGATCACCAAATTTTAAATCTCAGCACTTTTCTATGCTGGGTCTTACAACCATTTTTATGTATCTTACTATTATAACCATTTGTATGTATTTTACTATTATTTTAGATGTATGCTGCTAAAAATGAAAGATGAATAAAAAATAGAAATAAAAATAAAAATAAATAAAAATAAAATAAAAATAAAAGTCTCACCCTGGTGTCTACAAGACCTTTTGATCATGAAATACTTTATTTATTGTTTTACTGGGAGTTGGCATAGAATCCATTCATCAAACAGAAGCAACCACGAACACAGCCATGAAATTAGTCTCCAGGTCACAACACCTAGGTCCCATATCCCAGCAAAAGTTAGATTTCTTCTTAGTATATACCGGGGTTATACAGTATATACAGTCCTAACTCTATCTATTAATTCAAGTTCATTTAAGATTATTTTAGAGCTGGAGAGAAGTTAAATGTCCAAGGCCCTGACTAATTTCTGTGTCACAAAACCCACATTTACCTCTGCTAGTGATGAGAATTGTCTGATTGATTTATTTTGAAACTGAATGTTTTCCCACCATTTCAACAGAAGTATATGTATTTTTATTTTGTCTAATATTAAAAACAAACAAACAAAACCATAATGTTAAATAGAACGTTCTTATTCAATTCAGTAGTTTGAAAGAAATAGGGGGTTTTAAATTAAACTGCACACATTTGCAATAAGTAGAGAATTAATGTTTTTTAAGCAAATATTGATTCTGGTGGTATTAAAACTGAAAAAAAACATTCCTTATTTTAAGCATAAGAAATTTCAAAAATCAGTAACAGTCCTAAAATGGATGTACTTATAATGAATGTTAATGGTGTGCACAGTACAAATCAAAATAGAAAATCAAAAGCTTACTTTCAGATTGATTAGTATGAAAAATAGTTCCAGTTAGCTTTGATCCATCATCACAACTTCCTGACTTGAAAACACTTTACATGTTCAAAAACCGGTCAATGATTCACTCCACAGTCATTAAGCAAACTCAACTGCATAAGGAGAAAGCTAATTTTCATTTGTACCAAGCTGTAAGAGAGACAAAAGAGCAAATTTTTTAGGACTAATAACACATAAAAAATAAGTTGTATTTCTTTATACTCAGTGACTTGTTCTAATTCTAGACTACTGACTGCTTCCATGGTACATTTCTGGATGCTGTCCATCTTCATAGTATGTTACTCTTGCAATATATACACTTCACTAAAGCTTTTAAAAGGATTCTCTTTGATGTAAGACAAAGATGACATGTTATTATCATTATCTAGCTACTCTTTGGTGAACTACTTCCATGATGAAAAAAAAAAACAAAAAAACATTACTAAAAGTAAACATATTTTCTCCCTTTCTAGATCACTGTAATTTCTTACTATGGTCATAATCAGTAGTAGAGAGTGTCTATACCCAACAGAAACAGGCAGTAAACACCAAATATTATTCACACTAGGACTGAATGTGTGATATAAGTTACTGTTAGAAAGCACGTCTAACTTTTTAACATAAATCAAAATGAGTATTTTTTAACAAATGTCATACTAAGTTCTACCTTAATAAAGAACATGTATTCTTAGTCATTGCTCTTTTCTTGAGATGTGAAGACAAATTATGCATCCCTCAAATTGAAAAAAAAAATAAATAAATTGACAATTCTTGATGATGATTGTTGTTTCAGATGTAGAGATAGCAGCCTGGGTAATAAAGAATTGTTTCCTCAAACTATTTTATAAACCTGAAGGTCCACTCATGTATGTCCTGAAAGTGTATTGCCCCAGCAGAGCATTTAGATTTTTACAGTAATTACTGTTCTTTCAAGTTAATTTAGTTTAGTAAGAAAAAAAGAAAAAAAAAAAGAAAAAAAAAAAAAAAAGAAAAAAAAAAAAAAAGAGGTTAACAATGTGAACATATTAAATTGTCATCATTTCACTTTAGGATGAGCATTTTGTTGAGATTTATGGGCCAAGCTATTTCTCAAAGTAATTTTTTTTTTTTTTTTTTTTTTTTTTTCAGATTATTTGCACATCAGTGAATTTATGTGTAATGCAATTGTCATATGGACACTTTTTTTTAGGGACAAACAAGTAAAGTGAAGTTCTTTCTCTCTTGCTTTTCAGCAGAAAAAGCTGGACTGCTTTAACCAATGCTGGCACAAATGATACAAGGTGGGCATTAATCAAATTATAGTTGCAGACAGAAGGAACCATATATTGCTTCTGATAGCACAAAAATAATATTCAATGCTTCCAATTTGTGAAAACAAAAACCATGCTAATCCAAAACTGTGTTCTTGCTTTTTTAGTGTCATAGTGTAACAGTGTCAGAGCTAATATTAGAAGATGCCAATCTTTGAAATTTCTTCATGGAAGATATAATAATAATACTTTTCTGTATGCACTCACCAGGAGAGAGAAACATTACTAGTTATTCCAACTACTTTGCAAAGTGCGTATATAAAAATCATTTCAATGTAAACATTGATAGAAAATTCAATGAAGAAATTGGTCATTCTTTTTGGAAACAGCCTCATTATCCTTACTTCTACAAAGATCCAGAAAATAGAAGATGCACATCACTATGCCCAATTTCTTCTATAGAGTTATAATAGCCAAATAGTAAGTAAGACAGTGACATGATAAAGTACAAATTCTCTACTTTTAACCCTCAGATCTTCCATAAACCTCTAAAAAACATTAATATTACATAATTCATGTGCTGTCCTTATGCCCATTTGCCTGTAGCTCTCAAAGGAAATTTCTCTGCAGTTATATGGCATCTACTCTTATCAGTACTGGAAGCCTTTTATTTTGGTGAAAATATTAAATTCACCTATGATCTGGCAGAAGGCACTAGCAAGACTACATTTTCCAAAATAGAGTGGCAAATGTTGTATGTTGTTGCTGCAAAAAAAAATGATGATATTGATTTGCTTCTTTGGAATCTGCAAAATTGGTTTTTGTACCTTGGCATGCTAGCAACAAGTGAGACTGCAAAAATTCTGCTTTCACATATATTGTAGAAAAAAAAACTGTATAAATTTGTACATTAGATTTTGTCTGAACATTTTTTTTCTTAAAATAATCATAGAAATTGAGAAGTCTATATTTGTACTTTATTTCTTTAAAATCTCTTTTACTACAAGGTTCTCTTGGACACATTTTGTATTAAAGCTACATTTATAAGTAGCTAATCAATTTTCAGCAATTGTTACTGCTGCCGGCTAATTGCATGTAACAACATCTGACTGGAAAAAGTTTGGTTATAATACAGATTGATAAGCAGTTGCAACACATTGTGCTGATGAGCTTATATGTAATTAAAGCACATGAGCTCAAATCCACAGTATGCTTATTATAATCTATGTTAATTATTTATTAACATTTTTCAAATTGTACTGTTTTAATGAAGTCTAAATTGCACCATTATTCACATATGGTGCAAAGGCTATATGCGCAAATTTAGTTGCCACGCTTAATTTTTTATGAGTTTAAGGATCTTACTGTCAATTACAAGAAAATTAATCTTACGAAAAAGTTTAACCTTAGTGATTTTATATTAACATAGAATATCTGTCTTGAACACGAAAGTAAGGGGACCCTGCATTTCAAATTTAAAGGCTTTTTATTAACACCTTTCTATAAGCAGAAATTGAGAGAGGCCAGGATTTTCTCATGGAGAATAGGTATATTATTATTGTAGGCAATGGAACTATATTATTGAATTATCTGTGCCAGAATCACTTTCCTTTCATAAGCATTCACAATTCATGTAAATTTGTTTATTTTTCAAGATATTCTAGGATATAGATTTTCTACTTATCAAGTACTTACCAAATTTTCCATTCTGTCAAATCAACTCAGTGGAACATACCTTTGCTAAAACCCTTTGAGCAGGCTTATTTTGGATCTGTGGAAGAAGAAAACAGGGAGTCACAATGATCATCCTTGTTCTGAGAAAAAAAAAAAAATACATATTTTCAGCCATTTTTACTATTCTAGTCACTTCCTTGACAAATACAGCTACTATGGCTTTTGTGGCAGAAGACTGCCATAAAATCTACTCACACTCTGCTACAGTCTCCCCAGAAACGGAAAGATAGGGTGTTGCAGTTCAGGGAAGAACTGATACCTTTCAGTGGATATAACATTTCCACTTTGAACATTTCCGCTTTGAACATCTGGTGCCTGTGATAGAACATTGCAACAGAGGACTATTTCATATTTCTATCAAAGATATTTGGAGTTGCTGATGACCATATGTCAGTGTGTAATTAGAAGTTATTGAAGTAGGATGAATGGTTAATGTAAGAACCAATAAATTAACAAATATCAAAATGACAGCATTCTAATATTAGAAGTATTGGCATTACCAATAATCTGGTCTCAGTTAGATTGTTTCAAGTCCAGCCTTCTTAAAGAGATAGTTTCGGCTTTTACATTACTATCTGAAGACCAGTGCATGAGATGCACATAAATAAACACAGATATATACACGTAAGAGATCTGGAGATAATATACGCTTTCTAGATGGGGTTAGTAAATTTGGTAGTAAGCATAGATGCTAATGTCTGCCTGTGTAGAAAAGACTACTGAGAAAACATTGAATACATTCTATGAATGGCAGTTTAAGTGCGAGAGGAAGAAAATATCAGAAAGGGCTTTAAAGTTCTTTGAAGAAGAAAATAGGTAAAATCTATCTGTCCAATGACAAGTTAAAACAAGGTGAACATGCATTAAATAAATAAATACATAAAAATCTGTATAAATACATAAAAAGTCTGTTTAACATTTTTGCTTGGGATTCCATTCCATTTCTGTTAACGAGGCTGATGGACAGAAAGGAACATCTATGTCTATCCGATTCAAACATCTTTGTGCAATAATAAATGTTAACTACAGTCAGTGTTTACTTCAACTCAGTCTCCAGTACCAGGCATATTCCAGTTAGTCTCAATTGTTACTGGATGTGTACAGTAATACTAATAATAAAATAATAAATGAATAGAGATTTTTTGTCATTCTTTTTCTTTCTTTTTCTTCTTCTCCTTCTTCTTCTCTTCCATTTCTTCTTCTTTCTCTTCTTATTGTTTCTGTCCTCTGCTTACCCAGGGCTAATCTTGATCTTATATATGCCTTACAGGAATAACTTCATAGGTGTTCTTAGTAACTATCTCCATCACATTGTTTCTATGAATTAAGTTACTCTTGGAAGAAAAGCATTTGCAGAATCGCTAGATTAGATAATAAAATCTTCAAAGCATTGCTCTATTTGAGGTAATTAGGAAGAAAAGAAAAATTAATTAAATTCTGTCTTTACTTTTTGATGCAATCTAATGTCTCATTCAGAAAATCACTCTGCGTATGTAGGCCTTTTGTATCTTACAGTGAACCCTTTCAGCTCCCAATGAATGTATATTAAGACTTTAAAGAGTCTGTGTCACAAACAGTTCAGGTCAGGGAGAAAATGGGATGAAAACCTGACAAAGTTCCTCAAACTTTGCAATGTCAATACCATTATTCTTTAGAGGAGCTGGATGGTTATCCTGATTTATGCCAACTAGGCACAAGATCCTAAGATTAGACAATATTGTTTAGAGTTATCTTTTCCATTTGTCAGATTCATCTTCATAGAAAGGAATACAAGATTGCCCAAAGCATGAGTTTTAATGTTTCATATAACATATTTGTTTCCCATGACGATGAGTTATCAAATGTATGATTAATTATTTTCAGTTATTGTACTGGAGGACTTCATAGACATAGATTTAATATATTGTAGTCTTCCTCTTCATTTTTTAGCTGGACAGACTCATAAACAGATTACACAATTTTATCTTGCCATACAACTAAATAAAATAAACACATAAAATAAATAAATAATGAATAAAGTGATAGCTAAAAAATGAATGGGAAACCATGATTACTTAATGTGGGAACATGTCTCTGTAGCTAAATTGTCCCTGGGGATAGCACACTACACTTCATGTGCAATAAAAATATCACATAGAAAGCAAGCTTACAATTCTATATATATAGAAACATATATAAAAACATATATATGTGAAAAAGACCCTCTTTAGAGTTTTTATTCCTAACTTTGAGAATAAGAACACAGTCTCATGCCTTTCACCATACCTTTTTATTACTGATGTGCTGCTCAAGGCAGAAGAAGAAATGTACCTGCAGCTTCCTTTTTTTTTTTTTTTTTTTTTTAATAATAAAAATAAACAACAACATCAACAACAAAAAACACAGCTTTCCCTGTTCAGAGATAAATATATATATAATATAAACCCTCTTTATAAATAGATGCCACTGTGTTTTGTGGTAGTTTAGAGACATAATAAAATATGGTATCAGAAAATAAGCATTGCAAGGAAGCAAGATGAAGATCTGAACATGCTGTTGAGGTAATCTAAATAAACATATTGATTTCATCCTCTTTCAGAAAGATGAAAATGCTCACAGGGTTAAAGATATGTCCTGCATTGATGAAGTTGTACTACATATCATGTACATACTAGACAACTCTATCTCAGTGTCTGTCCCACCACAAGATAATTAATCAGTGATTTCAGTATACTTGAGTACTTCATTTCAATGGGCCTTATTGAATGTTAATAAACTCTGCCTACATACCTTGAAATCTCTTCATTTTTAAGCAGATGCACAATGTGAAATATGTAAGTAAACACTGTACAAGGTGATGTAGTAGTACAATATAGTAGAGTAAATATAGAGTTAAATCTCCTTTTACAATTACATTATAAAAAGCTTGGGATGTAGTTTCCTTTTAGCTTTAAAGCTTCAAACTCATGTTTAAAAGATCTTGTCTGCAGACCAGAAATTGGTCTCTAACAACTGATTAGTGCATTTCACAAACATTAGATAAATCTCTGCTTTCTGACTGAAATGTTTGTGAATGAGAAACTGGCATAATGATCAGACTTAAATAAAATGTAATTTAATGGTTCATAAATGTACTTTAAGTCCATAAATGTACTATAGTGAAATATACTATAAGCTAATCTCAGGTGACAACAAAATAATTAAACAACAAATATAACTTTTTTGTAGCCCTCTTTAGGTCTGACTGAGCCCTTAAAATATCTGGAGAAGTTCAGCAGGATGTTACTTCACTTAAGCGGAGTGGGAAGCAGCAAGGGGAAAGCTAAAGTTGTTTCTCCTACATAGAAACATTTGATGGCATAGGGAACCAGACTGTCAAGACTGCATTTTACTGTGGGTAGTTCTGTGGGTTCCTACCCTCAACCACACCTTGATTCTACTGTCCATTCTTCATCACCAGCAAGAACTATTTCAAGAATGCTGCAACTGTGTTGAGATTCTGAAATTAATTTTCTTGGTGACAATACATGATGTAAGAACAAGGCAGCTTGATTGCTGGGAATGCCAAGCTTTGTCAGAAAGAAGGCAGAAGGGGGACACATGAAACACACTGCAATTTAAATTCTGGTGTTGGTCCAAGATTGCTTTAATTTTATTCACCTAATCCCAGGAACAGGACAATACATATTTTAAAAGCCTTCTGATGTCAAATGGCACTTTGGGGCTATACACTTATTATCTCACCCAGAGACTTCTCTGTACCCTGTATCCATGTTTTACTACCTGAGTTTTATTAGTCTTGGACTTGTTACTTTTACCTTAAGAAAAAATGTTATTTTGCCCTAATTGCTTTACTCACTACAAATAACAGAAATAAAAATGCAATGTTTTCTTGTGATTTGACAAGTGTTTAAAGAACTTTGATGGGAAAATATAAAACTAGATAATTTAGGGATGGTTTTCTTGGGTAACTGTCGTGCTGATAATTGTCTCTGAATGTAAAAATGATGAAGAGTTTACATTTCACTGTAGCATTTCTTAACAGGAAGGATCTTCACATGTCCTATAATGTTCATATATACATATAAGAAAAACATCATACATCTACATATAGATCTAATATATATAAGCAAAAACATTTAGCATTCCAAGCAAGTGTACAAATTACTCAGTAATAAAAGGGAGATCAAGAATTATTCCTCTATAGGCAAACTACAGGAAAATCCTAAGTAGAACACAATTTTAATATTTTAATTCATTAAAACAACCAGGTCAATATTACCATGAAATATTGAAATGTTATGAAACAGTGAAATGTTCCACTGTTTTTTTCTACTTACTAACTGAAGTCTTCACTTAGTGGAGTGATACTAAGGTTCAACAAACAGGTGGCAGGGCTGATATGGCTCAACTGTATTCGTATTTTCCCCCAGAGCTTACTGAGTGAGTAGTTATCAGTTGCTTTATTCAGTTCATCACATAACTGGACAAATTCTTGTTCTGGTGGAGAATTTAGTGGCAAATGGACTGTTTCTTATCATAGAACCAAGAGTTAATGTATGTTTACAATACTTTCTGAGTTATGTCTCAGGTTATTGATCTACACATAAGTAAAAATTATATATATATTCAAAATATGTCACTGTCTTTTAAAAATAAATTCCAGGTGTGATTCTGATACAGAAAAAAAAAAAAAAAAAAAAAAAAAAAGAAAGAAAAAAAAAAGTGTTTAAATGTATTCAGTTCAAGACATAACTTTGAGAAATGAATATCAAATAATAGAGAAAAAAAACTCTACTAATTGCTTTCAGGCTGGAAGGTACGTAGTACTCTGGGATGCCACACTCATCAGTAGCAGTCATCCCTAAAATCATGATTCTGCTAGGCAAGAAGACCAGCTTGCTGTCACAACATGATTTGTATACATCTCTTTCATCTCTTTGCATCTTCTTCTGGTGCTGTAGAGATATGATTCTGCTTCATTATCTGAGTGAGATCTCAAGCGTTAATGGTGGCACTTTATTTCTTAGACTGAATTCCAATACAGGTACACTGGAGTTCTTGTTTAAGAAGTCACCATGAGAAAGGGGACTTGAATTTGGATATCATGACAAAATGCTTTTTCTCTTTAATCCATCATCAAAAAAGAAGTGATTGATAAGATTTAAGCATTGTTGATGATCTGATGTTTTAGCAGAATATTAATATGTCAGTGTTACAGCTGCAGCTCTTACATACCATAAATGCCAGAGGACAATATTGAGTCACCCTGTTTAAGTAACAAAAAATGACTTAATACCATCGCAAGCAATGACAAGCAGTGTATTTTTCCTCTCCCAGTTATATGGGCTCCTTGTGCATTTAAATAGTAAAATAAACTCAATTAATTCAGTGAATACTAAAAAAACATATAGTAGTGGAGCCTGTCAATATTCACTAAGGTTATCAGCAAGATCTTCATGAGAGAGGTTAATAGGGTGAACATGTTATAAAGTTCATTGACTTTCAGCCAAGAAATAATAGAGGAGAGTGGTAGGAAAAAAAGGAGTGGTAGGAAAAAAATACCAGTGAGGAAAAACAGAAAAGAAGGAAAATAAAATGCCTGTGTCCCATGTTTGCTATTTTAGTTGTTGTTATTCAGAGCAAGAAACTAATTGTTTGATGAAATAGGAAGAAGTTTATGTTCCCAATGTTTTTTTCTACTGATATCCAAAGAAAGTTTTGTCATTGCTCTAAAATCAGTAGAGCTGGCTATAGCTAACATAATTATAATTATGTTAATTTATTATTATTATTTATTATTAAGTATATTAATAATTATTAAATATACCATAATATATTATATATATGATATATTATTTAAAGCATGTAATATATTGTATATTATATTTATTATTATTATGTATCTAGAAAACATTTAAACAAACAAACAAAAATATCTTTATGGTGTGCATATAGCTTAATTTTGCAAGGGAATTTTGTAAAGGCATTTATGCATTCCAATTGATTTCAAGGAGGAGGAGATGCATACAAAACTTTTAGCAAGATATGTTCTTGATTTTTTACAGTCTCAGTGCGAGAGGTAGAAAAATGGTATTACTCATTTAGGGATAATAGAGTGCACCACAAAGCTAAAAGACAGATTTTTAAAGATAGCTAAAGATAAAAAAGTGGGGTTGGTCAAAAGCAGATGACAACTAGACAAGCAGCTCTGAAAAGAATTTCAATCATTTGAAATCAATGGAAATTTAGTGTATAGTTGTTTTTTAAAAAATACCATTAGTTAGATCATTAGTCACAGACATATGTTTTAGAAACCTGTCATTAGGTGACTTTCTGAATGTCACAGAGGAACTCTGGAATGTAAATAATAGCTGAAACTAGGCTGTGAGAATCTGCATTTGAATCCTTTCCTAGATACATTAGTAGCATAACTAGCTAACTAAGTAAAGTCAAGGCTAATATAATATTACACCATTAATTTTTACATATATATGTAGCTGAAAACCTTACTGCCACAGAGTCTTTGCAAGAATGTTGTCCCACCTCTTCATGTGTTTTGATCAAGTCCTGTGGGTTTGAACTACATAAGACTCAGCAGAAAAACCTTAAAAGATGTCCCATTCCATGAACAGAAAATATCATGGAATAATTTGTTCTAAGGATCTCAGAATTAAAGAAATCCTGAATGAATTCAGAGCCATCATTTTTTCTTTGTAGTGTATTTTTGCTTGTTTTTATTCATTCCTGTATTTCTGAGTTGCTCCTCCCATATTTCTTGCCACATGAATTTCTCTACTTCTTCATATATATATATATATATATTTCATCCTATAATCTAGCTCTCTGATGTCCTGTCCTCTTGCTGGAGTTTTCTTGCCTCTTCCCCTTGCCATTTTCTACATGTCCTACAGTTTTCTTTTGGCCTCACAGCTATTACTTTTCCCTTTTCCCTATATTCATAATCTTTGCCACAAGCCATAAATGGCAAGGATTTCTGAACAAATCCAGTGTGCCTCTTTTATTCTGAAGGTAGTCTCCACAAAACCATTTGAGCCAAAAAAAAAGTGACTGTCTGCATTTCAAAAGGACAGAGAACACCATAACTCTGCTCAAAGGAATAGGTTATGGCTTATTTTACTTTAAGTAAAGAACTTCATTGAGAGTGGCAGGAACTGAAGCACCTTAGAGATTACTGTTTGTTCCAGTTGAATTGTCATTGCCACTCTGCAGTCTGTGACCTGTCTGTGTTTCTCTACTGAAGTTGTCTCATAATTACCAAAGCTACTGTGTTCTGAACCTTGTGAATATTGTCATAAAGGGCATTACTTGTATTGTCCAGCTGGCAAATAGGGTTTGGCCCTTTCAGGAGCCTTGGGTGTCCTGTTCTGCCGGTGGCATTGATTAGATGTGCTGTAAGGGAGAGGTGACATTTTATATGTTTGAATATGCAATTTTTAATCTATTTATTTATTTTTTTCCCCACAGAAAGGATAGTCTAATGTTGCAGAAATGTCTCCTACAGCTGAATAAAATAAAATAAAATAAAATAAACAAAAATAAACAACCACCACCTCCCACATACTCTATTTATGAGAGAAGGAGCAATAAAGAGCTAAAATTGAAATGACCTGTAGTGAATCTGTATGTTGAAAACTATCTTGACTGCTTATATTTTCTTTGCTTTTAAATGAATGGGGACTGATTAACTTTCATGTGTTAATTGTGTGATTGAAACATTTTATTGAGTTGATACAGTTATGGAGGTTAGCAGGCCCTCTCCCTTCCTCCTGTCCAGAGGCATACAATTAACAATTCTAGTCTTTCCCATCAGCAAATTTGTGCTGGCCAGCAGTTTTCTGAGATTTTGGGTATCTCACACACCCTCTTCTCCTGTCACTAGCAGAGGTGATTAGCAAGCCTCTCCTCTGCACTGTAGTTCATCTCAATGTCCCCTTTCTTCCCTGCTGGGCATAGCTGCAGACCTGTCAAATCTCACTGAGTGACAGACTCATGTAGCTACTTCATTCCTGGTGTTTTCCTACTTCCAGCATTTCATGGTTGTGAATGGCCAAACCACAGACATTTATTTTGTGGGAGAAGTCCTCCTGAAGCCTCTGCAAAGAAGATCTGTGATCTGTTACCTGCACTCACCTGTGCCCTGTGTATCGGGTAATGGAAAAAAGCAGAGTCTCTGTACTGCATGTAGAGATGTGTACTGCAGTCATATCCTGTCAAAGAAAGGACCGTCTATAGATAATACCCCCTAGAGACAGCACAGAAAAAAATGGTCGCTCCTCGTAACAACGCCTGTGTGTGGACTTATGTTTGTTATATGATTTTGTGCTTCAGCATGTTAAGAATAAAGTTGATAGATGAGGAGCTAGATGAAAAGCAAACACAAAATCCCAACCAAACATAAACTTGTTTTCAACTCTCTGCAGCAATGATGAAAAATTATAAATCAATTTTTGTGTCAGGTATGAGCATTCAGCAATCTACTTCATTTTCAACCAAATTAATCACTGTTTTCTCTTGCAGAAGTAGCTGGCAGTAGTAGTATATGAAAAGAGATGGGCATTTGGATGGAGATGAAACCTAGCCCTCATGAAATCCAGCTTTAAGAAAAAAATCTCCATTGAGATAGACAATACTACTGTGAGTCAACAGACATAAAACATTCATTCTTCCAGCTCAAGACTCTTTCCCAGATACTCAGTTACTATTTTGTTTTTCTCTTAGTAGTAGCCACCCAGCAGACAATTTTGTATTCTGCCAAGCGTCAGCCTTTTAACTTTATGTTGTTCTTTCTTTGCTTGTTATTTAGTCATCTAGATTTTGGACACTGATTCCAAAAAAAAGCATCAAGACATCGCAGAAGTGATAAGATAAGAATGGTACCCAAACTAGACATTGCCTTGTGTTATTTTAAAATAATTACAGGAGGGATACTGACATAAAAAATAAAAAAAATAAAAAAAAAATAAAATAAAATAAAAAAGCAAGCTATGAAGATTATTAATAGATTTAGCTCTTATATAAAGAGTTAAGAAAAACAAAGCATAAGTGAAAAAAGGTTTTTTCTTTGATGCTTCTTTGCACGTTTATAGGAAAAGTCCTCACTAGATCTTAGGAGGCTTCCTTCTTAATGTTAGTTCATTGTTGTCTTCTCTCATTTAGTGATGTCAAAGATGTCAAAATGAAAACTCTGAAGACTAATATATGGTCTTTGCAGTAGGCACCGATATTTTTGTAAATGAAAAGCTGGACAGACCATGTTGGTGTTTGAATATCAACATTTTCTGCTGTGTGTCCTAGCTGGATGTTTTGATTGGCAAATGCTGAATCTGAGACGGTACAGGAAGAATTTTGAGAAGCACTTTGGCTCAATGTGAACATGGGTTCTGAGGGCTGAACAATTTTTCAAATAAAGCCTTCAGTTTGGCAGCTGGAATTAATGAACACTTCTGAAAAAGTAGGCTTAAATGATCAAAAGAACAAATGCAACTGACAGACAAAACTTCACTGTACCACCTCGGAGGTCTGTCTCAGATTGTAACTAGAGACATCAAACAAAGAGAAAATTTCTACCCTCTCTTCTGGTATTGCAACCAAAGCTATGAGGGAGTTTAAAATACCATGTGTGTTCTTTTACATCTTCATCCAGATGAAAAAAGTATTAAAGATGATTCATGTGTGTTTGTGTGTGTGTGTGTGTGTATGTATAGGTTACGTATGTAACCTGTACATAAAATACAGTAGTATATGTACACGCACATGTCTAAATATAATAGTTTAAACTTATACACAGTTTTTTATATTTTTATATACACATATGTGTATACATGTGCATAGGTGTGTGTAGATATATAAATAAATATATGTACACATAGTTTTTAATACCACTCATACATATGTAAATTTGATTTGAAAACAAAACAAAAAAAAATGCACTGCACAACTGGATTGAATAAGAGTGATGAGAGAAAAAAAAAAAAAGTAATTTCCATGTTTTCACTAAAACATAATTCCTCCAATATTTTAACACCAATGTAGTTTAAACTAGAAATCTGTTGTACATTTTAGGGTTCAGTTCAGTGTAGGTAAGATGCTTCCATGCTTCCAACATGTAGAATTGGAAAGTAAGATCTTAAATGAAACATCGGAAGGAGAGAATTTATACACATTTACTCTTCAGGAGGAAGTAGAATATAATCATCTTTTCAGTGACTTTAAGACTTCACTTTTAACTAAAGTTCATCATATGGTAATGAGCTGTTGATTTTTGTCTTCAGAAAATGTTTACATCCAACAGAGAGGCTTTAGACATCTGGCATGTGTAAGCATGGTAAAGGGATAATAAAAGAGGGGAAAAATCAACTCTCCAAAATAGACACAAAAAGTGGCTGGTATTTCTAAGATCAGAAATCATACATCATCTGTTAGGGTTACCTCAAGTTCCTTTCATTAGAAAACACATTAAGAAGTACTTGTCTTAAAGCAAATAATTAAGCAAATATTTTAATCATCAAAATATATATTGTGATTTTAAGTCTAGCTCTCTACTTACATCAATTTTCTACAAATGTCAGTTGAAATTGAGAAGATTTAATCCAGCTTGAAAACAATACACTGAGTGACCCTGTAAAACCAACAGAAACATGTTTTAAAGTCCACTAAATCATTGCAAAATGCCTCAGACATAGAACAATACAACACCATAAAACATATATAATCACACTTTAATACGGAATGCCACTTCTTAGGACACTCCAGTGTATTGAGATGGACTTCCAGTATTTAGGTCAGCAGATCAATTTATTTGTCTTTCCAAAACTAAAATGGTTTTATATAACAATATTCCATGCTCTAAGTGAAAGGGGAAAGGGAAATGGGAGATCTCTGGAGGATACCTCTGTGTAAACCAGCGTAAACATAAGCACATTCTCACAGCAGATATGTAGTACTCCAAATTAGAGTCCATTGGTTACCTAACTTGTGGTTAACACAGGATTGGCATTAATGATTTTTAGTATACCTAGCTTTAAATCCAGTGACATATTAAAAAGCCTATATTTTATGGGAAGAGTAAATATGCAGGCCTGATTATATATATATATTGCACCTCATATGGCAGAAAGCAGCAGGGAGAAAAGACAGGAAACTAGTTTGAAAATAATGAAATGTACTATACATTCACAATCAGCCTCAAAACCATGGCTTTGAACAAACTTCTTTCCTCAAGGAGCATAACGAAGTATGTTACAAGGGTACAGAGAGAAAAACACTCCCACTTTGAAGCAGAATATTTTAATGATTTAGTCAAAATAATGATAAAAATAATAATATAATAATAAATGAAAGATCTAGTCACTGGAATTAAATGTCATGAATGCTGTCATCTGTAGTTAGTTTTAACTCAGCATCATGTCTCACACTAGCTGTTCTATATAAAGAGTAGAACAGTTAAATCCAAAAGCCATCAGGGCTGTCAGAGCAGTGATTACAGAAATACAGTTCAGAATTAGATTCTGCTTGCTTTTCATAACAGTCTCTACGTTTTCTTTTTCTTTTCTTTTCTTTCTTTTTTTTTTTTTTTAATAGATTGTTCCTTACACACACATTTTCTTCAAACATACTTAAAAAGACTCTCTTACCTTTCTGAAAACATATGCTTGAGCTTCATGGCTAAAACTGAGGTCTCCAATGACTTTTTGTTTGTTTGTTTGTTTGCTTGTTCTTCCTACAGTGTTACAATGCACTAGCTTCATTACAGATAGACAAGAATGATGGAAATATCAGAAGTATACTGTTGAAGTTGTTCTGGTTAGGATGCTGCAGACATCAAGCTTTCACATTCAAACAGGGCAAAATATCCCACTATTTTTTATGACAATCAGTAGCAAAATTAATATCAAAAGGCATTGCAAAAATGGATTAAGAGACTGTTAAACATACTTGCACTGACTGGTGTGGAAAGCAAAGCATTCTGTTGGACAGTTGGAGCAGCTTCAGTTGCGCTCGCAAAAGGGTACTGTGAAAAACTTTTATAGACATACTAATAGTTAACAGTAAATAAGCCATTTTTAGGGTTACTAAAGCAAGTTCCTTTTGATGTCTGTTTAGTCTGAGACTGTTCAAATGGCAAAAGAGAAATAATGTTTAATTAATAATTAATTAATATACTTAGGTTTATTTCATAAACTGAAACTGCTTTTTTTTTGTGTGTGTGTGTGTGTGTGTGTGGTCAGAAAATATCAGACTGTCAAAGTAAAAGAGTAAAAGTTGATCTGTAGAAATCAGTGCATTCTCAATAAATGGCAGAGAAGTCTGCACTAGTGTCTCCAACTCCCAGCTAGGTTCCTGGTTTTCAGACCTACTCTCCAGAAGGTCTTTTGTTCAGGATCTTATTAAGAAATATGAAGAACTGGGGAAACTTACTACGATCCTTAAGGGACTGGTAATGATCACAGACAGTGGCAATGGTTGGTAAAAGTCTGGTGTCTGGAAAATAATACCCTGTTTCCTTCCTTGGAAAAATTTTTAAATGCAAACAGGTAAGGTGAAAAGTAGGTGGAAGAAATCTGATGGTATATATGAAGATGAAGAAAAAAAGGTGAAAAGCAGTGAGTGACTTAAAGACAGTAGGTGAGGAACTAAAAAGGCAAGTGGAACAAGATGTTCATGCAGTGAGGGAAACACTTTTGAAGCAAACCTGCACTAAAAAGAGTTACTTTGCAATGATGAGTTCATCTCTGACCTATTCTGAGCAGAGAGTAGGAATTCCCAAGCCCTCTGGTTCAACCCTGAGTTTTTCTCCTGGACTTTCATGAATTGTGTGTTGAAATATATGATATCAAGTTTTGATTCCTGGCCTGTAGAATTACATAATTACATTGCCATTTTCCTGCAGGTTTCTTTGGATTTTGAAGCAGGCAGCACCTTTTTTTTTTTTTTTTTTTTCCCTTTCAATTACATGCAAGAAAGTATTTTGTTTTTAAAGTGTCATCATTTTGCAAAATGCATTAAATTAACAGCTTAGTAAAAATGATCTGTAGTAGTAAACAAAAATAAAACAACATAACCCAAATTTCTGTCATTTATATAGTGCTACAGTAATTACTAACATCTGTATATAGCTGCTAGGGGACATATACTTTCTGTGCTGGCTAACTACCACCGTGTCTTTTGCTTTTTACTCTTCTTCACCACAATGCCTTTGGGAAATAGCTATATTTTTGAATGAGAGTTCAGTCTTAAAACCTTTCTTTATTCTCCATGGGTAAAACATGGGTCATTTTCACTCATTTTAAACATATTTTTGTTAAATAGGTTCCTTAAAAGATAACAAAATATGATTTACAATTAATTGATTGTAGGCTGCCCTTTGGCAAAAGAAGTACCATTGAATTCTAGAAATGTTCTTATCTGAAATAGAACTAATGATTTCAGGCAGCACCCATGTCTCTGAAGTACAGGCTGTGTCAGCTCTCATGCCTATGTAAAAATAAGTTTAAGTGCAGTTGTCTGACATAAAGAAAAGAATGAAAACTATTTTAGCCACTGTTTCTGCTGTATGTTAGGTACGTTCAAAAAAACGGACAAGAGAATATACAGCTCTGAATTCTATCAAAAGCTGTTTCAGTAAGATTGTTTTAAGACTAGAGAAGCATGTAGATGGCCAAGAGATTTTCTGCCCCAGAAGATCCAGTTTTTACCCAGTCACAAATACATTTTATTAATTCACTACCCACTTTTATTTTACTCTACAATATTTTATTCTAAAATTAACTATACTTTGGTAAAATATGCATAGGAGAACTCTGTCTGAAATATGATATCAAGGCTCTTTCTCGCAGACAATATATTAGTTTAATTAGCATTCCAGAGATCAAATGCAACATACTCCGGCACTGGGGGAAATCCACAAAACATGTCAGAAAACTATGAGTTTCTACCCTATCTTAACAGTGAACAACTATATATAAGAAAATGTAACTGACTGATAACAGTCATTATACTCCTACTAAGTTCTTCATCTCACTATCTGAAATGAAGGACATGTCCATAATGTCTTGCCAAGGACTGATTTCAGACAGGGAACTAAGTCTATGCTGATATACTAATGTTATACTGATAGATACTATCAAGAAGCCACAGTGAATGCTGAGACATACAGTAGGACTGCTTGATCAACTTTCTGTATAGGTCTTGGTCCTACAACCATCACACTTTTCTTTAGAAATTTGTAGTGTCTGGCCATCTCTAGGGCTGAACAAAACAGAAATATTTATTTTCTAATTGCCGAACAAAGTACAGAAATACTTATTGCCATTTCTGCAGCCCTAAAGTCTGTATCTATTCCTTCCAGAGAGTGGTAATAACTGAAAAGTTGAACCCAGATAGTAAAGGTGTGTTAGTCTTCACTAATCAGGACCACATACAAAGAAATGGGACTTGAACTTCCCAGACATATCCTGGAAACACAACACAGCCCAGAGAAAGCAGTCCAGGAGGTTTCTGGAGATCGTGGAAGATAACTTCCTGACGCAGCTGGTTGGCGAGCCTCCCAGGGGAGGTAATCTGCTAGACCTTCTGTTCACTAACAGAGAAGGACTGGTGGGAGATGTGGTGGTCGGGGGCTGTCTTGGGCAGAGTGACCACGAAATGGTTCTTGATACTTGGTGAAGTCAGGAAGGGGACCAGTAAAACCACTGTCTTGGACTTCCGGAGGGCTGACTTTGAGCTGTTCAGGACACTGGCTGGCAGAGTCCCCTGGGAGGTGGTTCTGAAGGACAGAGGAGCCCAGGAAGGCTGGGCGCTCTTCAGGAAAGAAATCTTAATGGATCAGGAGTGGCCTGTCCCCACGTGCCCAAAGACGAGCCGGCGCGGAAGAAGACCGGCCTGGCTGAACAGAGAGTTGTGACTCGAGCTTAGGAGAAAAAAGAGGGTTTATAATCTTTGGAAAAGAGGGCTGGCCACTCAAGGGCACTACAAGGATGTTGTGAGGCGGTGCAGGGACAAAATTAGAAAGGCCAAAGCTCATCTGGAGCTCAATCTGGCTACTGCTGCTAAAGACAACAAAAAAATGTTTTTATAAATACATGAATACAAAAAGGAGGACTAAGGAGAATCTCCACCCTTTACCGGATGCGGGGGGAAACTTAGTTGCCAGAGATGAGGAAAAAGCCGAGGTGCTTAATGCCTTCTTTGCCTCAGTCTTTAGCAGCAAAACCAGTTGTTATCTGGATGCCCAGTACTCTGAGCTGGTAGAAGGGGATGGGGAGCAGAATGTGGCCCCCACAATCCACGAGGAAATGGTTGGCGACCTGCTACAGCATTCGGATGTAAACAAGTCGATGAGATCCACCCGAGGGTACTGAGAGAACTGGTGGAAGAGCTGGCCAAGCCGCTTTCCATCATTTATTGGCAGTCCTGGCTGTCGGGGGAGGTCCCACTCGACTGGTGGACAGCAAACGTGACGCCCATCTACAAGAAGAGCCAGGGGGTAGACCCGGGGAACTATAGGCCTGTTAGTTTGACCTCAGTGCCAGGAAAGCTCATGGAGCAGATTATCTTGGTTATCTTGGGCGTCATCATGCGGCAGTTGCAGGGCAAGCAGGCAATCAGGCCTAGTCAGCATGGGTTTATAAAGGGCAGGTCCTGCTTGATGAACCTGATCTCCTTCTATGACAAGGTGACACGCTTAGTGGATGAGGGAAAGGCTGTGGACGTGGTCTACCTTGACTTCAGTAAGGCATTTGATACCGTTCCCCACAGCATTCTGCTCAGGAAACTGGCTGCCCATGGCTTGGACTGGCGCACGCTTCGTTGGTTTAAGAGCTGGCTGGATGGCCGGGCCCAGAGAGTCTTAGTGAATGGAGTCAAATCCGGTTGGAGGCCAGTCACTAGTGGAGTCCCCCAGGGCTCGGTACTGGGGCCAGTCCTCTTTAACATCTTCATCGATGATCTGGAAGAGGGGATCGAGTGCACCTTCAGTAAGTTTGCAGGCAGCACCAAGATAGGTGTGTGTGTTGACCTGCTCGAGGGTAGGAAGGCTCTGCAGGAAGATCTGGATAGGCTGGACCGATGGGCCGAGGCCAATGGTATGAAGTTCAAGAAGGCCAAGTGCCGGGTCCTGCACGTGGGGCACAACAACCCCAAACAGAGCTACAGGCTGGGAGATGTGTGGATAGAAAGCTGCCTGTCAGAGAAGGACCTGGGAGTTTTGGTTGACAGTCAGCTGAATATGAGCCAGCAGTGTGCTCAGGCGTCCAAGAAGGCCAACAGCCTCCTGGCTTGCATAAGAAACAGCGTGGCCAGCAGGTCCAGGGATGTGATTGTCCCCCTGTACTCGGCTCTGGTGAGGCCCCACCTCGAGTACTGTGTTCAGTTTTGGGCCCGTCACTGCAAGAAGGACATGGAGGTCCTTGAGTGAGTCCAGAGAAGGGCTACGAAGCTGGTGAAGGGTCTGGAGGACAAGTCTTACGAGGAGCGGCTGAGGGAGCTGGGACTATTTAGCTTGGAGAAGAGGAGGCTCAGGGGCGACCTTATCGCACTCTACAGGTACCTGAAAGGAGGCTGTAGCGAGGTGGCGGTTGGTCTATTCTCCCACGTGCTTGGTGACAGGATGAGGGGGAATGGGCTAAAGTTGCATCAGGGGAGGTTTAGGTTGGATATTAGGAAGAACTTCTTTCCTGAAAGGGTTGTTAGTCACTGGAATAGGCTGCCCAGGGAAGTGGCTGAGTCACTATCCCTGGAGGTATTTAAAAGACGTTTAGATGTAGAGCTTAGGGATATGGTTTAGTGGAGGACTTGTTAGCATTAGGTCAGAGGTTGGACTCGGTGATCTTGTAGGTCTCTTGCAACCTAGATTATTCTGTGATTCTGTGATTCTGTGAAATGGAAACATTTTTCCACCAATGAATCTCTGGGAAAACATTTGCTTCTGTAAACTTTCAAGCGTTAGTTTCAGGAGAACGAAGGATAAAAGCAGAATAAATCTGTACATAAATATTCTTTGGCACTTGCACTAAAATTAAATGTGTCAGGGTTGCAATGCTAAAATTCACTACGGATAAACTGTTCATAGAAGATGAGGTTAGAGTTATGACAGGGATCAATGTGCTCTTGGGATTCTTTAGGTAAAGCCTGGTCTGGATTAAATTAAAAATATGAAGTCTGAGAATACTGAAATTTCAGTAACATTCAAATGTTCAAATAGATATGACATCAAATGAATGGTGTTTCCCTGAAAACTACAAAGAATAAGATTTCAGAGTAGACCTAGAAAACTGCTATTTGTAATCATAAAATAATAGGAAACAGGTCATTTTTCACTTCTTTATCAACACGTCTTGACAGATGCCACTCAAAAACATATCACTGTTTGGATTGGATTCAGTCTGCATTTCATGTTTGCATTTGAATTTAGGTCTGTCACAACTGATAAAGAGTGATAAATTTGACATTACTGCATCTAAAGATCATTAAATGTCAGCTCATGCACTGGCAGCAAAATGGCTGGCAGAAAGTCAATGATGCAAGAACTGTACGGAGTGTGAAGAGCGGAGATGGATCTAGGGCAGCAGGGAGTCATGCAAGCTGTGAGCAATCAATCAATCATTTTATACTGAGGAAGAATGAAATGAGATGTAAAGGCAGTTCTATGTACAGGTAGAGAGAAAATCTTATTTGGAAGTGCTTTGATTCATGTCTGTATGCACCCAGTAACCATGAAGAGAAATAATAGGTCAGTAAAAAGCATGTATTTTGCTCCAGCCAATTTCTTTTGATAATTTGTATAACATTTGATATTCTTAAATGGGTTTCAAAAATAAGCTATTTATCTATTATTAGAGTATGAATACTTACGGCAATTCCTGGTGAACAACGCATAACTTTTACTTGATTTTTATGCAGGATGATAAAGGCAGAACTAAATATGATTAGAAAATGTCTTGAATTATTGTATAGACTTTTTACCAGTTTTGTGCAATGGTCTCTCCCTTGGCTTCCCATTTTTCATTTTTTATAGCTTGCTTACAAAAATTTGCTAAATAAAAAGTGCATTTTACCATAGAAAAACATTTTTCAAACTTAGAATTTCTAAAAATGATTTCCAGTCTAAGTTCTGTGCAGTGTCATTACCTAAAAAAAACTTGGATAAATAACACAATTGGCTTCTAATTTAGATAGAAGACAGGAAAATAAATAAATAAATAAATAAATAAATAAACAAATAAAAATGAAGAAAAATAAAATTTAACAGACATGACTGACTGACCTAATTTTTCTTTTATCAATGTGGAAAATAAAATAATAATAATAAATAAATAAATAAATAAAAGCAAATCCACTTGGATTGTTGGATTATGCCAACAAGAAAACAATGCAAGCTTGACTTTGACTCTTACCTAAAAGTCTGCTCTTCACAGTTAATGAATATTTACTAACAGAAAGACATAGGTTCAAGCTTTGTCCAAATAATGATTACTTCTTTTAATTCTGAAAGTTACTCATTAAGTAAAGACCATTATGTGACATGCAAAAGGATCCTGTGTGCGCGCACACAGGACAATAAGCCCACATTAGGCTTGTCTCCACAAACACAAGGAGTATAGAGGCAGGTGGGAAATCCCAATAACGCTCCTGCAGAAAGAGCCCTAATAGTATCCTAGTTATTTGAAAGAATGTGATACATGTGTATAAGCAGCAAAAATATACACATTGAATACATTTTGTGTTGTTGCGGTTTGGATTAACCTTGAAAAACTTAAGCAGTTTCAGGTGCCTCTGTCTCCCATTTTTTATTTTAGTTTGAATAGAAAAAAGATAAAATCCTGAGGAACTGTAATATTTTGCTTGTACACTGTTCCAGTATGTTTTCCAATGAAATACATTTTGCTGAAAACAAAATGTTGATATTTTACTGAAAGAAACACACCTCCATCTTGGAAATAGCTTTTCAAACTCCAGTCAAGACTGAAACTCTTTTGAAAGTTCTAGGGAAAAAGTAAATAAATTAATAAATAAAATCAGTTTTAAATTTAGTAACATTTAAGCTCTTTTGATGAACACATACATGAAAATATACTATAAATGAGATGGTTTGTATGTGAAATAAATGATTCAAATCATTGAATCACACACCTTACACATGAGATGCGGGACCTTTTCCTGTTTCATTTCGGGAAGCTGAACATCCACGTCTGCCTGGTTGTATTCCAAGTGCGACATTATTTTATTTAGGCTGTCCTGCAGAATCTCTTTGTTGGCCTATAAATATACGCTATCACACTAAATACCAGTACAGTCAGGAATGTGAAAGTTGAATTCTATATATGTTTTTAATGTGAAAGTGGCAAAAAATCATTTGCCATGTTATCTGATGTCATACTCAGTGTTTAAATAATATTAAAATAATGTTAAATCAATATGACAAAGTTTGGGAGGGTGTAGTAAATATGACTTTGGGTACATAGTTTCGCTTCTTACGGGTGGTTCAGAACTTTTAATAAATTTTAATAAATGCTTTTATTAACATTTCAAGAATATTCAGATCTGACAAAGAGTCTTGAAAATATGTAACGTTTTTGTGTAGTTTAGCTAGACATCAGTCTCTGTACTGGGTCTGGCTGGGATGTTAACTTTCCCTGCAGCAGCCCATATAGCGCCACGCTCTGCACTTGGAGCTAGAACAGCAGCGTTATCACACCAGTGTTGTGTCTGCTGCTGAGAAGTGCTGGCACAGT
>CM021766.1:102005422-102054102 GCA_011076525.1 Nettapus auritus | reverse complement strand
AATATGCCAAAGTATGGGGGACCTGAGAGTGACACAAATGTTATGGAATAAGGGGTGGAAGTTGTACTGGGTCTGGCTGGGATGTTAACTTTCCCTGCAGCAGCCCATACAGTGCCACGCTCTGCACTTGGAGCTAGAACAGCAGTGTTATCACACCAGTGTTGTGTCTGCTGCTGAGAAGTGCTGGCACAGTATCAGGACTTTCTCTAACCCTTCTGGGGGGTGGGCAAAAAGTGAGAAAGAAACATCACCAGGGCAGCTGACCTAAACCAACCAAAGAGATATTCCATAACATATGATGTCACGCTCAGCAATAAAAGGTGGAAGAAGGAGGAAGAGAGGAGGGGTGGGCTTTCGTTGCGAAAACGTCTGCCCTCCTCGCGAACACCGGCTACGTGCGTTGAGGCCCTGCTTCAAGGACGTGGTCAGGCATCGCTCATTTGTGGGAAGTAGAAAATCATTTATTTCCTCTGCACTTCCATATAGCCTTTACCTGTTTTGTTTTGTTTTGCTGTTCCCTCTCCCCCTCCCTTTCCCCTTTCCTTTTTCCCTTTTTCCCTTTAGTTGAATTGTTAATTAATAATATTTCCTTTATATATATATATATATATATTTTTTTTTCCCCTCTTTAATTAAATTATCCTTATCTCAACCCGTGAGTTGTTCTTTCCTTTACTTCTTCCCCTCCTCTGAGGAGGAGGGGGAGTGAGAGAGCGGTTGTGGTGTTCAGCTGCCTATCACGGTAAAACCACCACAGTCTCTCACTCTCCCACCTCAAAAGACGATGGGGAGAAAATGCAATGAGAAAGGTCTCAGGGGCTGAGAAAAGGACAAGGAGATCACTCAGCATTTACTGTCACAGGGAAAACAGACACAGCATAGGGAGATCAATGTTATTTATTGCTTATTACTAACAGACTAGAGCAGTGAGAAACGAAAGCAAAGAAACAAACAAAAAAACACCTTCTCCCCATCCAACAACTTCTACCTCCTCCACCCAAACAGCACAGGGGAATGGAGAATGGGGGTAGAGGACAGGCATGACACTTAGTCTCTGCTGCTCCTTCAGAGTCACTCTCTGCCCCTGCTTCACATGGGATCTCTCCCACAGGATGCTGTCCTTCCCAAACTGATCCTGCGGGGGCTTCCCACAAGCAGCATTCTTCAAGAACTGCTCCAACATTGTTCTGTACCATGGGGTCCATCTGTCAGGATGTGGTGGTTTTACTCGGGTGGGAGGCCAAGCTCCTCCACAGCTGCTCTCTCACTCCCCCCCACCCCCTTCAAAGAGGAGCGAGGAGAAAATACGATGAAAGGGGCTTAAGGGTTGAGATAAGGACTAGGAGATCGTGCAGTAATTATCATGACGGGCAAAACATACTCAATGTAGGGAGACAGTAAGATTTATTGCCTATTACTGACAAGCTAGAGAAGTGAGAAACAAAGGAAAGAAACCAAAAGCACCTTTCCCCCCCATCCACCCTCTTCCACCTCCTCCCCCTGAGTGGTGCAGGAGAACCGGGGAATGGGGGTTATGGTCAATCTATAGCACTTCTTCTCTGCCGCTCCTTCTCGGTCACTCCCGTCCCCTGTGCTGTGGGGTACCACCCATGGGACACAGTCCTTGCTGAACTGATCCAGCGTGGGCTGTCCACAGGCAGCAGCTCTTCAAGAACTGCTCCAGATATGGGTCCGTACCACGGGGTCCATCCCTCGGGAGCAAACTGCTCGAACCTGGGTCCCCCATGGGCAGCAGCTCCTGCCAGGTCACCTGCTCCTGCGTGGTCTCCTCTCCATGACCTACAGGTCCAGCCTGGAATCTGCTCCGGCAGGGGTCTTCCACAGGCCGCAGTCTCCATCAGTGCAGGTCCACCTGCTCCGCCATGGTCTCCTCCACGGGCTGCAGCGTGGAACCATGCTCCTCCGTGGTACTCTATGGGCTGCAGGGGGACAGCCTGATTCACCATGGTCCTCACCACAGGCCACAGGGGACTTCTGCTCCGGCACCTGGAGCACTTCTCCCCCTCCTTCTTCACTGACCTTGGTGCCTGCAAGGCTGTTCCTCACTCCTCTCACTCTCCCAGCTGCTGTGTGGTGCAGCGTTTTGTTTTGGTTTGGTTTTGTTTTGTTTTGTTTTTTTTTTCCCCTGTCTTAAATATGCTCTCACAGAGGCACAAACAACATCACTTATTGGCTCTGCTCTGGTCAGCCATGAGGCCCTTACCAAACATGGGGCAGGTTCTAGATCCTTCTCACAGAAGCCACGCCATGGCCCCCTGCTACCAAAACCTTGCCACGTAAACCCACTACACAGGAGCAAACTGCTCCAGCATGGGTTCTGCCATGGGCGGCAGCTCCCCCCCAAGCCCCCTGCTCCTGCGGGGGCTCCTCTCCACGGCTGCAGCTGTGGCCCAGGGCCTGCTCCTGTGGGGGCTCTCCATGGGCCGCAACCTCCTCCAGGCCACATCCACCTGCTCCACCGGGGGGCTCCTCCATGTGCTGCAGCATGGAGATCTGCTCCTTGTGGGATCCATGGGCTGCAGGGGGACAGCCTGCTCCACCAGGGGCCTCTCCACAGGCCACTGGGGTACTTGTGCTGCATGCCTGGAGCACCTCCTGCCCTCCTTCTGCACTGACCTTGAGATCTGCAGGGCTGCTTCTCACCTCTCTCTCCCAGCTGCTGTTGCACAGCAAGTTTTTTTCCTTTCATAAATCTGCTCTCAAAGACGCACAAACATCACTTACTAGCTCAGCTCTTTCCAGCAGTAGGTCCCTTTTGGATCCAGGTAAAGATGGCTCTTAAATAACAGAGGGCAGGTATAGGGCTCTGCTCACAGAAACCACCTCTGCAGCTGAGCTTCAAAAACCTCACCAAATAAGCTCAGTAGAATTACTAATTAATATATATATTTTAAATTTTGTCATCAAAAAAGATAAATAATTCACTATTTAGAGAAAATATTACAGACTTCAGTCATACCTTCCATAGGCAGAATTTCTTAGCTGGCAAAATTTAGGAATTACAGAGAAACAAGCACTCATTGTCCATTACTGCAAACACAGACAACTTTTTTTTTTTTTTTTTTTTTTTTTTTTACTTATTCTCTCCTTAGAAAGCCAATCCAAGCAGGTGTTCTGGATGAGTCATGTTTATTTATAGAAGTCCTTAGGATGTTTGGTTAATAGGTCATTGCCTTTCTTCCTTTCCCTTGCAGGGGAATGAAGAAGTATCTTTCTGAGTGTTTGCTCTAGTGACCTTCACTCTAGCTGTGCTGTGCTTCACCAGCACCTTCAGGGGGTGCCTGTTCTCCCCAGGGAGATGCCCCCCTCCAGCTCCCCCCCCCTCCCACCCACAAATAAGAATAAGCTGCTCAGAGAATGTGAACCCTTCTTTTTGGCCAAAGATGAAAGTCAAGTTGTGTTCATTCGGGCATTTCTTAACCCTCTTGCTGTAGCCTGTAACATTTGGAATTTCATTTTTGCAGAACTGTTATGTTCTGTTAAACAGATGTCTTTCCAGAATTCACATCTCTTTGTCGCTGGAGCTGTTCCTGTAATAAAATGAGAAATAATTGAGTACAATGAAAAAGTGAGAAGAGATATGGAAAAAAAAGCACTAATTACTAAATACAAACTGGCCCCAGCTCTTCACTTAGCTGCTGAGACAAATATCAGCTGCACAGTTGAACACCTACCTGTTTCCTCCCTAAATTAATTATATTGTAAAAATAAAATAAAATAAAAAAAGTGAAAAGAAAGAAAATGAGAGAATCTGAAGACTGAATTATCTTTTTCTATTTTGACAGGCCCTTTCTCTTTTCAGTTATACTTTGAAAAATCAAGCAGAACTTTTGTCATGTGCAAAGGTAAACTAAACAATAATTAAATATGAAAATCTGTATTAAAAGATAATTAGGTAAGTCAAGCACCTAGAAGTTATGAAGTACCAAACTGTGAACTATATACCACAATGTGAAGGTAAGAAGTGCCCAATAATCATCTTATGAGCTCTTAATTAACAAAACATTCATTAATGAAGTGCACACAGCAGGTCTAAATTACAATATAGAACAAATATGAAAGAACGACATAAATATGTAGGGAAAAAACATCAGAAAAGTTAAGGAAAAAAAAAGTGCTGTGAGAAAGGACCATAAAATACAGTAATTCCTCTGCTGGGCCAGTAAGTCCAGTCACAACACCATATTTCAAGAAAGATGTTGACTTTCTCCAACTCATCCACAGTAAAGTGACAAAAGAGTTCAAAATATGAAAGTTTTCTATGAGGAAAAAGTTAATTAATTGTGTTTGATTTAATCTTAAGATTAAAGGGAAGGGAAAAGAAAACATAATAAGAGTTTTCAAACACATGAAGTTACTTTTTAAAAGGATGGGCATAATGCTGTGACTACTGTGGATAGAACAAGATGTAACAGGCTTAAACTTTAGTGAGGAGATTTGAGTCAGAAGTCAAGAAAAACAACAACAACAACAATAACAACAACAAAACCTTCTAGTGGTACAGGTATTTAAACTGGGAAATAGATTGTCTAGGATATTCCAGAAATTACAGTCTTGGGAGTTTTAGAAAAAGTTGGACAGACATCTGCAGGAGTGTTTAGATACAGTCAATACTGTTCATGGCAGAAGAATGGACTAAATTATCTCTGAAAATTGTATTTAACTGTGGCTACATGCAATTAAAATCTTTATGGCATACCAATAATAACAGGAGATAAGATTAAAGTGTGATTTTTATCATCTCTATCCAAAATACATTAACAATATCTTTACATTCCTTGCAAGTTACAGGAAAACATCTACTTATTTACCATGTTATGCAAGCGTCTATTTCATTATTTAAAGGTAATGAAATTCTTAACTATGGTGCTAATAGGTATGAACACTGATGATAAAATCTTTAATGTGTCACTCAGTGAGGACACCAAGAATTTCAGTACTCTAAGCTACTATATATTCACTATAAACTATACTATATATTCACTATATATTCACTATAAACTATTCTATATATTCACTACAAAGTGGATATATATAAAACAGAAGCAGGAAACCTGTCTATTAAAAAACTCTAGTTAGCATTATATCAAAAACACATAGAAAAAAAAAAAATAACAACTCTTATTTTCATCAGATAAATTGGGTTTTAATCTATAGGTACTAATGAAATCTTGTACAAAAGTACAGAACAAAGCCTTCTTGTTAATTTGTGACAGGCAAACAGGAAGGGGGTGAAAAACAAAGGCAAAATAAAACTTGTCAGTAAACTGCTTTTGACTAGTAAAATATGTTTTTACTGATACTTTTACATAGAATCAAAACCATTGACCTACACAACTGTGAAAAAGTCATTTATTAAGTTTTCATAACTTCAGCAGGCATTTTTTTTTCCTCTGCTCTCACAACATCTATATATCCTATAGTTTATTTTACCCAGAAATTTTCTTCTAGGTCTTTCCTCTCTGAAAATGTCTGTACTTTATGAATATATACTTTAGATTTATTTGGGAATAGTAACACAGAATCACAGAATCACAGAATTGTAGGGGTTGGAAGGAACCTCAAAAGATCATCAGGTCCAACCCCCCTGCCAGAGCAAGTTCCTTAGAGCAGGCTGCCCAGGTAGGTGTCCAGATGGGCCTTGAATATCTCCAAAGAAGGAGACTCCACAACCTACCTGGGCAGCCTGTTCCAGTACTCCGTCACCCTCACCGTGAAGAAGTTCTTACACATGTTGGTGTGGAACTTCCTGTGCTCTATCTTGCGGCCATTGCCCCTTGTCCTATCCCCACAAACCACTGAGAAGAGGTTGGCTACATCCTTCTGTCTCCCACCCCTCACGTATTTGTATACACTGATGAGATCCCCTCTCAGTCTTCTCTTCTCCAGGCTGAACAGACCCAGGTCTCTCAGGCTTTCCTCATAAGGAAGACACTCCAGGCCCCGTATCATCTTTGTGGCCCTCCGCTGGACTCTTTCCAGGAGATCCCTGTCTTTTTTGTACTGGGGAGCCCAGAACTGGACACAGTACTCCAGATGAGGCCTGACCAGGGCAGAGTAAAGGGGGAGAAGGATCACCTCCCTTGACCTGCTGGCCACGCTCCTTTTAATGCATGCCAGGATCCCATTAGCCCTCTTGGCCACGAGGGCACACTGCTGGCTCATGGTCAACCTGTCATCCACCAGGACCCCCAGGTCCTTCTCCCCCAAGCTCCTCTCCAGCAGGTCGTCCCCCAGCCTGTACTGATACTTCTGGTTGTTCCTTCCCTGGTGCAGGACTCTGCTCTTGCTCTTATTAAACCGCATCTGGTTTCTTCCTGCCCATCTCTCCAGCCAGTCCAGGTCTCGCTGAATGGCAGCACAGCCTTCTGGCATGTCAGCCACTCCTCCCAGCTTTGTGTCCTCGGCGTACTTGCTGAGGGCAGATGCTATTCCCTCATCAAGGTTGTCGATGAAGATGTTGAACAAGACCAGACCCAGCACCAACCCCTGGGGAACCCCACTAGTCACAGGCCTCCAGCCAGACTCTGCACCACCGATCACCACCCTCTGAGCTCAGCCAGTCAGCCAGTTCTCAACCCCCACCTTACTGTCCACTCCTCTATCCCACACTTCCTCAGCTTTGCTAGTAGGATGTCATGGGAGACAGTATGGAAAGCCTTGCTAAAGTCAAGGTAGATGACATCCACTGCTCTCCCCCCATCTACCCAGCTGGTGATGCCATCATAGAAGGCAATGAGGTTGGTCGAGCATGACTTCCCCTTGGTGAATCCATGCTGACTACTCCTCATAACCTTATTCTCTTCCAATAGCTTGGAGATGGCATCCAGAATAAGCTGTTCCAACACCTTTCCAGGGACAGAGGTGAGACTGACTGGCCTGTAGTTTCCCGGATCCTCCTTCTTCACCTTCTTGAAGACCAGAGTGACATTGACTATCCTCCAGTCTTCAGGCACCTCACCGATTCTCCAGGACTTTTCAAAGACGACAGAGAGAAAACGACTGTTTCCATGTTCTCATTCCCAAAGTATTTCCTTAATTAATTAAGATCACTGAGTGCTTTGATCAAGAAACCAAAGAATTTTACACCCCTCTTCTAATTATCTTTGTATTGTAAAAATGTTTATATTTGGTTGTTATAGGTCATTATGTCAAGCCTTCAACATATTTTTGAAGATTTCCTTCTTACTGCTATTTTTTTTTTTTTTTTCAGTTAACACAAATTCCTGAAGATTTCAATGCCTTTCTCAGAATCTCAGATATTTCAGTTGCTGTTTTTCTGACTTGTGATATCAATCCTGGTGTATGAGTGAGCACAGGAAGGCAACAGGAATGACTACAGACTCACAGCTAAAATAAAGAGTGGATTTATTCTTGTTACCTCGCCAACCAGGGGATCCCTGAAGCAGCACCTGAGTAGAGGTACACAAGCACAGGTACACAAGTGGGAACACAGGAACTGCTAAACAGGGTCTGGTCCATGTTAGATCTCTGCACGATTCACTTGTTTTTATTAAGACTTCACTCGGGTGCAGTTTTTACCACCGTGCTGTGATTCTCACTGTGCTGCTTTGATCTTCTCTGTACCAAGGCCGGGAGCTCAGTCACCTCCAAGTCCACCAAACACCTATGTTGTCTATGCACGGATGTGCTACTTGTCAAACATACAGAACACAAACAGCAGTAGACATAATTTATATGTTTTTCTACATTGCTGCTCCACAGACTTTACGCATTCCCAGCTCCAAGTTTACTTAAGTGTATTTGTAATCTTATCTGCCAGTCTTCCATTCTGATCCCATTCTCCTTGACAATCTTCCACTTTTAACCCATTCCATATGCACAGAAGACATTAACTATGTGTCTTCTTGTAAGAAATGCTTTCTACATGTAAAGTTCAGTATATGTACACAAGCTAACACTTTAGGATTAAAAAAAAAAAAAAAAAAAAAAAAAAGCTAATCATGATTCTCATTTTCAAAAATTGCCTCATGAGATTTCTTCATTTACTATTGATTTTACAGTTACTCAGTTGTCAATGTTCATTGTTGATCAAAGCACTGCCAGGAGGGAGGGCTGTTTGCTGAAGGAAGGAGAATGGAATCTTTTCATGATGTCTAAGTTAGATTTATGGAGTGAGGAAGTTATTTTCTTCTCTTAGGCACTTGAAAGAAGCTGCGCTGCACTTTGTATGGGCCTCTGTGTTCTCTGTGTTTTACAGCTACCCAGATGAATATGAGTATAGGATGTGTGTGGGGGAAAGTTAAGAGAGTTTCTTTTGAGTTTTGGATAGTATTTTTTTTTTAACTCTGTACATATGAAAAAAATGGTTCACTAGTTTTCATTGGAAAGAAAATGTATCACTGTTCAGTATAGCAAGCAGAAAGTTTCAAAGAAAACGCTCACTTTCCAAACAGCACAAAATGTGAAATGCATTAGAAAATAAAGGTTTTAATGTCAATTATCATTAAAAACCTTATTTTCAAAAGTACTTCATGGTTTATTCATGCTGAGAAGTGCTTCTTAGCTTTGAAATTTTCAGCCTGCTAAACTGAGCAAAATGGGTGCAATTTTCTTTTAATTGTTTTGAACACCATGTGTGAGAGAACATGACAGAATGCAAATTGCTTTTACAAGTTTTAAGAGGGAGAGAAGGCTGTTGAATTTTGTGGCATCTCTCTGTGAGCTGAAAGCATGAGACATACAACTATTTTAACAATAGGTCAAAAACAAATAGCTTTGTTTTCAAGATGATACATGCTCTTACTTTAGTTTTAGTTCACAGTGCCAGACAAGACAGTAAAACTTTTATGGGCATAGTGGACTGACTGGTCTGTCCTCAGTGGCAATAGTTCAAACTCTGGGTCACAAATAAACAAGACTCAGAGCATTTGGTTTTTTCCCAGAGCAACCTGTCTTCCTCTCAGCTATGTACATAGGAAATATGGACTGCAAAACAATCTGTTTTCTTACCTCTTTCTAACTGATCTGACTAAACTCAGGCAAGAAAGCATTTTGGATTAAGCAGCACTGATGCAGTAAGCATATATGCAGTATATGCTTATAAGATGCAGTATAGCAGTGGTGCTATACAGAAATGGGCCATGGTATTTTACAGAACAGAGTGGCATCTCATGAGGAAGTGATAATTTTCCTGTGAAAATTAGATGACAAGAACAACAAAATAAATAATGAACTGTAGTGACTGATGAATGTGTTTTTTTCTTTTTTCCCAGAACCTCTATAGAGCTAAACATTTTTATTTTCCAAAACTATTACAAACCTTACCCTACACATGTACTATAATGAAATCAAAATAGAAGAGAACAAAACTTATAAATTAGTAACAATGAAATAAATGCTTTGATATTATCTCTTATGAACAATTATGCTGATGGTGAGTCTAACAGAAGAGGTAACACTCTGAAGTACTTACCTGGCTTTGTCTAGCTACTTTGCTTTCTGTAGCATTGTAGTATAAGGCACAGAGGTCAGATTTGTCTTTGAAGGCCTCTAATGATCTAACAGAAGTTTTCAGTGGAGCCAGAACAGAAATTCCCCCAGGACAATTTGACATTGCATTATTATTGCATTAGTTTCTACACATATTCCAAAGACAAATTAATGTAATGGGGGGGAGGGCGGGGGGGGGGGGGCAGGGAAACTACCAGCTGCAGTGTGGTTTCTTTGTGAGTGTGGTTTCTTTGTGAAGTGTGACAGAACTGTCACACTTTTTTTTTTTTTTTTTTAGATGTTTTTAGTTTTGTGGTTTCAGACCTTTTCTCCTTTTCTTTCTTCCTCTAGGGAAAAATAAACAAATCCTGGACATCATCTTACACTTCAGCTGTTCAGGATAACTTTCATTTTATGAATTTTCATTCAATTTCTGAGCTTCATTATGGAAATTCCATGTGCATTTCCTGGTCATAATGTTATGAAGTTGATTGAAATGGTACAAATAACAGTACCCAATTGTAAGAAAATCCACTGGCCCTAATATTATCTAGAGCTTCATACATATGAAAATCTATGTGAGGACTGATGGAGGCATTCTGAGTACCACTAATGTCACAGGAAAGGTCTTCTGAAGCATAGCACAGTAGAGGGATACTGTTCTAAGAGTAAGGGGTAGGCCAGAAAAGATCAAATCAGTCAATATTTTTGTAGAAATCTTAAGTACAAGAAAGCTGCAGGTATACTGGTGATCTTATTTTCCCCTTATTTCTCTCCTTCCCTATAAGCCAAATAAGTGAGATTGTCCCTTTCCTTGTTCTGCATGCACAAAATTAGTGTTATTCTATTGTAAACCTCTTACTGTTTTAGTTACTTAAGCATGACTATTGTTCTTTTTGTTTCTTGCCAAGACATGTCTGTAGTGTAAACGTTTGAAATTAGATTAGAAGCCTCACACATTAACCATGGAAAGAAGCTCTATGCAGCATTAGCAAAGATGCCAAAGTTAGATTTTCTCTTTAAAATTCTCAAAGGTGAAACTGTTGAGGAACTTATTCTGATTGTGAGTGTGAACAAAACATGATTCAGAAGCAATATGAGAGCTTCTGATATATCCATGTGGAATAGAAATTTTCTAATATCTATTAGGACAAATATAGATGAAACTTTGATTCCTCACAAGCACTAGCAAACAGAGATTATATTAAAAAAAAAAAAAAAAAAAAAAAAAAAAAAAAAAAAAAGAGAGAAAAAGAAGAAGAAGAAAAAAAAGGGCCCAGGTATCAAACATGTACATGTAGGGAATTAAAATGTTGTTTTTGCAGTTACATTGTTTAAAGGTAAGGAATGTGGTATTGAGATATACTTGCAGTGATAAGAAAATTAGGAGGTGACCTTGTAAAATGCAGACAACCAGACTCCTTAGAACAATTAGGTGAAAATCACAGTGTCAACTCAAGTCAGATAAGTGAAGAAACATTACCACTTCAAGTAGTAAAAAAGTCAAAATAAATTTGAAATTTAACAGGCCAGCAACTGAAGGCCATGCTTTGTCTGTGAAGTATCAAATAGATTGTGAGCCTGGATTACCCACTCAGTGGGGAAACAGGGGAGAGTCCTGTCATCAAAAAGTATATAAACTGTGCTTTGGAACTAGCAGGTGCGCTCTCCTGCTTGTGGGACACCCACCATTGCAATCACAAATAAATTACTACTTCACTGAGATCCTCGCCTGAGCCTAAGTTATTGGCTACAGTGTTTCTCACATACATTCATGACCAATTTGTTTTCTGAGTGCTGTAAATTTGAAAGATACATTCTTGCATACCATGTGTTTTTCATGTTTTAAGTATCAATATTTCTTGAAATTTTGATATGTCACTATGTGAAACTACTTCAGAAGAGTTTTCATAGTTTTCTAATACATTTTAAGACTGTATATTCAAAAGATAATACATCACAAAGGAATTCCAGCTACGCCAGCTAGTAAATCAGCTTAATCGGGGCCCAACTTAAATGGCTCCATGCTAATGAATGTAGCATGGGGAATAAAGAAGAGGAGCTAGAGATGTACGCATGCCTGAAGGGTTATGATCTCATTGACATTATGAAGTGGTGGCATGACTCTTATGTCTGGAGCACTGGAGTTTAAGGCTCTTCAGGAAGTACAGGCAGAGGAGACAAGGAGGGGTGTTACCCTTTATATCAGTGACAAGCTGAAATGCATGGAGCTCCATCTGGGGATGAATGAGAAGCCAAGTAAGATCTTATGAGCAAGGATGAAAGGGATGTCCGGGACAGACGACACAATAGTCTGCTGCAGGCCACCCAACCAGGAAGACTGAGCAGATGACATCTTCTACAGACAGATAGGAACAACCTTGTGGGAGTGTGGACATTGAGGTTGGCAAGCCCCATGGTTGGTGATAACATCGGTCTCTTAATGATGAGGCCATCAAGAATGTAAAGAGTTTAGAGGGAACAAAGAAGGGGTGATTCAGGAAATGCCCTGCCGTCTCGGGTTGCTTGTTCTCCAGCACTTAAGACATGGACGTTGCTGGGTGTTTGCGGTTGCTGGGCAAAGTTGTTGACCAATGAATAATGAGTGGGAAAGTACTGCTGTGGGGGAATGGTATAAGAAGGGAGCCTGTCCTTAATATGAAAAGGCAACACAATACCATGAAGTTATGTCATCAATAAAGTAGCAGCAGTTACAGATCTTAAAAGAACCCTGGTGTCTGTGTAGTCATTATGCCACACAACCTCACATTCACAAGCTGTGGTCCTCATGGACCTCCTTCAACCACCCTGATATCTGTTGGAGGGATTGCACAGCAGGCATAGGTAATTGATGGGGGTTCATGAAATGCATTGATGATAACATCCTTCTCCAAGTGCTAGATGAGCCAACGAGGAGAGGTGCTATGCTGGACCTCATTCTCACCAACAAGGAGGGAAGAGGGGCCCAAGAAAGCTGATTAATATCCAAGGATCACCTCTTCCCAGCTCAGGAGTGAAAACTTCTAACAAAGATGAAGTCAGGCAAAAATGCAAGGAGGACTACATGGATGAACAAGAAGCTCCTGGCCAAGAAAAAAAGTAGAAAAAAGTGGAAGCAAGGGCAGATAACTTCTAAGGAATACAGAGAAACTGTGAGAACATCCAGGGATCAGTTAACAGTGAAAGCCCTCTTAGAATTAAATTTGGCCAGGGACATCAAGGGCAACAAGAAAGTCTTCTTTAGGTATGTGAATAATAAAAGGAAGAGTAAGGAAATTGTGAGCCCTGTCTGGAAGGAAACAGGAGGTCTGGTTGCCCAGAATATGCAGAAGGCTGAGATACTCAGTGATTTTTTTTGACTCAGTCTTTACTGGAAAGTGCTCTAGCCACATACCCCAAGTCTCAGAAAGCAAAGGCAGGGACTGGAAGATAGAAGGATCACCTACTGTAGATGAAGATCGGGTGCAACTCCATCTAAAGGATTTGAATGCTTACAAACCCATGGGACCTGATGAGGTGCATCCAAGGGTCCTAAGGGAACTGGCGGTTGAAGCTGCTAAGCTTTATATTTCAGAAATTGTGGCAGTCCAGTGAAGTTCCCAGTGAATGGAAAAGGGGAAATATAATTCTCATTTTTAAAAAGTGAAAAAAAAGGAAGACCCAGGGAACTACAGGCCAGTCAGTCTCAAATCTGTGCCCAGCAAGATCATGGGGCAGATCCTCCTGGAAAATATGCTAAGACACATGGTAAATAAGGAAGTGTTTTGTAACAGTCAACATGGCTTCACTATGGGTCAGACATGCCTGACAAATCTGTTGTGCTCCTGCAATGGGGTTATAGCACTGGTGGACAGGGGAAGAGTAACCACTATCATCTACTTGAACTTGTGCAAAGCATTTGACACTGCCCCCCATTTCCTTGTCTCTAAATTGGAGAGATATGGATTTGGTGGATGGACCACTCTTTAGGTAAGAAATTGGCTTGATGGTCACTCTTAAAGTGTTGAAGTTAATGGATTGATGTCCAAGTGGAGATCAGTGATGAGAGGCATTCCTTAGGGGTTAGTACTGGGACTAGTGCTATTTAACATCTTTTTCAGCACCATGAACAGTAGGATCAAGTGTACTCTCAGCAAGTTTGCTGATGACACCAAGCTGTGTGGGGCAGTTGACAGGATGGAAGGAAGGGATGCCATCCAGAGGGACCTTTCCAAGTTCAACAGGTGGTCCTATGTGAATCTCATGAAATTCAACAAGGCCAAGTGCAAGGTCCTGTATGTGGCTCAGGACAATCCTAAGCACAAATAGGGTCCAGGCAGAGAATGGATTGAGAGCAGCCCTGAGAAGGACTTGAGGTTGTTGATTGATGAGAAGCTCAACATGAGCCACTAATGTGAGCTTACAGCCCAGAAAGCCAAACACATCCTGGTCTTCATCAAAAGAAACATAGCCCACAGGCAGAGGGAGGTGATTCTTCCCCTCTGCTCTCATGAAACCCCAACTCAGGTATTCATTCAACTCTGGTGCCCTCAACATAAGAATGACTTGGACATATTGGAGTGAGTCCAGATGAGTGCCACAAGGATGATCAAAGGGCTGGAGCACCTCACCTATAAAGACAGGCTGAGGGAATTGGTGTAATTTAACCTCAAGAAGAGAAAGCTCCAGGGAGACCATATAGAAGCATTTTGGTACCTAAAGGGGGATTACAAGAAAGTTGGAGAGTGACTATCAAGGAATGCAGTTATAAGATAGGGAGTAATGGTTTTAAACCAAAAAAAATGGTAATTTTAGATCCAATGTAAGTCTGGTTTACTCAGAGGGTGGTGAGGCACTGGAACAGGTTGCCCAAAGATGTTGCGGATGCCCCATCCCTGGAAGTGTTCAAGGACACTTGCTGGGGCTTTGGGCAACCTGGTCTGGTGGGAGCTGTCCCTTCCTGTGGCAGAGGGGTGTTGTGGTTTAACCTGGCCGGCAGCTAAACACCACACAGCCGTTCGCTCACCCTCCCCCCTCCCTCTCTGGGATGGGGGAGAGAAACGGAAAAGTGAAACGAGATAGAGACAGTTTTTTAAGATAGAAAATAATAATAATAATAATAGTGTGTATGAAACAAGTGATGCACAATGCAATTGCTCACCACCTGCTGACCGATGCCCAGTCTATCCCGAGCAGCCGGCCCCCCAACCCGGCTATCCACCCCTATGGGTTTAGCATGACATCAGATGGTATGGAATACTCCTTTGGCCAGTTTGGGTCAGCTGTCCTGGGTCTGTCCCCTCCCAGCTCTTGCTGCACCCCCAGCCTGCCCCCTGGCAGGACAGAACGAGGAGCTGAAAAGTCCTTGGCTTGGTACAAACACTGCTCTGCAACAACCAAAACATCGGCATGTTATCAGTATTCTTCTCATCCTAATCCAAAACACAGCACTTCACCAGCTACTAGGAGGAAAACTGCCCTAACTGAAACCAGGACAGGGGGGTAGAACTAGATGATCCTTAAAGGGTCCCTTCCAACACAAACCATTCTCTGATTCCATGATTCTATAATTCTGTGTTAATGGGTTCAGACCACAGAGCTTTCCTTTCTTCATACACTCTCACAGATTTTAGTAACCATTCAAATAACTGGACACTTCTCTCTGTGGTCTGTCTTATAAGTTCTTTGGGGAGAGGAAGGGAATTAATATTTCACTTTAAATAAAATCTTGCTTTCAGGCTAATCAAGGAAAAAGTCATGTCCTGGAGGCACATCAAGACAAATGATACAGGAAACTGCCATGGATGAGAGCATGGCTGAAAAAGAAAGCGTAGCAGAGTTTTAAAGGCTCTGTATAACCTCAAATATAAGTGCTGCTACATGCCTTTAGGTGGTGATAACATGATCTTCATATTGCCATTCTAGATCAGACCCTTGCTGATCATTTGCAATGAAAGAAATTAGCAAGCTTATGTTTCCTGTATACTTTATACTGTACTCTTCTCTGTGGCATCTGAAGCTACATTGAGCTTGTTGCTTTTAATAAGAAAAGAGAAAGTGCATAAGAAGACCACAAAGAAGGAGATACAATTTATCCCAAATAAAATCATCTAATCAGATACCAATATATCACCAGACATAACTTTCAACTTTGTCATAGAATTTTCAACAGCTTTTAGCATGTTTTCTGACAAATATTTTAAATATTTTTAAATATTTGTAAATATTGTGTTATTAATCAGAACTCTATATCATATATAATTAATCATCATCATTAATATGAGATACAATCACATTATACATATAATGAGAAGCTAACTATAATTTGGGTCCATCTTGATGCACAGGTATGAAAGAAAAAAAAAAAAGACCAAATATTGTATATATATAAATACTATAGAAAATGCATGTATCATGTTTTTGGAGCAGGGAGTGAACATGAGACTTGGGATTTCCAAATAATGAGAAGTGAAGAAAAGCATAGAACACAAAGCATAAAGTAAGACTGAAAACAACATAAGTGTTGTCTCTAATGCAAATCTACCTTCTGTGACAGTAGCTTGCATGTTTATCTTGTTCTACAAAACCACCATTCTCACCAGTTACCCACACATATGTGGATATGAAGCCTTATAAGTAGCTCATGCAGCGTTTATACATTGAACAAATTATTCAAGACTTGGTAAATATGTGAATATGTAAACTATGTGTCCAATTCTACTAAAGCATACTTGAGAATGTGTGCTTTAAGAAGAGTGATGATTCAGGGAAATTTCTACATAAAAATATGCCCTTTATGATGGGAAACTGAGCAGTATTCAGTGTTTCAATTGCTGCTTGCACCTTAGAGTGTCCTTCAGTTCAAATACCTTCTTAGATCACTAAAAGTCTATGCTGTAAGTGACAGCACTGAACCTCCTATACATGCATGAATTATTCATTTCCTAAAAAGACACATTAAAAGGAGAGCAATTTAGAATTTAATGAATATTAATAAGACCATTCACCAACATTCCACATATATCTATGCTAAAGAAATCAATACACAGGGGTAGTTTATTACCAGTGTGCCTGGAAACATACAACAGTTTCACTAATGCCAGAATAAAATCACTTTCAAGACTAAAGTTACTTCATTTTCAGTATTCTGAAGGCACACAGGGATTTTACTGAATTAAGAAAAAATATTATAAAGAGAGAAGCAATGGTAAAGAAAGGCCATGTTTGCTTACACCTTGTGCAGAAATTAGTCTCTAAAGGAAAATTTAATTTCAACACTCATGATAAGATAAACATCCCAAACTAGAGATTTCAGATACAAATATCTAAGCCACAATTTTTCAGATCTAGAATTTTAGTTTATTTTACCATAGTCCTGCATCCCTTGCACTGAAATTCTCTGTCGATCAGACCATAATGATTACTAATTATTTAACAAAAGATTGGTCTGTAGAAATATACAGTGAATTAATTTCAATAGTGTTCCGCCCCCAGAAAAAATATTTCTCAGTCAACTCCTTCTATAAACTTAGTAGAGTGGAAATTGCCTTTGAATCTGCACAAGCATTTGTGACATCTTTTCCGCTGTTCATTCAGAACACCAAGATGCAGAAATCCCCAGCCTAACATTTATTTTTCTCCTGAGTTAGACACAGTGCTTTGAAACACTTCTGCATCCAGACAAAATAGTTATAAAAATTAATACTGATAAGACTTTCCACAATCACTGTACCATTTTTTGAACATAAATTCATATCAGTGCAGTTAGATGAGCTTGATGGAAATTCTGTAATTGCTCCATTGGAGGTAGTTGAACTGCCCATCAAGAAAGTGTTTGGTTTAGCAAATCTTTCTCCGTACTCCCTCACCCAGCACCTCTCTCTTTTTTTTTTTTTTTTTTTTCTTTCCCTGCTCCAGTTTTAAGGCCAGTGTTTTGTCTTTGAAACAGATGCCCTCTACACTTTTACCTCAGATTGACTTTTATGTCTTCAGCTGTAGTAACTCACTGGCTCAATGTCAAGATGTTAAGAGATCCATCTAGTTATCTGGATTTCATTATTATTGTCAGCATGGATTACAAGTTTGTCCCTTGCTAGTGACCATTAAACAAGCCATAATTAGTTATGTAGCACTCAGATTGACTCAGATATAATGATCTAAATAGAGTAATTTTATGGATATGCACACATTAAGAAATCGATTTTGTTGTGATCTTAGCTGAATGAATGAAACTGATTCATCTAGTGCAAAGTAGCAACACATGGCTACAATAAAATTAACTAGGATTCATTAAAGTGCTGTTGTGGTTTTCTTAAAGTGACTCACTCAAGCTGTCAAAAAAAGGCTGAGATCTCAGCAAGAAAAGATCACTGTATTCATCAGAAACTCTTACACTGTGCTTTCAAAATCTGTCACAAAGAGATGAAAAATGATCAAATAGAAAGGCCAGCACTGTACCAAGGTCACAGGTATAAATCTTGCCAAAAAATTCTGTTCAAGCCCCTGCTGACATTATACAGGATAAAAGTGAGGAGTCTTTTGACAGGACCAAGAGCACTCCAGATGTCACATAGAAGAACATATTTATTTATTTATGAAAGAAAATATGAACCTTTTATTTTAAACAAATCCTCAGCTTTAATAGCCTCAGGAATTATAACTCAGTTGTTTCCAAAATCTGCCCACATATTGCCATCTCTGTCTTTGTGCAAATCATATAACAATTTGTAATCCTGCAGTTAGTCCCTAGTCAGAAATCTGCTTCTTAAGCATCCAGAGTTTAAAACCCCTCTCCCTTTAACCTCATTTCAGATAAATAGAAAAACAAGCAAACAAAAATGTATTTGCTGGTTAAAGAGTTTTTATTTTATTGTTCTACCAGCTCATCTCCAGCTCAATGCAACTGTAGGCACAGCTCTAAAGTTGCCTATACTCAGATCTGGCAAACGCAATAACAGTCTGTTAGCACAGCTTCCTTTCATGCACACAGGTTAGTAACACGAAGTAGATGGGACTCTGATTCCATTTCTTGCCAACGTGTCCAGTTATGTCTGTGCCTTTGGGTGTTCCAAGTCAAATATTAGCTGTATCTAGAAGAGACATAACAACATGGCTTTGAACAATTGATGCCCTCAAGGTGCTTTAATATAATAAATGCAAAGTGTTAATTACATTCCTTCTGTAATAATAAATCACTCAAATTTGGATTTAAAAAATCCTCCAAGGAAAACATTGCTGTTTCATTCATCCAGAATGCCTAGAGGACATTCCATCTCCTTGCTCTCAGTTACATTTCTCTTGTTTTAGAAAACAATGGGGAATTTATGTTATACAGAATATTGGAGTATGTGGGGTTATCTCCAAGTATAATGGATTAAATGAAACATGAAAATATATGAATGACTTATACTAAAGTATAAATAAGGATTGTTCATTTAATGGTCATACTTTTTACTTTTTTTTTTTTTTCTTCCACTAAATAATTTCAAGGCTCCCAATTGATTTAGATCACATCTGATGGAAAACTGAAAAAGAAATGTTTAATGAAGCCGGTGTTGTCTTTTACAGTAATTCCATTTTTCCATGCTGTAGTGGTAAGAATACATGTTCTACTAAATAACTTTTTATTTTTATTTATTTATTTATTTATTTTTATGGGGGAATCATTAATAAGCTAATTTTCTTTGGTATAATATATTGCCACCATTTTCATTTATTCAAAAACTGATTCCAGCTATGGCCAAGATATTTGGTTCCCCTGTTGGCATATTCCCATCAAGTATTGCAACTCATATTAACAGAATCATCAGTGACTCTTGGTCTCCTGTTGGACTCTGGACAGTGGTCAGATAATCACTTTCCTTTTGAAAAAAATAGACTGCTCATACAGTCTGCTTCTAATGTTTTTTGTTTGTTTGTTTGTTTGTTTTAACTTTCAAGATATTTTGCATATTCCATAGAGAAAATTATATATATATATATCAAAAGCTCTTGTAAAAAAGCATTTCACAAGAGGTACTTTACTCATTCTAAAAACTTATACTTAGAGAAATTATTATCAGTATCTTTGGCGTTTCTTACACAAATGAATTTTTTCAAGGAATAATCAAATCAAGTAAATAAGAAGATAATTTATTTCAGTCTAGGTAGAATACTACAAAAGCTTCTAATCAGATGCATATCATGCAGAGGGTTAAGTGCCTGTGCTGAAATTTTAGCTCTTGAACTCGTGCACTCTAACTGAAGAAATTATGCAAACATACATATGAGAAATCTTTCACTTTATTCTGTGCCCCAAGACCACTTTTTAAAATACATTACCTTCTTTTTATTTTATTATTTTCAAGGCCTTATTGAAAAGTCATTAGAATGTTAACATGTGTTCTACAGTTAATTTTGTTAGAATTTCAAAAAATATAGTTTCACCTACATACTGAAAACTAATATCTACTGTTTTATTTAAACATATTTTGAAAATATTTCATTATATCAAGGTTTTAAAATCATGGATTTGTCAGATGACTGATCCTGAAAAGCATTGCATTATTGTATATGAGGTAATTCATAGATATATCTGGAAAACTGAGCTGCAGAAGCTTTAGTCTCCAAATGTTGCTTTAAACGTATTGAAATATTCAGGACAGGAGATTAATGAAATGGTAATTATTTCTGTCAACATCTTTTCACGTCAATACAGAAAACTTTGGAGGTATGCTTGTTTTAATTTTATGTTGAACCAAAAATAATATTAGTGTATTCAGAGCAAGGCATTACTGGAATCCTAACCAGAAGAAATTAGTTTCTATCCACTGTATGATATATATTTAGATTATATAGAGATAGATAGATAGATAGATAGATAGATACATATATCTATATCTATATATACATAGATCTATATACACAGATAATATATATATATATATTATCTGAACAATGGACAAAAGATCTTTTAGAGAAATGTGTACTGTGTCTTTGAATCTTAAACAGTGTGGAGAGATCTTCCAGAATTCAGTAGAAATGCAGAGAAGCCGATGTCATATGACCAAATATCACCTTGTTAACTGTCACACTGATCAAGGTCTTAGTTAAGTTGTGGTGTTTCTCTAAGATGACTAAGGATGACTCTAATGCTATGGTTTCCTTTCCAGTAATACACATACATAGGAAATAGTATTCTTGCAGAGCTGTCCTGTGCATGCAACAAGGATTTTCCAGGGCCACATTACCTCAGAAATGTCCCTAGGTCCTCTAATTTGGCTTTATCCACAGTTTCTATCTCTGCCATTAAGTAACATTAACTGAATCTAAATCATTATGCAATCTGTGAAAAAATATTCTTTAAAGCTTCCAAAAAGGGTTATTCCACTAACTTTACAGAAAATCTAGATAATTCTACTGTGGTCTCGGTCAGAGCTAAACCTCTGACTTGCTTGTTTCCAATGCATCTAAGAAATGTGTCAATAGTTCCATGTTAACAGGAATGAAATTTCCCATAAAGGGCATAGGGCTGCTTAGAAATTTGGAGAACATTGCATCCAGTCCTGTAAGTGCCTGTAAAGATGTGAACCCAGTTTGGCTCTGGAAGTTATTTGAGCAGCCATACTAAGCCACATGCAGCTCTGAAGTAAAGTTGTGTGAAAAGAAAAAGTCAGTGATAGAAATGGTATTTTATGGAAGGATGGAAACAGAATTCCAGTGGCCATATTTATGAGAATTCAGGACATAGAAACCTATGATAGTCTTACCATTCAATACCCTCAGGCAGCTTCAATACAAAATAAAGCTTCTCCCTTTTCTAAGACTATTCCTGAAAGACTGAAAAGTATCTCAGCCACAGTCTTATCAAATTACACATTCACTTTAATTGATTCAAGAATTTTACTTTTGTTTTATGAATGTGGAATAATTGCTGGAGGTTACCTATTGAGACTAAACATTTGTCCACATCTTAAGAGAAGGTTAGGTTTTGAGAAAACTTCCAGAGTGAAATGCAGCAGGTATGCAAGGAATCTCTTCCATGATAGTCTCCTTGGCAACACAGCCTGCAAGTTTAGTTATTGGTGATGCCAGGGAAGCTTGGTGTGCTGACTTTAAGAGATATAGTATGGAGCAAGGTGAAAATACCACGGCCAGGCTCTGTGCTATCACTACAGACATGGGGAGCCTGATGGTATTGTGTAACTGATGGACTGCATGGCCAGCCCTGATTCTAACTGATAATCAAGTCATGTCCTTTGCATCAACTTTTCTCATTGTAATCTCATTATAATGGCAAAACACACATCCATCCCAAAGCCTACGTTCTTCCAAGGTGCGACCACCCCTCACTGAGCATGCTTGCTGGATTTCTCTGAGCCTATACCTTGAAACAAAAGCAAGAAAAAATGTATACCAATCACAATGAAGACATATTTGACTAGTCACTCAAGCTCCACCTAAAAGGAAGAAAACAGTATAAAAATATCCCAACAGAAGGAAAATATGAGGGAAGACACCACTACAGACAAGTTGGAAGGACATCTCTGACTCCTGGCATCAGTCAATGGGCTGAACCTCTCTTTCCCCCCTATAGAGACACCTATTGGGTGAGATTTGAACTCTCAGTTATAGCAAGTGCTTCCCTGAGAAACCTAAAAGTCTCTATAGAGTTATGTCATAAGTTAGCATGTGTAGTTTGTTTTTGTCATATTCTTGGTATTTGCATGTGCTTTGCAGATAGTGTATTTATCACTAGCAATTCAAAAGAACCTGTACTCCTGTTGCTTCAATAAACTGCACCAGTCATTTACTAGACTGAAAGTCTATTGAGCTATCTGTGAATCCACGATTGTGATAATTCAATATACATTGAATGTGATCAAACTTTTAGTGCCAAACTGGACATCACTCAAAATTCAAGCCCAGACAACCCCACCCCCTCTGGTATCTGAGGACAAGATGGAATGATGCAAGGGGATTAGGTCCTGCCAAACCTCCATACCCTTTAGCACAATAATGAAGAAAATCAGAACAGAAAAAAAAAGAAAAAAAAAATAAAATAACAGTAATGAACTCTAAGCTCCATTTCATTATAAGAAGCCTCCTCATGTGAGACTATTTCTATAGTAGTCTTACTTATTCTTCAGTTCTTTCAGTTAGCTCAAACAATATTGGATGAATATTTGGAGTATATCATACGATTGGGTTTATATTATAACCTCAAAAAATTAGTATTGATCTATTTGGGTATATTTTGTACATGTGCTTGGTATGTGTACATGCAGCGTAATTTCATATATATTCTGCTAGACTCTCTATAATGTGAAAATATATAATGTGGAAATAAAGTAGTGCTTGCCATACACCGTAAAAGTTCAGCAGTTTCCTCCTGCAGTACAGAGGTCTAGAGCAGTACATAATAGCAGCACATAAGTTGGATTTCATTCTTACTGCATCCACTTTTCTTCCTACCTTTTACTGGAGGAAAATGTGACATTTTTACAGTAATCAAGTATCTGCACCTGGCACTTATTAAAATATTTATTTTAGAATAAATTTCAACTTTCTTGTTAACATGGTTTAAAAATTCTAAATCTTACTGAAAAACCTTTTAAACAAATCAAATATTAATGCTTAATAAGAGGTAAGAAAATATTGAAAATTACAAAGTTTAATTTTTTAAAAATATGAAGTGTTAAAACCTAATTACCATTAAATATTCATGGCTAAATTATTAAAATCATTATTAAAACCAAAATGTCTAAGTCCTCAATTCACAGGCTGTGCAATATAACTTCACAACTTTTTTTTTTTTTTTTTTTTTTTTTTTTTTTTTTTTTTTTTTTCCAAAGGAAGGCCCAATAATTGTGCAACTTGTTGAACCAACTAATGCACTTGCTAGAAGATGAGGGGAAGGTTGGTTTAAAGTAACCTATTGCCTGATTCATATAGGACTATATCTGGACTCACAGTCTAACTGTTTAAAACAATACCGTTATAACCTTAAGGTACCAGAAAATCTGTATTTCTTTCCTAAGTTCTTTCACATGCATCAGTGTATAGAGCAGAAATAAATCCTATTTGTATCTGGTCAGGCCTCCTGACAGCTGCTTCCACTTTCTGGTAATCTATATTGCTTGTGAAATATCTACAATGAACCATTATCCAAGATATTGACAACACTTTGTTTTCTGAAAGTGATATAAGAAAGCAGCAGGAAAGTTACCTTTTGAATCTAAATCTCCGAATGAATAACAGAAAAAGGTTGTAAAGCAAATTCAATAAAATGCATGCAGAACTCCCAACATAGCTTTTTCTTGATTTTATTGTCCAGTATTGTCCAGCTCAATTTAAAACAAAGACATGGGGATCTGCATATGCCATTTTTATGTTTCAATAGCATGGCAATCTTTTCCAAGGGGAATTCAATGAATTATACAGTCACTTCAAACACCAGCTGCATTACTACCCAGCATAAAAGATACTGCTCACTCGATACAAGAATTAGATTGGAGGTCATTAACAAGATAAGGCTATTTAACCAACATATGAATGTTTTCCTTACTAGTCATAATGTAAACTTTTGCTAAAAGGGGGATGTGGGAACACAGAAGTTATGCTTTATCTGGCCTACAAGTTTTTATTAGGAAAACAAAACAAAACAAAACAAAAAACATATTCCTAAAAAAATCATTATCTTTAAGCTGTCTGGCACATGACAATTTTTATAGTGACACATTAGCACAAAGCAGTATTTGCAGCCTTCCTGCACAGTGCTCATTAAACTTTAATGAAGCAAAATATCCAAAATTCACTGCCAAATGCACTTAGCCCACAAATGTCACTATCAGCAATTTTACATACCTTCCTGGCTCAGGAAAAAGTATTGACATACTTTTTCTTTTAAACACCTGAGAAAGGTCAGCTACAATATAGTATTTCTATGAGTAGTCCCAGTTACTGGGACTTGATTCTGCTTTTTCTGCCCTTGATTCTGACTACCAGTTAAGATAATTTCATCAAATTAAAATTTACTTGGATGAGCTTTCTTGACAACTACTAAAGTAGGCTCCATCATGTACTTCAGGGCCTTTAGTTAGAGCAGGAGTGGTGGCTTCTATATTTATTTGTAGGGGGAAAAAAAAATACTTGATGCTTCACATTTTTTTTTTTTTTTCTTCTCCTCTTAATTTTTATTACTAGCTTGAATGATACAGTGACTTTTCATCTGTACTGCACATATATACGTGGTGAAAAATTAGACTGGGGACTTAACAGACAATATTCCAGTCCATACAGACACACAAAATCATGGCTTAGTAAAGTGCCTACTGGCAGCTCATTTCTCAACATCTTTCTCCTGTACATGTTTTTCCCAGTGATAATTGTCAGGTCCTTCTTAAGACCTGAGAAATAGTCTCTGACATTAGCAGTTCTGTTACTCATTTCTGCAGTAGCATTATACCCAGACATGATCTATAGAGAAACCCACCAGTTCAACAGGAAACTTTTATATTTGTGCAAGTTTTCTTGCATGTACAAAATGTGTGACTATTAGCCTGTGTTAGGAATAGTAGTTACAGAAAAAGAAATATCTGTTTCGTTCAGTGATATAAATGTTAATTTTGTATGTTTCCACTCTTTAGTATGTGGCACCTGAACAGGTAGAGTGGTTGCAAATTTTACTCAAATCTAAAAATTAATATAGATGAGTGCCCACAAAGATTCAATAAAATGCAAGGTATAGCTATTTGTATAGCAGTACTTTGCTATTTGAGAATGATGACATATGTCTCTTCTTTCTTTCTTTCTTTCTTTCTTTTTTCTTTTTCTTTCTTTCTTTCTTTCTTTCTTTCTTTCTTTCTTTCTTTCTTTCTCTCTTTCTCTCTTTCTCTCTTTCTTTCTCTTTCTTTTCCTTCCTTCCTTCCTTCCTTCCTTCCTTCCTTCCTTCCTTCCTTCTTTCCTTCTTTCCTTCTTTCTTTCTCTCTTTTACACTCTCAGTCTGAAGAGTAGAACTAAATGCTCAGTTCGCTCATTTTTCTACAAGGTATTCAGTGTGCCCTGTATTTGTTGTAAATCTAGTTAAAACAATATTTTTTTTCCCCTTTCTGTTATTTTCCCTCTAAGGTGATTTGAATGAGACTACCAAAGGGAGCATATTTTGTACAATGTTCCTGTCTCTTTCTCCCTAGTAGCTTCAAGTTAAATATCAGAGAATGTTTTCTTTCAGTTTCTTTATGCACGTGATGAGATGAAGACAGAATTTGATCACTAGAACCCAGCATTCTTCACTCACACTCTCTGTTTTGTTTAGTGTCATATGTTTGACAGTACTTGGTTTTGGCCTCGTTACCTCTTGAATTTTAAACACTGAATTGCATAAGGCACTTAACATGCTGTCACTCCTAATTTTTATTCACTTTCTTAATCTAAATACCATATGCATTAGAATAGATGCTTATGATTCTTCAGCACTTTTGTACCACCATTACTTTACATTACCTTACTCAGCATAAATTAGCAGCAGAAGCAGCATCATTTTAAGTCCCTAATGTCAGCCATTTTACGGTAACAATTCTTTTGCTGACTCCTTGAACCAATAAATAGAAAAATCTTTTAATATCATCTGGCATTCATTTGTAGAGCAGTCTCCTATTACTGCTATTAGATCTACAATTCATATCAATATAATCACAACTAGTTTCATAATTTAAATGTAGTTCTCAGTGTACATGTATTAGTAATAAAAATTGATATAAGAAACATTTGCACATTAGGTAAAACAAACATTTCTATGTGATGAGCTTTTTTTTTTTTTTTTTTTTTTTTATATAAACAATATTTCAAAAAAATAATTACACCAATGAAACTATAGAAAGCGTTCACATTCTCACACAAAGATGAAATACCACAAAGATACTGATATTGACATATGCAGTTTGAAGTAAGCTTCTAATATTTATCAATCATTAAAATATTTTAAGAAAATTCTACAAGCTTTTTATTTTACAAAAAAATCCATTTTCACATTCCTTCTTTGTAAAAAAAACAAACAAACAAAAAAAACCCCAACCTCTGTCACTCAATGTTCATTTGTTCATTCTTCAAGCTAGATATTTCTTTCAAAGACTAAATACCAAAATGAAGTAAAAATATATGCTGAGACCTTTGCAAGAAAGAACAGCATCAAAATGTGAACACAAAGAGCATCATTTACACTCATCACCAGCTCCATGACTGGGTACAACATAGGTCTACATTAACAATTTGTACACTCCCTGAACTCACTACCAAGCTGAGAGACACTCTCTAAGGAAGTAAAGTACTGAACTGGAATTAGATTTAAGTGTTTAGAACTTAAAAAATTATCTCAAAAATAAAAGGAAAGAAAGTCTATCAACTTTTACATCTTCTACAGGTGAATGGTGAAACTAAACTAGTTCAGTGTCAACTCTCTTCTCAGTGACGCATTTATGGATTACCTGCTAGACTTGACATAACAAGTTCTTACAGCACAAACAATCAGAGATTCATGAATTTTCGTATGCTTTTGTTGTTGTTGTTTTTTCACTTCTATGTTCTATTATTGTCTAGGAATTCTTAAACACCTCATCTACCTGTCCAATATTATAAATCAAATAATATTTCATTTTATTTATCACTTTTGAATTTGGCACCACAGATGTCAATTAATTATTAGAAAATTCAGGCCAGGTTTTTGTTCTAAAATTCCTAGAAGTATTTCCTAGGTAACAACCTATCTCCACCTGCTGTATTATGCTATGTAGTATGCTATAATCCCCCTCATACTCTAAACTACAGAAATGTTTAATTATCAGAAAATCCACCCACACATAGGTTTTCCTGTTTTTCCCAGGTAGAAACACATCTCTTAAATAGCTCTCCTTTTGAAATGAAAAGATTTTCATTCATTTGCATTCTCTTTGAGGCACAGTTTTTGTTATGTTCTATAACAATACAGAGGGGAAAACAAGATGAACTCATTTATTTTCAAGTCAGAATGGTTAAAGATATTCAAGTTATTGGAAATGCATATGTATTATTCTTGAGGTGATTTATATTTTGTTCATTCTGTAAATTTTGAAATAAAAATTGGATTCACACTGAAACCTTAAGTTACAGATTTCCTGAAAATATTCAAAGGTAAGTGTAGATATTTGCATCTTCCTAGAGCTAGAGTTAGTTTTTATGGCTTATGTTAAAAGCTGCATTCATTATTCCATTATTTTGCTTTCCTATCTCAATAAGAAGATGGCCTGTGTTATGCCATTTAATCATTTTTTCACGACAGACAATTCTTGAATGGTCTGAAAGCAAGAGAAAAGGTCTAACCTTCAACAAAAATAGAAGTTACGGTTTTTGGTTTTCGTTTGGTTTTCTTTTTTTGTTTATTTGTTTCCTTTTCCTCCTCCCTTCCCCCCACCTCCCCATTATAAATCCTAGTTAAGGATGGAATTCACTTCACCTGAACTATTAGTAGGCTGGAACAGACACTCAGTGGAAATAAACTGACACAGCTAAATCTAATCTAATGGAATGTACTTGTTTATACTATGAAACATTTTTTTGTTGAGCATATGCCAGTATATACAAAAGAATATAAGGTGTTGAAATACACTTCACAAAAATAAAAAGTAGAAGCAAAGCTAAAACACAACCTTTTCATTGCTATTATCCATCAATAGGCAGGAAGGATTTATAAGTGTATTCCAGCTCCTTTGTAAGACATTAATCACCGCTAAATTTATATATATGAACAGCACATAAGGAAAAGGAATTTCGTTGTATTTCAAATTGCACTTTGAGTCCTACCACAAGAATGAAGTGTAATTTTGTATTCTGAATAACTTAATGCATATTACACTAATTTCAAAATATGGAGATTTTATTTCTAATACAGGTTTTGACAGAAAAAAAAAATAAAAAATAAAAAATGAATGGAATCCATGTTGATGCATGGGCTGTAAATAAAATAATGATCAAATTACAGGTTGCAAAATAACTATGCAGTGAGTTTTTGCAGGTGCCAACATAGAGATATACCTCTGTAATGTATGTGAGGCTTGTTTTTAAAGGCTAGAAACTTAGAAAGATAACAAGAAATGAATAATAATAATAATAATAATAATAATAATGATCTTCTGATAGGACTTTAGAGGATCTATGTTTCAGTCAGCAAACATCTGCTAGAAAGACTCTATGACATTCTCAGGCTGACAGGAAGATGAGTGTGTTCACCAGATGGACAATCAACCTATTCCTGTAACTGTGAATAAACTTCTCCTGTCATTTTCAGTATCCTTTCCTAACTGCTGCCTACAATATTATATTGCATATAACATATTTTGTCTAAATTAAACAGCATATCTACCATGATCTGTACAGAAGATCAGCTCTTTTCCCAGTGGAGTTTAGCATAGCCAGTGCTAAAGTCAGCAAGTTTCAATCTTGTGCTACAAAGCCCTGTTTAGTTTCAAGGCCTGAATCCCATACATGATATATAATATCTAAAGGGTGTTGCTGATACCAGCAACTACATTCAGCTTTTCTAAACTGTGAAGGGAAGGAAAAGTAACAGTAAGATTCCTTGGGGTTGAAATAAAACCTGGTAGAACTTCCTGCATGTGACATATAATGTGAATATATCACGAAAATTTCTGCTGCATGAACAATCATCTATTCCACACGGCCGAGGGAGGGAGAGACGAGTGGGAACTGTTGCTGCTGCTTTACTATATGTTCCTATTGTAGACTTATTTTTCTACGGGGTGGTTACTTTGACTATTCTATCAACAGTAACAGTACAAATCTGTAATTCTACTCCTTTCTGTTACTTTTTAAAAGGTTTATAACCTTTTAAAAATAAAGCCAGTGAAGATTTGGTATTGCATATGTAGCACTAGATAAAGCTGTAATGTACACAGTGAGAAATCAAATACAGAAGTTATGCAACCTGGCTTGTGTTTTTGTGAAAGAGGGAAAAAAAAAAAAAAAAAAAAAAAAAGGAGGGGTACAAAATTCAGAGATTCATAGGAAGTAAAGCAGCTCTGAAAATTCTGTGTTTCATTTGTTCTTTAAATACATGACAGTAACCAATTATAGTTATGTTTTGTGATTTCAGAAAAATTGTTGAAGGTGTAGATTCCAGTTCAGACAGGAAACATTAGCACGATACCTGTAGATGTGTCACAAATGAAGTTTAAACAAAACACTCTTCTTCCAATTTGGAAAGCAAGATGTAAAGACTTATCCTTCAACTACAAGTAGACGCTAGCACTCCTTGTTGAGAATACTGCAACACACAGCTGAACTCTAAACTGATACACCTTAGATTTTATAAGTATGAAAGTAGAAATAGAAGATAAATGGAAGGAATTAACGGGTTCCTAAAAAAAATGATATAATCAAATAATACTAAGATATATTTTTTGTTTTCTAAAAATGTTTCAACCTAGATTTTTTTTAGAGAATATGAACTCTCTTCTAATGAGTAGCAGATGACCATATGTATTGTATAAATTTATTACACACAAGAACAGTATACAAACGTGCTTAGATTGCAGCCTACTTTTCCTCTGTTTCTACAACACCAAGCACAACAGAATCTCTGTTGTATTAGCTAGCGACACATTTTGTTTTGCAGAGAAGATATAATGTGTAATCTTGGAACTGAAAATCTGAAAATGAATGTGTCCATAATTTTGGTGTACCCTGGGTATAAATTGTATTTTGCCAAGACAAACTACCCAACATTGTTTGAAGTAGTTGACAAAATGGTTTGGCCAAAATCCTACAACTATCCAGAGCATTTCATAATGATCTGTTAAACTATCCCTCGCCTTCTGCTTATGCTACAATTTGTGCTGCAAAACCTGTGTCTGAAATGCATTGTGAGATGTAAACTAAATGTACATATTGATACAATTTTTCAGTGGCATTCCTTGTCTTTTTTTTTTTTTTTTTTTTTTTTTTTTTTTTTTTTATTCCACAGAGACTTTTAATTTGCCTGTTTGACCTTTGCTAAATACTGCAGCAGAGTTCAAGTCAGCACCAATAACAATACACATGGTAAATTTGACAGCTACCGAATTCATAAGTACTCAGATCAACCTTTCATGGCCACACACTAGATGTTTATAAGATCACACTTATGAAATTTATATTCTGCAAAAATGAGAAAAGTGATTACAAAATGACAGTTTCTCATTTAAGCCGTCTATTTTTGATTGCTAGGAAAAAAGGATGTAGGTCATTCAGAATTCAGTGCAAGTGAAGCAGAGCAAAATCCTTTGCAATCATTTCTTGTGACATGAAATATAATATCTAATGGATGCTACTGATACTGGCAGCTACACTCAGGATATATCCTTTCCTAAATTGTGAAAGGAAATAAAAGGAACTGTAAGATTCCTTGAGGATGAAACATTAGCTGTGTCCTGCTGCAGTACACAAATCTGACATATTGACAGATGTAGAAATATTGTTTTATTAAAAAGAGAGGCAAGTGGGGAGGGGAAGTGATTTTTGCATAAAGGTGAACTCCACTAAGCACAGCCTTGAGTCCAAAGGAGAAAAAAACACAAAAGCAGGACACAAGTTATTGTCCATCAACATGTCTCTCAGAAAACCTTTGCTACCAGGGTTCTCATCTAATAAATCATTCAAGTCTCTTACAATGCTGCAATAATGACTATACATTTCTTTCTTCCTTCAGATGGAATTTCCAGAAAATATTAGTTGCAAATCAAAAATAAATAGTATTTTCTTTGAGATTGTATTTGCTGTTATATTTGTTGTATTAATGCATAAAAATAAAAGAGCAGACAGTCCCTGACTTCAAAGATGGAATAAAAAAATACATTTTTTTTCTCTTTTTGTTTTAGAAATTTGAAATATAAACAGTTTTCTGTGAATTACTAAAGAATGTCTCTCATACTCAATTTTTAATTCTAAGGCTACTTTTTCTTTCGACAATGCATAACAGTGAGGGCATAAATATGAGTACTTTTACTTAATCTCCTATGAAACAATGTAAAACACATCTATTTATATCATTTGTCAGCTGTGGCAAGACCTACAACTGCTAAATAATTCTAGTTTTCAATATAATTTAAAACTGCTTAAACAACCTTCCAATCCCATCTTTATTTTCTCTCAAAAACAAAACAAAACAAAACAAAAAAAAAACCTTCTTCAACATATATAAATTTCACTATGAGGTGATGGCTTATCAATGTAGTCAGAGCAGGCAGGTGAAATAGGTGACTTTTTAATGTGTTCTTAAATTTGTCAGCTTGTCTCTTGAGAATTGATCAACAGGATTTATATAGCTTAATGATGGGAAAACTGATTTTAACAAAAATTCCCGTCTCGAATTCTCACAGCTTGTACTCAACTTTTTCAGTTCTGATTTAGGAAATTCTCTTACATCTACGTCTCCTAAATTATCCTACTCTCCATGCAACAGGTTTTAATCTCAGCACTGTAATGTGAGGATATTCAAAGCTCCTGACTGGGAAGTTCTTCAAAATCTTATACATTTGCTCCAAACTTTGTTTCCATTATTAGAAATAAAGTTACTGCATTACAATAAACTAGTGGTTTTCAGCTCAGAGAAAATGCTTTTGGCCAAGTTAAAAAGTTCTGAATTAGACATATATAATAAAATTGCTGAGACAGATGTGCATGATATGATCTATATTAGATAAACTGTTACGCTCTTGTGAGCAGTTCAGGTTCTTATATCGAAGTTTCCTAATGCTGTCTTAGGCTTATTATTCTTCATAACTTAAAATCAAATCTATTTAATGTAATATGAGGAAAACAAACAAGCAAAACTCTTTTTCATTGAAATCTGTGTAAATGTTGAAAACACTGAAGTTTTATGATATCTGATCTGACTAGACAACTCTTCCAGTGATACGTTTGCAAGAACTTGCAGTTCTGAAATATAGAATTTCAATATACTTCATATTGGGTTAGGAAGAAAATTTGTATCATGTTCATTTATTTAAACTCTCAAAGTTGAGAAAAAGGCTATACAGGCTTGAATATATGGAATGTGGTCCAGTAAAGGGTATGTGTCAGTGAGCATCTAACAACGAATGTTCATTTGCAGAGAAGAGAAAAGCTGGGGAAATATTTAGCAGAAATTATATTATCTCAGTTGTTATGCCCAGTGTTTTTTGATTCAACCTGTATTTGAAAAGTTTAATAACATAAACCTTTTCTCTTACCTACCACTTGGCTTAAAAGGAAGCAGTTTGAGAAAGTCATGAGGTTGTGGTTGATTTTTTTTCCCTTTATCTATATTCCTAAGATGATAAACAAAGTAGCAATATTATACTATTTCAGTAGTATTATGTTTAGTATTATGTTCAGATTTTTGTTTGTTCATGAGTGAAAGCTGGAATCATGGTATTTTGTACTGTAAGGTATTGGCTCCAACCATAATGATAAATTTTCGTATTGCAGCCTTTATTGCCTCCAGAGGAATATGACTGTACAGCTCTACCCACCTCTCTCTTTTCTTTTTCTACCTTTAAATCTCTCCTGAACAAATGTATAAATAAATAATAATTTTTAAAAAAATAAAAAAATAAATCTTACATCGTGATCTAAACACTGCTTAAACTGTTAAGGTCATTTTAGAAATAAATAAAATTATTGCAAACTTTAAAAAAAAAAAAATCAATTATTTATCTAGTATAGGCAACATTTTAAAGTGACTAATAGGGAATAATCTACCATACTGGAAAGCCACATTTTTTAATTTCTGAAAAGCACTGACCTACTCCATCTACCATGCAATCTTGTCACAAGAATTAAGATTTTTTTTCTCTTTTCATTTAAAATATGTGTATAATAATTTTAGTGTTATAAGATTTTTAATTCACAGTAGATTGAAAGATTTTTTTCTCCCCTTTTCTTTCTTTTAAAATGTTTAACTTCAATTATTCACACTAAAGAAGAGAAGGTTCAAGGGTGACCTCATTGCAGTTTTTCAATACTCAAAAGAGGTTGTAAAAAAGATGGAAAGCAACATTTTGCTGACACAGACTCACAGGACAAGGGGGAACAACTTTGAACTGAAAGAGCAGATATTTAGATTAGATGTTAGGAAGAAATTCTTCAGTCAGAGTGTGGTGGGGCACTGGAACAGGTTGCCCAGAGAAGTTGTGGATGCTTCATCTGTGGAAGTGTTCAAGGCCAGATTGGATGACCAACTTGATCTAGTGGGTGGCATCCCTGTCCACTGCAGGAGGGTTGAAATTAAATGATCTTTAAGATCCCTTCCAACCCAAACTATTCAATGAACCAAATTCTTTGGTTCTATGAATTGGAACCTGTAACTGCCCCATCAGTAGGTGAAATGACTTCTGATTTGTCCTATTCCAAACAAAAAGCACTTTGTGTCATATATTTCAGTGTATTTTTGATAAAGATTCATTGAAATGTTTGTTATCTCTGTTCTTAATGAAACTGTTAAAAAGACCCATCCTGAATTTTCTGTATGAAAAGTCATCCAGAAGGAGTTATTGATTGTGTGTTACAGCAGTATAAATAAATGCTTTTTGATTCTCTGGTAACAGTGAAAAATCAAAAACAATTTTGAGTTGACTACATAACTTATTGATGTAAAACAGAATATAAAATATATTTTAGAAGAAGGATGATCATTTTAATATTTCTTTTTGTTCTTGCTACATACGGACAATTGTTGAAACAGTTGAACTGAAAAAGAAAATTGGAATGATTTATGTCTAAAATGTCAAAATGGAACTTTTTTTTTTTTAAAAAAAAAAAATATATTTGCCCTTTTTTAATAATATGTTTTCTTCCTTACTTGCTCTATTGAATGTCAACTTTTGGTCAATGATGTATCATTTTTCATCTAATTTTTGTTTATATGCGATATAGGCAGGGTAAGGTAAATCAATGTTTTTCCTGTGTACTGCATGAAGTCGGTTATTGAATGTGTAAATAAATAAATAAAAATAAAACCAGCCCAACCACAATAAAACAGAATTTCTATGTAAATATATATTTATTTATTTTTTATATATTTTTTAAATGCTATTGGAATATATAGTGGTATTGGCATGAGTTTCAAAGAGCAGGTTTTCAGAACACCATGAGTCCTGTTTACGATTGGGGAGATGAGATTGTTTGCCTATCAGCATTTGAAACTAACAATCCTTTTTTTTAGCATTCTGCTGATCACAATGCCAGGATACATGTATTAGAGATCTCCAAAATGTTTTGCTAGATGAACTTTAGGAGAAATAACCATATGTTTAACATGTGTATGAAGATAAAACAGGAAAGAAATACTGTTATTACAAATTCCAGCTGTTATATCTACCTTTTGTTTTTCCCAGATAATGCCAAGAGCCAAATACAAAAAATGTAATAGGTATGGTGCTATGGAAAAGTACTTCTATAAATATTTTTGTAAGAGATTGCATATTAAGTTGTCAAAAAAAAAAAAAAAATCTTAAATTTCTGTACTTCTGTAGATACTAATTTGATAAATGAAAATACTTCAAATGTGAAAAATTTATATATCTTTTAAAAATTACTTCCAATTTATTTTATCTAGAAAGGAATATATCTAATAGTCAAATGCAGGGAAAAATACTAATTAATTAAGAAAATTTTACTATGATATATTTATTTTGTTTGCATTAATAGAATAAAGAGGAATAAATATTAGAAGCTCAAATAAGGGAAGTCAAGTGCTTCATATTTATCAGCACCGTGGACAGAGAAGTTGAACTGAGATCTCTCTGCAGTGTGAAACATTCCCTTTTCTACTATGGATGAGTGGCTCCTTTAGAACAGTATTTCCTTTGGCTCATTAAATTGTGTGTTATTTTACATTCAAAACTATTTTCAAGTGCAGCTGTGCAGATGTTTGGGGTGCACCCTGATGGCAGAAGCCCTAAGTCGGTATACTTACTTTTGAAAACACTGCAGCAGAGGTGGAGGTACACATACAAAAGAAAGTATCCTTGTGTTTGATGTAGCTTTTTCTTTGGTTAAAGAAACTGATTAATTCTGCCTGCTAAATACCTTTTAGTTGATATAATCTCTTCCTTTATGAACAGTGTTTTCTGGAATGATGACACTAGTATGTGCTGACAAATCTATTTAGGACAATTTTCTGAGTAATTTAGTTAACACCAGTAAGACTTCTCATTGACTAACTTGCTATCAAGCAGTTATACAGGTGGAAAATCACAATAGAAGGATGAAGAATCATGAGGAAAGGTGCTAAAAATGTTGTGTTTTGGAGCAAAGCAAACTGTTCACTCAACAAATAGCATAGCTAAGTGACCAACTTAGAGGGAACTGAAGCTGTCAGTGAAACAACCTGAAAAGTCTGCCAAAAAGCCAGATGCTGCTACTGAAAAACTACCTCCCACAAATTGGCATGGGTATCTTACAGAGCTGGCACTCAATAGTACCTGATTTGCTAAACCATAGTCTGTCTTGAACACATCATTTTACTACCCTTGTCTGTTATCAATAAATGGATAATATTCTGCTTTCACTTATTAAATTCTTGGCAACTGTTGTGGTTTAACCCGGCCGGCAGCTAAACACCACACAGCCGTTCGCTCACCCTCCCCCCTCCCTCTCTGGGATGGGGGAGAGAAACGGAAAAGTGAAACGAGAGTTGAGATAGAGACAGTTTATTAAGATAGGAAACAATAATAATAATAATAATAATAACAATAATAATAATAATAGTGTATATGAAACAAGTGATGCACAATGCAATTGCTCACCACCCGCTGACCGATGCCCAGTCTATCCCGAGCAGCCGGCCCCCCCAACCAGGCTAGCTACCCCTATATATTGTTTAGCATGACGTCAGATGGTATGGAATACTCCTTTGGCCAGTTTGGGTCAGCTGTCCTGCTGTTGCCCCCTCCCAGCTGTTGCTGTACCCCAAGCCTGCCTGCTGGCAGGACAGAGCGAGGAGCTGAAAAGTCCTTGGCTTGGTACACGCACTGCTCTGCAACAACCAAAACATCGGCATGTTATTAGCATTCTTCCCATCCTAATCCAAAACACAGCATTCCACCAGCTACTAGGAGGAAACTGTCCTAACTGAAACCAGGACAGCAACTGTTGTTCTTTTGACAAATGCAAGCAAAAAGAAAGTAAATTTGAACGCCATGTTTTTTGTGGGGAAAAGTAGGGTGATTTCATTTAAAAACACTGCACGGGGCATATGATCCCCAAACCTCACTGTTTTCTTACTGGTGGAATTTATTTCCTCAATATTTTGACATTATCCAGGGATGACTGCTGGCACTGGGGTTGTTACTAGCTGAAGAAAATGAGCAATTTAATGAATTTCTGTTTTCTGAGCCACTGACAATTATGGTTGTTGAGTCTGCTAGATATGGAAAGGAAGTTTATCTATTTGCCATGCATATAAGAAGAATGAACTCCATCTTTATGTTGTTCTTTATGCAGAAACCTTATAGAAAAGACTTGTGAAGGAAAAAATTACACACACACACACACAAAATAATAATAATACTAGCTTTGAAAGAACTCCTGTATTTTATTGAGAGGGGAACTTTTTTGTTATTATTATTATTTATTTTTTATTTTTTAAGTAATAATCCTTGCCAATGTGAGTCTAATTTTTTTTCCAGTCATCATGAAGCTCCACTATGTCAAACAGAACTCTCATTCATAAATCATATATTGGTCATATTTCATGCCTCTCTTTCATGCTCCAACAACCAGAGCTATTTCTAATGCATCCATGGATATTTCTTTTGTTTGAAAAAGTCACTCCAATGGAATATATCTTCTCCTATTATTATTGAAAATACAGAATGTTTGATCTTTGCTGAACTAACATGAAGAATGAAGCTGTCTGAATTATTAGGCTATGATACTTACCCTTGTACTTTGTTAGCCTTGGGAGAGCTCAGGTACATCAGCACAAAGGGATTCACAGTAGCATTTTTTTGGTAGACCTAGTTTTCTACTCATTAAGCTATTCAGAAAACTTCAAGAACAGTGGTGGACATAACTAGCTAAATTTTTCATATTTACATATTTTTCATATTCACAACACAGCTGCACTTGAATATTTTTACATAGGAAAGAAACAAAGATACTTGTCTTACTTAGAAGAGAATTTGTCTTAATTTGTTTTATTTTGAAAATAAATGTTGACCTCTTTATTACAGTGCTTGTCAGTCTTAATTTTGAATAATTCATTCTTTTTGATACATCAAAAATCTCCTGGTAAACACAGAGTCATTGTACATGCTTTCAACAGCATGTTAGATGGTTTCTTCCTAAAATTTAATCATAAATGTCTTTTTATTTATTTATTTATTTATTTTGTACAGAAATTACTCCAACAATCAGATAAATGTTGAAAGCTTAAAACTAAATTGGCTTACTTATGTAAGCCAATGTACTTCTGATCATGCATTAAATTTTGCTTCCATTGGGAAACAAACAAACAAACAAACAAACAAAACAAAAAAACAGCCAGCTACAGATTTTTTTTTTTTTTTTTTTAAAAAAAAGTGTTTTTCCCCATTGCTACTGATGTCTCAATCCACAGCCATATTAAAATTCTTCTGTTAGTAGTTCATTAACACGTAATGGAAAGGGAATATCTGGTTCTTGTTTCATTATTTTCAATACAACATTGGGATTGCATTAGGAATACGAGAAATATGCTATAGTCAAAGGTTTCAAACCTTGCAATCTTATTTTAAATTAACTAAAGATCCTTCATATATCTGGCATGTTCTGCTGCTTTTTGTGTTTCACTGGGAGATCCCATGCACAGGGTGACCATGGGAGATGAGTTTTCCACTAAAATCCTTTTGGGCAGTGTGTGTCAAGAAGCAACAGGGGCAGGTGTGTCCACGAAGGAGGAAAGCTGGCAGCCACAATTCATCAATTGTGGCAGGGCAGGGACATCACTGAGGTGTTATACAGTTCAGGTCATACAGCTCCTGTGCAAGAGGGGAAGATCAGTGCTGATGCTGAGAACCAGGGCCAGAAGCAGCTGTGGGATAGCCGGGTATTGTTGGAGAGAACATGGTGGTGCGTTAAGTTGGTGGCTTCAGTTAATGAAGAGATCGTGCAGTACATGTACATGAGCCTGGGCTCCAGCAATCCCTCTGGGTGGAAGAGAGACCCCCACAGAGGCAGCCCCCAGACCTTGTCTGATTGGTTCATTCTTAAAACTACCACTTCACAGAAGAACTGGCCCACCACCCACACACCTAGACAAGGGGGAAAACGTTGTATGTAACTTGTCATGTGATCTTAGAAGATGCAAAACAGTTTTCCATGTCTCCCACGTGGGTCTGAAAATCACAGGTTATATTTTGTCTTCACAAAACTGAATGAATCAAAATATTGGGGTATGTTCCTGAAGAATCTTCATTGTTACTATTCTTCCTTCTTTCTTTCTTTCTAGGAGGGCCACAAAGTTGTTCATAGGGCTGGAGCACCTCTTCTATGAAAAAAGTCTGAGAGAGCTGGGGATGTTCAGCTGGGAGAAGGATCCAGGGAAAGAGACCTCATTGCAGCCTTTCAGTACTTAAAAGGGGTCTTATAAAAAAAAAAAGATGGAGAACAACTTTTTTTTTTTTTTGATTTTTTTTTTTTTTTTTCAGGAAGAAAATAAAAGGAATGGTTTTAAACTGAAAGAGGGGAGATTTAGATTGGATGTTAGGAGGAAACTCTTCACTCAGAGTGTGGTGAAACACTGGAAGAGGTCACCCAGAGAACTGTGGATGTCCCATCCCTGGAAGTTTTCAAGGCCAGGTTGAATGGGGCCCTGGGAAACCTGATCTAGAAGGTGGAATCCCTGCCTATGGCAGAATGGTTGAAACTAGATGGTCTTTAAGGTCCCTTCTAACTCAAGCTGTTCAAAAATCATAATTTTATGATATATTTATTTTAATTATATTTTTAAGAGTGTTCTAAAAGTTTACTCTGCTTCAGTCTTGAAATTAAGTAGGTAATTCTTATATTAGCTAATGTGTATGGTGTTGTCCATTAGTTGAAACATGTTCTTTAACATGTTAAAAAAATGTAGCTAATTAGTTAATCATAAATTCTACCTTCATTTTGGCATAGTCAGTGTTCTTGTGTTTGATTGGATATTTTTTTGAAAATGATAAAACTTACTGAAAGATTAAAAATGACATTTCTATGTGATACAGAGTAGTACTCAAGTGCAAATATGTTTTGTGAATGTTGGAAATAGGAATAGGAAATTGTCAGAAATTCGATCTTCAATCTTCCTTCCAAGAAACTGATAGTATTATGTGCACTCACACACCTTACATCATAGAAAAAATATTTTCTTTATGCATTCAGATAGAAATCTATTTTGTCGTAAATTCATTTAATTTTAATAAAGTTATTGAATGTGTAAAAATAATTAATTTAATTTAAAAGCAAACATAAAGTCAGTTGTAGAAAATGCAATATTTGATGACAGTGAGAAATACACAGAAGAGAGAAACAGATGTTATGCTAAAGTGAATGACATTTTCTTAATGCATCCCCCAAGGAAATTGTTGTCTATTACTTTTAATGTAGATTTCCTTTATTTCATGTTCTGAATTAAGACTTAGAAGACAAAAAGAAGTATGCCACAAAAACTTCCATTTGAACATTTGCAAATGGTTTGTATTCATATGCAGAATCCCTTGGCACGATTTCACTATATTTATTGGAAGAATTATTCTGTAGAAAGTAGAAAAGTATTCACAATCTATAGCAGTGTGGGAAAAAAACAAACAAAGAAAAAAGCCATGTTTAAAGTTCAATTCTATTAAAAGTTTAATATTAAAGAAAGTGTTCTACTACAGTTCCTCAGTCATTTTCTATTACATTCATTTTCTTAAGAAAAAAAAAACAAACAAACATAAAACATAATTTTCACATTATTATCATCTTCCAAAAGAGATTTTAATTTCTTCTGTTTTCATGTTCCACTGGGAAATAGAAAGTGAAATATTTAACATATTCTGATAACATAAACTTGGATCATATTTTGAAAAAAAATATATATATATATAATAAATAAATATTTCTTCTAAAACAATTTCACAAAACATAAAACTGTATTTATTTATGTTCTTTGCATTTTTTGTGTTATGGAGATTGTTCTGAGTTTAATTATTTTATGTTTGTGTCCCACAAGAAAGTTTTTTTCTGTATTTTTTTAATTAAATGTTGGGAATTATTTTTGTTTGGCTTTTGCTTGTTTGTTTGTTTGTTTGTTTTTCCTTCCCCCATATTATTCTGAACTCTAGCATATTATGGCAACCTGCAAGATTTTCCATTTTCCAGTAGTTCCTAGATGCTCTGCTCACATAATCCTCCTGCATGTTCTGTACTGATAAACACTTTCTCAGCATATGATGGAGGTCAGCAGGATAACTTATAGAAAGCAAAGAGAATCATGTGCTTGGAGGACTGAAAGAAGGAAAATAAAACATCTCTTTGTACTTATCTGCTCTGACCCTTACTTCCACAGCAATATTAAGTAATCAGTGTGGACCAGTAGCACATAAACTAACTATTTAATCTTGTGCCAACCCCCCCCGCAGTCATGGACCCTCTCCAGGAGAAATCAACTGTAAATTATCCACCATGAAAGTTATAGAAACATGAACTGAAAAAAAAAAAAAAAAAAAAACTGTAGGAGAATTTGTTCATTTGGACGAGAGATTCACATAAATTATAGCATAGAGACTGTTATCAGAAAAATATTTGTGTCACTGCTACAGAGGAGGTTTTTATCTATAAAGATATTTTTCTGCAGTTTGAAAAGTAGTAACCTGCAATATTGACAGCAGATTGTGCTGATAATATTAATGGAATGATACCCAACTGAAGAAAATTCAACAGCTTGAGGAAAATGCACAGTAGATGCGGCTTATATTATTTAACTTAAATGAAAAGATTCCACTTACATATAGCTTCGTATACTCTACTTATGTGGCTTTATATATCCAGACTATATGAAAATGCAACACAAATCAATAAGCAAGCCAATATACAGATCTCAATATAAAGAGTGAGCATGTATATGACTTAATTATTTAACAGATTAATACATTATTTTATCCACATAGACATATGTATGAATAAAACAGATGAATAAAGCAGATGGTCAGTTCTTTCTTAGATACACAGTGGACTGGATTTCTGAATGCAATGTCAACTCATAATTAAGTTGAAAATCTTTAATAATATTTTTTAAAGTAATCTTTTTTTTTTTTTTCTCCTTAGTTATTATTTCCTGATTTAAATTTCCAGAAAATGGTTCCCTGCAATTAAAAAAGAAGATATCCCACAACTATTAAGGTAGGAAATTTCCAGTGATGCATAGAATGCAATTTACAACATACTTTGATCCACAGTTAAGCAGAATATTGTCCCATGATGCTTGGTTAGATTATTTTTTCCTCCTGGGCATCCATCCATCTAGTTTTTGTAAACTCTTATCACTTAAGTAAATATATAAATAACTTTAATATATGGAATATGTCAAATAAAAATGTCAGAACATGGATAATTTTGATTGGAAAATTTAGGATTATTTTTCAGATGGAATTATATATGAATTTAATCTCTCCCTCATCCCGCATGCTAGAACTCAGATTGTCAACTACATACTTTGAAGAACACATACTTTGGAGATATTCATGGGCATTTTGTTTGTCGTTCTATGCAAATTAAGGTTGTGATGTCCTCTGAACTAAGATCTACTGGCAAGGCATTTAAGACAAGTTTACCTCTGTATTTTGCATTGTTCATGTGGTATGTCTACAGAATTATTATTATTATTATTATTATTTCCCCACTGTTGTGTGTTTCTGATTTCTTCGCATCAGTCAAGGATAACTGGTGTGTTAATCAGTGGCTTAAGCATCAGTTCCGTTGCACATGATGAAAAGTCACAGTGTCTGCTCTACAGTTTCATAAAAATGAAGCAGGCAACATGTAGTGTCATGCTGAAGTAATGGTCTAAAACAGAAGCACCTGCTTCATTCTAGGTATCTCCTCGATATGTCACTGTATACATCAACTGCAGTTTACTTTAACTGGTAATTGTTCACTTAATATCCACATAGTCAGCATGGGTCTCATGACCACTAGTTGGGCTCAAATCAATGGCCATAGGCCTTGGCATCACTTCCAAAATTAAAACAGTTGCTTATATTGGCTATAATTTATGTCCTATGGGTTGCCATTTGTCATTCCTATATCAGATGCAAATTTAATTAGTAGGTTACTTTGTCCATAAACTAGGTACACACTCAAACTTCAGTCACTCTAGGAACAATGTACAAAGTTGAAATGCTACATTTGGACAATTCCTGGTTTACATTTCCTCACAATGCCACTATTGTCTTATACAGATCTCCGTTGGTTCTATGTTAGACTGTATACATCCAGCCCATTACTCTCATTATTACCTAGCTGCTTGAAAATATTTACATAAGCACTGTCCCATTGCAATGATTTTCCCAGCAGTAATAGGTCACATTTTAATATTTAAAAGCTTTCCCGTAACTTCTTATCTAAAGACTGTCTTACATACACTTCAATTTTTAAAGGCCTTTTCAGATTTTAGAAGAGGTATTGTCTTTGAGAATTGGCCTAAGTACTTGAATTTTTGCTACTAATGTTGTTATGCTGATGAGAGCAATGATGAAAAAAAAACAAAAGAAAATTACAAAGATTTCATTCTTCAGTGACTGAAGTAGCTCTCTATAACAGGAATAGAACAGAAAGAAAAGTTGGTTCCTCATTTCTGTCCTTGATTCTGTGAATGGAAACATTTATTTTAATGTAATACTGACATAAAATATTGTAAAGTAGATATAGACAGAACAAGTCTGGATATATGCTTCGGATCAATCAAGCTGAACCTCCTACTCTACAGAGATTTTCTCATAATTTGATGTGTTTCCCTGTCAAAAATCCCATCATCTTATTTTTTAACTCTTCTTTTCATGAATCCCAGGATGCTATCGTTTTCCTGAGCTGCAAGTGCACATTGTTGGTTAAAGTCAAGCTGCTTATCCACAAGTCTCTTCAGGGCTGTTCTCTATGCACTCATTGCCCAGCCTGTATTCATGTCTGGCATTGTCCCAAGCCAGGTGCAGGATCTTGCACTTGTCTTTGCTGAACTTCATGAGATTCTCACAGGCCCACATCTTGAACTTGTCAAGGTCCCTCTGATGGCATCCCTTTCCTCCAGTATGTTAACTGTACCACAGAGCTTGAAGTCATCAGCAAACTTGCTGAGGGTACACTCAATTCCACTGCCCATGTCACCAAGACGTTAAACAGCACCAGTCCCAATACTGAACCCTGAGGAATACCACACATCACTGTTCTCTACCTGGACATCAAGCAGTTGACCTCAACACTTTGAATGCAAACATCCAGCCTTTTCCTCATCCACCAAGTGGTCTTTCTGTCAAACCCATGTCTCTATATTTGGAGACAAGGATGTCATGCAGGACAGTTTTGAATGCCTTGCACAAATACAGGTAGGTGATGAAAGTTGCTTTCCTCTTATCCACCAAAAATTCCTAAGTTTAAAACATATATGTTTATGTTTTTGTCTCCTTTCAAATAAGAGCACTAAGGATAACTTTTTTTTTTTTTTTTTTTTTTTTTTTTTTTTTTTTTTTCACAGCGCCATTTTTTTTATCTTCCTCAAAAATAATGTGATAAAACTGAAAGAAGAGGTCAAGGTGATTAAGCTTTAAGGATGAATAAAATGTCTTCATATGTATATGGCTGTGCAGATTCCACCTAAGAAAAGTTTTTGTCAGCAAGTGGAAGCTATTTATTGATAAACCTAACTGAGGTACAGACACTCTGCAAAAGCCTGGATGGGTGCAAGGACAGTAACCAAGGAGCCCAACAGCAGTGAATACTTGCCTTGTAAAGCTCATAGACAAAATTTTGTCTTTAGGATACATTCTTCAAAGCAGTTACTGCTGCTTCTAGCCCAAGCACCTCCCACAGAAATAGCTGTCCCTAGATTACATGAGGCTTATGAAAAGTAGTCCATATTTTTGAAGAAATCAGACTGTATCATCTCAGTGATTTAAGTCTTGGGCTAAATTAATGCTTTCAGATCTTGAGTCCAAATTCTCAACACCGCTATGTGCCCCAAGTGCCTTGAAAATTAAAAGTATTTCATATATTTTTTGATGGTTTGAATTTTTAAAGTCCAAAAGATGCTTTGAAAATTCTATCATTAAATCCATCAAAAGCATTGACAATTGATATCTCTTATATATGCCAGTAACAGGTGACATGGAATTTAACTTTATTTTTACAATGTCCTTCTGAAAGTTTTTTGTTTGTTCATTTGTTTGTTTTGTTTTGTTTTGTTTTTCAGTTCACTGTGGGATTCTGATGTCAGTTTTGCAGTAAGAGACTGAAGACAATTAATTATCAGATGTCTATTTCTTATTTTTTAGTGAATTACTGCATGTTTTAAAGTAGTACTCTTGTCCAGCAGACAGAAAGGGAAAATTAAATTCTACCTGTTAGACAACCTGTTCTAGTTAGTTGGTTTTGATCAGCCAACATCACTTTCGAATAGAATCTGAATGCACTCCATCCAGTCATGAATTTATGAATCATCTGAAGCTTCATAACTTGTTATGAAGACGTCTGTCCTCCCAAACAGCTATGTGTGTTGAGGCACCATTTCCCACCATGTGGCAGAACATCACTTGTTCATGGGAAGTAGAATACATATTTTTCTCTCTCAGTGCTTCTGCACAAGCCATTGCTTGTTTTTTATTTTTATCCTCTTCCTTTTCCATTTAATTAAATTATCCTTATCTAGACCCATGACCACCCCCGCCCCCCTGCTTTATTTATTTATTTATTTATTTATTTATTTATTTATTATTTCCAGCATACTTTCTCTTTCGCCCTCTTCTTAACCACCACAAGTGATTAAATATTTATACCAACTTTGGTTTGCTCACATAAGCACTGGCCAGTTGAGGATTCCCAGGAGGGTAGGGTGTACTTTTTGTAATTTACAAAGCATTGTGTAAACTTTAAGGCTTAAGCAATTAAATTAAACCGTAAAACATTAAGTCTTTCTTGATAGGATGACATTAGAGAGAAAATGTTGAGGACATGGCTGTAAGATTGGAAGAATTTTATTTGTTTTAAAAAATAAAAAAGCTGATCAAATAACCCATGATTGAGTAGATTCTAGAGAGACAACGAATCTTACTGAGTTTCAAAAAGAAAACATTTCATAAAAGAATGTCACATGGAATGAAATATAAAATCAAGAGAAAGTATATATAAACATATTGTTGCAATGACAAATATTAATTGCTGGCTTTGCATGCCAATGCAGTAGAAGATATTTGCTCTAAAAGAAAATGGGAGAAAGAGAAGGGGAATGAAGAAGTGAGAGAAGTGCTTACCCTTAAGATTTTTTTCTTATATTGCACAATTTTCTGTATAATGATTTAAAGTATTGTGTGGCAGGATGAAAAATAACAGAAATAATATTTTCATACATTACACCACTGAACTGTGGAATTCTGCCACAGAATGATGTAAGGGCTGAAACTGTAAACAGTTCAAAACAGATCAGAGAATTTAATGAAAGTTAAGTCTTGTCAGATGCCTCATATGTAAGAGCTTATAGAATCATACAATGACAAAATCACAGAATCATAGAATGACTTGGGCTGGAAGGGGTCTTAAACATCATCTAGTTTCAAGCCCCCTGCCATGGGCAGGGATGCCACCCACTAGATCAGGCTGGCCAAAGCTCAATCCAACCTGGCCTCAAACACCTTCAGAGATCATCCATAACTTTTAGATGTACAACAAAGTAGATGACGTCAGTCAGTCTTCCGGTGTCGACTGATGCAGTCACTCCATCATAGAAGGCCACCAGATTAGTAAGGCATAATTTGTCCTTGCACGAAGCCATGCTGGCTCTCCTGGATCACCTCCTTGTCCTGCATATGTCTTAATTTTACCTCCAGGAAGATCTGTTCTGTGATCTTGCCAGGAACAGAGGCGAGGCTCACCAGTCTGTAGTTCTCCAGGTCTTCCTTTCTACCCTTTTTAAAAATGGGAGTGATGTTTCCCTTTGTTCAGTCACTGGGGACTTCACCTGATTGCCAGGATTTTTCAAATATGATGGAGAGTGGCTCGGTGCTTCATCAGCCAACTCTCTCAGGACCCTGGGATGCCTGTCATCAGGTCCCATAGACTTGTAGTTGTTAAGTTGCATCAGGAGGTCCCGAAGTTGCTCTTCACTTACAATGGGAGGGATTCTACTCCCCCAGCCTCCACCTACAGGTTTAGAGACTCAAGAGTTGTGGAAGCCTGGCCACCAGTGAAGACCACGGCAAAGAATTTTTTAAGTACCGCTGCCTCCTCCACATCCGTTGTTACCAGCTCTCCATCTTCATTCCTCAGAGGCAGTATGCTCTCCCTAGTCCTTGTTTGTGGCCAATGTACCTGTAGAACCCCTTCTTGTTATTCTTTGCATCCCTTACCAAGTTTAGCTCTGTCAGTGCCTTGGCTTTCCTGATCACATCCCTGCACATCTGGACAGTGTTTCTGTACATTTCCCAGGCCACACAGCCCTGTTTCCACTATCTGTGCATTTCTTTCTTTTGCCTAAATTTGACCAGCAGATCCTTATTCAGCCATGCTGGCTTCCTTCCTTCCCTGCTTGATTTATTACTTATAGAAATAGAGAGCTCTTGCACACTAAGAAAAATATGCTTAAAGAGTTGCCAGCTCTTATCAGATCTATTGTCCCTAAGGACAGTTATATGTAAACTAGTACCACTGAGAAGCCAAGTAGGTATATCACTGGTAAATAACCTTAATATTGGTAACTTTACTATTGGTAAGGTTATTTGAAATGCTTAAAAAGCAGTACGGCCATGTTGGGAACCAGATACCAAGTGAGAGTTTGGGTGATACTGTTTGTCACTGATCATATATGAGTGCACCATGGTCTGGCAGATTACAGTCGATGATAGCCTGGATTTAGAGGTCACAAGCTCTTGAGTTTTAATGCTGATTTTTCTCTGGAAAACTCCAATGGAATTTGAAAGGAATACATTTGAATATAATTATCTCCAAAATATATCTTTTGATGAAGAAATCATAATCCTTCTGCTGAACTTTTAAAATATGCAACAAAATTTCATGGCAATTACATTGTTCTAAAGTGTCAAAAATGATTATTTTGCATTAAATTAATGAGCTTAATTGAATGAACAAATGAATTTAACCTAGTGGAATAGCTAAACTATTAAATAATGTATTCTCAGATGACTTGACAAAAATTCAACTCAAATCCAGTGAAGCCAAAAAAGACTTCTGATTGATTGCACCGTGAGGTAGGTCTACTGTCTATGTCTCCAATATCCTTATTTTCATAGATTTATAATAGAATCATATAACCTTAGAATATCCTGAGGTGGAAGGAACTGAAAAGGATCACAGAATCATAGAATCACAGAATCGTCTAGGTTAGAAGAGACCTCCAAGATCACCGAGTCCAAACTCTGACCTAATACTGACAAGTCCTCCACTAAACCATATCCCTAAGCTCTACATCTAAACGTCTTTTAAAGACCTCCAGGGATGGTGACTCAAGCACTTCCCTGGGCAGCCTATTCCAGTGACTAACAACCCTTTCAGGAAAGAAGTTCTTCCTAATATCCAACCCAAACCTCCCCTGGTGCAACTTTAGCCCATTCCCCCTCATCCTGTCACCAGGCACGTGGGAGAATAGACCAACCGCCACCTTGCTACAGCCTCCTTTCAGGTACCTGTAGAGTGTGATAAGGTCGCCCCTGAGCCTCCTCTTCTCCAGGCTAAATAGTCCCAGCTCTTTCAGCCACTCCTCGTAAGACTTGTTCTTGAGACCCTTCACCAGCTTCGTTGCCCTTCTCTGGACTCGCTCGAGTACCTCCATGTCCTTCTTGCAGTGAGGGGCCCAAAACTGAACACAGTACTCGAGGTGGGGCCTCACCAGAGCCGAGTACAAGGGGACAATCACTTCCTTAGACCTGCTGTTCCCAGCTCTTCCCAATTTAGTGTCATCTGCTGTTGTCGACGGAAGGAAGACAAGGACGCTCAATATGAGTGATCAGCAAGCTTCGATT
>CM021766.1:101982035-102003377 GCA_011076525.1 Nettapus auritus | reverse complement strand
CCTATGCCCCCCCTGCTACCAAAACCTTGCCACGTAAACCCACTACAGTTGTGTAGACCTTCCCATGACTGAGAAACCCAAAATTCTGCCAGTGACACCAGCCTTGAAGCCACATTTAGATCAGATGGGTGTGCCTATTCCTTTCAGTATTGTTCTGAATGCTACTGGAAAAATCAAGGAAAATATTACCTTTGCACCTGATCCTTTTTCCAAACAACCCAAAGCCCTGAAGCCCCTTTTGATCACCCTTGGAATTTTCTTTGTTACTTCATCACTGCCAGTGTGAAACGAACAGAGGGCCATACAAGGTGAATGACTTTTCTAGTGATGTCCTTAAAATCATACAAAACTTCAACTGGATTCTCCAACTTTTCAGAGTTCTCCTTACTGTGAAGACCCTCATGGGTACTCCAGTATAAATGAAAATGATTCAATGAGCAAAGAAATGTAGGGAGTGCCCTGAGTGACAGTTATTTATTCCCAGCACATTTAACTCGATATTATTAAAGTACCAGAAATTGCTACTATTACTGCAATTATTTCTTAAGTTTGTGTGTTCAAGCTAGAATTAAAAGCTAAAGAGCTGACCACATAAATGTTAAACATATATGGTTGGCTTGTGAAATCTAATGCTTTTTCCCTAGCGGGAGTATTTGATTTATACTGAGTTTACGTGGCAAGGTTTTGGTAGCAGGCACTGCCAGGGTGTCCTTAGTGAGAAGAATTTAGAAGCTGGGCCAGTTTCAGCTGGCTCCAAAAGGGACGTGCTGCTGGCCAGAGCTGAGCAATGTGTTTTGTGCTTAAAAACCTGCTGCACAACAGCAGCTGAGAGAGAGAGGAGTGAGAACCAGCCCTGCAGACATGAAGGTCAGTGCAGAAGGAGGGCAGGAGGTGCTCCAGGCATGCAGCACAAGTACCCCTGTGGCCTGTGGAGAGGCCCCCGGTGGAGCAGGCTGTCCCCCTGCAGCCCATGGATCCCACAAGGAGCAGATCTCCATGCTGCAGCACATGGAGGAGCCCCCTGGTGGAGCAGGTGGATGTGGCCTGGAGGAGGCTGCAGCCCATGGAGAGCCGCTGCAGGAGAAGGCACTGGGCCACAGCTGCAGCCCATGGAGAGGAGCCCACACAGGAGCGGGGTTCTGGGGGGAGTTGCTGCCCATGGGGGACCCGTGCTGGAACAGTTTGCTCCTGATGGATGAACCCCATAGTACGGAGCCATGTGAGAGCAGTTCTTGAAGAGCTGCTGCCTGTGGGAAGCCCACACAGGATCAGTTTGGGAAGGATGGCATCCCATAGGAGAGACCCCATGCGAAGCAGGGGCAGAGAGTGACTGTGAAGGAGTGTCAGAGATGAAGGGATGGGACTGACCCCAGCACCCATTCCCCATTCCTCTTTGCCACTTGGAGGAGGTAGAAGAGGATGGATGGGGGTAGGAGGGAGTGTGGGGAAGGTGAAGGTGATTTCTTTTTGTATGTAGTTTCCCACTGTTCCAGTCTGCTAGTGATAGGTAGCATGATAAAAGAGTTTAAAGTCTCTTGTGACAATTCTATTTAAAACAGTTTTAAAACAGTTTTGTTATCCAAAGAAAATGCAGTTTTCTTTCTGTTAGCAGTAGGTTTCTCTCTGCCATCTCCAGTGTGTCTTATCCTGTGGTGACTAAGACTGAGAGGAGAATTAGGCAAAGATGATGTTAGAACACAGGTATGGCAGCATAGGGCTAGAAAAAAGTAAACTTCTAATTCCTTTATTTGGATGGAAATGGACACCTCAACTAAGCCAGGAGCAAAACCTCCTTGATGAACAAGAGCTGAATGAGCAGTCAGGCTTCTGTGTTTGTAATACATAATGGCTGTTTAACAAATGGTGCCACTGATTTTTGTTTAGTATTTTTTCTTGACTCCATAAGCTCCACTAAACTCTTTGCAGTCCTTCATCATGATTCATTTTAAATACATTTTTTTTTAAAATCATCAGAATGAGAAGTTCATACTTTTTCTATTATTTGTGCTTGTCTGTGAGAATGCATACTGTGGACAATGAGAAATATGTCTTGCATTTCAACAAGAGACTAAGTCTTTTTATTTAAATCAGTAAGGCAAAACATCTAAAGTGTTCGCACTGGGGATGAATTTGACTCTGATATTTTGCAAATAAAATGTAGCTGAAAATTAAGAGTTGCTGCTGACAGTTCAACATCTAAAAAAAGCAGTACATTTTAATGTGATTTTGATTCATGTCTCATGTTTTTTTTTTTTTTTTTTTTCCCTTGTAGCTTTGTGATCCAGAGCTTTAAAAATAAAAAGTAGTAATAAAAAGATGCTATGTAACGTTGTACAATTCCATTATAATAGTATGGTAAACAGTTGGTTGCATTAGAAAAAAAAAAAAAAAGAGAGAGAGAGAAGGGATCAATAAAAATGAAAGTGACTGAGCAGTGGTAGTTTAATTTGTTTTCTCTGTGAATATGAAGGAAATCCACTAGCTATTTTTCACTTCAAGAGAATAAACAGTAGAAAGAAGACAGCGTGATATGAATTTACAGGTATGTTGTTTTGGTGGGTAATTGGATATTCTGTTGAGTGATAGAACTATACAACTATATCATTTGTTTTTTTATAGATCTTTATATTAATTACATGTTTGGTGCATTTTGGGAACACTATTATATATATATATATTTCCTACTGAATGTGTTATTGATTGACAAATAGATTTTTACCTTTATATCATTTTTTTATTAAAACCTTGCTTTGTTGCCTTTTTGAAAAAAAAATAAAAAAAATCTGATCAGTTTTCAAAATAAAACTGCTCAGTAATGTTGGCAGACTGGAGGAGACCAAGATACTCTTCTTCCTGCACAGCCTTACTTTAACACTCAAGTTTCATCACAATTCGGGTAGATGAGAGATGACTAAACAAAATCTTGTAATGAGAGTTTGGGTAGAAAACTTTAAAATGAGATTTTTAGTAAGCTTTCAAAAAGTTACATTTTGTCATTGGGGAAAGTGAAATAGGTATTGTGTTGTTCTGGCTGGTGTGACTGGCTCAGAATTTCTGTCTCAGGGTGTTGTGTGAGCAAAATATATGCAGGTACTTTACAAGGGAAACAAGGTAAGCAAAGTTAGACAAAGGAGTAAATGTCTTAGTATTTGTTACTTGTTTTTGTGTGCCCCATTAGTGTATGTAAACATGTTATTCACTTATACTCTGTTTAACTCTACACTTCTTCTCCTGTGAGGTAAAGACATAGAACACTGCAAGTTTACTGACATATCCAAACTGAAAAAGATATTAGTAACTGAAGTCTTAAATCCTTTTTGTACTTCTTCACCTGAAAAAGTTGCCTAAAGTCATGAAGAAAATCAGAGCAGTCAACTGATTCTACATTCACCAAGCTCCACAAACTCTTAACAGAGTTCCGTTTTCCTCTGATCCATAAGTTCCATTTGAGAGTGCCACCTGTATTTGCATCATACGAGACTGAAGGGCAAAGCATTGAAACATTTGCTTCTCATTGAGAGCTATGTTAACAGAATTCAAGTTCACAGATAAAGTAATTGAAAGGGGTCGCTCACACTGATGGATGCAATTTTGTCTGTTAAATTGACCAAATAGCCATGGACACCTTGCTGAACAACTGATCAGTTGTAAATGGTATATGAAGGCATTACTGCTTGTTCTTAAAATCTGTCACTGTCTCCAGAGATTTAACAGCTAAGATAGGTCAAAACCAGTGAGAAGACACCTACAGATGGTCCCACATCTGCTTAGGGAAAAGTACAAAATGAGCATTGCTGAAGATGTGTATTCATTGCAATCATTAATACTGTGCATGGCTAACCTGTTATTCTTGAACAATATAAACATTCCCAATCACATTTTAAATGAGTTTCTTTCAAATTGTGGCTTGGGAAGAACTGTGAGAAATGCATACTGCCAACCCATATTTCACCTGCTTTATGCAGGTGATTTTTTTTTTTTTTTTTTAATGCAATATTTTTTAATGCAAAAGTTTCCTTGCATAACTTTCAATTCTTTGTATTTGTTGGAATATCAGATGATCACTAAGCCTCTGCTACCTATGATGTACAACCCGCATGAAGTTTTGGAGCACTTCTGCTGGAGTGGTCTTTAATACAGATGGTGAGACTGAGATACATATATATTATTTATTAGATTAGGAAAAAATAAAGGTCACATAAGCCACGGGTAATCAGAGAAGCGTATTATACAACATAATTTCTCATTAAGTAAGTCCATATGGCTCTGCTTTTGTTTTGCTTTTCTTCCAAAAAAAATAATTGTGACTAAAAGTTTGTTTCTCTATTGGTGCTGTTTGTTATTTCATATGCTGCTCACTGTGAACTGGAGCAGTGTCAAATTTCTGTTTTTCAAAAGTGTTTTCCAGATTTATTTAATCAAACACCTCAATATGTACCCTTTATTTATTTATTTATTTTTCTCTTTTTCCCTTGCTAGTAGGAGACAATGTCCTTATGGAAACAGATATCTCCTGGGTACTTCCTAGTATCAGATTTCACAGTCCATACAACTTGTAAGGTAACAGTCAAAAAACTATACTATGCATTACAATGCCAGTGCAGTCTTGTCTGTACTGACCATCTGTACATCCACTGTTAAAGAGTGTTAAGCAGCAGGGGTGAAATACAAAGTCAGTGGCAAAATTCCCACTGAGTTAAGAAATTCCAGGATCTTTCTCTCAATTTTTATTTCTATTGCCTTTGCCTTTATAGAAATAGGCATAAAGCTAAATGAGCTAATTAAGTCTAGCAAATACTATAACAAATAATAAGTAATTGATGAGTTACCTGAGATTTAGGAATGTATAATGATGACCATTCTTACATGTTGAATATGTATACTAGTTCCTCAGCTTTTCTTAAAATGATGTGTGTGAGAAGAAGGCTGCACAGGTAGGCTTCAGACCCTATTCAGGTTTTCTGATCTAGACACTGTCCAGTGGCAGTTGTTATTTTGTTTTCTCTTGTGTTTTTTTCTGCATCAAAAGTTTATCATCTACAAATGGTCTACCAAGGGAAGCAAGAGAGAGAGGATGAAAGGAAGCAGTGGAGAAGGCCAGTGGTAAGTATTGCATTGTCCCATCATTTGTTTTATGTATAAGAATACCTTCCAATGATCTTTACCTGCATTGGAAGAAAATACAGTTTTAATTCTGCCCTCAAAATGTTGATGTAATATTGCCAGCATGCTGTTGCTGTCAAACATTTCACAGAGTCAGAGCATGCATGCAGTTTAAAAACTTTCTAATAGTAATGAAAAGACATTTTTTTTTTGCTTTCATTATCTTTATCTCCTTTCTAATCTCCTTTTCTATTCAAATAAAACAGATAATGCTACCACATTCCTAATAAAATATTACATTGAATTTATGTTACTACTTAGTGGTCTGCCTCAGATCAGTATTGCATAAAGTTTGTGCATCTGTCTTTATTTATTTATTTATTTATTGTGCATCTGTCTTTAAAGGTTTTTTTTTTTGTTTTGTTTTTTTTTTTCCTAGAAACCATAGCGTGTCACTAACTGTATTTTTTTTTTTTTTTCTTCACTATGTACATAACTGGAAATTCTGCAAAGTTTTTAGAAAATGCGTTTTTCAATAATGTAGATAGAGCAAAAATTACTGCTACTAGTGACACTTTCATGCTATTTCTTTTTAAAGAAATGTATTACTGTATTTAGTAAGTGAGATTGTTGATGTTGTTACTGAGGTGGGGAGCAATAAAAGAAATGATGCTCTGAGTCTTTTTTTTTTTTTTTTTTCTGAATCTAGTTCTTTTAGTTCTTTTAGTTTTCTGTGAATATTTTCAGTCAACAGTTGCTTGATAATTCATTTTAAGTATTTAATAAAATCTTCCTATCATTCAAAGTTCTGTAAACCAAGGGAATAAAGTGAACCATATAAAACAAAGTAAAGAATTGTAAATGGACAAAGCAAGTTTTAAATATTAAAAATTATATTTCTCATTTCTTTCAAACATTATATACACTTCTTTTGATTTCGTTGTATATCTCTTTAAACTGCAACCTTACCTTACAATAATTGTCCAGAATGTTGTACTTTTTAGAGAAGAATATTAACATCTTGAAATTTAAGACATAAGTTTCATACTCTAGTTCATATATACATGTTCTATGGTCCCCTGAGCTCAAACTTCCGTTTGTTTGCTCAATATTTTAATTATTTTATTGTAGGATTTGTGTGTAAGCAGTTCTAAGTTGAAAAGCTTTTGCCAGGTGAAATCTGTATAAATGAACTCCAGGGAATCATTGGGAACTGTTCAAAATGATGAGCCCTGTTAAAGTATGTTCTACAATATGTTCTAATTGTAAAGACTGTGCAATCCCTTTAAGGTTCAGTATCAGAAAAGGAACCTGAACATGTTTCTGATCTATATTTCTAAGTTGCTGCTTTTCTGGGAGGGGATCCCTCTCCTGATTGTTGGTGGTATAAAACTGAAGTATAACTGTCCTGGTTTCAGTTAGGACAGGGTTAATTTTCCTCGTAGTAACTGGTAGAGTGCTGTGTTTTGGATTAGGATGAGAAGAGTGCAGACAACATGCCGATGTTTTGGTTGTTGCAGAGCAGTGCTTGTACCAAGCCAAGGACTTTTCAGCTCCTCGCTCTGTCCTGCCAGCGAGCAGGCTGGGGGTGCAGCAAGAGCTGGGAGGGGACAGACCCAGGACAGCTGACCCAAACTGGCCAAAGGAGTATTCCATACCATCTGACATCATGCTAAACAATATATGGGGTGGCTAGCCGGGATGGGGGGGCCGGCTGCTCGGGAATAGACTAGGCATCGGTCAGTGGGTGGTGAGCAATTGCATTGTGCATCACTTGTTTCATACACACTATTATTATTATTATTATTATTATTATTATTATTATTGTTTTCTATCTTAATAAACTGTCTCTATCTCAACTCTCGTTTCACTTTTCCATTTCTCTCCCCCATCCCAGAGAGGGAGGGGGGAGGGCAAGCTAACGGCTGTGTGGTGTTTAGCTGTCGGCCAGGTTAAACCACAATAATAACATAATTTTCTTTTACATTTTATGTTTATGTATGAGGGTTAGACTTCAAAATCCATTAGTGGAATAGGAAATCTTACTGAAAGTGCAATACATATACAACCCAGAGTGGGTAACTTTTGGAAAACCAAAAGCGCTCCAGTTTCTTCCTACTTGCCTACAAAGGCAACAAAGTGAATCTAGTCCAATTTCAAATACAGAAATGCTAGGGAAAAGAAACAGAACTAAAGAGTTTAGAAGTGTTCTTTTGTTGCAACAATTTTTGCAGAAGCAAAATCAAAACAATGCCAAAATAAGAAAAAAAATAAAATCTCTGAAACGTGTTATCTTTCCAGTCACTGAGAATATGAGAGAGTTGCATTTTACAAATAAAAGGGAAACAAAAAGAAGAGCTGATCTCAGCATCTTTGGCTATGAAGGGCACCTTTGCAGTCACACCCACTAGTAATTTGGAATGGAGACTCCAGCAGAGACAAAGCTGGAAGATATGGAAATCACAGGAAAGAGACAAGTTTGTAATTACCTCCTGAAAGTGATTATCTCAGATATTCAAAACCACTTGCTACTCCTGTTTTGTAATGAGAGGTGAACTATGTGAGTAAGTGGAGAAAAGCCTCTATGGAAAAACTGGGAAACATTAGAGAGCTCTCAGCAAGCCCTCAGCAAGCATCTGTAGGTGACAACAAAGTCTACCTGGCTTTTCAAAAGGCTTTTAACAAGGTATCTCATTAAAGGCACCAGTAGTGTAGAAGTTACTACTGCATAGCTCCCACATGAATTGGATAAAACTTCAACTAATTCAATCATATATCTTGCCTCTTAGTTTCCTTCTTATGTATCAGAGGCAGTTTGCACCTGAACGTTATTGCGTATTGTAGGCACAACATGCTGAGGTACATTTAATTTCATATGAAAACAGGTGAAATATTTATGAATACTTAAGGTTTTATTTATTTTATACAAGCATAGAATCATTAAGGTTGGAAAAGACCTCCAAGATCCAAGTCCAACCATCCCCCTACCACCAATATCACCCACTAAACCATGTCCCTAAGTATCACATCCATCCTTTCCTTAAAACCCCCCAGGGAGAGAGACTCCAACACCTCCCATTCCAATGTATTTATTTTTGTGGAAACAGACATATGTCTATTGCATTTTCATTCACTTTGGACTTAGGAAAATTAAAAATCAGCAAGTTTGCAAGGGTGATGATTGCAGTGTGTGTTTGTAGCCTCACATCCCTGTGAAATGTTAAAATGCAGTCAAAAATAGCATAGTGAGAAAAGCACAGAAGGTATGGTGTAGTGAAACTTTGCTCAGAGCGTAGGTGGTTCTGTAGAACTAAAAGATATGGTTAGGAGACCATTGTAAAGGATCTTTATGCCATCAGAAATGAGTTAAAAACAAAGGCATAATTCATGGCAGAAGCAAAACTATATCTATCCTAAAGACTAATGGGAATATTTCTACCTCATCCTGGATAGAGAGAAAAAATTGAAAGAGATTTGGATTAGAATTGTGTATCTGTGGGATTATCTGCAATTTTTTCAGAAAAGCAACTGTCACCAATGCCTATATAAGGCGTGTAGCTTTCAGCCGTTCATCAGTAAAATTCTACAGTCTTTATTTGCTGCTCTTCACAGCAGACTTGTGTTCAAATAAGGAATGATGTATCAAACATCATATAACATTACTATAAAGATTCTCTATATTACTAAAAATATTACTAAAAATCATACTTATTGAAAATGGATTAATTTTAAACTCTTAACATGGCACATAAATTTCTATGAACAGGGTCTTTGTTAGCTCATAAATGAGCTGTAAATTAAAACCCTCTAACATTCACAAGAAGAACACATTACAAACTACATAACAATCCATTTAATATCAATGACGCTACCTTATATTAGTTTGAGGTTGAGTCAAAGCTTCAATCACAGCCTCAAAAATCTTTCTATGAGAATTTGATGAGAATTTGAAGCAAATAAGAATTTGAGCAAAAAATAAGGAAAACACACAGTGAAACTTGAAACTTCTTGCAAAACAGAAACAAAATCTTGTGTAAAGATTCTTTCTGTAAGATTTGTAAAATCTGGTATAATCTTAATTTCATGCAAAATGAAACTAGTATACTTTTTGCAGTAGATATTTCTGTATGAAAAGTAACTTAGAGGAATAAATTGTGATTTGGAGTAGACAGAGTTTGTTTGGGATATGCAGGAGTTCTCGTGTGAAGGTAATTTTAGACTGTTTTTGGTTCTAACATCTGCATTATCTGCATTACTGAGACAGACACATGTTACTGCTGGTCTTTTTCACTTTATAGTTATTGATTTTTTTTGTGTGTATCATGATACATGATACGTGATACATAAAAATGTATCATTTTTAGAACAGTTAAATTTGTAGTGACTTGCCTATCTTTTCAATAGCTAGCAAGCCTAATTCTTAACTGCAGAGAAAGAAATATCCAGAGACTTACTGTATTAAAATAAAATAAAAAGAAACATCCCCTGAAACTACTCAAATATCCATTGAAATTAAAGTTCATAGCCTGATGTTCCATAGAGTGAGAAAACAGAAATACATAGTCTGAATAATGCTAGTTCTCACTGGTAAATTTGGAACTGAAAATATTTTAACACCTGAAAGCCTCCTCTTTATTTCCAGTAATAATCTGTTGATTTGTTGCTGAGTGAAATGAATTACATTATTTTTTGAGTTTCTACAAACTCTTACTCCCGTTTGCTCTCTGCATCTCTATATGAAGTAGTATGATAAGATGTGCCACTCAGACATTGTCTCTTTTTTTTTTTTTTTCCTTCATTTTAAAGCAACATTAAAAATAAGAAGCAAGTTTGGGGAATAATTGCTAAATTAATCACTTAAAAATTGAATGGAAAAAATGTGTTTAAATGTGTATAAAATTTGTAGTTCACCTATAGAATTTATCTATTTTATATCAAAAACATAACCCATTGATTTTTCATAAATGGCAAAAAATACATTTAGAAAAAAAAAAAATTACAAAAGCAAAATTAGAACTGTTAATTATACTTTGCGAAAACAATCAAGAAAATTATTATTCTCAGAGACAATATGCATCTCTCATATCTCCCATTGCAAAATTATATGAATGCCTAAAATAAGCATAATCTAAATGAATCCGCTTAGAAAGAAATGCCTGTTGTTAAATGCATTGAAATATCTGTGGGACAAAGAAAAACTTATTGCTAGCAGAGTAAGAGTAAGAACCCATACATCTCTGTCTGAAGTGACAACAGACGGTGATATAGGATGAAGAAAGACAAATATTTTAATACATAAAACCATGACATCCTTCCTGATTCTTTCTGAGTCAAGGGCTCCTTAAAATCCTCAGTGCTTCGACTTCTTCCAGAACAAATGGATGTAGTTTAGATATCTCTACCTGCAGGCCTGGGACTTATTTTCATTTCTCAGAACTGTACTGAAAGAAGACTGTGTCCTGCCAGTTGTGAGCTGGATGTGGACCTCTGAGGCATCCCTAGGAGCTTGGGATGCCTTCACAGCTTGTAAATCTGTACTCACAGAAGCTTTTCAGACAGAACACAGAAAACTTGCTGACAGACTAAGAAGAAAGGCTGTTGTTTCCAGATGAAGTACAGAAATTATCAGAGACAATTAAATATGACCAGCACATCAGCTTTTCCAAAGCACAGCTATTACTTTAATGACGGCACGTGGTCAAGACCTCAAGTATACACTGCTCATGAGAAAAGAATAAAGTCCATTCAACAGAGCATTTTCTTTTAACATCATGCTCTGGAATTTCACCAGTACTGACAAAAAGAAGTGTTACCTGCTGAATCATAAACACCTGTGGTGCCTGCTGCTTTCTTAGAGAGTTTTTTTTTTTTTTTTTTTTTTTTTTTTTTTTTTTTTACCTGAAGTATAGATCATATCCAGACTAATTTTATCTTGTGAAATCTGAAAACATCTCAGGGAAATAACACAATTAATCACAATTAATTACAATTTACCAATTTACCAAGTTAATCACAATTTACCAATTACATTATTTTAGAAATTAAGAAAGAGGATTTGTAACTCAAAATAAGGTATAATACTAAATCATTTCCAAATGTAAGGAATCCTGTCTTTAGGATTTGCTTTACAACCTGTGTTATTTGTATTTTTTTTTTCACTTTTTTTAAAGTATGTGTTTTGAAACCTGATTTCACAAGGTGGTCCAAGCGACTTCATAATAAACTTTTCTTTGTGCAAGCTGAAGAAATATTTTTGTGCCGAGTATGTGAATTATTAATTTTATGCATGTGAGTTTCCTTCAGTAGGATTAAGCAGATCTTTTATTGTTTTACTGAACTGGGCTAGAGGCAGCTTCTTACAGAGTGTATAATGTAGATATGTCAGAAATATTTGATATATTTTATATGCCATATTCCTGTAAGTATTTGAACTACTATCTCATTTTGTTTACATGGCTCAGAGGTTTAATTAATACAAGGAAGTTAATCTGGATTTGCACAAATAGCATAAATGTCAAGCATCAAGAAAATACTTTTTTTTTTTTTTTTTTTTTTTTTTTTTTACTTGTTTGCTTGTTTCTTTTCCTTCTCCATTTCTTTCTTTCTATTTCTTGTTTCTTCACTGGTTTATATTAAACTCTTTGTGAGCCTGATTTTTTTATTATTATTATTACTACATTAATCTGTTTCTCCATTTACTCACAATGAGACTGGAATTTAAGAATAATGTATAAATATTTGTTAACTCTACTGTCATTATAAAGATCAGTAAGTATCTTTCAAGCTCCTTCAAAAAGACCACCAATAAGCTACCAACAGCCAAGAGATGGAGTAAGACAGGCTCATCAAAAGACTCCACAGCCTCTCTGAGAAGCCTGTTCTAGTGATCAGTCACCCTCACAGCAAAATGCCCCCTCATATGCAGCCAGAACTTCCTGTGCCTCAATTTGTGCCCATTGCCTCTCATCCTGTCACTGGGCACAACTGAAAAGAGCCTCTTGACACCTTCCCTTCAGATATTTATACTCATTGATGAGGTCACCCCTTGATGTTCTCTTTTCCAAAATAACAGGCACAGCTCTCAGGCTGTCCTTGTACAACAGGTACTCCAGTCCTCTGATCATCTTAGTAGTCCTCTTCTGGACTTGCTCCAGTAGCTCCATGTCCCTCTTGTACTGGGGAGCCCAGAACTGGACACCATGCTCCGGGTGTGGCCTTACCAGGGCTGAGTAGAAGGTGAGGATGATCTCCCTTGACCTGCTGGCAACACTCTTCCAAAGGCACCCCAGAATACCATTGGCCTTCTTGGCCACAAGGACACGTTTCTAACTCATGGTTAACCTGCTGTCCACTAGCACACCCAGGTCGCTCTGCAAAGCTGCTCTCCAGCAGATCAGCCCCAGCCTGTACTGACACTTGGGGTTATTCCTCTTGAGGTGAGGACCCTGCTCTTGCCCTTGTTGAACTTTATGAAGTTCCTCTCAGCCCCTATCTAAAATAAGTTCTGAATAGTTACATTTATGTCATACTTAAATATATATTTTAAGATTCTACTGAATTTTATGTCTTTACAAACGATCAAATGTACTACTTTTTGGATCATACCTGTGAATATCTGAATATTTACAGATATGCATTGAGCATTTATTTTCATTAAGTATTTTTCATTAATGCTTGATTAAAACTTCCCATCAGTCTACTTATCTATAGCCATACAAAAATAATTGGAGTGGATTGTGAATAGTTAAATATCTGTATTATTTTATGTATTTATATTTCACTTTAAAAATTGCCTATAAAATTTATGGAATATACCTGTGGATAATTATTGATAGAGTAAATGCTATTCTTATTAGGCTTCTAAACTGTTACTGATTTATTTTTTCTTAAGGCTGTTATTTGCCTCTTAAAAATCAGAGAAGATATTTCCAGTAAGGCAAAAACTAACAGGTGTTTTCCAAATGTACTCCGAAATCAATGAATGTTCACAGGCTGGACTCAGAAAGTATTGTATTCCACAACAATATTTTTTATTATTATTATTTTGGCTTGGTTTGGCTTCGACAGTTTTCAACTAAAATAAATAATTCCTTTAGGCCACAGTTCTAATGTTATTCACCCTGTTGTAATTTCATTTTGAAGGCTTCTGTTTTTGTTGTTGTTGTTTTCCTCAGTGTCAGCACTGTGATTCACATGAGAACTGATGCTAGTGGAGAGAAGGTGGGACTTTTCACCAATGAGGAGCAGAACCTTAGACCTAAAAGTTATTGGTAAATTCAAGTGAACATGACTTGGTAGGTCCCTGCCTCTCTTTTCTGCATCTTCTTACCTGTAAGCATCAAAACAAACAAACAAAAAAACAAAACAACAACAACAACAAAAAAAAACTAGTAAAATATCACAAGTTATTCCACATCTATTATATCCTACTTCTTGAAGTTAGGTTTATTGCTTTTCTAAATACTCATTTTCCATGAATAACAACAACATTTGCTTGTGACAATCCTGACAATCCTGACATCCTCAGCACTTAGTCTATGCAAGTGATGGGTGATGCAGTGAAAGAATCTGAATTGCAATGATCTCCTTGACTGTTTTGCTCAGTTAAAGTAGAGAGCACAAAACACATTTACATTAAGAATAGTCTCTCTCAGAAGAAGAAATATGAGCATCTGGAATTTGAAAACTGTCAAAAGAATATTCTGTTGAAAGAAAGCCTTTTGATTTTTGTGTTTCACTAATGGTTTTTACTGACAAAGTTTCTTTCTGAGCATCCATTTTCTACTTTTGAATGTCTTGTCACTTGGGCTTTAAATCTTGCATATTGTCCTCTTCCCTGAAGTTCGAGATTTCAGCTACTGTTGGCTTGGCTGTTAAATTTTACAGCTCATTGATAATGAAATACCAAAGAAGTTATTTCATGGCCTTTTAGCAATGTAGATGGATGGATTCAGATCAGGGAAATGTATTTGGTCATAGAACTCACCTAACATGCCCTTATTTAATTGATGATCTATTAGCTACAAAATACAGGACTGAAAATTAGTTTTGTACTTTAATCCTAGTTATGTGGCTTTTTATTTTTCTTATTTCCTGTCACTGAAACATGTAAAAGGTGCTGACTCTTAAACCACTGGTCTTACTTTTTTATAATGTGTATTACAGGACTTTATTTATTTATTTATTTCATCCTTTTAAAACAAACATACTTTAGATTTTTTATTTTTACCACACAGCTGTTTCTTTTGGACATTTTAGAAACTGTGGATAAGCAACACTGACTCCATTGTGAGGCAAGAGGCCTTCACAATTTATTTTATCCTCCATTTAAGTCTAATATCTTTATGATATGCTTCCTATATCAGCATGCTGAATTATATAGGGAAAACAGAATATATATTGAAATAAATGTATCTGTGCCAATTGAGCCATTATCTTTCTGACACCTCAAAACTTTGTGTCCAGGTTTTAGGAATTGATGCAGCAATATTACTCTAAAAATAAAAATTACTTCTCTCTCTCATCATTTGATTGAAATGACAGAATCAAGGTTAATATTGGTAACATTAGATCCAAGCTCCTTAGCACATTTATTCTGGAGGGATAGTAACTTCACTTTGAAGAAATTGTTTTTAAGTAAAATCCAATGAAAAGGTACTTGAAATTAAAAACATTCACACTTTAGCTTTCCAACATTTCCAACATGTATGCAGGGGAATTTTAAAGAAGAAATTAAGAATTAATTTATTTTATGTGCTACCTTTGAATTATTATGACTTCAGCACAGACAAAAGTTCTACTTTCATCCGTCATGGAAATATGTGTGTGTTTTTTTTGTTGTTTGCTTGCTTGTTTGTTTTGTTTTGTTTTTACATTCAGCATCACAATAAATATTAACATAAATAAAACAATCTGGAATTCTTGAATTGCCCTATCTCTGACATCTTCATAAAGAAACACTTGCCAATCTTTTTTATTTATTTATTTATTTATTTTTCTTCCTGGTGTCTTCTAACAAAATATTATATATTGTTTCTTTTGGAACAATGCCTAGTAATCTCACATGTGAGGAACTGACACCTTCCAAATGAAAACATATTTCACTGCAGAAGTACACAGGTCTTCACAGCAGGTAAAATGTAATTTAAAGTACACTATTTGTAAGGTAGCATTCTTCATGTGAGTGAAAAAAATGCCACAGGCTCTATGCCAGTGCATAGTTCTCTTTGAGGTGCAGCTAGTGAAATTAAGCTGACCTCTTCATTCTGTGTTAAGGAACAATGTTTTATGGAGTTGCAAAATTCTTTAGTTAAAAATGCAACACTAATAAAGGCCAACTCTTCTCCAGGCTTCACAAAGAATAACTGATGACACCTTAGTTTTCAAAGTTGCCTTATGAAATACAGATAGATTGCTTAGATATTAAGTAGGTTCCTTCACATAATAAATTATATATTTGAAATCTGGTAGAAACAGGGTATATTACAAACACATGCTAGATGTATGTTAATGAGGGGGGGCAAATGAGAAAATTAAGGAGGTTTCATGGCAATCTCGTTGTTTTACAGTTTAAAAAAAATCTTCCACAGTTTGAGAATTCATCCTTCCAGCTCACCTTTTTGCATCCTTCAGCTGACAATTTTACTGTACTTCAAGAATAGGAAGCAGGATTGCACCAGGTTATCAGCATCCCAAGTGTTGAAGTGTGATGAGAAGCATGTGAGAAGTACGATGTTCATTGTGTGGTTTTCTTGATCTCTATTTTGTCTCTTTTGTCTCTGCTTAGGGCTATTATTATTATTTTTTTTTTTTTCTCTCTCTCTCATCTCCCTTCTAAGTGGAGCTGCTGTTTGTCACCTTCTGACTCTCCACCCTAGGGATCACACAGAAAGCTGAAACGGGAGAGCAAACAGGCACTGCTTTTCTTTCAGCTGTTAGATCATAACATTAGATCTAACCTAGATCATGTTAGACAAGACCAAGAACGCCCAGAGATCAGTATTATCAGATCAATTCACAGACCACAGGCCTTTGACTAGTGATGGCCAAATCATCCAAAATCACATATACTGGGCCCTTTGTAATTAATCTACTGTGGATATTTATTTATTTCTTTATTTATTTTTGAGACTTGTCATATATTACTGTGGAACAAAGTTCCATGCCATGAAAGATATTTCTTGTTTTCTTGTATTCTTCTGATTTCTTGTTTTCTGAAACATATTTTGAAAAACTGCAAAATGAGTAGATATTTTGACAGAGATATTCTTTTATTTAACTGTTTATTTATTTTATGCAATTTTAAACCTAAAATCATAACTTAGTCCAAAGGTACGTAAAACAGGAAGTCAGAGTAAGAAAACAGCTGAATCAATTTCTCTGCCTACCACTTAAAACAGTGGTGTCTAGAGCCATACTTCAGCATTTTGGATGGTTTATTGAAACATTTCAAGTTTTACATTTCTGTATTTCTTATTCTTGTCAAGTTTTCAAATAGTAAAGGAATCAACTTCTCAGCTAAATAAGGTAATTGAAGGTTTTGGGACTTTCAGAAATCAAAAGAATATCTACCCAGGTTAGTCAGTAGTTTCGGAAACAGCAGACAGGGAGAAATCTTTGCTTTGTAACTAGTACTAAAAGAATTTTAAAAAGTGTTGTAAGCACATTACTTTTTGTGTCAGCCCAAATCTGTGTCAGTGCCAAAGGTTCACTGCTTCTACTTCACAGAAAGCAGAATCCTGTGGATCCCAATTACAGGCTTTTTCTGTAGGCTAGCATCACAGAAACTGAAAACTGGGAGTCACCTACTTTATCTCTGCTTTAAATCTCATCTTTGAACTATACTAATAAAGGCCATTTTCTGTCATTATTTCTTAACAAGTGTCTGCAGAGTGTAGGAAATTTTTGAAGACAAGTCAGTTTCCTGTAGAGTTAAATAGAATAATTCACCTGCAGAGGCTGTACTGTGAATATAGATGTACACATTTTTTTCTTGGTGCAGCTTGGTGAGAAATGACTGAAACGCAAAGCTTGGTAACCTCATACTGGCTTGACAAGTGCTATGGGTTTCCTACTGTTGCCCAAATTAAATAAAATAAGGAAAAAAAAAAAAAAAAAAAAGGAAAAATGTGTTGAAGACAGCAAAATATTGAACTTTGGTGGATCTTCATCATCATAGCCACTCGGGTCTTTGCCAGCATCTCAAAGACTAATAATCTTTCTCACAAATGCATTCAAGCTACAGTAATTTAGTATTGCTATGCATCCGTAACTTTTAATTATCTGTTTAATCAGGCTGTGAATAAACTAAAGTAGGTTAATTTGAAAAAATCCTACTTGGAGCTAGTGGCTCCAGACAGATTCAGCACCCTGTGAGATTACAGAAATAAGAAAAGATGGAAAGATGGATACAATATCTGAAATTTGTGATATTCATTTGGATATCCCACAACATCCTTTTGCAAATATCAGCAAACTCACTACTATTATTTAAAATTAACGTGTCACATCATCACACACAGCAACAAACAAACAAACAAACAAACAAAAAACCATAAAATTGGTGAAAGTCTGGACATGAATGAGAGATATTTATGATTATGTATCTTCCACAGTCTTGCATTCCAAAAATATCCCCTGCAAGACAGTCTGCTAGCTGGATCTGTGCTGTGCATCTATGTGAACAAGCACTATATATTTCTAATACAGTTTATAGCCTTGAGAAGTCCATTATTACACACCATCTTTTGACTACTTGAAGACTACTTGTTTGCATGTCATTAAGACATAATAATAGCCTGGTGTTTGTAATGTGTATTGTTATTCTTGGTGTTCGTTATCTCTACTGCATGCCTCCAGGGACTGATACTTACCCTGTTATGGAAATGCTAATTAATTTCTATATTCAAAGTGTCAGCAACTAGCTGACACTCCCCGACCCAAAAAAAAAAAAAAAAAAAAAAAAAAAAAAAAAGTGTACCACTCACATGGTCTTGCAGGAAAACTAAGGAAACTAAGACTGTGGGGAAAATTTTTCTGAACTGCAGGGTGGAGAGGAATATTGAAGTTTAAATCACTCTGCACTATGTTTAAATCTACACTATGCTGAGCATTCAGTATAGTACAAAATGCTGTGAAGCTCTATTTTTTTGGATTGAAGACCATCATTGTGCTTTCCAGTCACTGTTCAGGCTGCAGGAATTGAACATGCTTCACTGAATATATCTGTGTGTGACTGTAAATTTATGAATATAACAAAATGGCTGGGAATGTATATCAGCTAAAAGCCTTCTTCCGGTCTTAGAGACTACTCTCATATTTTTCCAGCTACCACTAGGTATATCAAATAATGATAAAAATCCACCTCAAGGTTGAGATAAATAATCCACTCAAAGAATTGGTGTGTGCAAGTATTTGGGGAATAGGGATTTGTAGTTTTCTGGTATATATATGAATAGATTCACTGGGCAATTATGCAAAAATAATAATAATAATAATAATAATGTTCTTTTTAACCTTGAAAAGACTGGAAATCTGTTATTTCTCACATCACTACAGTTGTATGTTACAGTTGTTCCACAAAGAAAGTTTAGAGATTGCAATTGCAACCCAGGAAGCATAGAGATATCAAAAACTTTAGGCAGAAAAGAGGGAAAAAAAAAAAAAAAAAAAAAAAAAAGTATTTAAAATATTGGAACAATCTCCCTTGATGTTTTACCATCAGATTTGCAAAGAGGATTATCAGAAACTTACTTTAAAAACAATGACTTTACAAATGTTGAAAGGTAATCATTTAAAAGATGAGCAACTCCAAATTCCTGGGGTTTGTTATTTGTATAATATGTACAGGAATAACATATAGTAACTTAGTAGTCTTACTAGCATATATTTGTGGTTAGCAAAGATTTGATCTCCTGTATACTTTTTACTCTACTAGATGTAGTGATATACATGAAATTCTCTGTTATGAAAATGAGAAGCAGCACATGCAAGTAATAAAGAGCACTTCTGATAGAAGTTTTATCAAACACAAAACTTACAAGCTATATTCCAAGTTAGTGTATAATACAGCTTAGTTTGGTTTCATCAACATTACCAGAAGGACTGACTTACTGACTTAGGATCCTTGCTGGCTAGAAGTTTATTTCTGGCAGTTTGTTTCTTATGAGAATGAAATGCACAGAATGAAATGGATGGGATGTCAGACAAGGTAAATCAAAATTTACTGTCTTCTAAAATGTTTCAACCTCTTGAATATGGAAGTAGCTGTGAAGAAAAGGAATCTGATAACTTTTTTTTTTTTTTTTTTTTTTTTTTTTTTTTTTTTTTTTTTTTTTTTCCTAGCTCACAAAAGTGCTCAGTAATAGAAAGGGCTTGATGAAAGCCAAATACTAGGAATTTCTGGAGTATCAATACTTTTAGCATGTAACAGACTGGGGAAGTTTTTTAGTGCATAAAACGGGAAATAATTTTGGGGGACAACCTCTTGTACTACTTTACAAGCCTGTTAAGTGTGACTATAAAATAGTTGCATAAACAGGACCATATGTACATGATATTCAAATGTATAGAAATGGAGGTGGATACTCAGTTGATACTGCTTTTCATTAAATGACCTTATGAATATGTAGAAAAAAAAAAACTGTAATCATCTTTAGAAAGCAAAAGTAAGAGCAAATATGTCTTATATGACAGTATGAAAAAATAGAAACTAATATGCAACTCAGAGACAACTGAGAAAAGAGAAAGCTCTTCTCCAGATACTAGTTTTGAGATACTCTCATAGTATATAATGAAATGCTTTGCTGTGACTTTGTCTATGAAGGAAAAAAAAAAAAAAGTATGTGTGATGTTGTGAAAAAACATAAAACACTACATCATGTTATAAAATAGATATAGACCAGATTTGAGTTCTTTACACATAGAAGGTGCCTAATATGTTAAATTGAGAGAGAGAGAGAAAAGGAGAGAGAGAGAGAGAGAGAGAGAAATAACTATATAGTGTAATCTGATTAACATGCACTTTAAATGCTACCTCTCCATGGTATATGCAATTCTGGCATCTATTTTTCTGAAAGGTTATGTATTATGCATTTTTACTTAGCCCATTTGGTTTTGTGTTGGTCCATAATGGAAGGGTTTTACAATGGGATTGATTAATCCAACAGAGAGATGCTTTATGAAGAGGTTTTATGAAACAAAAGCTTTACTGAATATAATCTGCAGCTAGGTCTGCTGTTTGCCTTAAGAGGTGCAGTGCCTGATTTGTGAAGAGAAAGATTTTCCACAGTTAAAGTTAGAGATAGTTTATGATCGTTAGTTGAACTTGGTGTGTTGTGTATTTGGGCACTTTTCTCATCTCTGCAAGGTGATGGTGTTATGACAAACTGACAGGACAAAGAACATGAGGAAAATCAAATTTCAAATGTTCGTGTAATCCTCCAGGTCTCATGTGACTTCAGAAGCTAAGATTGGCTGAAAATCATCTTCATGGTTGGCTTTTAAGAGGACTTGTATACACGGAGTTTAAAGACAGTTTTAGTAAGATTAACTGTCTGGACAGTTTGATTCAAAGCTTCTGCTTTACATGAATTCTTTCTCTGACAACTTGTAGTAACTTCTCTGACATTAAACTGTCATAAAAAAAGCATATGCACATTCTTTATTGAATCATACAGATGCATTTGCTTTAATATTTCAGACATCTTGTTTAAAAATAATTGAACATTCTAGGGAAAATGCAAAACATAGAGCTTATTGCCACAAGGGAACCTGTGGCAGTTGTTTTCATTCTGTCTTTTAACGTTCAAGATTAGAATGTAATGGGAAGCTTTGAGTGCTTGTTTCACTACAGCTGTATGCCTCTAAATCATATTCAGCAGTTGTCATATTTGCAGAACGCTAGATTGAATATGAATGTTCATGATGAAATACAGACAGAAAGGACTGGCTTGGTAGGGCTGTGGGGGGACTCGGGAACCTGCCTGCATATGGCTGAGTCATAAATTTTGTAGTAGAAGGAGTAGAGTGAAGAATGTGGTTGGATTTCAGAAGGAGGTTTGCTATGATAACTGATATTAATAATGGTTACAGACTGTGGTGGTTTTACTTGGGTAGGCATCCGAGCTCCACCACAACCGCCCTCTCAATCCCCCTCCTCAAAGAGCAGGTTTTCTTCTTCTTTCTTTCTTTCTCTTTCTTTCTTTCTTTCTTTCTTTCTTTCTTTCTTTCTTTCTTTCT
>CM021766.1:101971428-101982025 GCA_011076525.1 Nettapus auritus | reverse complement strand
TTCTTTCTTTCTTTCTTTCTTTCTTTCTTTCTTTCTTTCTTTCTTTCTTTCTTTCTTTTCCCCCTTTCTTAAATATGCTTGCACAGAGGCACAAAAAACATTGCTTATTGGCTCAGCTCTGGCCAGCAGCGGGCCCCTTATCTAACTTGGGAAAGCTTCTGGATTCTTCTTGCAGAAGCCACCCCTATGACCCCCTGCTACCCAAACCTTGCCATGTAAACCCACTATACAGACACAGTCCTAACTGACAATAAAATACCTAAGAATATAAGGCATAAATGTTGCTCTGTCAAACCCTGAATTCTGCCTCAGACACTTGCAATAGAAAACACAATTTAGGGAGGGTGTGCAAGACTGGCCATTTTCTGTGGTCCTTTAGCATCATCCAGAAATTATGTTTAGTGGAGAATATTTCAGTATTTGTTTTCAAGCTTGTCTGCAAATTTCTCTTGTCCCTTTTTGAACCTGCAGATATTGCATACCTCTGCAACCTCTTGTGGAACCAAGCTCCAGAAATTCATTACCCACTATGTAAAGAAGTAATTTCTTTTATCAGCTTTAAACTACTCTCCAACTAGTCTTATAAAGGGTTTCCTATTTCTTGTACTCTATGACTTGGAGAACACCAGTCCTGCATTCATCTTATCTGCTGTAATAATGATTTTGAAAACCTCAGTAGACCATGTCCCCTCTATCCTCTCCTTTCTAAGACCATGTCCCCTCTATCCTCTCCTTTCTAAACTGCAACTGTCCTCATAGGACACCTTCTCCCTCCTTGTGGAGCTGCCTTTCTCTGTATATTGTCTACTACCATTGCAGGATGAGGTCACCCTGAAGGATGTTGTCATCCTTCCTAAGCTGTGCTCTTGAAAGGTCCATAACTCTGTTTGTGTGCATTGCTTTTAGTTAATTGGCTTTCCTGAGTCAGGTATTTATGATATGTATTCACAGGGCTCTTATCATAGATAACGCTAGTTTAATCTTTAATATCTTTTTGACGCAAAACAATACCAACATCCCCATTCAGAAGATAGGACATTGAAGCACAGAGAGACTGGTAGCTGCTGGCACAGTTATTAATTGAATATAAGCCTCTTAAGCTTATGCCATCATCAGGGGCGCATGTTCCTGTAGCCAAGTAAATATGATTTTGTCATTACCAGCAGAAAGACATAGGCCTATTAACCTGGCATCTTAGGGTTTTTCTGAACTTGCTTTGCCTGAACTGATTTTCACTTGTTTTCATAATTACCTAGTCATTAAGTGGCTATTTTTCCACCTGTTTTATCTTAACATCTCTAAATACCTTAAAAAGTACGGGCTTGGTAGACCTACGTAGTTAGTATATGACAAAAATGCTCTTTAGGACTTTAGGATATTTAGGACTGGAAAAGGCATCTGTGTAATTATAAAAGTTGTAAAAGTATAAAAGTCTACCTGGGAACCACTGAGAAGAAAGAAGGCTGTGTTAAGACACACGCACCCACACACACACATACATATATAAAAGGCCCAAGCAAACTCAATGTTGAGAAAAGTGGTGCTAACAGAATATCCTGTTCCTCCTAGAAAAAATGTTTGTAGGAACCCTTCTTCCTTCCTTCCTTCCTCTCTTTCTGAGGAAGACTGAGAATGTCAGCCTTGCACTGGGGACAGTACAAAGGTAGGCAAAACACCTGAGAAAAAGGGGAGGTGCTAGTAATTTTCTGAATAGCAATTTAACCATGTTAATAAGAAGAATTATCCATATTAATTAGATAATGTAGACCCTTAGACTATTAAGATATTAACTGGACTAATAATACTTTCTTAGCTCCATTATCTCCATGGGTGAACCCATAAGAAGATTCAGCATGTAACACTGCTTTCTTCATGTGGATTCCAGCATCAAATAACATTTAGCTTTAATTGGTTTAATCATTAAGTCTGGATAGAATCATATATATAAAATATGTGTCCACCTTGATCATAAATTCTATATGAGTCTGAATGTAATTAACTTGTGATATTTGAGTGATATATGGCTAGCTCTAACTGGCGATGTTGTAAGCAGTGTTTGCTGTGGTTTGTAGTTTTAAATTAATTTTGTGGACAACATCTTGAAAATTGAGTGTTTCCTGAAAATCATTTGAATGAGGTATAAATTCTGTTAATATGATTATCCTGCTAAATAAAGGTTCTCAAAGTTGTGACTACTTAAAATCATATGGCTTACATTTTCACATTTTTGAAAAGCTCTTCCCAAAATTAAATTCCATGAAGCTATCAATTTTTCAGCTACATTGCAGAGCCAGTTCTGTGATGAGTTAAATTAACAAATTGACAGTTATATTAACAAATTGTCTACTGAAACAGCAGAGCTGATGTATCTCAAGCTTTCTAATTTACAGATGCTTCCTATACTTATCCATTACTCTGACAAGAGCAATATATGTCCAAAGGTTAATGGTAAAAGATCAAGAAAGAAAGAAGTATGGCATTAACTTTCTATCTTTCTTATTTATGGTTCAATAAACGTCATACTCTGGTGTTCCTTTGCTGTACTGGGATTAGTGTTGGAGTATTCATAGTAAACAGTAGAATAAACACCTTTTGAAATCTCTGACTTCATCAAATACCTTTCCACAGTAACCACATCTTATAAATGTCAGTCACATATACCGTCTTCATGGACATTGAGCACTCTGATCCATTTTAAGTTGATAAGTGTTAACCATTCTGAATAAGTACTAGAATGATGTACCTTTATTTTTGTAGAAAACTAGAAAATAATAATAATAATAATAATAATAAAAACATAAAAAATAAAAATAATAATCAGAAGCATAGCTTACCTACATTGTCAGGCAGATACTGAGATTTTTGGTCTGGAGGCTTTCTGTTATCTGACAAAGTTGTATAGGTGCAAGCAAAGAGGAGTCACAGAAAATATTCAAGAAAATTAACATAATCTGGAGCAGGACCTAGAGTATCATTTTTATATTGTAATCTTATTGACAGCTGGGGTCCTCAATAGGGCCTCTCATAATTTTTGAGTTCCTCTTCACTTAAACACAGTTTCTGTGTTTAGGCTTTGTCAGAGTATTTGAATGATTAATAAAGTATTTGACCTGCTTGGACCAAGCTGTAAAGAATCTTGTAGACCAAACTCAGTATTATTTTTACAATGAAAAAAATGTGGCTGTTACCATCAAAATATTCATTTATTCATTACTTATTCAATTATAGTATTTACACACTATGATTATTAATGCACTCTGATGAATAATATAAAAATCCATTGCCATGGTTTAGCCATCTTAAACTAATGGAGATACTGTCCTGATCATCATTCAAAGTTTGCTAGGCTTGTTCACTATTACATAAGCACATTTTTAAATAAAGCATATTTCTATCTGATCTACTATCTTATTGAACATGCCAATGTTTTAACATGTGGTTTGTATATATTGAATTAATTTTCCTACGTCAATTATAGTGCAGTCAAGGTTATTAGACTTTAAAACAAACAAACAAACAAAAAAAAAAAAAACTAGCAATACACAAAATACAGTACATTGACTCTAAAAAGTTATTTATGTCTGAAACACTATATATATTCATATAAAGCATTTTTCTCTAATAAGATTTGGAAGTTGACTGGTATGCTTATATTTTAATATTTTTTCATTGATCTGTTTGTTGAATTGATTGTTTCTGGAAGGTTTTAACTCTTGTTCTCTAAAAGGGTGATTTATGATGGCTTATAAAGCTTTTCTGGTTCTACTCAGGTTTATATGTAAATACAGAAGCTAAGGATTACATGGCCTGCATTGTTTCTCAGACATACATTTCTTTTGAGCTCTTACATTTGTATAAATCATATCAAATGTTAAATGAATTGGTGCTTCAAACTTAGATTAGAAACATGTTTTGTATGTGCGCTTATAAATGCTAAAATTCATCTAATCAATGAAGAGTTTTACTGAAATCTATATTAGAGGAAAAGAAACCTCCAAACCGGGGTGACCAACATCATGAATACTACTCTCTTCCTAGCTTCAGTAACTGCTTGTAAGGCTTCTTGTGCCCTCTGAGCAAATATTGCTGTATGTGATACTCTTCAGGCACACATTCCCCTAAACAGTTGTTTTTACTGTCTTTCAAATTGCTTGATTCATACCTAGGGTATAGTAGCATACAGAGAGGTTTATTTTACCTGATTTAACCTTTCTAGAAGTTCAAGCATTCTTCTACAAATAAAACAAATGGAATACATTCTAAGATCATACCAACTGTTACAGCAACCAACATGAAAACTGTAACTATTCCTTAAAATTTCATTTTTAAGTACCACAACTTTGTATGTTTGTTAATGTTTAATACAGAGGATATTAACTGAATTTAACTTGCTCTTTACCATGGACATTTTAATATGATCACCATGGATACAGTAATTTTAGTTATTTCTATGAAAACGTTGTTCTTGTATTTAGAAGTTCTTGGTCTTCAGGAATGTAAGGAAAGAAATGCACACAAGGCCTTGTTGGCATTTTCATGTGAAGTTTGAAAGGAATGCAAACTGAAAAACAACCACAACAACAACAAACAGCACACCAAAAACAGTGGCTATTATGATTCTAGTCATTTTTATGTGAGGGAAAAAAAAAAAAAAAAAAAAAAAATCCTTTATTTCGTAATTAAAATATAAGGTGAGGGCACAGAAATCACAACATATAAGAGTTTTCAGTTTTCACAGTTCACCTGTGTGGCAGAGGCAATGTGCATTCTGAACGTCTGTAAAAAGAAATAGTACATACTCATGTGGAAAACTCAGTCTCATGAATAGGATGAACAGTTATTATGTGACAGAGGTCCTCACTGTAAGCGTCCTTGATGAGACATCCCTGAGCTTTTGTTCTGATTATTTCTTGTAACTCAGTTAGCCCTTGGTCCCGTGCAGTAACGTAAACATATGTTTTAACATTTGTTACAAATTATCTTAAACTAAGTTTAGAACATCTCCTAACTGTCTAAACTACATACATACAAAACAAACAAACAAACAACAACAACAAAAAAAAAACCTGCTGAGGTGTCCTTATTCTCTACCTGTGATGTTACCAACAATGCATGTAAACATACAAAATAATAGTTGGCTAGTTGGCTTATGAAGAGCAGAAACTGTCCTGGGAAATCTCTGGGACTATCTTAATTTACTACCTGGAGAGCTCTCGTAATAATAATAATTAGTAAGTTCCTTGTCAAGAAGGATAGGAGTCCAGAGAGCCCATTGTCTTCAACCAGCCTATTGTTTTGTCTGTGAAGACAATACTGGGGATGTTCCTGCACTACTCAGGAAGTTGGTAACTAACGGATTGGGGTATGCACATAAACACAACTTTGATACACAGCTTTTTTATAACTAATTTCAGGGCAAACTGGAATTTCAACCTTATATAGTAAATATGCCTTAAATTTCACAGATCTTGCAACCCCAGTAAATTAGGTTTTCCTTTTGATTGAAGAGATATAGTGGGTTATCTTAATTTCAGAAATAAAAAAAATAAAAAAATAAAAAATCCATTATTTTCAAGTGAATTACTTATCTTGAAGATCATTTTTTCTCTTTATTCCACCATTTCTTATCCCTTTTACATTTGAAATGTTTGACCAGAGTTCATTAAAAGTTCTGTATGATATATGCTAATATTTCATTATATCTCTTTTCTATTAGTTCTTAGTCAAATAAATAAATAAATCCCTCAGTACATCTTTACCTGCTAATATACTGAATAAAAATATGTTCCTTTAAAAATAGAGTATCTACAACAATCTTACTAATAGGACCCTTTTATTTATTTACTTTGCTACTTCAAGATTTTTATCTTTATATACACTAAGTCAAATAAAGAAGAATATTTTTAGAAGAAAGCACTCAGAACCTGAAAAGCAGCCCAATCAAGACTGAGATACTTTACTATATGATATAAGACAATAAAATATACTATTAGATGTCTAACATTCAAGTTTACATATTCCTCTTGCTGTGTTCCATCTATGTTAAAAAACATTTCCCTTGGATACCTCATTGACAAAAAAGAGTTTTGTAGCTTAAGTATTTGTCAATGGAAAGAATTTTCCTCTCCCAACCTTGACTTAATTTTAGGAGCCTAGCCTGGTAATTTAGAAGACTTGATTTAGTAAACATGAACATTGCTGTCCCCTTCATCTCTTACCTGAGGAATCTATTCCTGGACATTCCACTCCTTTACTCATAATAATTTCTTTGCTATTATTATTACTTTTTATAATAACAAAAATAAACTAAATAAAAGCTTGGCATATGGGCAACAGGGCGTTATGTTTAGGGAACCAAAATGCAAACTATATGGGGAATGGTCTCTATATTCTAGTGACCATTAAAGAGAAGCATATGTTAGCAGAAGGGCAATCATAACTGTCCTCTTTCCCAGTTGTTGGTGTACAGACTAGTGCCCTTCCTTTCAGTGACTGCTTGGATAGCAGACTCAGAACTTTTTCCATATTGCATGACCAGTGTGCTTCATGTATAGTCTCTTGGTGATTGCAATTTTTGCCCATTTTTTTCCCAGAAGGAAAAGGTCCAGTGTTAATCAAAGTTTCACACTTATATGGTGCCTTGAAGCACCTCAATCTCAATGTTAGAGTTAAGCATTTCTTCTTCCTGTTGCAATTTTTCTTTTCCTAATTTATCATTGTAATAACTTATTACTCCATTTATTGTAATTTTTCATCACATTTTCATGATCTTCATCGATATGGCCAACAGCAGAGCTTGACCTTAACAGACCAGTTGTATCAATACTTTAGAAAAGGAAAACCATCACCATGACCAGGAGTAAGAGAGCTAACTCCACACTGGTTAGTGAGAAGTTACATAAGATGTTTAAATCATTTTATACATTACCATTGAAGATAATGAACTGAGCTAAAGAAAGAAACTGGAGCAAATAGGTTACCAATACTCCTTAATAGAAACAGGTCTGATATTACACTGTACAATGTTATATTTCTACTAACAGTAGTTTGATAGGTGTGTACGGTAAAGTGTTGCACAAAGGAGATTTTTCACTACTTATAACCTAACATATACAAATAATCACAATACATAAACTGTGCTGACTGGTGTATTAAAAGGTGGAAATAGACTTATACTATTACTCTAACTTGCCAATAAAATCTACTTCAGAGGCAAGAGCATTACTTTAAAGAAAGAAAGAGAACAGATAAATCACTTTGGAACCTAAATATCAAAACATGCTTTAACACTTCAGCTTGCCTAATCTAACGGCTATTCACTGCTAAAATGTCCTGCTTCTAATGTTTTTTCCTCCCCCCTCTACTTCTTTCTGAGTTTGTTCATTTTTATGCCTTCCAAATAACACCAACACGGTAGTTCATGGGCTCAAACATGCTTTGTAATCTTAAATTTTTCCTGTGATAGATACATTCCTTGTGTGCTGAATCAAAGGAAATGTGAGGGGGAATCCTAAATAATAAATTATCTATAAAGTGTGATGGGACAGGTGAGTGTTTTCACAACACTTCACTGAGAACAAAACATAGCAGCCACATTGCTGTAATTCAAAAATAATACTGGTGCATATTTGTTACCCATGACTGGCATACCACTCCAGTAAGTAAAAATTATATATATGAGAAACTGCTGAGTCTATTTTATTCAAAGTCTTATTTCTGTGCTCTACCCAATAGCTATAAACTGGAATGGGAGTTGGGGGTTGGGAATATGCGAGTAGGTATGTGAAACCGCAAATCTAGAAGAAATGTGAATCTGAGAATATGATGTCTAATGAAGTGTCCCACTAGACCTTCTGTTCACAAACACAGAAGGACTGGTGGGAGATGTGGTGGTCGGGAGCTGTCTTGGGCAGAGTGACCACGAAATGGTAGAGTTCTCTATTCTTGGTAAAGTCAGGAGGGGGACCAGTAGAGTTGCTGTCTTGGCCTTCCAGAGGGCAGATTTTGAGCTGTTCAGGACACTGGTTGGCAGAGTCCCTTGGGAGGCAGTTCTGAAGGGCAGAGGAGTCCAGGAAGGCTGGGCACTCCTCAGGAAGGAAATCTTAATGGCTCAGGAGTGGTCTGTCCCCATGTGCCCAAAGATGATCCGGCGTGGAAGAAGACAGGCCTGGCTGAACAGAGTTGTGGTTAGAGCTTAGGAAAAAAACGTCAAAAAAAAAAAAAAAAAAAAAAAAAAAAAAAAAAAAGAAAGAGGGTTTATAATCTTTCAAAAAGAGGGCAGGCCACTCAGAAGGATTATAAGGATGTTTTAAGGATGTGTAGGGACAAAATTAGAAAGGCCAAAGCTCATCTGGAGCTCAATCTGGCTACTGCTGTTAAAGATAACAGAAAATGTTTTTATAAATATAATAACACAAAAAGGAGGACTAAGGAGGATCTCCATCCTTTACTGGATGTGGGGGGAAACTTAGTAACAAGAGATGAGGAAAAGGCTGAGGTGCTTAATGCCTTCTTTGCCTCAGTCTTTAGCAGCAAGTTGTTCTCTAGATACCCAGTATATAGATATCAAACTGGTTTGGATTGTCTCATACAAAACAAATATGTTTATTTCATGTAAAGTTCAATTAATTGGGACTGTGAGAAAATAAAAATAAAAAATAATAGGAGAGCTGTTGTAAAAAATAAAAATAATAATAATAATAAAAAAAAAAATCCTACAAATTTTAATCTGGTAATGCATGAGAGAGTCAGAAAATGCATCACATAGATATATTCATTCCTTTCTCCCCTAGCTCTTATTAGCAGAAAAACTGAGAACTAAATGTTGGCTTTGATAAAATAATCACAGGTATTAGCATCTCCTGGAAAGAGTGCAACGGAGGGCCACAAAGATGATATGGGGCCTGGAGCATATTTCCTATGAGGAAAGGCTGAGAGACCTGGGTCTGTTCAGCCTGAAGAAGAGAAGACTGAGAGGGGACCTTATCAATGTGTATAAATATCTGAGGGGTGGGAGACAGAAGGATGTAGCTAACCTCTTCTCAGTGGTTTGTGGGGATAGGACAAGGGGCAAAGGCCACAAGATAAAACACAGGAAGTTCTGCACCAACATGCGAAAGAACTTCTTCACGGTGAGGGTGACAGAGCACTGGAACAGGCTGCCTGGGGAGGTTGTGGAGTCTCCTTCTCTGGAGATATTCAAGGCCTGTCTGGATGCCTACCTGGGCAGCCTGCTCTGAGGAATCTGCTTTGGCAGGGGAGTTGGACCTGATGATCTTTCGAGGTCTCTTCCAACCCCTACAGTTCTGTGATTCTGTGATTCTGTGATCTCAGAGTAAATGTAAGAAACAGGTAAATATTCCCTTTTATTCATGTAATTTGCCTCTCAGTCTGGTTTCTAGTGATTCTGTGAGAAGTAAGAAACATCTACCGTGTGCTAGCTGTTATGTTTTGTTTTCAAAATGATGCAAAGAAATGCAATATAAGGACATCTTGTGACATGGTCAGGCAACCACGCTGAATATTATAACAAATATATATATTTATATTTGTTCTTAGCATCCTAATATATAACAGCTACCTTTCTATGTGGAATACTCATTTGAGAGTTGGAGGTGCCATTATTGCAGCAAAAACCCAGAGAACACTACAAACAGATTTTCAGCAGCTGGTTCCTTATTCCCCCAACAGTCTCCTGTGGGACAAGGAGAGGAGAAAAAGGGAGGGAGGGATAATCCTCTGTCATGCTGTTTCACCCATTTTTGCTTTCTTATTTTCTGAAAAAGTACAACCCAACAACTTCCCACTAGCTACACTGAATGTAGTTTAATGGCTTCAAGGAAGAAAAGTCTCCTTTCCCACCTATAGTAACACCCACAAGTTCAGGAGTACTACCGTTGCTCTTTAAGGAAAAAAGAGTCCAAATCTGGAACCCAGTCAAGAATGATGAAAAAATTATAATCAAACTGACTGACCAGTGTAAGGAAATTTGAATCCTATGTTTTAATACTTTTGCTAGTCGGAAATGTTTCACCACAGATTGCTTACACCAGCTATAATACTATTTAAGGCTGTCATTACAGAGACCTTGGCAGAATTCCAGTCCCACAGAACAATACATATAATACTTGTGTCAGAAAGCTAAGAAAATTAACAGAATAGTAAACCAATATTATATTTCCTCTCCTAAACTTGTCATTAATCATTACAGTAAAAAATTAGTCGTACTTCTCATCTGGACAGCTATGAACACATGAATCTTCTTTTTAAAATTCTAACTCTGAGCCATTCTATAATTGCTCTAAGACACTCCAAGGCATATGTCACTGTGCCTCTGAGATGCATGTTATCTCACAGTAACACACACCTTGTCATGTATTATTTATTATGCTAAAGCGTCTTGTAAATTTCATTAACAGTTAGATGCCTAGCTTTAAGAAACAGGAAGATACTTCATGTTAACTGTTTCAGTGATAAAATACCACTGATACAAACTTAGGAATATTGGCATCGGGATGTGCCATTCTCACTAACATGCTGCAGAAAATGCTAAACAGGAAAAAAAAAAAAAAAAAAAAAAAAAAAAAAAAAAAAAAAC
>CM021766.1:101945059-101956582 GCA_011076525.1 Nettapus auritus | reverse complement strand
CCCTTCCCCACAATAACTAGTCTAGTTACAATGTCGAATTGTGTCCTGCTAAGATTTTTGAGTCTAAAACATGACAAAACATTACAAGCAGCAGGATATAATCTTATCATTAAAAGACTTACTAAAGTTGTTTACAGGACATCCTGGTATTAGATACTGCCATTAAAATGACTGTAAATTACCTGTGTAACCTCTTTTTCCACTCTCTCTTCACTTATGCTGTCTTATGCTCTCTAATGCTGTTGTTAATGCTGACATTTCTTTAGTTGCAGAATATCAAATTTAAAGAAAAAAAAAAAAAGTAATTCGTAACTGTAAATCTATGATGAAGCTTGATTTTTCTGTGAAAATTCTAGGAAAATAAAAACCACTTCTTACATTTTAAATGCAATGGTGGTATTTCCATTAATTTTCAAACTCACCAGCACCATCAGCAGCAGCTTGTTATACTGTTTGTTTGTTTGTTTATTTTCCTGAAGAAAACAAATCTTCTTGCTCTTTCCTCACCAACAGAATCTTCTTGGAAAGGGTATAACAAAATTAGTTGGTCTTTTGTAAATGAACACACACATACACACAAAGCTGGACTCCCTGTAATGGTCTTTCATGCAAGTTGTCTGTTTTAAATCACTTCACACTTCCTTCTTTTCTTTTTTTCTTTCTTTCTTTTGCTGACAAAGAGGGTGAACCCAGCTAAAAAATCTATAGGTACTTCAAATTACAGATGGGTAGGATAGGATATTTCCCAAGAATAAAGGTTCTAATAGCTGGACTGTTTCAATATTCTGCTGCGGAAATTACAAGATTCTACTCCAAATGGAGAATATTTACATTTTACTGCCTACCATGAAAGCTTCTGTAGTCATAAAACAATTTAGTTTTTTGTTTGTTTGTTTGTTTGTTTGTTTGTTTGTTTTCTGATTTTTTTTTTGGGGGGGGAGAGGAAAGGGAGAGGTATTATGCACAAAATGTGCCCCAGAAAACCCATTTTGCAGAAATACAGATGCAACAGCGGCATCATACCGTTGGACTAGGAGTCATAAATGAGACAAGCTCAGATCTGTAATCTAAAATGTTAAAATTTTATGAGGTCAAGACACCTTGAAAAACCAAGGTTCAAAATAAGATTAAAGTAAGTTCGTTGCTGTTCTTGGAGGGAGACGTTTAACAGAATAAAGACCTACAACACAGGAAGATCCAATTGCTTTTGTTCTAAAACCTCTAAAATGTATCTGTAACTGCAAATCTAATGAATAACTAAGACCAACAGATAGTATTCTCTCAGGTTTATCATAAACAGGTTATTTATCTGAAAATCCTATTTTCATAAAAAGATCCTAAAAGATTATCTTAGACATTGTGATAAGCAGGAACTTGAAGATGACCTAGCTTCAGCCCTAAATTACATATTCCCTGTTTTAAGCCTGTGTTTGAGCAATACATATGCAATCATGAATGTATTAATTGGATTGTGTTTATTTTGCTTCTAGGAGTAAGAATGACAGGTTTGTTAACAGGAAATTACTGCTGTTGAACCACTTCACATTCTTCATTCACAACAGTGAATACAGTGAATGCATTCCTTTCTGCTTTGTTGTATCAATTTCTTCTAGAGGTGCTGACAAGGGCACTATTTTACTGGGAATGGACATCACAAAGAAGGCAAACTAATCAAAATTACAAAAGCTAAAAGAATAGCACACTACAGCTGCTATTCTGCTCAAAGTAATTTAAAAAGACCTAAGAAAACTGGACACTGTGAAATTGTAGGACTTCAGAAAAAACCTGCATTAATAAACAGATATCCTCTTAGTCTTCTGGTGTTTTCATAAGTACCAGAAGTATATTCAATGAATTTCATCTACACAGAATGAGCCTTATTGTCAGTTACTCTACTGCTTTCTTACTTTTTGTGCAATGAAAACGAGTGTCTTTGAGAAGATGTAGATTACACTGAATTTCTCATGATTCATGGAGTAGGCTTGAATGTAGTTTCTTCTGAATATGTGATCTTAGAGTAATGTGCAATGAGAGTCAAATAAATTTGCCTCTGTCACCCCCATCCACTCACATCAGAGGAATAGGGCTTTTGAATTGAACATAATAAGAGGCTGGGAAATTTAATAAATGTTATCTTTATCTGGCAATAATCAGAAATTGAACTAAAATACTAGCTGATGGTAGATTTACCTGAAATGAATAAAGAAAATTAATGTCACCAACAAGTTATGAACACTTGAAAATGGAGTTATAAATCTTGACATAAATATTGAATCTCATTAGAAATACACACTGACATACTTAATGTTCTATGTATTTAATATATGTTTGCTATGACTCAGTTTTCAGCTAGTGCTCCCAAACAAACTTTCCAGACATTCTTTCACCAGCTCTGATGATTTAGTGAGAAAGGAAGCAGATTTCTAAGCTGGCAAAATATACCACAGGTTCTTGAACCCAGTTTTTGTAATTATTCACAATGGTTAGTAGTTCAATCTATGGTTCTTAAACGGTGCTTTTTGAGAGAAGTGCTCATGAAAGGGAGACTAAGTCTAGACCCCTGAAGAAATGACAGTTCTCCTGTAATGAAATAAAAGCTGCTTTGTTATACTGTTCCTTTCCGAAACAATGCAATGAAAGGTCTAGAAGGGAATTTATATGATATATGTTAAGTGAATTAGTTTGTTTTCACTTTTTAAACTTTTCTGGCACATTTCTTTCCCTTCCTATAGTAGACTCCCAGAGTGGCTCTTAAATTAACAAGACAAAGACAAATTTCAGGACATATTGTCCAGTTTTTTGAATCTCATGATCCTGTCTCAGTCTCTGGAAATCTATTGTTTACTTTTTCTCTGAAAACCAGGGACTGTCTTTGGCTAACACAGCTTTCTGAAACAAAGTGGGTGTAACCAGACTCCTGAGGACTCTACTAACCATTGTCCAACAAAATTTCTATACCCTCTTTCAAATATGTTAAATTTTGATAGTCAGCGTTTAGTTATTGTAGAGGAATTCTTCCCCCCACACATGCAAGTGTCCTCCTTCCTATTTAAATTGTCTTCAGATCAATGTGTCTCTTTGAAGTCAGTTTGCTTGTGGGCACTATTCATTTGGGCAGGGGAGGAGGGGCAGGGGGTAGGCGGATCAATAGAGCTTTCATCAGTCTCCATCTTTCTCTAAAAATCACACTAGATTACTGTTTGAAAATTAGAAAAGAAAGGATAAATGCATTATTCCTTTAGAACTTTGCCTTCTTGTTGTTTGCCCCATTGCAACAGTAAATGATTGTAGTACATCATGCAAAAGTAGATTCTCAATTATAAACTTCACAAGGCTCTTAGCTGTGTAAAAAGCCATAAAAGATAAATCCCCATAATTATTGTTGTTCTTAACAAAGATAACAGTAATTTACTGTAGATTACTTGTTTTCTTAAAATATTCTAGAGATTTCATTAGTATAATTATACAGATGTAGTAATGCAAAACTTTTTTTTTTTTTTTTTTTTTTTTTTTTTTTTTTTTTTTTTCCCTACCTTTTTAAAACAAAGAAGTAATCCTAAAACTTTGGACATGTGCTTTACTTCCCAATTTCTGTGTCATTGAACCAAAGCATTCATGAGAAAGCATGAATGAAGGCAGAGGTACCTTAGAGAAAGATATTTTTATTTAGAAAACAATAGTGCTCTGAATTTTTTAGAGGGTCTGTATCTGATATAGAGTTTATTTTTATTCTCATGACAACACAAACAGTAATATATTATGAAGGATTATATGTTGTTACAACTGAATATAAATATATATGTATACATTTCAGTTAGGGGATTAGAGATTGCTGTAATGGGAATGTTTAGGAAACCAATAAATCAGGTCAGCTTCAAACTTCAGGAACAAAACTTTAACAGATTCATGTGTTAATTAAAAACACTGCAGGTTAATTTTTTATTTATTTATTTATTTTCCTACACTTTTATAACCATTACCACTGTGTGCTCACTAATTACACACAACTGTTAGTCCTTAAGGCTTATGTCTGAAGGTAACTGTGATGGTTTTACTCGGGTGGGCAGCCGAGTTCCACCACAACCACTCTCTCACTCCCCCTCCTCAAAGAGGAGTGAGGAGAAAATACGATGAAAGGGGCTCAAGGGTTGAGATAAGGACTAGGAGATAGTGCAATAATTATCGTGACGGGCAAAACAGACTCAGCATAGAGAGAAAGTAAGATTTATTGCTTATACTAACAAGCTAGAGAAGTAAGAAACAAAGAAAAGAAACAAAAAGCACCTTCCCCCCCATCCACCCTCTTCCACCTCCTCCCCCCGAGCGGCGCAGGGGAACGGGGGAAGGGGGGTTATGGTCAGTCTACAGCACTTCTTCTCTGCCGCTCCTTCTCGGTCACTCTTGTCCCCTGTGCTGTGGGGTCCCACCCACGGGATGCAGTCCTTGCTGAACTGATCCAGTGTGGGCTGTCCACAGGCAGCAGCTCTTCAAGAACTGCTCCAGATATGGGTCCGTACCACGGGGTCCATCCCTTTGGAGCAAACTGCTCCAACCTGGGTCCCCCACGGGCAGCAGCTCCTGCCGGGTCACCTGCTCCTGCGTGGGCTCCTCTCCACGGGCTGCAGGTCCGGCCCGGAATCTGCTCCGGCAGGGGTCTTCCACAGGCCGCAGTCTCCTTCGGGGCACAGGCTCCACCATGGTCTCCTCCACGGGCTGCAGCGTGGAACCCTGCTCCACCGTGGTACTCCATGGGCTGCAGGGGGACATCCTGCTTCACCATGGTCCTCACCACAGGCTGCAGGGGACTTCTGCTCCGGCGCCTGGAGCACCTCTCCCCCTCCTTCTTCACTGACCTTGGCGCCTGCAAGGCTGTTTCTTACTCCTCTCACCCTCCCAGCTGCTGCATGGCGCAGTGTTTTTTCCCTGTCTTAAATATGCTCTCACAGAGGCGCAAAACAACGTCGCTTATTGGCTCAGCTCTGGTCAGCAGTGGGGCCCTTACCAAACATGGGGCAGCTTCTAGATCCTTCTCACAGGAGCCACCCCTATGCCCCCCCTCCTACCAAAACCTTGCCACGTAAACCCACTACAGTAACAGTGAGTTCAATGTCCTGGATCTGGATCCATGCAGATCACATGGTCCTTGGTGGTCCTTGGTGGAGTTGCTAAGGTCTGGGTGGCTAGGCCAGAGAACACTTAGATGAGAGGAGCCTCCTGTCTTCTCCATCCTTCCACAGTCACTCTTGGTGTTTTACTCTTCTCACTCTCCCTTTTGCCACCAAACATTGCTTGTCTTGCCTTTGATTTTGCCATTCATCCTTATTGGATATTTGGCAGGGTGTCCTCCCTATTGATAGTCTCTGCTGCTTGTCTTGTTCTTCATCTTGCACCTTGGATGCTTCTCCCTTTAGCTACACCCATCTTTCTTAGACCCATTGGTGGTCAAAATGCTTTCACATTTACATAAAATGCTTATACATGGCCTCTGGCTATTCCATCACAGTGTTACTAAGCTGATGTTGGTTACACCATTTTAGTACACTTATATTTGTGTTAAAGACAAACTAGTTTTGAATGTATCCTGATTATGCTCAGAAGTAACGTAAGGCAGACAAAGCTCTGCTAAAGATGCAATATCAAGAAAACAGCTAGATCTAGTTTTGGAATATAAGGTGTTATGTCCTTGAAACACATTTAACTTATGTTGTGCATTGAGTTTCCATTACCTGGGAAATGACAAAAAAAAAACGTTTTTGTGAAACATTTGTCACTACTTGAAAATATGTAGCTCTGTTTTTAAATGTTCAGCTCATCAATAATTCCTAATTATAGAATGCAGTAGAAATTAGAGTTAATTTATGGCTCTCAGGACTTCCAAGAAAGGTACCATGATATATTAGACTATCCAAACACCCTGGACACTTGTGTTTAAATGAAATTATGCAGCAATTAGTTTATAAGACCAGAAAGAAAAACAGAATTAAAACAAAAACTTTAATAATCAGAAAAGGTATATTAGTATCTCCCTTTTTTCTTATTCTGTCACTTCTAGACATATTCTACTATTTAGAGATATTATATTATAGTCTGATTTTCAGGGGTATCATTTCTGCAACGACAGATCTTAAAACAAAGGATATTTTTTAAATAAGATATAAACCTTGTGAAAATTAGACAATAATTATATTCATATTACAAGATATGAACTTATAGAAATAGCAGTTATGGTTTTAGACTGAAGAAAAGCTTTTATAAAGATATGAAAAATACAACTGTGTTGGCTGTCTACAACATTCTACATTTGGAACACTTTTTCATATTTGACCAGTCTTATGTATTCTAATTATTTGCAATTAAATGAAGTTCACTCTCAATTTTTAATGTTTATTTCTTTTACCTTTTCTCCTATGCTTCCTAAAAAGAAAGAAAGAAACATACACACCCCTAAACAAAATATCTTTTACATCTTTTCATTTCAACCAGCAGATAGAGAAAACTGCCAACTATTTGTCAAAGCATATTGCAAAAGAACTTCTGAAAGACTTTCAAGGTTTTGGAATTGATTAGCTCAGATAAAATATGCATGTTTATAGTTTTTAATCTAGCCAAAAGAATAGGAAGTACTATATATTTCATATGGAGATAACCCGATAAAATAGAAGTGTGATTTCATCTGTTTTCTCAGTTAATTTGCTTATTTGACAGCAGCTAGCATTAAATAATAATAATAATAATTCATTATTTTGACGTATTATTATTAAAAACTTTAATGGAGAAGCTCTAAAGGGGCTTATTACTTAAGTAAGGTTTATTATAATCGAAGAAGAGGACTATTTTTAAATACTGAATTAAAAAAAAAAAAAAAAAAAGTATTTCTTTAAATGGCATGCAGTTTAGATTAACAGTTAATTGCTCATGGAAAAAAAAAAAAAAAAAAAAAAAAAAAAAAAAAAAAAGAGCCTGTTTCTGAGGTAGGGAGTGTGGTGTAAAATCCACTGATTCCCTGTGTATCTTTCTTCATTTGAATCCTTCAATTTAAAGCTATTGTAGAAGCTATGGGAGTTGTAAGTCTCCCCCTGTGTAGTAGAGGATCCATCCTGTGGGAATGGAAGAGCTTCTAGTTCAAGTACTTCCACATCAGCAACTTTCATTAAACACTAATTTCAGTTCAAATATATATTTCTGAGAAGAATAAATATATACTCATAGAATCATAGAATCATAGTTTGCATCAGACTATGAAAGGAAAGCTACCTGGGTGCAAATGCTGCTAGAATTTGGATTTTGTGGATACTTCTAATTGCATTGCTTGCCAGATGCTTAAAGTGGATCAGGAAAACTGTCTAACCAACTTCCAACTTGTAGGCACCCTGGATGTTATCCCCAAATGAGACTTCTAATAAGGAGCATTGCAGCACTAAAACATACAAATTACCACCTACTGTGGCATCATTACAGCAAGTACAGAGGTGGTAATTACTGAAATTATAGAAAATAAATATGGAAGTCCTGCTGCTTCCAAATGCCTGTTGATAGGTGGAGTGCCTGCTGATATTTTCCTTTTAACATCACTTTTTGCTTTATTTCCATCTTTAGAAGTAAGCAAACATTGATGAGTGTAGCTGAAGTAGTCCTGGGGAAGTAGCAGATCAGAATAAGAAGCGTATTGCAGCATGTGGTTATATTCTTACCATTTAATTTTAATGTAAACACAGCTTTGAAGATCATCATGCAATGAAGTACTGTCCAAACAGGGGAAACTTCTCAGGCTCAGAGAAGATGAATGCTGGTGAAACTTACTAAGTTGTGAATTAATTAAATTACTTGGAAATAGTGAAATTCAAGTGAAATTTCTAGTTTGTAATCTGAGTTAGTTACACCTATGGTAATTTTTTACAGCAGAGGTTCAAAACAAGATAGTTGGAAATTAGGAGCATTAACTGCATGGCAATACCGTCAATGTAGTTACTGTATCAGCTTCATCTCTTACATTTTGCTGGTCTTGATAACTTGATCAATTATTCTATGCACTATCCATGGTGCAAAATAAATCTAAGGGTGTATTTCTTACTGTGAATTACAAAGCTCCTGTCCTTACACAAACCTTTACTATTTGCCTTTTTATGTACACATATCCCATAAGAACTCATTCAAATTAAAATTGTTGTAAGCACTAACCAGATATGTTCAAGGTGAAGCACAAAACTGGAAGATGTAATTTCAACAAACTTAGCATTTTGTGTGTATATTCGTCTAGATTTTTTGTTCAGGAAAAGTGATGAAATAAAATGCAGGTCCCTTCAACATTATTACAAAATTTCATTTTGTTGAAATTATCTGAACTTTTTTTTTCTTTCAGTTCAGTTGAATACAATAAGGAACTTTCTTATGGAATTTACCATTTCTTACCATGGGCCTGTCTCCTGTGATGATAACATTTTCTAAGTTCACATATATTTCTGATGTTGCAGTGTCTTGTCTATCACTTAAATCACTGTCTATTGTTGGAAATAGTTTTTCAGATCGTCCAAGAGTTAAAGTGCAATAACAAGAAGATACTGTTGAAATTACACTGAAATAATGTCTGAGCTACTGATTATTTTGAAAATAATGGAATAGTCTTTCTTGTTAACATAATATTTATTCCCTGCATCTATGTGTCTATTGGACTAAGAAATGCTGAAATATATAGTAATAAAGCCTTATGAAGAGTGTGTTTAATAGTAAAAGTTAGCCAGGAAACAAAAGCAACCAACATAACAGAAGGCAATTCAAGTATTTTTCAACACCTGAAAAAGTTCTGGTTTTAATGATAGGCAGAGTAGCAAGGATGTTTTATTTTGCTCTCAGATGCTTGATGTTTTTTGTTGCTTTTTCTTTTCTTTCTTACTTATTTGACAGGTCTCTAATTGCACAACATGCCCTTTTAGAAATAAACTTTCTACTTCCTACACACCATTAAGCCTCAATATTTGTCCCTGATGGCATGCCCTCATTCATCCTCTCCCCAGCATGTTCTGCAGTGTCTCAAGTCTCCTGTAACGACTATGGTACTACCAACTCATTATCAACTTGTTTTGCCCATTCTTTGCTCATTATATTGTTACTGTTTCCCCATAAATGTCCTTGGAATATTAGTTCTCTGTTTTCCCAGCTGAACATTTTTATGTGTGCAGCTGGTGAGCTTCCTTCAGAAAACCTCAAGCTTCCTGTTTGTTGCTGCATTACTCCAATAGTTTATTCCCTATTTTGACATGAAACCAGTACATAAATAAAGGTACTCTGCTGGGGCTGCCTGCTGCCTCTCAACTGGAGATGTAAAAACTCAGCAGGAAAGGAACACCAGCTTCAAATTTCTTTTTGTTGCCCCCAACTGTGCAGGATGTTGCCATGCTGTTAAATCCAGCTGAATTTCTGGGAGATGTAAATTTGCCAAGATCTGAGGGGGCTATGATCATCCAAGTTCCTGATGCTACATTCCATGAGAAGTCATTCCTGTTCTCATGGCTTGCCAGTCATCAGTCTCCTCTGGCTCTGTTCCAGCCCTTCTCATTTATTTTTACTGACTATGACCACTAGATACATTTTCTTTCTTTCACTTTCAAAAAAATAAAAATAAAAACAACCAACCAATTCCCCCCCCTCAAAAAAAAAAAAAAAAGACCAAGACCAAAACAGTTCGACTCCAATTTGTTCACATATCTGTCCAAAAAAATGTCATGTAAGATGCAGAAACACTTCTTTTCACCAGACCATTTTGTTGTTGTTGTTGTTGTTGTTGTTGTTGTTTTCGATTAGTATAAAATCAACCCCTAGATTAAGCATTGTTTATATTAAGCACTTTACTTTGGGCACATTTGTAAATTAAAAATGTTCTTATGTCTGTGCTTTAGATAATATGACTAAACTGAAAGGGGTTTTGATAGACATAGCATGATATGATACACATTATAAGACTAAGAGTGAAAGCTTTGGCCAGCTTTTTCCTTGTGATGAGATAGTTTTTATTTTACGGTCCTAAATGATGTAAAAAATAATGTTGGAGTCCAAGTAATTTTCATAACTCTTTTTGAACTGGAAAACAAAGTAAAAAAATAAAAAAATAAAAAATAAATAAAAATCGTTGTTCCCCCCCCTTTAAAAAAAAAAAATAATAATCTCGGAATAGGAGAGAGAAAAACTTCTTTATTGCAATAGCTGTAAGAAGTGAGATTTTATTTACTGGTTTAATTTTGAAAATAATGTAATTTGTATTTATATTTTTACTATATTGTAGACTCATGGTTTCATCAAATTACCTGTTGATGTCATATCACTGAACCAAAGAGAGAATTAAGCAAGTTTGGCTCCAGACCTGCCCATAGGACTTATGCAAACCCAGCAGACAATAGCCAAGAGGGTGACTTGTAGATGGCAGGTGATGCTGAGGACCCAGAAGATGTACTGTGCATATTCGAGTGCTCTTTCTTGGAACCAGCTTTGTTGTTCCATGGTGGCAATGTATTTAGCCCATGGAGTCTACCAGGGGTGCTTTGGAAATTCATTGTCTTGCTTAATTTCATCCAGAAGGTATTCAGGTTATGAACTCTGAGACTGTTGCACACTGAGAATGAAAGCAGACAAATTTGGGGTAATTAAGAAATTTGTTTCAAAAGCCCAAACAAAAAGGAAGACCAAGAGGGTGATCTTGAACCACTTCCAAAAGAACCTCTTGGAAACCCCAATTTGTGTAAACTGTTCGACAAATGCCCTAATAATCTCTGATACCTTACAAACTGACGATTAGTGAGACTCCTGTGTCTGCTCATTCTTGTTCTTCTCTGAGTGATTAATTTGCTTCTCTGATGAGGAAACATGACAGCTGAATGCCTTCTTGCTGAGTGCTGTCACTGGTGGCTTTTCATATGCCCTTTCCTGAATCAGACATGCCGTAGTTCTCAGTTCAAATGTGTACTTGCCACTAAGTATTTTATTTCTATTTTTTTCTAATTTGGGTAAGTATTTTGTGCCATATTTATTATGTTACACATGGTTTAAAGCTGTAAAACAAAATAAACTAACATGGCAACTTGCTTATTTGCAGAACCTCACCTTCCAGAGATGATGATGACACATTACTTTCTTATGTATATAATGTATATCATATATATATCATATTCTGAGTATGTGGTGTTTGTGGTCTTTACAAATTTCAGGACTAACAACCAAATTGTGTCACACCACCTTTCCAAATAGACATATAGGACTTTATGTGAGTTTCAGAAGTCTACATTTACTTTATTTACATCCAAAATTAAGAACGTATTTGTACTAGAACAAACAAAAATTACAGTAATCAGCACTTAAGAGATTTCTCTTAGCTGTGTAATAGAGATTGAAGAATGGAATCACATCCACAAACATTATTCTTTATTCTGTAACATTTCTTTTTCTTTCTTTCTTTCTTTCTTTTTCTTTCTTTCTTTCTTTCTTTCTTTTTCTTTCTTTCTTTCTTTCTTTCTTTCTTTCTTTCTTTCTTTCTTT
>CM021766.1:101882519-101925111 GCA_011076525.1 Nettapus auritus | reverse complement strand
TTCTTTCTTTCTTTCTTTCTTTCTTTCTTTCTTTCTTTCTTTCTTTCCTTTCTCTCCCTCTCCCCCTTCTTTCTTCTTTGGACAGCATACCTATTTTCAATGGTTTAATTTTATGAAAATTTTATATTGGTATACCATCCCAAGAAATATCTTATGGAAATTATTTAGAAAGATTTAGCACTACCAAATGCAAATGTCTCATAAAGGTTATTAAAGTTATTTTTTCTTGGTATGACTCACAGTTCTTTTCATGGTATGGGAGAAAGGAAAAGCCCCATCCACTTTATTTAGCTTTGATCATTTTTGACTTTTCCAAGCTACTATTAGCTATCTCATTTTCCTATCTCACAATGTTTTTGTTGGTTTATTTTTGATAAACAACTGTCAAATTTTTGTATGATTCTGATAACAAAAAATAAAAGTAATGTAGAAAACTGTAACTTTTTTTTATAAAACTTCAACTTACATAAAATTGTCCAGTGCCAGTCATTTGTATGGCCCACCAAAATACTAAAGATATCATACTATATTATTTTGTATTGTCCAATTTTGAGATTTAAGACAGCCCTAATTTTATTATTACTGTGGGCAGTTACATCAAAGCTTTTATTTTTTAAACTTATTTTTAAATTATATATATATGTGTGTATAACAAACAGCTCCTCACCATTAAATTGCAGTTTCACAGTTTTTCCTCTCCTCTTCTCTCTTTCTCCTTCTCCTCCCCCTCCCCTTTCTTCCTCTTTCCTGTCAAGAGGTGAGTAAAGGTTAAAAACTTATCAATTTTACTCATTTTTAAAAGCTTATGTTTTAAATGCCATTTTGAATTGATTTTTCCATCTAATTTTTCATAGATTTATGGTGATGATAAAGCTAATGCATGCACAGTGTTTAGATATTCAAGCAGGTTAAATGTTATCCTACTCTTAGCAGAAGATGCGTAGGATATTATCAACTTTTTTCAGGTCTTTCATTTACCCCAAAGAGCAGTTTAGTTTAAGACCACACTACCAGTCTGTTTTGGGTTTTCCAGTAAGTCACAATCCACTAAATGATCATTTGGCTTGTACATAATCCTGTTGTTCATGGTGAATACATTGATCTGCTTGTGATCAATCTCTGCTCTGACTACTGCACTACCAAACTATCTTTGGAGCAATTGTGACAGTTTTTCACCCCATGAAGCTTTTTTTCCTATTTTGATAGTATGCCTTTTAAAACATGTATTTATATTGTAGTTAGAATTAGTATTACTACCTTGGAAAAAACATTAAGATTCACAATAATTAATCTCATCAAAACAGTTGAATTTCATCAAAACTGTGGCTGCTCTTCCACTATTCTGTGTATCCTTTTCAGAGCACTCTCAAGAACTTGTGTGTTCTTCCTGCCTCATGCCAGCTGCTGGTGCAGAGCCTTGCACTCACCTTGCTCATGACCCTCCTTCCCAGTAGTTTGGGAACAAACACTGTTCCTGTCCCATGGATGGAGTCAGAGACCCCACTCACTCCAGTAGCTGGCACCACAGTCCACAGGTTCCTATGCTCCCTGACTGGCTCCAGGAGCTGGCAGCAGTTTCACTCGCATGTAGACAGGTCCCACCAGTGACTGGTTCTGAGATCCCGGCCTTTGCTCCAATGGCTGGCACCATAGGTCAACGTGCCTGCTCCCCCAGTTTGACTCCAGGAGCTGGCACCAATCTTGGTCTCACCACAGGTAGCACCTACTCCTTGGAGCACCCATACACATGGGACAGAGGACATGAATACACAGGGTGTTAAGAAAAGGTTTAGTAAGAATATGTATGATAGGACAGACCATGATGATGAAGCATAGGGGTCAGCCAGACAAGTGTATTGACTGGCCCCATTCTGTGTATGACCAGACCTTTTAAACATTTTTCTACCTATCACCTTCTTTATTCTTACTGCTTTCCCTTGCCCCTGAACACCCACAAACAGGTTTGCTGAACTCTGCAGTTTCTGTACCCTCCCATTCTGCCTCCTCTTCCCCCCCGGTTCACAATCTCATCGGTCTCCAAGTCTGTGTATCAGCATTTTGCTTATTGTTCCCCCTTATTTATTTCTTATAGTCCTGATCTGGAAATCCACATTCAGACAACCTTGCTTGAACCAACATTCCCAAAACCTGTCTCTTTCCTCATCAATTAGTAAAGCTGATCAGGTTTTTCTTGTCACTGTCTCCCAACTTAGAAGTCCTCCATCAGATAATCCTGCTGGAATAAACATTACCGCATTCTCATACGCTCTCATTGATTAATGTGACTGAACAGAGATCTTTTCCATCACTGCTTCCCTTTCTTTTTATCCCTTGTGGTTTGTAAAAGGTACTTGGCCAGGTACCCTTAAAGGAGCAAATGCTTTCCTACTTTGCTTACACCACCAGCAACAAAAAACTACGCCAATTCAGTATTTTAACCTGTTACATTTAATTCATTTAACTCATTTATTCATCACGATTTAAAATCAAAACTAGGAAATTGAATTTGTCTACATTTTTAGAAAGGAAATGTGAACATCATATTTATAGACAGGATTAAAAAAAAAAAAAAAAAAAAAAAAAAAAAAAGCTATTTCTTACAAGCTACATGTTTGATGGCAAGTATTTGAGTAAAAAAAATATATATATATAAAAATAAATAAATAAATAAATCAACTCTCCAGCTGTCTTCTTGTGTTAAGTTCCTGTGTTTTACTTGATGGACACTGTGATGTGATGTGGGTAATTACAAATAGAAACCACAAATAGAAGAGAAGAGGCAACCTTGAAAAAGGTGTAATGAATGCACCATGCAAAGACTCAACTGCACGGTTAAACACAAGCTATAGTCACCAATGCTTCTTTGTCAGTGTTTATTTGGAGTTATGTCTACAAATAGGCTGCACTAAAATAGTCGTGAGGAAGACGGAGAGACTTACTATTCTGGCTCTATTCATTTAAATATACAGTGTATTAGACTTCCTACAATGTCTGACTCTTTTATTTATGGGAAATTAGCCTTTCTAACCTTGTTTGCAGTCTCAAGAAACTTGATTTCCAACTATTGCAGTAGTCATGCTTAAAAGGTAAGTAGTAAACTGGGCTTCCATGAGCTTATTTTTGAATTTTATCCCTTCTGAAGCCAAATAGTTACACATTTCTTTGGATACCTTTCCTTTTTACAGATTCTGGAAGTCTCAGAATGCTGTTTAGTCCCAGAGCTCTTCCAAAGAGACATCAGAGAATAAGACACAGAAGGCACTTGGGAGAGAAAATTAAAAACTATGTTTTAACAGAAGGACATAAATAAGGTATGGAACAGGTTTATGGAACTCTACACATCTTCTGAGCTTTCCACCACAGCTGTTAAATCTGCAGCCATAAGTGACCTTCAATTACAGAGAGCCCCAGGAGTATGACTTGTGTTCTCTGAGCCCTGTTGGGTGTGAATGAATTTGTTGTGTACAGATTTTCATTCCACAAAACCAATGACAAAAAAATAGGATTTCATGGCCAGAGGAATAGAGAAACAGTGAATCTGTTTTTTCTAGATAAATCCCCACATTTTGCCAGTATTATTAAAACATATCCCAAATGTCTTAAATATCGTAAAAATTTTGGAAATCATACTTCACAGGATTTTGACAGTGGCTGCAAATTGTAAGAAGTTATTTGAAAAATCTGATATTCAATGTTTTATTTCAAATCCCAGATTGTTAGAAAGAAAATGAAAGGAAAAAAAAAAAAAAAAAAAAAAAAAAAAAGAGAGATGGCTAAAAAATATATATATATATATTTTTTTTGGCTGTATTTATGTAATGTTTTTGTGTAATTCCAGAAACTCGAAAACTTGAACCAAAGTCTGCCAACAGTGTGCTTTTAAAGAAATAAATGAATAAAAGATTTCATAACTTTTTGAGTAATTTATATAAGAAGTCAAATAGATGTTTATTTATTTATTTATTTATTTATTTTTGGAATTAGTGACAGAATAAATTCTGTTAAGGTTTATGTTTCTTTTAGATGGCACATAGTTTTTATGCTTTACATTAATTTAACCCTAATGCTTTCCTTTGCATGGCCAATCATTTCTTCTGCTGGTCTGAGCAACTAGATTTATCTGGGACTCTTTACAACACTACAAAAACTAAGAATTCCGTATATTGTCGTTGAGATGCAGAGATCCTTAAAGATTCCAGTGTTCATCAGAGGTATGTAGGGGCAAGAGTTTTAATCTTGTAGATGATTGTAGATGACAATCTTTTCTAACTGGATGTCCAAAGGGGTCTCTTGCTCCTTATTGTTAGAAGGCTTATTGACACAGTCTTGCCCTGTCCTAACCAGTACAGTATGTGAGAATTGGATGTGACCATTACTACAGACTGTTCAGGAGGTGGCTAACAGCAGCATTCACTACAGTTAAGCAGTTTTGAAAAAAGTGCTCTAGATCATGCCTTCCAACTTCAGAAAACTTTGTACTCTCAGATGCTCTCTTTTTACTCTTCAGCATACAGAATCCAATCCGTTTTCAGTGTTATGAAAACATTATTCTGAAGAGCTGCAGCACAGCCTTTGTCTAACATAAGGCATTTTGAATGGCACATGCACAAGATAATACTATTTTAGAGACATAAATACATAGGGTGTAGTGCAGACTCAATACCAAGTGTTGTTGATTATGCCAGTCTATGCCATATGGTCTTAGAACAACAGAATGTTTCCAGGCTTGTTATTTTTAGTAAAATATGTGGCCTGTGAATGTAACTGTGCTGATAGACTTAAGAGCACATATGAAAAATATTATTTAATTTTCATAAAGGTAATATTATAAATCATATATATTTTAAAGTATTCACTTGACATTTTGCATGGTTGGCTGTGATATACTAGACTTGCTCATGAAGCTGTTAAGGGAGTGTGGGGAATGGAAAAGGCTTCAAATACAAAAAGCATTGATCTCAGTGTAGTGGGTTTACGTGGCAAGGTTTTGGTAGGAGGGGGGCCATAGGGGTGGCTTCTGTGAGAAGGATCTAGAAGCTGCCCCATGTTTGGTAAGGGCCCCACTGCTGACCAGAGCTGAGCCAAGAAGTGATGTTGTTTTGCGCCTCTGTGAGAGCATATTTAAGACAGGGAAAAAACTGCTGCGCCACTCAGCAGCTGGGAGGGTGAGAGGAGTGAGAAACAGCCTTGCAGGCGCCAAGGTCAGTGAAGAAGGAGGGGGAGAGGTGCTCCAGGCGCCGGAGCAGAAGTCCCCTGTGGCCTGTGGTGAGGACCATGGTGAAGCAGGATGTCCCCCTGCAGCCCATGGAGTACCACTGTGGAGCAGGGTTCCACGCTGCAGCCCGTGGAGGAGACCACGGTGGAGCCTGTGCCCCGAAGGAGACTGCGGCCTGTGGAAGACCCCTGCCGGAGCAGATTCCGGGCCGGACCTGCAGCCCGTGGAGAGGAGACCACGCAGGAGCAGGTGACCTGGCAGGAGCTGCTGCCCGTGGGGGATCCAGGTTGGAGCAGTTTGCTCCCGAGGGATGGACCCCGTGGTACGGACCCATATCTGGAGCAGTTCTTGAAGAGCTGCTGCCTGTGGACAGCCCACGCTGGATCAGTTTGGCAAGGACTGCATCCCGTGGGTGGTACCCCTCAGCACAGGGGACGGGAGTGACCGAGAAGGAGCGGCAGAGAAGAAGTGCTGTAGACTGACCATAACCCCCCTTCCCCCGTTCCCCTGCGCCGCTCGGGGGGAGGAGGTGGAAGAGGGTGGATGGGGGGGAAGGTGCTTTTGGTTTCTTTCCTTTGTTTCTCACTTCTCTAGCTTGTTAGTAATAAGCAATAAATCTTACTTTCTCTCTATGCTGAGTCTGTTTTGCCCGTCACGATAATTATTGCACTATCTCCTAGTCCTTATCTCAACCCTTGAGCCCTTTTCATTGTATTTTCTCCTCGCTCCTCTTTGAGGAGTGGGAGTGAGAGAGCAGTTGTGGTAGAACTCGGCTGCCCACCCGAGTAAAACCACCACACTCAGACAAACTCCTACTAATGTGTTTGCCCTGAATGAAAGACAGAAGCCAAAACTATATTATTGAGGAAGAAAACAAGAAGAAGATGATGAGAACTTGAAGAAGTTTTCTGAGAAAGTTTCTTTTTTCCGTGAAATTTGGATCCCTGTCTCAATATACTAATATGTCTATAATATTTACGGCACAAGATTTCCTGATTTTTTTTGTTTTGTCTTGTTTTGTAAATATTCTTATGTAAAATGTTCAATTTACAAGTTCAACATGCATTACATGGTTTGTTTGAATATCAAATCATATTCCAAAATCAATATATTTTATCTTATCCTATTAATTATTTTGCCATTTTATGGCTAATAAAAATTCTTTATTTTCTATCATTAAAAATCATACTTAGATTAAGAGGATAAAGAGTGAATGGGTGAAACCAGTGAACAAAATATGTACTGCTAACATGGAAGAGGGTTGCAGCAAGAAAGCCACTGAAGGTCAGCTGAAAATACCTATTTTTCAGAGATGTGCTTACAGAACCTACGGTTTGGGAAGCATTTGCTGAAAGTTTGCAGAAGGTCAGCTGCCAGTATTTTTGGAAAAGCCATCTCTGGGAGGGAGCCACCAGTTTTGCATTAGAAATAGACAGGGGATGCAATACAGATCACAGATCAGATATCTCCTAAGGAATCAAGTGATTCAAGTATAATAATATTTTTCCTTTCTCCCCCCAGATAAATGCATGTTAAAAAAAAATAACATTCTAAAAAAAAAAGTCCTTATTCACTACAACTTTCTCCAAAGGAGTTTCTTAAATCACTGCATTAGTTTGCTCCACCTAATTAGCTTATGAAATGCAGCTAATGCAGTGTAATCAGCTTATATAATGCCATCATTCTGCCTTGCAAAACACATTTTTTTCCATTATGCTTCTAACAATTTGGTAATGACATGGTAGTAAAGACAGTTTATTAATGTACAGAGTATGACTGTATCTGATAACTTTCAGAAAAAGATTTTCCTTTTCCTATAGTATCTATATTCATCTCTATATTTTTAAGCATAATTAATTCAGACAAATACAATAGTGCACAGTAAATACAAGGGAATGCAGAAACATAAAGAAACTTCTTTACTCTTTTTACACTTAACATATAAAAGGCTGGACTGTTTGAGAAAAGTAATTGATTTTCCTCTTTATTGTGTCGTGTGTATTTATAGTCCTATAAATTCTGTTCCCTGTTAGCTTTTTCTTTTTAATGTACTGGATATCATGCTAGTGAAAGATAGCAGGTCAGGAAATCCTCACCTATATCACAGACCAACGTCTCTCCAATCACTTGCATGAATTAACCTTCTTTGAAAGGAAGTGCTTCATTTTTCATTTCCTTTTATGTTTCTTGCATTTCAGTTGGCTTATCCCTCCAGGCAACCATCACACCTTCCATCATACCTACTAGAGGGAGCTCCAATATAGATATAAATCTGTTAAGCAGTTTTATTTAGACACTTACATCAGGAATTGTTAGCAGATGCAGGGTTTTAAGACTCTCATGATCTAGCATTCAGACATATGTTCACATCTGGTTACTTAGGGGCTGTCCTAGGTTAACATATATTTGAAAGCTTTTTTAAAGAGGACCTGGGGATACATTTTCAAGTATTTCTGTATTATCTTACCAATAGAACTTTGTCAACTACCTTGTTATAAAGGATTCATGTCTAATGCTGAGCTTCCAACACGTCAGTTCTATAGACTTATGGAGATATTGCCAACTTCTGTGTAATCATATAGCTGAACAGCAGTAACCCAAGCGGTGAAAGATCTTGCTTTTTTGCCATGCTTGTACTGAAGGATTAGAAATTTCATCATATCAGAAGAGTTTGCTGTTCATCAAACTGCAGAACATTTTATGTAGGGACTTTCTTTTAATACACTTCACTGCATTGTCAAGGAAGTAATAAACCGTGACAAAGATTTTCATGTTTTTGAATTAAAAATATTTATAGAATCAAAAAATGTTGCCTGGTAAGTCAACTATGCAATTCACTTCAGAATGAAAAGAAATTTCAGACACTTAGTATTTACACTTAGGAAAGAATTTCACTTTCAATGTAGCACTAACGGTATAAATGAAAAATTTCACAGAGAACGAGTTGAAAGACTAAAATTATATAGGACTGATGCAAGACGATGATTGTATTTTAGGCATTATAAATGGTGATTATTTAGAAAGGTCCTAACATGATAGCTGCTAATGATTTTAGGCAATAAATAAGTAAGTAAGTAAGTAAATTCTCCTGGGGGGGAAATAAAAAAATAAATTAAAAAAAAAAAAAAAAAAAAAAAAAAAAAACACCAAAACCAAAATATCCTGCTAGAAAAGGAAACGAGGCTGATGTCACAGATATAACATAGAAGAACAAAGAAATAATTTCACATAGAAATTAGTGTAGAAACTATACATATACCAAAGAACAATACAATTTTCCTAACACTTTATAGCTGTGTCTCAACATTAGATTATTTGTTAGCATCTCTAATGACCACACTCCATCTACAGACTTCAAATACTTGGCAATGAATCAGGGGTCATTTATTGCTTTTACTTCCTTAATCTAGTTAATCATTTTCTGGTGCAACTTACAGGCAGAATTAGACTCCTATGGACAAGTTATACAGAAGATGTTTTATCACCCAGTCAGGATCATGTAAGAAAGTTTAATACAGTATGCTACTTTTGCTGAATTCAAGCTCCGTCCTCGCACCATCAGGTACTTTGCCACTTCCTTTTACTCTTTATGTCAGTCTCGTTCTAGTTGTTCTAAGTCAGTTTGAGGTTAAGTGCATGTTCAGAAATCTGGCTCAGTTGAGACTCTAGTAACTGACCTGAAATTACACATTTTAAGTAGTAAAAATAAGAAAATTGCAATCAGTATAGCAACATCTGCCAGACTTTGTAATAACAAACTCAGTAAGAACATGTTCAGTAGTGCATGACAGCGACAGAGGAAGTGTTTATCTTAATTATAGATTTATTTTATTTTATTTTATTTTATTTTATTTTATTTTATTTTATTTTATCCACCGTAATACACTGGCTTTGTCACTGCAACAGTAGTGTTCATTTTCCAATCACCAAGTTATTATCAGATGTTCTTAGTTCTACAAAAATTCTGAACAGAAACTTCTAAATAAATCATCAAGTGTCACAGATGAAAACACTTACAATTATTCAGAATATCAGCTTCAATGTTTTTGAAATATAGATTATTGCTTGAAACACTCTAGAATATGTATTGCATTATTTGATGAATAATTAATAAATAAATAATAAATAAATAATTTATAAATAATTAATAAATAAAGGTTAAGCTAATAAATCACACTAGTGTGGAATGTAACAGAAAAGTTATCCTTGCCCTTCCTTTCCTTTCTTGCTTCCCCTTCACACTTTTCATCACCCCTTCACATTGCAGTTGAAAGCTTGCTTTTCAAATTAGTCTGATGTAGCAACAAAAGTCAGAGTATGCATTTAAATGAAGATGTCTTGATAAGGTGAGACCCAGAGCTCTTAAATTAGGTTTCAGCAACAGATTCATTTTAGACTGAATTGACATTTCATTGCTAAATTAGTCCTTTTTCTGTCATGGTAGAACTGAAAAGGTTAATGAGAACCTGCAATTTACAGTAGAAAGTTACTTGCAATATTGATTTTTCCTTGTTTAAGAAACCCTGTGATGCCTAGCAGGGGTTGTGTTTCTAAAGCACATTTGTTGAAGCTGTCTACCTATGGAGCATGTTTACCAAGACAGTACCAGCATCAATCATAACTGCATGTGGAGTGCTCTTAACACTCTGTAGATGTGTAGCAGCAGCGAGACCACCTGTTTGCTGCTTGCCACCTACAGTCTGCCAGTCCCATTTTTTTCTGAGGAAGCATGTTAGTAATTCTATGGAAAGAGAGGTGATTCTGTTGGAAATTACCCTCAGAAGTGGCAGACCAGCCTTCCTCCTTAACAAATGCTTCTTGAATGACTAGGTGGGGTGGGTTAAACAGGAGTGACTAAGTCTGTGAAAGTTATACATAAAACTCCAAACAGGAAATAAAGAGAAATATATATATATATATATATTTAATGTTCATTTCAAATAGAATCCAATCTGATGTTAATGTGAAATATTACATTATTGGCTGACCTTGCAGGCCATATTCAGAATGCATGGGTTGAGTGTGAGTAGGGCATCTAACACTTCTACAGAAAGCCAAGCAATTTAAGATGAACTAATGTCCTATTTTTAACACTAATCTCACAGTGAATTAGGAAGTAAAACAAACTCCTGAGGATTTGAGACATTTAAAAAGTCCCAGTTGCTTTAAATGTAAAAGTGCTTGTTCTAGTAACCCCCTTAAGTTTTAGTCAATTGAGGAGTGGTAGAGATGTAGAAACAAGGAATCATCAAACAGGTCAAGAGTAGAAATACAGGAACTTTAAAGTCTAATTTTTTTGTTTGTTTGTTTGCTTGTTTGATTCACATTGTGACCAGTGATTCACATTGTGATCAGTTATAATATTTTGAAACTGGGTAATTAGAATAACTTCAAAACAAGAGCAACAGCTCAGTTTCCTGTTGAGTCCATAACTCAAAAAATAAATATATATATATTTTTACTTCAGAGATTGGGATATAAGTATATTTTCTGAACACTTTCTTTTTTTTTTTTTTCTCCTTACTGAATCAGAGCCTAATACAGTTATCTCAACTCCATAAGATTACTCAGATGAGTGAACAATGGAAATGAGTAGAGCAGAGATGTTTACTTAACCCCACTGCTTGATTTGCAAATAGATACTTATTATGTAATATATCTTTTCTACTTCTGCGTCCATTCATTAAACTAAAATTCAGTCTACAAATGCAGAGAAAGTATTCCAAGAAAACACACATGACATCATGGTTTTATATTTTGATTTTCAATTATTTTAGAACTTTGTACCCTTTTCTTAGTACAGCTTCAAACACTTGGTTTATAATGAGCCATTGCAAGTCAACGTATATCAGGATATTAAACACTAATGTCTAAAACAAACAAACAAAAAAATAAAGGTTGAGAAGTGTGAAAGAAACACAAGAAACTAGTGTCTAATTCTTCTGTTGTTTTTTTTTTTTTTAGAAATATATGGGAAGACAAGGGAAATACGGAAAGGTTAAACCATTTTAGAACTTTTCATTTATGCCAGTAACAATTTGCAGGAAGGGTAAACACAAGTTGAGTAATAACAAGAGATGAACTACTACAAAATTAGATGCAAACACAGAGCATTAACAGCATGTTTTCTCGCTGTCTATGTTTAGCATATATTGAACATTCCTTTTTTGTTGTTTATCAACTTTGAAGTGTGCTGAGGAAATACTAATAATGCATACTTATTTTACAAAGAAGTGTAATTAAGAAAGAAAACTGTGAAAAGGACAGTGGTATTTCATTAACAAAAAAGTATTCTGTCATCCCAGATCATTCTGTTTCAGTTCATATTTTAAGTGTTTCCAATGTGTAGGTGAGCTATGACTTAGACATGCATCCCTAATAAGTTAAAATACACATTCAAGCAAGAAATGGAATATTTAAAATCAGACAAGCAAACAAAAAGAAAACTACTTGGCAAGCTGAATATTAGGAATTGATCTAACTGCTTGTAAATAGGAGCCTATGAAGTTTTATTATAAACATAAGATATAGAATAGCAAACATATCTATGTATCTGCACGTATATATGAATATGCATATCATATACTTATCTGGGGAGAAGGTCAAATGAGCAGGTTTCAAAATATATCATCATCACAGAATCATCATAGAAAGACTTGGGTTAGAAGGTACCTTAAAGATCATCTAACTCCATCATCCTGCCATAGGCAGGGATGCCACCCACTAAATTAGGTTGACATCCACACCTGTTCTTGGAAACCTGTTCCAGTGCCTCACTACCCTTACAGCAAAGAATTTCCTCCTAGTCTAGTCTAGTCTAAATTGATCCTCTTTTAGTTTAAGACCATTCTCCATTGCCCTATCATTATCTACCTGAATAAAGAGTCCTTCTCCATGTCTTTTATAAGACCCCTTTAAGTCTTGAAAGGTCACAACGTGGTCTCCACAGAGCCTTTTCTTCTCCAGGCTGAACATCCCCAGCTCTCTCAACCTTATAATTTTGTTTTGTTTTCTAAGATTCACATAGCACTAACAACAACCAAAAATCAGAAATTTCTCTAGAAACAGCATTCATCAGAACTCTGATGAACCTATGAATCTGGCATGACATGACTTATTTTCCACCTCTACTGTATGTTAAACTGTTAGAGTGAAAAGAATTCCATTACTGAAAAATAAGGGACTGACGAGCATAGCATTGAAAAGCAAAATGTTAAAATATAGATTTCTGAGCAGAATTGTTCTTTAAAAGTAACTTTAAAAAGCTTTGCCTTTATTTATTTTGGTTATTTTCCACATCATCACATCTAATGTTATGAAGATAGTACTGAGACTGTCTTTCAGCGAAAGCCTCAACAATGAAGCAGAAGTATTTTTGTCACTCTACGTCCTGGTTTCAGCTGGGATAGTTTTCTTCTTAGTAGCTGGTGTGTGTTTTAGATTTAGAATGAGAATAATGCTGATAAAAAACTGATGGTTTAGATGTTGTAGAACAGCGCTTACACATAGTCCAGGACTTTTCATCTTCTTATACTGCCATGTCAGCGAGGAGACTGGGAGTGAACAAATAGATAGATGGAAGGGGACACAGCCAGGACAGCTGACCCAAAGTGGCCAAAGGGATATTCCACACCATATGACAGCATGCTGAAAAATAAAACTGGGGGGATTGGCTTGCAGAGGGGGGTAGGCATTGCTCAAGCTCTGGCTGGGCATCAGCAGGCAGTGAGCAATTACATTTTATATCACTTGCTTTGTATATTATTATTGTCTTCATTTTCTGTACTATTAATTTGTCTTTATCTCAAGCCATGAGCTTTTACCTTGTTTTTCTTGATTCTTTCACCCATCCCACTAGGGTTGGAGGGATGGAGCGGGGTGGGGTGGGGGTGGGGTCACAGATGACTGCGTGGTGCTTAGCTGCCTGACAGGTTAAACCACAACACCCTTGAAGGGAGTCAAAGAGGTTTTCAGGAAGGCACATTTTCCTAGATTTCAATTTGAAGCTTCATTCAGGCTTAAATTCTGCCTTTAAGTATAGTCCTAATCATGGGGGCAATAAGAACATATATATAATACCTCCGGGGACATTGCTGAGGAGGTAATTTGAAAGGGATGACTTTCCTGTAGCACAGTTCCCTTTTGTTATGGTATGAGAGTAAGGTCTTTATTCAGGTTAATCTACCTAACCCTCACTGATCTTATACTGCTGAAGCTGTCTCATCTTAAATAAACAGTAAGTGTACAGATTTAGGTGAGATTTCAGTTATCTGGACATCATCTGAATTTATAAAAAATATAAAGGAAGGCTTCATGAGCCTTCCCTGCCCAAGGCCTGTCTTTGGCATTGGTGCAAATATATTGTACCTATAAAGCACTGCTAGACATAACGTGTATTTTTTGGTCTCCCTCATACGACTAGTGCTCCAGTCCAAAACTTGTCCCATCAAGGTGTTATAGACAAAACAAAAACAAACAAACAACGAGATCACATTGTGAATATTAGCCACAGCTAAGTATTAGCTAAAACTGAACCTTTGAATTCCCGGACGGAAGCCTGCTGCTTGCTTGCTGTGATCAGGACAGGCTGGTTGTAGGTTTTGATAACACCAAGATTAAGTAACAAGTGCCATGTCCTGAATCCTTCAGGTGATTCAAAGACATAAGACAGAATCATTGATTTGAAAGCTCATGGTGTGTTGTGCTTACATATACTATTTAGATTGTGAAAATTGGGGTCTCTTGGAGACCTAGGGAAAAAAAAAAAAAAAAAAGATGCTGAAAAGAAGGGTTCCCCTGAATTTATTTCAGAAAGACAAAGTCGAATCTCCCAGTAGAAGGCATGGTCCCAGAAATGGGGAAAGCTCATGGAGATGGGGGAAATGAGCAGGTACCAACACTGATTCAACATGAGTCGGCAGTGTGCCCTAGCAGCCAAGAGGGCAAACCACATTTTGGGATACATTAAACACAGCATAGCTGGCCTCTCAAAAGAGGTGATTCTCCCTCTGTATTCAACATTGGTGAGCTCTCTCTTTGAATGTTGCGTGCAGTTCTGTCTCCACAATAAACAAAAAGAATGTTAAGGTACTTGAAATCATCCAGACAGCAACAAAGCTGGTAAAAGGGCTGGAAGGGACTATGAGGAGAGGCTGAGGACACTTGAGCTGTCAAGTCAGGAGAAAAGGACACTGAAGTGACCTCATTGCTCTCTACAACTTCCTGAGCAGGGTAAGTGCCAATCTCTTCTTCCTGATAGGACAAGAGGGAAGGCAGCACAAAGCTGCACCAGGGAAGCTTCAGTTTGAACATTAAAAAATATGTATCTTCACCCTGGGGGTGGTCAAAAACTGAAACAAGCTTCTGAGAGAAATGGTTGATGTCTCATTCTGTCAGTGTTCAAGAGGCATTTGGGTAATGCCCACAATAACATAACTTTTGGTTAGTCCTGAAATGGTCAGGCAGTTGGACTAGATGATCTACAAAGGTCCCTTCCAACTGAACTATTATTTTATTCTTCTATTCGATTCGATTCGATTCAATTTGATTCTACTCTATTCGATTCAATTTGATTTGATTCAATTTGATTCAATTCATTCCATTCCATTCCAGGCAAGTCAGGGGCTGTAGCATCTGATGGCTCTGGGACGGGCAATGGCAAGCAGTGGCATAGCAGGAAAAAATACAATTTTTTTTCCCAGATGTCCTGGAGCAGCAGCCACTTCCCCATGGAAAGCAGAGGGAGCAAGTGAATGAGACATGGTAGGGTAAACACTGATCTTGATTCTCAGACAAACTCCCGTCAGCCAAACAAGGTGCTAGTATTCAAGGGTATATCTGGAAACAGTATATCAAGCCAAGTGTATCAAACAAAAGTATATCAAACTTCATCACTTCAGCTGTTGTTACGGTAAGTAGAAGTGCATCAGTAAGAAGACATTAAGGTTTATTTGTTTGTTTGTTTTCCTCCAGTCATTTCAGATTCCCCAAAGTGTGTCTGGAGGAAGCACAGGTCTGCCTTAGTCTCTGCAGGACATTATCTTTGGAACTGTCAGATTCTCAATTATTTATTTTGAAAGATCTGCTACATTACTTCCTACACAGGAAAAAGAAATAGTGCTGTGGCTATTAAAAGATGCAGCTTAGTAGTGATTTACTGTTGCATTATTCTTTAGGATACTTCCTCCCTGGAAATCCAATAGTCCCTAATATCCTTTATCCTTCTGTACCCTACCTGAACACATGTGCTCATGCACACTCATTTATTTTTTTCCCTTTATTCCTCAATCCTCAAATGGCAACTTAATTCCTGCTGATTTTCCTAATTCATGTCCACCATAGAATTAATACCTCGATATTAACACTTTAATTAAAATATTTCAGAATAAAAAATGAAATCCATATGTCACAATTCCAGTCTACTTTCTAATTTTTTTTTTTTTTTTTTTTTTTTTTTTTTTCTGTGCTACATTTACATTACAGTAGGGAAGGAGCACAATTTTTAAACAGTTGTGGTAAATCTAGATTTGTCTGTGTGAAATACTCCTTGAATTTTTTTCATCTTTTCCTGGCAGAGATGACTTCTGAGAAGTCTCAAGCCTTGCAATATAAGTGTGGTGTTAATATCTCTTCAGTAAACTCTTAACTGAATCTGGCAGTTGGTAGTGATTATTAACCTTGCACTGAACCAGTAATTAATCTGTTCAGGCTGCAGAGAAAGAAAAAAGAGAGAGAGAAAGAATGTGAGAGCACAAACTTGCCTGCTCTGGCTCAGTGATTCTGGTGAATCTGAGTACCTTGATCTGATATTGTTTAAACTCATTAGTATTCTCTATCTAATCTGCAGATTTAATTCATTACATACATCATTTCCCCATAGCCTATACACCTATACACCCATTTGTAATTTCCCTGACATATTTTTCATCTGCATGCTTTAGCCTGCTCAGAGAAAACATTTGATAAATACGTATTTAGCGGTGTGTAAAAGCAGTAACAGGAAAACAAAACAAAACAAAACAAACAAACAAAAAACAAAACAAAACAAAACAAAACAAAACAAAAACCTTTTTCAGCCATGCTGCATTCTGCTGCATCATGCTGACTGGACAGGAAAGCAAAATTTGGCTTCATACACCTTTAAATTATTTTACTACTGTCCTTATTTCATTGAACTTTAAGGAAGATGCATTACTGCATTATTGTCACAGCAGATATGAGTAAACTCAACTGCATTTTCCAACGTTATCAAGGTTATGTTGTGGGAGTACTACTATTTCGAGGGTAAGTCATCGATGACTTCGTCTTCACATAGTCTGATGTATTTGTGAGCTGCAGGATAAGTCAGAGATCAGTCAGCTCCTAAAGCCAGAGATCAAACTAACGAAGCATGCAGGAGTGGCTGGATGGGCTGGTGTGTACAGCACAGAGCTCTGTCTCTTTCACCAGCACCAGTTGCCCACAGAAGAGCAAAAGGGAAGGACAAGAATATACAGCAAGACAATTTTCCTGAGTATTATTATCAAGCAGTAAGTAGCTCTTGGCTTTCCTGACCAAAGGATTGAATTTTCTTCCATGAGTTTGTCCAGTCCATCTCTGCACCTATGTAATTTTTTAGCATCTACAGCATCCTGTGACCAGTTGTGAAACACAATGTGAAGATTTCCCTATGTTGCTCCTTTGTTTCAAAAATAGCACTTGCTACGTACTTTATGGGCTTTTTGTAAGATGGAACAAAAAATTATTCCCTCTCTTCTGACATCATACGTGTCCCAGTATTTATACAGCTCTATCATAATACCTCTTCAGCCATTCCTTTCCCTGGCTGAGAAGCCTCGGACTATTCAATCCTTGCTTGTCAAGAATCTGTTCCATATCTTTTATCTTTATTGTTACAGTCTCTGAGCTTTTTCTCATTCTACTTTATTCTTTGTGAAATGAAGGGACCAGAACTGTATACAACGTTCAAGATGGTGACACTCACTGAAGATATAGTGGATGAATGTGTAATTACATCCTTTCTTCCCCAGTTGCTGCAAGTTTTTCTATCATCCTCTTATACCTCTACACAACTGGCCTTGCAGTGAGAAAATAAACACTTTCCAAGGGTAATGATTTAGGTACTTTTTAAGACTACTAAACGCATTAGGTATCTCTAGGTCTCACCTTACTTTATAGACAGTAAGCCTTCATAATATTCTACCATGATAATGTGTACTTGGGCATTTTGCTGTCACAACATTGCAGGAAAAATAAAATAACCATTTTAGCTTCTAGACTGCTTAGTTTTTTTATTATTATTATTATTTTATATATTTTTTTTTTTCCATAATGAGCTATTTTCTGCAGTTTTGGTAATGAAGTTTTTGTTTCTAACCTTGGAGACTTCCAACTATACTGAAGTCTTCCACATTACAGGTCTAATAAAAAATCTTCAAAGCTAGTCATTACCTGAAGGATTTGCTAATCATAGTTTACCATATTAAAATTGCATGAAAATTATTTAGAAAACAGATAACTGAGAAAGTGGTTCAATACTCTGCATTCATTTAAAAATATATATATATTTCTAATAATTTCTTATGGTTAACTGGCAAGTGGGATCTCATCTAAGAGTAGAAAAGAAAATAATTTATTTAGATGTGAAAGATCATTTTTAGGGAGAAGTAATGTCTGCAATTAGATCCATTGCTAAAAAACAAACAAACAAACAAAAAACACTCCCTCTCTCCGATAACTAATAACAAACATTTGTGCCCAGAAGTGCCTCATGAAGGACTTTGTTTTGAATTGTTTCTTATAGATTGGAAGATGTAGCAACACTGAAAATATTTGTGCCAAAGATTTCAGATAGCATGAGCCATAATGGATTTTAAGGGTTGCTATATCTTGGAACTTGAACCAGCAAAAACTGACACAAATATACACAAGTGTGTATATAAACACACAAATACCTCCCAGCATCCATTATAACCTTGAAGACAGTATTTGTTTTTGGGTTCAGACATCACTGAATCACTGACTTTCTAGTCATAATAAGTGTTCCTCAGTCTTTATGGTCGTTGGGACGCCTGCTCCTTGATCACTCCTCTCAATGCTTGCATCTTCCACAGGACACAAGCTTCCACTTCCTCTCATGCTGCACATAGTTGCCAGAGCTATCCCTATAGCCCCCTTCAAGTTTCCTCACTCTGTAAATGTTACCTGACAAAATAATTCCTCAAAAGATCTTAATATATAACTGGAAAGGCATTAACAAATAAGTAAATAAATACTGTTCATTAATACCAATAGGTAAGGGTAATGGAAACATGGCAGAATACAAACCAGTGCAATGACTGGCTGAATGACATTACAAAGTAAGTACATCTGTTGCTTTCAGCTTGAGATGTTATGCCTTAACATCTACACAAACATGCATACACATATCCCTGATCCCATGGCAGGCCTTGTCAATTCTCTTCTGCAATCGATTGTCTTATATATGAGTTATTCCATCAGCTAATGTCTGTACCAAGTTGCCAGGATGTTTAGGGAGCAGTTCTTTTATGAAAAGTAGGCATCTCACACACAGCCTGCCTTGAAGAACTCTCCATAGCAGCGTCACATTGGAATTGGCAGCTTCTTTTTATCAAAGAGATGTGGGGATTCAAAAGCTGCTTTGTTTTCAAACTTAGATGCAGTAACTTTGAGAAGAAGTATATATATATGTATATATATGCCTGTTTTCCTGTAGAAATACGGCAATTAGACAATTATATTTGCCTGTTATTTGTCCATTTCCACTTTTTTTTTTTTTTTCCTTATCTCTCCGCCAGTTTTCTCCTGATTTACTTGTAAGAACTTTAATCAATTTCAACCAGATCTGAAAAGACCATTATGTCAAATAAGTTAGTTGATAAGTGTGCATAGGGTAATGAAATTAGCATACCTATTAAGAGACAAGTAGGAAGAACTTAGCTTTATGTCTTCCATTTGATAGTATCTGGATTGCTAGCATGCATATGTGCATTGGCCAATCAATCCTACATAGGTGTAGGTCCACACTTAACCTTTCAGATCTACGTCTTCTCAGATGAGCACATCATTTTGAAACACTGGGACTGTAAGAGTGGAAACATACATGAAAATAGGATTCATTATTTTCGCTTCTTGTTGATAAATTATCTTGATAAATTATCTTTCATTTTTAGTATGACTTTACTATTTTCTACAAAATTCTTTGTGTCTGATGAGGATCTGTGTGCAATGATCTGTGTGTGCATCAGCTACACTCAGAATGGAATAGCTATAATTTTCCATACCTAGAAGTGAAAGTTGTAGAGATGTATTGTTTCATTTGTCTCTCAAGACCCTGCTCTTGGAGGTGTTGCCATAGTTGCCGTATGTTGCCATGTTGCCATATGCACACAAGGGTTGATTTGCTACTGGAAACTGATTTTCAGAAGACTTCTAAATCTTGATTTTTCTTGCAGAGTGTTTATTAGAAAATACCTTATCTTCATTATTGGTATGTTGTTTCACAGTACCAAGAGAGGTACATTTATAAGATCTGAATACATGTTACAGAAAGATCTTGGTGTAAAATAAATATTCACTGAAGACTAGAATAATTCAAAGTCTGACTGCATCTTCTTCATGCATCCTCTCTGACAAATCTTTTCTACCGTAATTAGAATGACATTCACAATAGCAGCTACCATTTTCCATACAAGCATATAAACAAGCAAACCTTCCCCAATTAGTTTCACTGGATGACTGAGGGAACAGAGCTAAAGATTCCATTAGGAACCCTGCTATACTAATCTAATTAACCTGGGAAATACTTGTGTTTTATGGAACTGAAATCAATAAAAACTCTGAAAAGCTAGATTTATGCTTCAGCCATAAAAAAGGTTATCAAGATATTTCACTATTCTTTTGCTTATGATTTTTATGAATGGTAAATAGAACAACAACAACAACAAAAAAATCTTATCTAAAGTGTCATAAGTAAGCATGTATACCATAGCTTGAATAAATAAATAAATATTTGTCCTGAAAAATTAGCTTTTGGTGGTGGTGGTGGTGGTGGTGGTTGGTTGGTTTTGTGTGTGTGAATTTTAATGTCATTAAAAAAAATTTACACACTGTGCTGCTGTTTCAATGAAGAGAACATGTTTTCGTCTTCTCAAAATAACTGTGGAACTTTTATCAGGGAGCTTTTCTTCAAAATATAATTTCCACTCTTCCCCATTCTATAAGTTTTGATGGAACTTACTCATAAGAGCAATATACTGAACAGTTTCAGTAGCTGTCAAAGTAACTGAAGCTCATCTTTGTGCCTTTTGCATCAAGGCATTTTGGGGGGCTGTGTTGGGTCTGTTTGGGATGGAGTCACTTCTCCCTGCTGCAGCCCACACAGTGCTGCACTCGTAGCTGGAACAGCACTGGTATCACTCCAGTGTTGTGTCTATTGCTGCATAGTGCTGGCACAGAATCAGGACTCTCTCCAAGCCCCAGGAGCCAGCAGGCTGGGGGTGGGCAATTGATGGCGAGGGGACATCACCAGGGCAGCTGACCTAAACCGACCAAAGGGATATTCCATAACACCTGATGTCACACTCAGCAATAAAGGGGGCTCTTGTGGGGGAGGGAGCTCTCTCTCTCTCTGGCTCTCTCCTGAACAACCTGTATGCGTTTTGAGGCCCTGCTTCCCAGGACGTGGCCGAACATCGCTTGTTGATGGGAAGTAGAGAATAATTTTTCCTTTCTCTCTGTGCTTCCGCGCCGCCTTGTTGTTTCTTTTGTTACATTCTCTCCCCATTCCCTTTCCCTTTAATTAAATCATTCTCATCTCAAACCTCGAGCTCTTTGTGTTGACTTTTTTTCTCCCCCTCCTCTTTGAGGAGGTGGGGAGTGAGAGAGCGGTTGTGGTGGAGCTCGGCTGCCCATCCGAGTAAAACCACCACAGTCCTTTTCAGGTGTTATGGAATATCCCTTTGGTCGGTTTAGGTCAGCTGCCCTGGTGATGTCCCCTCCCCGTCAATTGCCCACCCCCAGCCTGCTGGCTCCTGGGTCTTGGAGAGAGTCCTGATTCTGTGCCAGCACTATGCAGCAATAGACACAACACTGGAGTGATACCAGTGCTGTTCCAGCTACGAGTGCAGCACTGTGTGGGCTGCAGCAGGGAGAAGTGACTCCATCCCAAACAGACCCAACACAGGGGCAAAGAAAAGACTGTTCTTAAAGTGGCTTGGTAGTTTTCAAGGATACTCAGCCTCTCAAGCTGTGTTCCTCACAGGTTGAAAAGTCCAAGAAAATTCCCTGGGCTTTTCCATATAGAGTGAAATCTTCATTTAGTTTACAGTCTGCTACAGAATAAAATCAGGTAAGCCTGCACAATGTAATATTTACATATGTACATGCAAGTACTTTCAGACTACAGTAATGATGAGAACAAACAAACAAACAAAAATCAGCAATGGAAAAGCAGCATGGCACTGCCATTGCTGAAAGGGGTTTCCTGCTGCCAAATTATTTGCCAATGTGCCCTTCATCCTCACTTCAGCCATTCCAAATTACTTGTCTGTACAACAAATCTAGCTCACTGAAGCTTCTGTCCTCCTCTTACCTTATTTTGCTATGCATCATGTAGCTTCTAGGCAGCTTAATTGTTTCTTCACACTATGTAAACCACTTAACTTCTCTGGCATCCTACAGAAATTAAGATCATCGTGGACCCAGTGGCCCAGATGACAGTACTTTTCCACAAGGTACAGCAGGAAACTGTATTAGTGGTAAGACTCACAGAAAGGAGTACATTGTGACACGCAGCTGCAAAAGGAAAGGAATAAGAAAGGCATTTGTCAGGTTTTGCTTGTAATTGCCAAGTAATAGTGTTACAAATAATGATCAAGAATCTATTGTCAGTACAAGTTGTAAGGTTATTGTCTTTCATTATCTTGGAAAAAAAAAAAAAAAAAAAAGCAAAAAAAAAAAAGCATCCTCATACTCATAATTAAGGAATCTGCAATTCTTATCCTTCATCCTAAATTAGAGTGAACTAATGAAATAATTTAAACTGTAGAATAAACATAAAAGAGTAAATCAGAAAGGAAAAGCCCAGCTCTTTATATTCAGTAGGATTTGTTGGACAAATAATGATAAAATTGAGTCAGTGGCAGAATTTTGTACAGTATTTCTTTGCTTTTTTGATTAGAGAGCAGTGTTAAATCTGAGTATCCTAAATTGTGATTCAGAACATGATTTTATCTAAATATACGTGCCAGAGGCAAATGTAATAATTTATGGAGTGTACAGAAAATGTTTTCTTCAGCTGTTTGTTATTCAGAAAAGGTTTTCTTTTACTGTTACTGTTAGGCACTTACGCTAGCGGTCCTATTAAGGTCAAACCATATCAAAATATTACCTCTGGGGTCAAAAGGGTAGTGTAGTTCTTCCCAAGGCTATTACACATTTTGGTGATCAGCTGCTAGAGGGCACTTAAGAGAGATTCAGAGCAATGCACCAGCCCCTGGAGAATGAAACAACATCTAGTTTTTGACAGCTTCTTGTAGTCATGAACTCGGAGATTTATGAGGTTAGATTTGATCTCTAGTCCTGTCTAAAGCCAGGTATGCCATATGCTTCATTACTAAACAGGCTACTAGGCAAAGCTATTAAAGCTTTCTAAAGATGAACTTGAAAGGCTACTTCTAAATCTCTAGCTAGCTAGCTGACTCCATTTTAATATCAGCTGTGAGAAGTAATGAAATGTGATCTCAGGGGTGCATTTGATTAAAGGAAAGAGATGAAACAGCCTGCATATCTACTTTTTTTTTTTTTTTTTTTTTTTTTTCTTCTTCCCAGCAGCAATTAAAGAGAAAGCCTAAAAATTACTAATTTTTATCTATGTTATTTAAAACACCTAACACTGTCCTGTGCTGAAAATAGTCAGGATCCTCTTTTCACCATGTTCTCTGAGCCCTAGTTCAAGCCAGCAGCAAGCTGGCTGGACTTATTAGCGGAGTATTAGCCTAGTTTCATTGAGGGAAGGGTATGCACCTCTGAGTGACAAAGAAGAACCAAAGAACACCAAGGCTTCAGAAAGTAACAGGAAGCAACCTGTGAATTCCCAAAGGAATTAGGAAGAGCTCCTCCAAAAAGGTGTTGTGGCTCATAGCCCAGCTGAAGTGCCTCTAAACCAATTGCTGCAGCATGGGAAAAAAGCAAGAGGAGTGGGAAACCATGGTGCAAATATAAAATTACTAACTAATTGCTATTACAGAAACATGGTGTGATGAATTACACAACAAGAATACTGCAGCTGAGGGCTCCAAGATTTTGGAAAGAGAGAGGCAGGGAAGGAGGGGTTGGGGTGTTTTTGTTTATGTTAGGATATGGTCAGATTGTGAAGAGCTGCCTCTGAGAAACAGCCATGAATAGGTTGAGAGCTTGTGGGTAAAAATTAAGGACTGGACTAATAAAGGACACCTTGCAGTTGGGGTCTAATACAGGTTGCCTGATGAAAGACAGCATGTTGCAAAGGCTTTTTTACCTCAGCTACAAGAAACATCACACTTGCAGACACTCATCCTGATGGGGAACTTCAACAACCCAGTCTGGGAAAGCTACACAGCAGGTGTAAGCAACCCTTCTACAGTACAGACTTCTGGAGTACATTGATTATAACTTCCTGATCCAGGTATTAGGCCAACTAGAGGAGAAGCATTACTAGACCTGGTGCTCACCAATGCAGACAAACTTATTAAACAGGTTAAGATTGGAGGTAGCCTGGGTTGCAACTACCAGAGACTGGTTGAGTTAATGATCTTGATAAATATGGGCCTAATAAAGAGCAAAGTCAGGACCCCGAACTTTAGAAGAGTGAACATCCATCCATTTAAAGACCTGGTGGATGAGATCCCCTGGGACACTGTCCTTAGGGACAGAAGAACTTATCAGAGCTGGCAAGTCATTAAGAACTCTTTTCTTAGAGCACAAGAGCTTTCCATTCCCATGGGTAAGAAATCAAGCAGGGAAGGCAGGAAACCGGCATAGCTGAGCAAGGATCTGCTGGTCAAACTGAGGCGTCAGAATTAAATGCACAGGTAGTCAAAGCAGGGACATGTAGCCTAGGAAGAGTACAGGGATGCTGTCTGGAGGTGCAGGGATGGGATCAGGAAAGCCAAGGCACAGATGGAACTGAACCTGTCAAGGGAGGCAAAGAATAATGAGAAGGAATTCTATAGGTACAGTGGTCAGAAAAAGAAAGACCAAGGAGAGCGTACCCCCTCTGATGGATGAGAAGGGAGAACTAGTAACAGCAGACATGGAAAAACCTGAGGTATTCAACAACTTCTTTATCTCAGTCTTCACTGCCAGTCAGGCTTCCACAACTCTTGAGTCCCTGAACCTGTAGGCAGGGGCTGGGGGAGCAATGTCCCTCCCATTGTAAGTAAAGAGCAGATCTGAGACCACCTAATGGAAGTGAACAGCTACACGTCTATGGGGCCTGATGACATGCATCCCAGGGTCCTGAGGGAACTGGCTGATATAGTTGCCAAGCCTCTCTCCATTCTATCTGAAAAGTCATGGCAGCCATCCCTTGTGACTGGAAAAAGGGAAACTTCACTCCCATTTTGAAACAGGGTAGAAATGAAGACCCAGGGAACTACAGACTGGTGAGCCTCACCTCTGCGTCTGCCAACATCATGAAACAGATCCGGCTGGAAGCAATGATAAGCCATATGAAAGACAAGGAGGTGATCTGAGACAGCCAGCATGGCTTCACAAAGGGCAAATTGTGCTTGACCCGTCTGGTGGCCTTCTACAATGGTGTGACTGCAGCAGTCAACAAGGGAAGACCAACCAATGTAATCTAGCTGGACTTCTGGAAGGCCTTTGACACAGTCCCATATGACATCTTTATCTCTAACTGGAGAGAGATGGTTTTGAAGGGTGGACTATTTGGTGGATAAGGAATTGACTGGATTGCCACAGCCAGAGAACTGTGGTCAACAGCTCTATATTCAGGTGGACTCTGGTAAGGATCAGCGTCCCTTCGGGTTTTGTCTCAGGACTGGTGCTATTTAATGTTTTTATCAATGACATAGACAGTGGGATTTAGTGCACCCTCAGCAGGCTGTCAGACAGAACTAAGCTGAGTGGCGCAGTTCACAGAATCACAGAATCATCTAAGTTGGAAGAGACCTCCAAGATCACAAGATCACCTAGTCCAACCTCTGACCTAACGCTAACAAGTCCTCCAATAAACCATATCACTAAGCTCTACGTCTAAACATCTTTTCAAGACCTCCAGGGATGGTGACTCAACCACTTCCCTGAGCAGTCTGTTCCAACACCTAAAAACCCTTTCAGTAAAGAAGTTCTTCCTAATATCCAACCTAAACCTCCCCTGGCTCAACTTTAGCCCATTCCCCCTCGTCCTGTCACCAAGCACGCGGGAGAATAGACCAATTCCCAATTCACTACAGCCTCCTTTAAGGTACCTGTAGAATGCAGTAAGGTCGCCCCTGAGCCTTCTCTTCTCCAGGCTGAACAATCCCAGCTCCCTCAGCTGTTCCTCGTAAGCCTTGTTCTCCAGACCCCTCACCAGCTTTGTTGCCCTTCTCTGGACTCGCTCACTCGAGCACCTCCTTCTTGTAGTGAGGGGCCCAAAACTGAACACTGTACTTGAGGTGCAGCCTCACCAGAGCCGAGTACAGGGGGACGATCACATCCCTAGCCCTGCAGGCCAAACTGTTTCTTATACAAGCCAGGATGCTGTTGGCCTTCTTGTCCACCTGAGCACATTGCTGGCTCATATTCAGCCGACTATCAACCAATATTCACAGGTCCTTGATGCAAGAGAAGGAAGGGATACCATCCAGAAGGACCTGGACATGCTTGAGAAGTGGGCCCACATAAACCTAATAATGTTTAGCAAGTCTAAGTCCAAGGTGCTGCACCTGCATTGGGGCAATCCCAGACATGAGTAGAGACTGGGAGAACTCATTGAGAGCAGCCCTGCGGAGAAGGTCTTGGGGGTTCTGGTACACTGGCTGTGTTTGTGTGCAACATGCTCTAGGTGACCCTGCTTGATAGAGGGGTGGGATTACATGATTTCCAGAGGTATCTTCCAAACTCAACCATTCTGTGATTCTGTGAAAAACCCAGCATGAGCCAGAAGTATGTGCTTGTAGCCCAGAAGGCCAACTGTATCCTGGGCTCCGTTATGAGAAGAGGCCAGCAGAGCAAGGGAGGTGATTGTCCCCCTCTACTCTACCATTTTAGGGCCACGCTTGGAGTACTGAATATGAGTCTGGAGCTCCCAGCACAAGAAAGATGTGAACATGTTAGACAGGGTCCAGAGTAGGGCCGTGAAAATGTGCAGATGGCAGGAGCATCTCTACTGTGAAGAAAGATTGAGAGAGCTGAAGATGTTCAGCCTGAAAAAGAGAAGGCTCCAGGGAGACTTCTTTGCAGCCTTTCAGTACTTAAAGAGGTCTTATAAAAAAGATGGAGAAACACTTATTACATGGGCAGATAGTGATAGGACAAGGCAGAGAATTTTTAAACTAAAAGAGGGAAGATTAAGATTAGAGATTAGGAGGAAATTCTTCACTCAGAAAGTGGTGAGGCACTGGAACAAGTTTCCCAGAGAAGTTTTGGATGCCCCACCACTGCAGGTGTTCAAGGCCAGGTTGGTTGGGGCCTTGAAGGACCTGATCTAGTGGGTGGGACCCCTGCCCATGGAAGGGTGGGGGGGGGAGAGGGGTTGGAACTAGGTGGTCTTTAAGGTTCCTTTCCAACCCAAAGCATTCTATGATTCTACGAATATGGTCTGACTTCGCATCTTAAGATTGCAAGGAATGCCTAAATTTTTTACATTCTTTTAATGATATATGGCATATATACAATGACAAATTAAAGTAAAAATAAAAATAAAAATAAAAAAAGTCTAGTAACCTCCTCATTAAGATTGAATTTTGGAAGAGAAATTGTTAAATGAGACACTTGCACCTTTGTATGATGTACATTGTGGTGAAGGTAAAATGCTAAACGTTGCATGCTTGACATGCATGAATATCAACCTCAGTATTTTACAAACATGATAAAATTGCTGACATAGGAATGAATGGCTCCATGTATTTGACAGGAGCATTAATTACATATCAATTTGAATATTTGGATTTCTAGTGCCCTAGAATTTAATATTCAGTATCAGCTTTCCTAGACCTCAAAACCTGTTAATAAATCTTACATCAATCTAACTGCTGAATAATTTCATGGAAATGGGGACTGGAGAATCCCTCTGTTTCTTTAAGTGAAACAAGAGTTTTTCTGTTTCTTGCAAACAGAAGAAGAGAAAGCTAATCTTGAAAGATAGGCCCCAATCTATCTAAAAGAAAGATCTATGAGGGGTGTGTTTGTACAGCAGAGACAGTGAAAACAGCCCTTAACTTAGTGTTTGTTATGGTCAACTTTCATTCTTACTGTGTAAATCCTTATTTTATGAACTAAACCCACAACAAACAATGGGCATCATAATCTTACTCTCATCAGTAGAAATCAGATTTTAATTAAATTTTAGTCTGTAATTGATATTTCAGTAGGTACAGGCAAGTTGTTTAGAATTTCTCATAGTATTTTTCATCTTCTCCCCATTTCTTAATTATTATACTTATATTCTGCAAGGTTTTCTCACCACACTTTTTTTTTTTTTTTTTTTTTTTTTTTTTTTTTTTTTGCCTGCTTTTAATCGGTATAATTTCATTTCACAGGAGATATTATCAACTATGAAGATGATAACTGGCTATTTATCTTTCCAAAGCTGCTTCAGCAAGCTCTTGGTGAGATTTATTCACATGCCTTAAGGTCAGGACTAGTTTTACCATCAAAAAGAAAAACAAAACAGAAGAGTGAGACTTACATTACTTAGAAATTGTGCAACTTGTCAAGTATGATAGTGTGTTGTTACTTGATAATTAGTTCAAAACAAGCTTGTAGGTGCTTCAAAGAACATTTTAAATCAGACCACACTGAGGAGTCTTTGGAGATGCATCAGTAACAATTCAGTGGAAGAATAGGATGCTGTGAATGCTTGTTATTCAAGTATTTTCATTCCTTATGCGTGAGTTATATGGAAACAGTAAAAACATATTTCTTCTTTTCCCTTCCCTTTGATGTAGATAAAAATGCAAGTCAGCCAAAACACACAGTGATCTAAGAAAGGTGAAGCAAAAATCTCTGCAGACTTAAATCCAATTTCTAGGTTATCAGAGAAGGTGATAATAAAAATAACTAGGAAGAAAATCCTGATATTTCATATTTCATAACTGACATTATACTGAAAAAAAAATATATATATATATATAAGAAAATGAATTTAAGGCTAAAATTGCAACATCTTTAGGATTTTTGTTGAAAGTTTGTAAAATACCTTGTGTGCTTGATTATTGGTCAACAAATTAGACTGTGGATAACATAAGAAAACATAAGAGTAATTTTCTGTTATCATTGAGAAATCAAGAAAATACTGCAGTAAGATTCTACACAGAAATAAATTGTTTTTCAAAAATGTAAATATTTAGTACCTTTAAATGCAAAAATTATACTGCATTATTTATATCTGCATTCACTTCATACAAAAGAATTCACCATTTTTTAAGATCTATTTTTCATCAGCAATTAAGTGGGGAAAATTTTTCTTTTTGTCTTATTACCTTGAGGTATTTTATGATGTCTTATATAAATCGTTGGCTAGTAAGACTATATAAATGTAGTTTTATCAAATACTGACAATCTACCTGGCATTTTTTTGTGACATTTAAGACAAGTCTTATTTTGAATTTTTCTAGCTTACTCTGACAATTTACTGTTACAAGTTTTAACTGGAATTTAGATTCAATGAAGCATTTATGTATTTCCTCAGTAGTCATGGAGTCACAGAGTCACAGAATCACAGAATGGGTGAGGTTGAAAAGGACCTCTGGAAGTCATCTGGTCTAACCCTCTGCTCAAGCAGTGCCACCCAGAGCTGTTTTCCCAAACCGTGTCCAGACAGTTTTTGTGTATCTCCAGTGAGGGATACTCCACAACATCTCTGGAAAACCTGTTCTAGTGTTCAGCCACCCTAACAGTATAGCAGTGTTTCCTAATGTTCCGAGGGAAACTTCCTATGTTTCAGTTTGTGCCCATTTCCTCTTGTCCTCTCACTGGACACCACTGAAAATAGCCTGGCTCCATCCTCTTTGGACCTTCCCTTCATGTATTTATACACATTGATGAGATCCCCCAAGCCTCCTCTTATCTAGGCTGAACAGTCCCAGCTCTCTCAGCCCTCTCATAGCTAAGGTGCTCCAGTCCCTTCATTATCTTTGATGTCCTTCTCTGGACCCTCTCTATTAAGTCCATGTCTCTCTTGTACTGGGGAGATCAGGACTGGACACAGTACTGCAGGTGTGGCCTCACCAGTGCTGAGCAGAGGGAAAGAATCACCTTTCTTGACCTGCTTTACCTGATCAGGATATGATTACCTTTCTTTAATAACAATCATGATCAGGATACCATTAACTTTCTTTGTGGCAAGGGCATATTGCTGGCTCATGCTCAACTTTGTATCCACCAAGACTCCCAGGTCCCTTTCTGCAAACCTTCTTTCCACCTGTGTGGCACCCAGCCAGTACTGATCCATAGGTTTATTCCTCTGCAGGATCAAGTCTTTGCACTTCTTGTTGAACTGTATGAGGTTATTACCAGCCCATTTCTCCAGCCTGTTAAAGTCCTTCTGGATGGCAGCATGACCCTCTAGCATATGTCCTGTTTTATATATCATCAACAGATTTGATGAAAAGCCTCTTCCACTAGTTCTTCCAGATCAGCTGGCTTAGAGGAGACAACCACTGCAGTGTCACCCATATCTGTCTGCTGGAATATCACCCATACCAGTGATGAAGGACTGTGTCCCTTTCATACTGTACAGATGCCAGACATGGATCATTTGCTGTATTTTTTGGTAGTCCAAATTCTTTTTTTCATACTTGTTTTCAGTTTTCTTTAAGAGCCTAGAAAGGCTCTTGTAGCATTCTGATGACTACAGATCATTTCATGATACGTGAAAGTATATTATAAATACATTCCATGTAATAGAAATCTTTACTCTGTTAACACCACACTAAAACATAGTTTGATACTTGCTGTCATATTAGTATTATCAAATACAGACATTAAGAGGGGCAATATATTTTTGATGTTTTTGGTTTTCATTGTTTTTGCTCTTTTAAAGCATAACCACTCAGAAATTAATTGGAGTTGCATTAATTGGTTTTCTTTATGTTAAAATTCATGTCTATTATATGTATCCCTATATCTAATCTATATATCATCTATATCTATATCTATATCATCTATATTTATATCTATATCTATATCTAATCTCTATCTCTCTAATCTCTATCTCTATCTCTTGTTGGAACAGCTTGTTCTGGATGCCATCTCCAAGCTATTGGAAGAGAATAAGGTTATGAGGAGTAGTCAGCATGGATTCACCAGGGGAAATTGTGCTCGACCAACCTCGTTGCCTTCTATGATGTCATCACCAGCTGGGTAGATGGGGGGAGAGTGGTGGATGTCATCTACCTTGACTTTAGCAAGGCTTTCGATACTGTCTCCCATGACAGCATGCTGACTAGCATGCTGTTCTCTCCCACGACTAGCAAAGCTGAGAAAGTGTGGGATAGAGGAGTGGACAGTAAGGTGGGGGTTGAGAACTGGCTGACTGGCCAAGCTCAGAGGGTGGTGATCAGTGGCGCAGAGTCCAGCTGGAGGCCTGTGACTAGTGGGGTTCCCCAGGGGTTGGTGCTGGGTCCAGTCTTGTTCAACATCTTCATTGATGACCTTGATGAGGGAATAGCGTCTGCCCTCAGCAGGTATGCTGATGACACAAAGCTGGGAGGAGTGGCTGACATGCCAGAAGGCTGTGCTGCCATTCAGCAAGACCTGGACTGGCTGGAGAGATGGGCAGGAAGAAACCAGATGTGGTTTAATAAGAGCAAGTGTAGAGTCCTGCACCTGGGAAGGAACAACCAGACCTATCAGTACAGGCTGGGGTACGACCTGCTGGAGAGGAGCTCTGAGGAGAAGGACCTGGGGTTCCTGGTGGACAACAGGTTGGCCATGAGCCAGCAGTGTGCCCTCATGGCCAAAAGGGCCAATGGGATCCTGGCATGCATTAAAAGGAGCGTGGCCAGTAGGTCAAGGGAGGTGATCCTCCCCCTCTACTCTGCCCTGGTCAGGCCTCATCTGGAGTACTGTGTCCAGTTCTGGGCTCCCCAGTACAAAAAAGACAGGGATCTCCTGGAAACAGTCCAACGGAGGGCCACAAAAATGATACGGGACCTGGAGCATCTTCCCTCTGAAGAAAGGCTGAGAGACCTGGGTCTGTTCAGCCTGGAGAAAAGAAGACTGAGAAGGGATCTCATCAAGGTGTATAAATACCTGAGGTGTGGAAGACAGAGGGATTTGGCCAACCTCTTTTCAGTGGCTTGTGGGGACAGGACAAGGGGTAATGGCCACAAGATAGAGCACAGGAAGTTCTGCACCAACATGCAAAAGAACTTCTTCACGGTGAGGGTGACAGAGCACTGGAACAGGCTGCCCAGGGAGGTTGTGGAGTCTCCTTCTCTGGAGATATTCAAGGCCCATCTGAAAACCTACCTGGGCAGCCTGCTCTAAGGAACCTGCTTTGGCAGGGGGGTTGGACCCAATGATCTTTCAAGGTCCCTTCCAATCCCAACAATTCTGTGATTCTCTGATCTCTATTTCTATATCTCTACCTATCTATCTATTTATATCTATATCATCGAATCTATACATATATAATTTATATCTATATCTATCCATATTTGTGTCTAAATCTATCCATATATCCTATATGTATAGATATTTATCTATATCTATATAATCTTTATCTATATATATATAGATCTATCTAGTTGGATAGATCTATACATAGATAGCTAGATAAGTAGATAGGTAGATAGGTAAGTAGATAGATAGATAGACGGATAGAAAGATAGATAAGGGTAAATTGTGTTTATGCCAAGAACAACTCTGTGAATTTAATAAATATTTCATACAAACAGGGGCCCTTTCTGTTTTAAATAGTGTTTTAGAAATATATACATTTATATTTGGTTGTGGAGTGCCTGAAGTGGCTCAGCAAATAGTTGAATATCATATTGTCACAAATTTTATACAAAAATAAATTCACAAAATCAATCTTTTTACTGTCTTCCTTCTACTTCTTTATAAAACAGTGTGAACTTGTTAACTTTAAAAATAATCATACTGGTTTTATGAAGGACAGAGATATTAAAAAGCTTGAAATTGGAATGTATTTTATCAGAAGTGACATTATATCAGGAGCTGTTAACTTCTAACACAGAGCTAATCTATGATCTAAAAGTAAAGGAGAAATTACATAATAATAACTATATCAAAAACTATGCACAAAGAGGAATCAAAAGGTGAAAAATCATGTTCTCAATAACTAGAACAAATACAATATAGACTCCCAAATAACATCAAAAATATGTTCTCTTGGCTGACTATAAAGAAAAGTGGAAAAAAAAAGAAAAAGTATAAACTTGCTATTTAGAAAAATGGTAGTGGAATCAGTAGCATCCTTTTAAAAAGTTCTCATTCATAACTGCATTACAGTGCACAGATGCTCTATGGAATTTTTGAGCTATACTAAATATGGAAAGGAATTTCAGGTGTTTGGAGCAGATAAAAAGCTTTGAGATACTGTTTTGAAAGGAACGTGGAAGAGATAATATGAAGAGGAAAACTCTCAAATAAAGACAATTTTAGAAACATGAACACCAGGAATAAAATAAAACTGAATAATAAGTAAATAAGTAAATAAATAAATAAAACCAATTATTATCATTTAATGACAACTGAAGATAAGTAACTGGGGTTCACAGGAAAATAGAAATATATCCATGGTCAGATTTTATCCTGTAGAACAAATTCAGTTTTATGATAAATAAACTGTTAACACTGGTGTGACTTAAAACACAACACAGAATAAAGTATTTCTGCATGTCCTGAAAATACAGAATAGGATGTATTCATCCTAATAGATGTGTTACTGATTAGTGATCCTTATCAGATGATTGTATAAAGGTAATAATTTACTGAACAGAGGATACAAGCTATGATGTACAGCTTTCTTCAGACAGGCAAACCAAACGTGAAAGAGCCAAATTTAAAAAGAAATCTGTGTGCTTGGAATGGTGGGACATAAAATATTAACAAGATGTCCACTAAATTATTAAAGGTAGAAAGGAATAATTTGTTAGATATTTCCAGTTAATTTTGTTCTTGGTAATTTTTGTAATTTCATCAAAAGTGCAAACAAGATGAAATGGAATGAAATGTATTGTGCTATTTCTTCCTGTTTATAAAGCCTTACCTTTAATGATTTTACAGAGACTGACTATGCTGCAGACACTGTAGAAGACGATAAATATTGGCCTAAAAAGGCCACCAAACAGTTTTCATATGAAACAAACATTTCTACCTCAGTAGTTTCCTCTAAAGATGTGTGAATAAATTCTAAATTTATCTTTTCAAAGCGTTAAATGATACAGTCTTTATGTGATATTTGGATTGTCATAAAATGCTTAATGAATGAATCTATGATGATGAATTAACATTAAATTAATGCCAAAATGTGTGTTTTCTCTGGTATTGTTACCTGTGAGCAAAGGAAATACTGTTGTCTTTAATATGATCTTTGAGGAGATTTGATCTTTGCAGAATTCCCAGGATGGAGTGAACTGGCATGCCCTGAAAACCTCCTGGATGAGGTGTTTAACAAAATTTGGATACATCTGTGTCTCTAAGAATATAGAAAGTTCCTTTGGTAACTTAAGTGAAAACAACATTCAGACATCTCAATAAGATTATTGAAACATCTAGAAAAATATATATATTTTTAATAGAGGAGGGAATTAAGGCTAGGTTTTGAATGGTATGCCTTTTTTCGTCATCTAGTAACAAGCTGCAGGTGAATGTGAGGAAACTGAAAACTTTGCTCTATGTCTTAGTGACATACTAAGAAGAAGGAGAAACAAATCTCTTCAGAACTTGAACCAGAAAGTGAATTTTACACTGTGAAAGAGGAAGAAAATGTGGATAAATATTATGAATAATCACAGAATCACAGCATCACAGAACAACTGAGGTTAGAAGGGACTTCTTCATATCATCTAGTCCAAACCCCTGTTCAAGCAGATGAGAGATGTTTGGTCAAGACTATGTCCAGTCTGGTGTTGACTGCTTCCATAGATAATAATTTCCATAGACTCCACAACTTCTCTGAGCAACCTATTCTAGTGTTTGAGCATCCTCACAGTAAAAATAAATAAATAAATAAATAAATAGAATATAATAATAATAATAACAATAATAATAATAATAATAAAATACTGGGTTCAGTTGTGTTGCTCTGTGTGTTTTAGTTTGTACCTATTGCCTCCTGTCCTGTCAGTGGCCACCAAAAGGAAAAGTATCAGTGGAATATTTGGTAAGACCTAGAACTTCTTGAGGTGAATTATCAGAAGTAAGAAATAATTTATTTGACAGAAACAGGTCATTGTATAATAATGACTCTACAGAATAGGTAAGGTAGTGTGTCCATCAGTGTATTAAAGAATTGAATTCCTACACATATATATATTCAGTGTCTGATTCTATATAAACAATAAATATCTTTTGGGTTAGGTCTAGCCATTTCCTTCACAGAACGAACTTGCTCAAGACAGAGAACAGAAGAACAGGAAAAAAAAGGAGAGAATTTAATCAGAGCCAACTAAAAATAAATTGAGTTGTTAAGAGATCTGTTATGAGCATGGTGTGAAAGACACCTCTCTCGCATAGAGCCATAAAGAGGACTGCGATTTGCATTAGAAAAATATAGTTTACTTTCTTACACTTATTACTGCTGTTGGCATAAAGCCTCTTTTGTAGTAATCATTTTGCTTTACATGATAAATGGTCTTAAGTTTGATTTCAGGTATGGAAATCAGTCTCTAGAACAATGTGCAGTATTTGGGGAAAAAAAAAAAAAAAAAAAAAAAAAAAAAAAAAAAAAAAAAAAAAACTGAATTGACCTGTATTTAAGATGGACTTCTTTATTTTTAGGCCCTCATATGTGCAGAAATATACTCTAATGGAATAAATATTTATAGTAAATGTTTCTTGAAAGAAATGAAAGAAGACAAGAGGATTACAATTCCACAATGTACATCAATGTACATCAATTGTCATCTATTTTTAAAGTACTTCTACGTTGCCATTTTTATCTATGGTATAGTGGTATGGCAACATTTACTTATGATGAAAGGACGAAAGAAAATAGTAAGGTTTCTATTTCTGACAAGGCTACATTACCAGGTCTCCACTACAACCTAAAGTGTCTGTGTTGGTTTTACCTTGCTACACAGATGAACTCCACCACAACCACTCTCTCCCTTCCCCTCCTCAAAGAAAAAAATGGGAGAAAGTACAATGGAAAGGGCTCAAGGGTTGTGATAAGGACAGAGAGATGACTCAGTAGTTACCATCATGGGCAAAACAGACACAGCTTAGAGACATTAATAAAATTTATTGCCTTTTACTAACAGACTCGAGCAGTGAGAAAATAAAAGCAATAATACCTTCCCCTCTCCTCCCCAACCACCCTTCTCTACCTCCTTGTGGTGGTTTTACTCAGGCAGGCAGCTGAGCTCCACCACATCTACTTTCTCACTCCTCTTCCTCAAAGAGAAAGGGGGAGAAAATATGATGAAAAAGGCTCAAGGGTTGAGATATGGACAGGGAGCGATCAATCAACAATTATCATAATGGGAAAAACAGAATAAGAGTAGGGAGACAATAAGATTTATTGCCTATTACTAACAAGCTAGAGAAGTGAGAAACAAAGGAAAGAAACCAAAAACCCAAACCAAAAACACTTTCCCACCATCCACCCTCTTCCACCTCCTCCCCCCTGAGTGGTGCAGGGGAATGGGGGAATAGGGGTTATGATCAGTAGTACTTCAGATAGTACTTCATCTCTGCCACTCCTTCATGGTCACTCTCTGCCCCTGCTCCAATGTAGGTGTCTCCCATGGGACACCATCCATCCCAAACTGATCATGCATGGGCTTCACACAGGCAAAAGCTCTTCAAGAACTGCTCCCACATGGCTCCATACCATGGGGTCCATCTGTCAGGAGTAAACTGCTCCAGCATAGGTCCCACACGGGTGGCAGCTCCCCCCCAGACCCCCTGCTCCTGCGTGGGCTCCTCTCCGCAGGCTGCAGCTCCAGCCCGGGGCCTGCTCCTGCGGGGGCTCTCCATGGGCTGCAGCCTCCTCCAGGCCACATCCACCTGCTCCACCAGGGGCTCCTCCATGGGCTGCAGTGTGGAGATCTACTCCATGTGGGACCCATGAGCTGCAGGGGGAAAGATTGCTCCACAGGCCACAGGGGAACTTCTTTCTGGCACCTAGAGCACCTTCTGCCCTCTGTCTTCTTCACTGACCTTGGTGTCTGCAGGGCTGTTTCTCTCACATTTTCTCACTCCTGTCTTCCAGTTGCTGTTGAACAGCACTTTTTTTTTTTTTTTTTTTTTTTTTTTTCCTTAAATATGCTCCCACAAAGGCACAACCAGTGTCACTCATTGGCTAGTCTCCGGCCAGCAGCACACTTTTAAATACAGCAAAACAGTTAGAAATATCACATCTCATTAAGATTTCATCTAGATCACTGTTTAAAGTATACCTGTGTAGGTATTACATATATGCAGATTTAGGAAAGACAGGTGTACCATATTTCACATTTCAAACTATCACTTACAGAATTAGTAGCTTTATGACAGTATTTATGAGCAGTTTAATTCTGAAGGCCAAAAGTCAAAACCCAGCCAAATCAAAATAAACAAAAACAAAACAAAAACAAACAACAAAAATGAAACAAGCAAGCAAACATAAAACCTTATTAATTCATTAGGGACAATGTTTTATTGGACAAAAAAAAAAAAAAAAAAAAAAAAAAAAAAAAAGTGAAATTCTGTAACCTAAACTTTTATACATACAAACTGGTAAATCCATAGCCACCCTGTTAAACAGAAATGTCTATCATGCAACACTTCAATTTTTAGCCACATAGACATTAATACAATGATAAAACCATCAAAACCCACCAATATCTTGCTAGACAACTTTGACCTTTCATAAACAGTGCTATCATTTCCTAAATTATATTATCAGGATTTTGAGCAAAAATCAGTAATAAAGCCTATATTTTACATATGTATCCTTGGATTTGTATAAGCAGGTGGGTTATGGTCATTAAAAGTGGAGAAAAAATACTCATATCATTAGGATATTAGTTGATTTTAAGTGGAATTTAAATGCTTAGGACCAAATTATACTAAACTGCAAAAGTGATGCTCGAATATTTGCATACAATGAAGCAGTTTTCAGGTGCCTGCTATTGGATCATGCTGCAGGAGCACACTTACACAAGAAGCATTGAACAATGATAGATATAGGGCACAAGGAATAAAGGAGGTTTAAGAATTCCACAGGTGTCAATTTAGGGTCTTAACAGATATAAACAAGAGAATGGTTTTTATATTAATGGAGTGGTTTCAAATAGCAAATAAATCCAGTTCCTCTCCTGGAATTGTTTAGAGTCAGGAAATGCATTTGTGTTTATAAGAGCCTTCAATAAATCATTTATTTTTAATTTACCTCATGAGACTGAAACAGTAAAACTGAATACCTTCTGCCATCATACTAATTCCAAATATGCTTTTCTTCAAACAAATCTCTTCTTTTGCTAGTCTCCTCATTTTCCAGAACATTCTTATTTTGGTAATGTGTAACTAGAGGCTACTGCAATTATTTAAATTAATTTTAATAAGGCCATGTTTTACCCTTTCTGTATATGAATGAGTCCATATTAGGATAACTTTGCCATCTAATAGTTTAAGTTTCTTTCAAGTCTGTCTTCTGACCATTAATATGGTGTTATGTTGAGTCAAGATTAAATAAGAAAGTAAAAACTCTACCTTTCTAGAAAGATTGAAGTACATTTTTGTGTCTATAATAGTCTTTAATACAGTATGGAAGACCAGGCCTTTTTGTTTGTTTGTCTGTGTTTTGTTTTGATTTGATTTGATTTTGTTTTATTAGAAAGACTTCTAAATGAAACAACAGAGTAGCAGAAGAAATAGTGTGTGGTATGATCTTAGGTGAAGTGTGTATAAATACATAAATCACAGCTTATATTTCTGAGCCTTGGTGCCTACTTATGACCTCTTAAAGACAGTGAGAAACATGTTGACTTCAATTTGTGAAATAAATTACAGTGAGGGGTACTTCAAATATCCAGACTTCTGGCATTTTAATATACTCTGAGAAATAAAAGACAAAACAGCTGCCAATTAAAAGCCTCCTGCAAAATAATGAGCACTGAAGTGTGTTACAGGAGGATATGAGATTTATGTACTAGTATGACTGGCAACATTTTCAGCCAAAAGCAGTTTATATATGATATCAGTACATGGAGCTGAAGAATTATAAAGGACGCCCAACTTTTTTCCTTTACCTTCTCTAAACCCTTTTTTTGACAAAATCCTCTGCTTTGTTCCACCATCACAAATATTTCACTCGCAATAGTTTTAACATTAATTCACAGTTTACAAGCCACTTACTTGTGACATTGCCCTATAACAAACTAAATCTATACATTCTGTTCTTAAATGTAAAGAAACTCATGAAAATCTCCATAATGTGTTTGGAGGTTTGTTGAACCTTCAGGACATGTTACGAGCACAACAATTTCAAGCTACCGCATCTGCTTGCAACTCTAGATCTCTGACACATGCTGCTGAAATAGTGACACAAATATAACTATCCATGGCAACAAAGACACAAGCATGTCTTTTAGCAAGGTCAGAACTCCCTTGCTCACAAGAGTGATAACATGGCCATAAACTGCACAGATTTTACATGTGCCTAGGAAAAAAATTTAAGGAACTATCTTTTTGACTGCAGAGCATTTGTAGGACATGCGGGTTCATTTGGCCCATCTTCTGCCATGGACAAGATGTGACATGGGCAAATTCATGCATGAACATTCACCAGATGAAGTGCCCTAGCAGTACAGAGCTGCTGTGTGAAACTCTTGCCCCATGAGTTGGCATCTGGCTACCAAGGAACTTCCCCTGCTGCTTTGGTTCATGGCAACCCTGCACAGTGAGCCACTCTTCCTCTGGCCCCTCAGGAGGCGTAAAGTATGCTGGCCTTGATCATAGGTGATTCTTTTTACTTTTCCTATAGAGCACAAATGCCTTTTTTTTTTTTTTTTTTTTTTTTTTCTTCCCATCAGGCAACAAAAGGAAGTAGTGTGAACCTTTACACATCAATCCATGTATGGCTGAACTCTAGGAGTTCCTCATAATGCTTTGCAGTCCTCTTGGGCTTTGAAAACAGCATGAAAGTGTTAGAAATAGTGGTGGAAGGGACAATTCTCTGCAAGGTCACAGAACTGATCTAGTTGTTATTGATATTTTTTTCCTCTTACAATCACCCTCTAATAGAATAAAATCCCTGCCATTTATCCCCCTCTGTGAATCCTAACTCTGTCACAATCTGAAAATGATTTTCTTCCCACAATAGATAGTGCTATGTCTGAGCAGTAGTTAGCAGATACTGTCAATGCCAAGCAACAGGCAACTTTGATAAGTAGATTATTGACATACTAGATGGTAATTTCTCAGCTGGAACAGTTGTTCTTTTCATGTCAATACACGCTTGGAAAGTTTGTAATTCATGGATATGCAATCAATAAGTGATATAACATTAAGAAGAGACCTTCTGTCCACACGTTCACACATATACTCTCGTGATCTGTTTTAATGCTGAATTGGTATATTTAAAAATGAATATACAAGCAAACCATATATTACACTTAACATTAATAATAAATATGCATACTAGAAACAATAGAAAGGAACAAACATTATACTGGGGAGTTTTAAACCTTAGAGATTACTGCTGCATTAATACAAACATAAATAAGTACATTGATCACTTATCTCAATTACATATAAACAGCCATAATATTTGTGGATTTACCTTTCAAAGCATTTGAGCTACAGTAGTGATGAAAAAAACATTGTGTCTTCTTTTTGCACTGTAGACTTCTAGAACTTCATGATGTCTAAACCAATTTATATTAATAAAAATGCTTTGAACTCAGAATTTACATGTCAGGTTGTAACACAATGAATTTTTACTGTCAAGTTGTAATCCTCTAAATTAGGAGGTGCCTTATAACTGAAATGCTGACACAGACATCTAATTGTAGAGAGGTTTGGCAGGGGCTGCTATGCTAGCATTATATTAACAACTTTTGCATGTGAATGTTTTTCGTTAAGGTTATGCTTATATCACATACATGCAGATTATAGGCTGCAGAACAGCAGCTGTGTAAAATCAGTCAAATTAGAACACACAGTATATATAAACAATCACATATTAAATAGATTAAGTGAGTGTCCTTCAAAGCTTTTTCATTTAAAAATTATATTTTGCAAATACTTTATAGTTATATGTTTAAAAATAAAAGATCTAGCTTATGAAATGGTTGTTGGTATACCACTAATAACAAAGGAAAAATAAAAATAGATATTCTCTTCTAACTAAATATTGAATTAACTCACCTAGTTGCCCGAAATGCAAGTAAATATTATAGAATGCAGATCTAATTTCTGTAGTGTTCCAACCCCCCAAGCAGTGCAGATGTTATGCAAATAGTTTTATGTTTTGTGTGATATTTTTTTTCAAAATCTAAATGAATATCAACACATACACATGAAATCCACTGAATTTCCCTATGCCTGGTGACTAGAACAACTGATTGTTTAACAAGATAAATTTATTTCTAAATTTACTTATTTGTTTGAACCTAAGTGTATATTCTTCTACATATTGTAGTTAATCCCTGTGTTCAACATCCACATATAATTATGAATGAACATGACTGAGGTTTATTTGCATACTTCCTAACCCATCTCTTTTCTAAAAACACCTACCATCATTTGCTATTTGTAGCTACCTTTTCTTTTGTGTGATTCATCAGCACACTGGATCACAGGAACGCATCTTTAATAGTGGTATGTAAAATGTCATTAGCTGAAATTTCATGCAGGAAATTCTGAGACAATTTTTGTGTATCCTTGACATAAGACATATTAAACATCAATTAAATCTCTTAGTAATATCACTGGTTTTAAAAAGAGCAGCTTTGTGACAAAGGAGTTCTTTTATTTGGCAACTCCATCAAAATTATTTTGTCCTTGAGTTATTTTTTTATATAGAATTATTTGTTTGAGGATTCTTTTAAGTACAAAGTTAAAACCTCTTCCCCACCCCCCCCCCCGCCCTTTGGATGACAAACATGAATTAAAAACCAACAAACAAACAAACAAGAAAGCAATAAAATACAGTCAGTTAGATTTTGTGTTCCTTCTCTGTCTTAGTTTATATTTCTTACACAAGATGATCAAGGGTAGAGATTAAGATCCTGTAACATACTACCTACTGTTTCTGTGGTAAGGAGGATCCTCGCACAGCAGATTGCATGTGTATGTTCAGATATTTTTTCTGAATCTGTGTAGAGAATTGAACAAAAATGTGAGCTATTGCTAACCATTATTATAGTTCAAAAATACTTTGATCTATGAGGAATGTTCTTATTAAGAAACAACTTAGGAATTGACAATTACTGGAAAGAAGCATGAATAAACTGTGTCAGAGAATGTAGAAGATTGCCACTTTTCTTATTTTTTTTTAATGATTTTGGTAGAAGATCACACTTTCTTAAGAAAAAATATATGTATGTAGCTGAGATAGAAACAGCATTTCCTTTTACCAGGGGAAATACAGGACAGAGCAGGTGAAGTTGTTATGCCTTTATCAATTGTTTAAACATTTGCTTCCTGATCTCCGTAAGTAACTTTCAATTAGTTAAATAAATGAATACACAAAGCACTTTCTTCAAAAGTCCACCTTAGAAAAAGAGTAAAAATAAAAATTAAAAAATAAAATAAGGTTGAACCCAGCAAATAATTAAATATTTCAGTTAGGGGTTTGGACTACCCTCTCTGTTCTCATACTTTCAATGCTGGGGCTCTACCTGCAGAACTGTAGGATGTTTTCCTTGGTTGTAATTGCAGTGGATTTAAAACATCTTTTGTTTAACAAAGTAAGAGGTTAAGATATGAAAAAAAAAAAAAAAAAAAAAAAAAAAAAAAAAAAAAAAAAAA
>CM021766.1:101868247-101882419 GCA_011076525.1 Nettapus auritus | reverse complement strand
AAAAAAAAAAAAAAAAAAAAAAAAAAAAAAAAAAAAAAAAACACTCACAAAAGTTTATTGCTCTGAGAATACTGAAATGCCAATTTGATTTCACCTCTGCCACCTGGAGGAAGCAGAGCTCAGTTTCTCATCTTAATGCCTGTTGCTACATTTTTTTACATGTCACTACATTTTTTTATATGACAGTACACTGGCAAGATGAAGCATAGTTAAGGCAAGTTCCTGAAAAAGAAGACTCTGTTCTTTCTTGTCTGTGTTTTTTATTATTATTATTATTATTATTATTTATTTAGCCCATACTTTTTCCTTTCCTTTTCTTTTTCTTTTTATTCATTTACAAGAAATAAAGAATTAATATTTCAAGAGGCCCAGTATCTTGATAAAAAGTGCTTTTGCAAGGTTCTGTAATTATACTATTACTGTAATTATACTATTTTAATTGTGTATTCTTCTATTCTACAAGCAAATTGTTAAATTTATGGATCATATATGTAGATTTCTAAAAACTTTTTTTTTTTTTATTTTAATTAAAGAAAAATTACTGCTTTTCTAAATAAGACAATCTTTATGTGTTCTGGAAACAGGCCACTTGATTCAAAAAGAAGACAAATAAATTAACTGAATTTAAAACGTTAGTGGTTATTCCCATTAAAATATCACTGTGATGTTTTCTCAACTGTGCAGCATAAATAGTCAGTTGTATAGCCAAGATTCAGGAGTGCTTTTATTTGATCATTTTATGGCCTCATAATAAAATGAAGATCATTTATAAGGAAAATGAATCTTTTCTGTCCCTCAAAAGTTGTATTAAACAACATTTGGATATCACTGCAGAGTACTGCTATATTACCTTCATAAGTGAATAAAACTGTTCCCACCTGAAGAGTAACAGTAGACTGGGATGAGCCAAATGAGTTAAAATATATGTATGTACAAGTATATACATATGTGTGTATAAACATATAAATTTATGAAAATATGCACATATATTTACTTTTGCATGTATGAGTTTACCTATATTGTGAAACTAATATCTTTTTGTCTTGCAGGAAAATCAAATGCTTGGATCCAGTGAAGGTATTATTTCACAAAAATAAATAAATAAATAAATAAAAGTGCGTTAGCATGATTTAGTGAGGCTTCTTTTTTGCGTAATGACAGAAAAAAAATAAAAATGTTTCCTTTAAATATAATATTTCAATTCAATGCAGGAGAGGATTTAGTTAAAACAGAGTTTGTAGTTTGACACTGATTTATGAGGTGAAGTTTAATTATCTTTTCTTGTTGCTGTTTGGATTGTCTTTTTATCTTCTAGTGATCAGATACATTTTTAAAATATTTTGTTTAGTTTTGGCAGAAAATTAAGTCCTCTGAGGATTAGTGGTGTGCTACACCCTGAATTAACTGCCAAAGATGCAATAATTTTTCCCTTCTGTTTAATTGTATTGTGGAAGCAATCTGTCATGCAGCAAAAGCAATTACATTTTTGTTTTTATCCTATTTTCTTACTATTTTTGTTAATATCAAAAGGCATATAGTAATTGAAAAGATGCTCCCTCCCAAGCACATTTTCTCTTGATAAGAGTGAGGAAGCAAAATAAATCCATCAGTAATGAAATAAGTCTGTATTTTGATAGTATAGTGTAGAAAAAAACTAATGGAAATTCACAACCACCTCATCAAAAATATTCTATCAAAACATTTGTAACAGGTTTTGACTACAAAAATAAATAAATAATTAAATTAGAAAGACGTCTGCTCTCCACAGAAAATTGCATCTACTCAACAAAAACAAAACACCTGAATGTCAAAAATACTCAGCTGAAATATTTTTATACACATCTGCTGATAATAATGCCCCACGGGCATTCAAAAGTCTCATGCCATTGCTCTTAGTAGGTTTGGTTCATTAGCAAAGATTTTTCCCCTTGATGCACTTCTGGCCAATATGTAACATGACTATTTTTTTAATGTACTGATTTTTCAGCTCCTAGGGGACAAATATATATCTACTTGGGAAAAAAACAAAGAAAAAAAAAAAAAAAGAAAAATTATTATTGAATATGTTTATAAATAAATAAATAAATAAATAAATAAGTAAACCAGCAATTTCTGCAATGGAAATATTTTACATAAAATCAACCTGTTTTTCTGGATGTTCTCATAACCTTGAAATTTAAAACGTCAAGCGCTACAGAGAAGGACACCAGCCAACCATCTAACCAACAGGTCAGTATTCCAGCCCCAACTGTTCTGTTTTACGGAATATGCTTTCTGTTTCAACAATAATTACAATGTGGCTGTCCACTCATTTGAAACAAACACACACAAATGCCTTAGTCCTTTGAATATTGCATCTAAATATACTGAAATAAAACTGTCTTCCCTCTTTTATACTGTGCTTTGTCTAATACACTCTATTCTTATTCATCTCTCAAACCAGATTCAGAATTATTTTTAAATTACAAGTAAGTGATGCTCTGAAATTTCTAAGGCTCCAGAAAAGGTGTATATGAGAAGAAATGGGTATTTTTGCAGATCACATACAGTGACTTGGTCTCACCAAATTCAATATTAAATAAGGTATGTTTTTATAAGCCTAATTTTATCCTGCTATCATTGATGAAAACTAAAGGAGGTGCTTCAGTGGATAATTTTGAATTTCTTATAGATGTGCATGGTGAAATTATTTTCTAGATAATGACCTTACCAAATAAATTACATTCAATTTGGGGAAGACCAGATATTAAACACTGAAATAAACTAAATGAAATCCAACCAATCCTGACTATACTTTAATCATATATCTTGTAATTTTATCAATGTTGTTGTGAACAAATTTTCATCTACAAAGATTGCAGCAGCAAGAATTTATTAATTTTAGTGGGATACATTTGTATTCTCTACATAGAATTTACTACAGGATTTTAAAAGCATTAGAATTCATGAAATTGAAAGAAAGGTAAGTAAATAAACAGTCTGCTTTCTAAATATCTTGAACAACAAACATATTCTAAAACACATTTACTAGTGTCCAGATAAAGAGAGAAACTCTACATTAACCATTAAAATTTAATTAGTAACAACACAGTCATACTTCATAACTCTCCATGTTAACGCAATACAATGGCTTTTGTTGATGTCTCATTATATTGCTCATCAAATTATAAATTTAATATATTTTCTTACATTTTGTATGAATTATTTCAAAGTACTTTGGATAGTTATAATTATTATTATTTACTGTGAGATTGTTTGGAAAATCTTCTGATATATTTACCAATCATTAGCTAGACTTTATAATTTTCCAGAATAAGATACTGAACATTTTTTAATTACTCATTCAGCACTTATTAAGTAAAATATTGCACAAGTTACCATTATTGATATTTTTCCCATTAATGGAATACTTTTTCATTCAAATTAATATTAAATAACTTTCTTTAAGTCTCTTTTGTTTGAGTCTTGAGCCTAATAGGCTGAAATTAAATTCTGTAAGGCAGAAAAGAGGGTGTCTGGCTGGTGGGAACACAAGCACCATGGTGTGGGTTGTGCAGTGTGGCAGCATTCATTAAGACTCACATTCTGGCACCTCAGGTTTCCACTTCCATGTTCAGGGAAGCCAATTGTAATACATTTTATATTCAGGATGAGTATCTAAATCAGTGCACAGCACAACCAGCTGCATTGTGTACAGTACAATTCACCTGCATCAGCTTAAAGAAGTTTCAGCAAAAGTCATTTTAACTGTTTCCTTAAAAAGTTAGGAAAAAGAATTGCTTGAAAAGTCTCCAACCCCATGCTGCCATGATGCAGTTTTGATTAAAAGCTCCAATAAGGTCATTGTTTCATGAAGAAGCTGCTGCTGCTTTGGGGTCAGCAAGCCTAGGTAGTTCCAGGTGCCTCCTGTTCCAGAGGAGGGCAAATGTTCCAGACCACCTGGCCTGTGCCTGAGATGGGTCATATCTGAGGATTGGCAGCCCTCTGCAATCTTGGGAAGATAAATTGAAAGGGAAACTTGGGAATATTCAAAAGAGAAAAGTGAGTGAAAAACAGGGCCTGAAGCAGGTTATGGAGGGCTCTTAGTTTGGGTACTAACTAGTAGATTGGAGTGCTGTTACACACTTGAAAAATAAAATAATAATAATAATTTAAAAATACCATAGAGCTTAATGTTGAATCTGCTGTAATTACAAGAGCAGAACTGACCTTGTCTGAAACTAGAAATCAGTTCTGTGTCTACCCAAATAATACAGAAATCATCTGGCAGTCTCAGGTGCTTGAGACAGAGCTACAGAATGATAACTGCATTCTTCATTGGAAAGGTTTTCATTTCACCCCATCTTTGATGTAGAGATGATGAAAAGAGGGAAAAGAAAGGTAAAAGACAAATGTACCTACATAGACTGATGCAAGTATGCATGAAAGACAGTCCTACAGAGCATACAAAATATAGTGCTAAAGCAGAGCTCCATGAGTTAATGAGAGTGTCAGCAGTGGTTAATGCATTGCTCTGCATGGGAAAGGAGTCAGGACTTATCTTGCTGTGGTAAGGAAACTGTAATTTTAAATTGTCTCTGATATCAACATGCAACAACTGTGAGCAAATATTGGATTCATAATGACAATCACTGCATTTTAATTAGTGAATGTTACATTGCACACATTAGACAGTACACTTGCAAGTACGTTTCAATTTTTTAAATGCTGAAAATAAAATAATTATAGACTGAGCATGAAAAATCTTTTTTTTTTTTTCCTCAAAAGCATGCAAAAATCAAAGGAATTTATCACTTTATTGAAGTAAATAGAAATTTTATTTAAAACAAACAAACAATCAAGTAGAGCTGGAAAAGTCATATCATGACAGAGAGGCTTTCCTTCTGTTTGTCTTCTCCCTTTTCCTCAACTTCTTGCTCAGATAGTTGCAATAGCAAGGCAATTTGAATGACATAATCTGACCTGTGTACAACACTCAAACTATGAGCTGCATTGATGAATAATCAGATTTTTTTTTCTTATAATGTCCACTCTGTAGTCTTAGATTAAGCACTGTTCTGAAAATTGAATATCTTTGCAATCATTTTAATACAGAGCAGAACAAAATAATGCTGAAAGACGCTTACATTTAAATAAATTAGAACAAGCAAGTGAATTCCAGAAGTTGAGGTAGAGGGTGAATTGTGGGAATGAAGCAACTTTATCTAAAAAGGGTTCAAAACATGTTTTATCTGTGAATTCATGACAGGTGAACAGAAAATCAGCAATAAAGGAATAGATGAGGCTTGCATTTTCAAACAGTAACCAAACCTTTGTAAGCGCAGATCTACTGCATAGTCCCTATTTACTGGAGTCTAAACTTTTGTAGGTAAATGTAAGTGTTTTGTGCAAGAATGTGTGCACAGTGAAGAAATTCTTTATTCCTTCAGAGCAAGGCTTCTTCAATATAAGTCATTGTCAATACAAGGTAATTGTCTGTGTAGAGAGAGAAAAACAAAATAAAACAAAACAAGCACCAAAAATAAATCATTGTCCACTGTAATCTTTAGCTCTTGCTCCAAAATGAAGGTTATTCTAATGTGAAATAAGTGTTTCTTCATTCTTGGAATTAAGATATTTTAAGGCAATAAACATTCATAAACAAGCTCCTGGAATTCTTACCATATAGTTCACAAAGTGTTTTATTCAGATCTCTAAATTAAGTGTTTAAGTGTTTAAGAAAATACTTTCTTGTGTGTGTTGGACAGTTTTCACATTTTTTTACATTTGATAAATTTATAACAAAACAGCCAGTCTTTCAATAATGTGGCAGAGATTAAAACAAAACAAAACAATTGTAAATAACTATGATCACTGAACATTCTCATTTCTGGAATACACAATGTATTCAACATTTGAAAATTAAGGTTTCTTTAGTTCACTATGGTTGTTCTGCATGTTGTTGGTGTGCTCTAGTGAATGTAAAGTTTTAGTTAAGTAAAAGGTCATGTTGTACCATGCAGTGCAAAAAGCTTGAATGTATCAAAAATTGGGATTTTTAAAGAATTATTACTCAATCATCTAAAAAGGTTAGTAAATCATATTTGTCATTTTATAATTATTTTGCAATTCTCCTAGCAGACATGTTACTTCCCTTGGTAGAGATTGTATGAAGATTTCATTACAAATAGGAGCCTTCAGGGAAGGATATTGCTTAATGAAATTAATCATTATACAGGTTTATTCTTTATTTTTTAATAAAACAGTTTACTTTATAATATATTCCATCTAGAGATAATGCCTTACTGAAGATATGCTGTTTCAACAATCAGCAAAGTATGTGAGAAAGGGAGCAGAATAGAAGAATGGGAGAGAGGGAGGGAAAGAGAAAGGAAAGAAGGGGGAGAAGAAGAAAGGACTTCTTTTCAATCCTTTCCATCCCCCCAGCATGCACTTCCCCCCATTCCAACTACAACATTTGACCTCAGCAAACCAATGTTGATCAAGTGATAGATGGAAGATGCATAAGTGCAAAGAGTGAAGACATATCCTACAGTGTAACAGGTTTGGGATATTTTTGAGCTGTCTTTATTGTGTCCCATGGGTGTTAATGCAATTAGATTATCAATAGAGAGGCTGGACTCAATATGCATGAATTGGATTTTCACTCCTGTTCCTATTTTCTCCCCTAGTTTTCAGGCTGATGTTTCTATGCAGAAGTCTTACAGTATTTATTTATTTATTTATTTATTTTCAGAATCAGTGAATCATTGTTTCACTTTTCTCACCTTCAGAGTGTAAGGCTAGAACTTTTCCCTCCCCTCCCCTCCCCTCTCCTCTTTTCCCTTTCCTTCCCTCCTTCCCAACAGTTTTGTACCTTGATGCTTATAAAAAGATTAAAAAGGCCTTAATTACATTATAAGAATATTTGTTCTACCTGTGTTATAGTATTAACCTATATCACAGTGATCCTCAGCACTGTTATTAAGAAGAAATTCATTACCTCCATTTACTGAAAATGAAACTTCAAATGACAAAGAGGTTAAAAGACTTATCAGCAATTTTAAGAGAAATCTGTGGCATAGTCAGGATTGTTGCCTAAAACTTATGGTTCTTTCCCAGTTCCCATTTTAATACTTTCCTTCTCTAATGTCTTCTCAACTGTCTTTGATTATAATCTAATACTTGGAAATAAATAGAGGAAATGTGTTATAGTGATCATCAGCAATGTCAGCAGATGGCTGATGCTTCATGTATTATCATCTGAGATTTTGAGTTTGGTCCTTGTCTTTCTTTCCTTAAGCTTTCATAAAGATTTTGTGTTGCCTCCAGAGCCAACTCTACAGGCAAGAAAATTGGCACATTACCCTTAGGCATGAATTTTATAAGCTGTCCTGCAAGTTTAAATTATGTGACACTGTAAATCATCCAGTGAAGATGGAGGATGATACAGGAGCCCATGCTTCAGCTTCGTGTGTGTCCAGCACCAGGTTAGTCTTCCACAGGCCACATTGTCAGAGGGAGACATGGCTTCTGCCTCAGAGCTGGAGCAAGTGAAGCACAGGTAACTAGGTCTCTTCTGTGTCAGACAATCCTAATGAAAAAGGTATTGGGTGGACTAGTACTCTTCCTTCTTCTAGCCATTTGTATCTCTTGTTGCAGATAGCTGAACAGCTATTTTTTTCCTTTAGTTAAAAATTTGTTCTCAGGATTCACAATAAATGACCTTCTGATGTGAAAACATGGTATACTAAAACAAAGAGAATGTGGTGAATTTAACATAAAAATAAGAAATTTTTAAAATAGATAAGGCATATAAAAGGACACGGCATTTTACTTGCTGTGAACCTGGTTTTAATACACATAAATTAGCTAGAGATCTATAAGCTTAGTATTTTTCTCAGACGAAGAACACAATCTGCAAAAGGAAGAAGAAAAAAGCAATTATTTTTGTGAGCATAAACTATAAACTATCAAATCTGCTAATTTGGACAGTAGCTTCACTCCAAAGCTTAGCCAGCCTTTTATAATTTAACAAGTAGCCCTGATAATCTGCTATATTGTGCACAATCATTGTGCCATTTCTAATTAAAATTGACAAACCCCCTGGAACTTCCCCTAAACAAATGCCGAAAGTTTAGAATAGCTTGAACTCTTTTAACTCTTTAGGAGTATATTTTTAAATAGGCACATTTCAGAATAGAAGTAGCAATGTACATAATGTTAAAAAAAGCTAAGACAAATATCCAGAAAATCATCACAGACTTCTTGTGACGATTATAAACAAAACCTTTCCCATATTAGAAAATGTAGCAAAAAACACCATTTTCTCTTTAGATATGTCAAAGTTATCTTGTGCTTATTTGGACAGGAAATCTCTGAGAAAAATATGGTATCATATAGTGTGTGATCAGAGCTGCTGTCTGGATGGCTGCTTGTATGTTAAACTTCAAACTCCTACTGCAAAATACCATATGGGCTAGGGCTCCTATAAAGTGACCTAATTAATCTTGATAGAGGCAACAATGGACAATCTAACACAAAGGCATCACTTGACACCTTTTCTCTCCAGCAGCAATACAGCATACTTGTACTGCACTAAAAGAATGAATGAAGGGTGATGTACAACAATTTCTGCACCAAGAAACCATAATCCTTCAGTCTTTGCCTATATATTATGACACAGAATTTTGACAGTCTTCTATTCCATTCCTCATAGCAATTAAACCTACCTGAGTAATTCAACTTATTTATAGAAAATATATATATATATTTCTCTACTTCTATGAAAATGATGATAAATTTTGGTCTTAACGATGGCTTTTTTGTTTGTTTGTTTTTTAATGAAGTAAATGTAACAGGGCAAAAAAATGTTACTTTTATATAAATGTGCTGTATACAGTTGCATCAGGGGGCATGCATTTTACATATTTCAGGAGCTGGATTTTTCCTGCAGCCATGCACTCCATTTCCTGGTGGTACTGAGTAAATTCCTGAGACCATGCATGGGGAAAGGGAGAAAAAGAGTGAGGAAGAAATGATACCAAAATGTAGACCTGCAGTAACTCATGTTAGAGGACTTCCAGAGAAAGTACTAAAGTAGCTTTTGCAGAGAAATTTTATTAATAGTTCTCCGTTTTTTGAATACAGAATATATGATACTGAAGCCCTGGTTTTGGCTGAGATGCATAGCTAGTGTTATAGTAGACATATATATAATGAACATATTCTGTAGACATCTACTTTATAACAAGAACAGAACTGCATTCTTTGCATGTAAGTCTTGCAGGTCAAGAAATCAGGAGATCAAAAGTAAATAAATGAATAAATAATATATTGGCCAGAATGTCTTTGCTTCCTGAAAAGATTTATATATCTTTATTTTGCATTTGTACATTCACATGTAACAATAAGGTCCAGGAAGAGAGTTCTGTTTCCTTGAGATCTTAATAACAGATGCATTGGTTAAAGGAAAGCAAAAGAAACTTCAATATAAAAGTCCTCTAATCTACAGGAAACAAAATCATTACAAGGAAGGGGAAAAAAAAAAAAAAAAAAAAAAAAAAAAGGTATTTTCTCCGTCTCTATTTCCTGTCTTTTGTGTGCATTTCATTTTCTGTTCCAAATGAGTGAAGACAGGAATTTTGAGAAAAACAACTTCTATTTATTACTTTAATTTGGAACCAATTTTTGTAAGGTACTGGTGGGAAAAAAAAAAAAAAAGGAAGATATAAAAGTCCATAAAAAGTTATAGACTCTCAGATTTCCTAGTGAAAGAAAATGAGTCTTTTTTTAAACCCTTTAGATTGAGTAATGCATCTGACCTAGCCTGTGCTTCCTTGTTTCCATCCTTGTTGATGAGCATTTATTTTCTGGCTGCCCTCTTCTTCTCTCCTCTCTTCTCTGTCTCTTCTCAAGTACTTGGATGCACGTTTAGCATATTTCATCTTCATGCATCTTCTTGCATGATGAAGCATCTGCCGGTGGTGCTGAAGCTACTGGCAGTGCCTGTGTTTGCCCCAGAGCACATTACAGATGGTAGTGTCATTGCAGATAATGATAGCCTAATATACTCATGGTAGCAACAGGGGACAGCTGCTGCTTTTATTCAGTTTTCAGTGGCAGATCCACTCTGCAGAATGGGGCGAAGGGGGGAAAACTCAAAATAAGCAGACCTGGCAATTTAGGTAATGGCCACTGGGTGGGGCAAAAGTGCACATCATTAAAAAATAATAAATAAATAAAAAATAACGCATCTGATGATTTGTCAGAAACAACACAACAGGGGAATCAGAAACACGACTCTTTAGGGCGGCCAAGAGATTCTCAAATATGTGAAAATTCATTTTCTACATATGAAATAATTCTTCATTACTTTTATTACTTCCACACCAATTACAACAGATTACATCCCACATTGGAGTATTTCAAGGCACTTTGTCTCTCAGGATATGAATGTAAGTAAATCACACCCTATAATCTTCCATCATTCTCAGTGCTTTTTCCAGAGGGGATTTACACTTACACATAAAATAAGCACTTAAAAACCCACTGAAAAATGGCTAAGGACCTTTCTTCCAGAGACTGTAAGCATCTAAAGTACATGCTTTTGCCTTTGTGCAGCATAGTCTACAAAGAAAAACCTGACCAGATCATTATATTAAGTAGAAATTTAACTTTATCACTATTTTTGTTGAATTATTTTTATTTTAACAGATTACATTTGTCCTATTTCTCAGTGTAATAGCTTGAGATCCTAAAAGAAAATGTACATGTTTTTAATGATTAACATGATTTTAGTGCAAATCAGCGTTTCGTCCTTTTACAGTTAGCAGAAATAATAAGAGTATGAACTTCAGGTTATCCCTCATCTGTGTTCAGCCAATGTATCAGAAACATAGGAGTGAAGATAGTAGCTGAGCAAAAAATCTCCCTGTGCAAGACCTTGATTTGTTGTAGATCTTACCCATACTCAGATCTGCAGTCTGTTTTCAGCACTAATATGACTATATTCTGCATCACGTTCTTGAAAAGACATATTTGCAAAGAACTGCTTTTCTTATGGTATTTTTCAATGTGAAGGAGAACTATTGGCCTGAATTCAGCAAGAAAGAAGTTATTGGGAAGAAGAGGTATTTTTGACATTTTTAATAATATCTCCCAGACTCATCCCTGAAGTGTTATCAGAAAATAAATAAACAAAAGAATCAACATTGTGTTTCTAAAGCAATTTCTGTTTTCTAAATTAGTCAAAGGAATTAATCCACATGCAGTTGTCCAAGCACTGAATTCAAGTACTGTTCTTTCTCTTCAGAGAAGGTCTTAAAAATACATCCACACACATATGTATATATATATAAATATTTTTTTCCTCATTATCTTTCTACTTCTTCCCAGCTATACCCTCCTCTAAGTCTCCATGTTTATGAACTCTGTAACTGTTTTCACATATATAATAGGGTCACTGGACAGGAAAGCCTATACAATACAGTAACATTTTCTACAGGGAGAAAACACCTCAGTATCTTATTTTCAGCAAAAATACTAATGCAAGGTGATAAAAGCCATTATATTTCCTCAGCCATTTAACTCCATAGCACCATTTTTTCAAAACTAGTTCTTTTTTAACAGACATCTTGATTAGACCTACTTCCTATGACTAAAGTAACTGTCTGCCAACAGTGTCAGTTCTTCTGCTCCTATTTCATCTAACTCTTTTCAGAGGAACTGACCACCTGGACATATTTCTATTTGCAGTGTTTGGCCTACCAAATGATCTGCTGATTTTAGTCTGTTTCCTGCTACTGAGGCATATCAATCAGCAAAAATCATTAGAACAGATGTTGCTATCTGTTGCTATCTTTAAAAGAGGAGACATTGCAGAGCTGAACTACTTTGCAGAAGTTTCCAGATGTCAAATGGTCTAATGCATATCACTTTTCTTAATGGTCCTAGCCTGTGGATAAATGAAATTAATTTTTCATTGTTGCCAGCTTTGCATTTTTCAAAATATTAAAAACGAAAATGAAGAAAAGCAACACAGTCACAGATAACAATTAACTTATCTGCAGAGCTTTGACTGCAAGGAGTATTTCAAAAGGAGTGCCTTTTAATTGTCAAGCTGTGACAGTAATAAAATAAAAAAATAAATAAATTGAAAAAGTTATAATATCAATAGTATACACAGTTTTACAAAAAGGGGAATGACTCAAATATAGAGATGCTACCCTAGGCTCTCTAAGAAAGTGTATAATAAATTATTATATTATATAAGTTATTATTATAAGTTATTATATAAGTTTTTATATTATGTATGTTGGATATAGAACTCACGTCTGTCCTGTAATGACAAGATCATCTTCCCACTCCAACAAATTCAGTCTTGCACTGCAAAGCTAAGCTAATTGTGCTTCTTAATAAATGTCACTACTGATAATGCTTATTACTTAAAAGATTACACACTGTTGTAGTACAACTGCCAGTCAAACTGCATCTACTTATACCAGGGCTGAATCTGCTTTTTAAAGCATTATAAACTCTGAAGTACTTCACACATGTAGGTAACTATGATCCTATAAATGAAGATACTGAAACATAAGTTTGGGACTTTACTCTGGGTAACTTTCTATCACTTGTTGAGTAAAAAGCTGTCTTTCAAATTTATTCAGTTTTGGGGCCCAGTGTTGGCTTGAGCATACTAGGCTTTCCAAGATATCTTCTTCCAAACATTAGTAGTCTGTAGATTGCTCATCTTCAAAAAATTGGTCATGATCCCAGTCTAAAATAGCTAAGATCTTTCCAACCTACACAGTAAGTGCAGTGAAGATTTCCATTTAGATTTATACCTCCTAACTTACCATCCTTAGCTTACACCATTGAAAAACTCTTCTTTGTAGCTCCTTTTTCATAATTGTGTTGGGAGTTAAATGTTGCAATACATTCAACCTGGATTTGATATTCAATAAACTATTGTCAATAGCAACTTGAAATATTCATTTCAGGCCTAAAGTAAATTTAGTAAAAATTGCATATGAGTTAATTAACATAAAACGGCCAAATGCAAAATGAATTAAATAAACTAAAATAAAGTTCATGTTTTAATCAGCAAAGCCTTGTTGCTTAACAGCTCCTTCAGGCTTAATGTTCAGCTTAGTTTCTGGATCACACTCTTTCAAATTGCTCCACAGAGACATAAATCTGACTGTAGCTACTGTATACTCTTGTGAGAGCACATACATGTATATATTCCTGAGCTGGAATGTAAAATATAGTGTGCTGGTATATTGCATATGAATTAATCTATTCTGTAGTAAGAAAAAATACATTGTAATATTTTTCTCTTACAGGACACTGTCAAACATCTTCAAATTTCTTTTGTTTGGGGTGGCACCACTGAAAATCAATACTGTTAGACTCAATGAATCTGTATAAAAACAGAATAGGGTTATTGACTTCACTGGAGTTTTTCAGAATAGATGTCAACAGGTTTGTAATCAAAAATAGTCCAAAATTTCTTCAATTGGAGTTCCTTTCACTGCTATATTTTTATTTTCTGACACTAAAAAAAAAAAAAAAAAAAAAAAAAAAAAAAATATTTTCACAATCTCTTAATTCATCATTTCAAGACAAACAAATTTCAAAATTATGTCCAAATTTATATCTAAAACCAGTCAACTAGATAAATTATCCAGATTATGCCACACGCATTAACCTGCTCTGACTGATCTGCTGTGCTTCAACATGTATTTCTGTGATGACTTTGATCAAAATGAGTGAAAATACAACCTGAGATGTCTATTTTTTTTCCTCCAGTTTCTTTCTCAAGTTAAGAAAAAAATTGACCACCACATGTTCAGTGCAACACAGAGGCCATCCTGAAGCTTCAGTAGAGAAACAATATTGTTAGGAATGTTGTTGATTGACAAGATAGAGAAACTAAGTGATGAGTACATTAGTTGGCCACTTCTTGGATCTGTGAGTAAGCTGAACTCCCAGCAGATGATATCCACTGCCATCCCTCCTCACCCCTACCATTACTCTGCCATAGCTGTAGTGTCCTTGTCTGGGAAGAGAGAGAGAAATGTTTTCCAACACTATTTGCAGCACAGGGTCCATGTATGGTCCATGTGTCAGACAGACAGGTATTTTTGGTGGTGGTGGCTGGCTCTTTTTTTTTTTTTTTTTTTTTTTTTT
>CM021766.1:101841693-101863516 GCA_011076525.1 Nettapus auritus | reverse complement strand
ATAAAAAAAAAAAAAAAAAAAAAAAAAAAAAAAAAAAAAAAAAAGGCTGATGACTTTAAATTCTGTGTTATAAGGAATTTTTAGCATTGATTTTTCTTGTCTGTTACTATTTCTAAGGGGAAAGAATTAAGGGTGTTTCATATAGGAAAATTAGTGTTAATATATGCTCTTTGGAAATAGTTCATGAAGTGCTTTGAGGAAGCACTGTACATAGGAGGAGATATATTACACAAATCCTCTGGCTATTTCCCATTCAGACATTTTAATAGCTTTCCTTCCTGGACAAAAGTTGAGTGAAAGAGCTCATGATTGGATCGGTTCTAGTAAGGTAAAAAGGTGACACAACCTATACTTAGACATATTCCTGCAAAGTTACAACTAGTTCTGTGACTGCATTATTCAATTCTAATTCAATAGTCATTCAGATGTGTATTGGGCTCATGTGGCAAGGTTTTGGTAAAGGGAAGGCTGCAGAGGTGGCCTCTCTGAGAAGGTTCCAGAAACTGCCCCAAGTTAGTTATGAGACAGTCCCAGCTGGATCCAAAAGGGTTTCCAGAGGCAAGCCAATTAGTGACACAAGCAGTGTCTTTGTGACAGAAGATTTAAGAAAGGAACAAACTGCTGTGCAACAGCTAGGAAAGAGGAGTGAGAAAATGATAAGAGAACCAGCTCTGCACTCAGTGCAGCAGGAGGGCAGGAGGTGCGCCAGGCACCAGAGCAGAAGTTCTCCTGCGGCCTGTGGAGAGGCCCCTGGTGGAGCAGGCTGTCCCCCTGCAGCCCATGGGTCCCACATGGAGCAGATCTCCATGCTGCAGCCTATGGAGGAGCCCCCAGTGGAGCAGGTGGATGTGGCCTGGAGGAGGCTGCAGGCCATGGAGAGCCCCTGCAGGAGCAGACCCCGGGCTGGAGGTGCAGCCCATGGAGAGGAGCCCACGCAGGAGCAGGGGGCTTGGGGGGAGCTGCCACCCGTGGGGGACCCGTGCTGGCGGAGTCCTCCCCTGAAGAACTGTACCCCATGGTATGGGCCCATAGCTTCATGAAGAGCTGCAGTTTGTGGGAAACTTGTTAGTTCAAAACCTGTCCTGATCATTTCAGGAAGGACGGCATCCTATGGGAGAGACCCCACGCTGGAGCTGGGGAAGGTTGTTAACATGAAAGAATAGCGTAGAAAAAGTGTTATGGACTGACCAAAGTCCCCATTCCCCTGCACCACTCAAGGGAAGGATGTTGAAGAAGGGGGATGGGATGATGTGAGAGGAGTGGGGAGCGGGAGGAGGAAAGGAAGGATGGGAAAGGCATCTTCAGTTTGCTTTTAGTTTGTCACTGCTCTAATCTGCTAACGATAGGCAATAAATTATATTAATCTCCCTACTCTGAGTCTGATTTGCCTGTGATGGAAAGTGTTTTTTCAAGTCTTGAGCCCATTTTCATTGTGTTTTCCCCCATAGTTGCTTTGCGGTGGGGGAGTGAGAGGGCAGTGCTGGTGGAGTTTAGCTAGAGAACAAAATGAAATCACCACAAGATTGGATTCTTTAAAGACCTGAAGCCCTTTCCCCAGTCACTCCATATCATGTAGTCAGCCCTGAGTTTGGAAATTTTTTTGGTTGCAAGCAATGATTCATTGGAACCCCAAGCACAAAGTATTTCAATATGTTTCAATATACAGAAATCTAATTCTTGCTATTTCCTTTGGGAAGAAAAAAAAAAAAAAAAAAAAAAAAAAGTTTTTGGCATTCTTACACAGATTGAACTAATGGGGTACCATAGCTCGCATAGTCATCACGAAGGATACTCAAGGAATAATGGTGTGCACAAACTCCAACTCTTATCTGATTTTCATTCCCTAAAAGTATCTTTACCTCCATCATATCATTTTCAGTCAACTAAATTGGATCCATGTTCTGATTTTATTTCTCTGAGGTATTATTGTACTGCCTGGAGATGAAAGTGCAGTGTAAATTTCTGTATATGCTAATCCTCTCATTTATAATTGTTTCCTTATACTGGGTTTAAAACTAAGCCAAGATCAAAACCTTCGTAATCATTCAGTCTGTGTTTGGTTCAGATTATTTTGTTGATAAATCTTACTGTCCAGAGAGTAAAAGGATACTGCACAAGTGAAAAAGAGTGAAGCTCCTTTACCATGAAAATATGACTAGAGTTTATACTAAAACCTGAATTACATTTTTAATTTATTGGCGTTTCAGTCCATATTCATTGTACCTCCTATGAGCCTCTATTCAATTTAAACAAGAGACGAGAGTAGATGGCTGTTTGCAATAGAAGACTTTTTACTTTGTAGAGAAGTAAGTTACTTACCATAGGCTCCTAATTTCAATAGGAAAAGAATTACTGCAGTTGGTAGCCTCAAGGGCCTGACAGAGTAAGACTTGTGAACTAAACTGAGATAATGAGTTCTCATAGGGCTATGCTCTATAGTCTCCATAGTGTTATAAGTATCACCTGTCCTTTCAGCATGGCCATATGCAAATGGATGCAAGAGGTTCTCGTTAATGAGTAATCATAACTGAAGGGAGACCTATGAATGTCCATGAATGGATAGAATGAGCACAGTTTTACCTGAAAGGTTCCCATGGATCCATTCCGGCCTAAAGCTCTGAACTGCTGTCCAGTCTTCTTGAAGGTCCTTGATTGCCCTGAGATTGCCAACCAACTAAATGTAGGCATGTAATATAAGCACTAAATTAACCAGGTGATCAACCTGTATGCTAACTACAAACAAAAAACTATGGCCTCTAAAGAGAATGAAGCCACTTCAGAGCTGAATACTCCCTTTTGGTTTCCATCAGCTTGTTTCAGGTAGAAAAAGAGACCATGTGGATGTTTTCATTTCCTTATAAATTCTTTCTTCCAGTTAAATAGTCAAGAACAAAACTATAACACAGTGTATCCTTCAGACTAACACATCTCTGTGGTATACCCAGTCCTAGTGTGATACAAAAAAAAAAAAAAAAAATGAAAGATTTGAAACTGTTTTGATTTGTTTTTCCTTTAATTTGTAAGGATAGTAGAGAATAATGAACGTGGTTTGGTGCAGATAAGGCTAGCTCTGGCACTGCTGTGGAAAGAAACTCACTTCTAGGTTGTGAGCAGGAATACGTTCTTACTCTGTTTTCTGTCTCCTAATTAGTTTTTAATCCATAACATGACTGTGCATCATCCCCTCTCATCACTTAATATCCTCAAAAGAAGGAATTTTCAAAAGACTCTTAAAATTCTAAATCAGTTATGTTGTCTGCTTCTTTATGTATTTTGTTAACTATCCCAAGTAGTAATAGCCCTTTATTAACGTAAAACTCTCTGTAATAATAAGCTTTGTAGTTTGTTTGTTTGTTTGTTTGTTTCCTTTTCATGTTGTACTCATCAGAGATTTTTATGAACCCTGAGTGAGTGATACCAATTAAAACTATAGACATTCAGAAGATCAGACTTAATTTCATAGTGGTCTTTCCTGTTCTTATCAGTACCGAAATCACCTGGAACATAATACATGTGATATGGATAACTCATCTACTAAAATATGTCATAACAATAGCCATCCATTAATTCTCTGTAGCAGTGGGGGTTCAAAGATTCTTTTCTCTAGTAGCTTCTCTGCTTAAATGTTAAGGGGTAGAGTATTTGGGTTTCAGCCTATGGTCTGCTAAGGCCTATTTATGTAAGACCAGATATCACCAAATAATTTAGATATCATCAAATAATTTTGTACACCTGAATATTACCATTTGAACCATCAAAATGAACTGATATTATTATTATTATTTTTTTTTTTTTCAATATGATTTGCTACCAAGAAGGGACTGACACAAGCTTTTGCACACTCAACTGTGGCATGTTTTTTTTTGTTTGTTTGCTAGTAGAATCCCAGATGGGAACTTGTTTTCTTCAAAGTATTTATCAAGTCCCTTTCTGTTCCCCCGTGCTTATCTTATTAAAGTGCGTATCACCTTGGACTGACAACAAGCAAATACCCATACCCTTCCTGCCTCTCTCCTCAGCAGTATTTGACACTGTCAGTCATAGATTGCTGTACAAATCTGGAAAGTGTAGGCAGAAGCATGCAAGTGACTGATCTTTTCTGTCAGATTAATCCCAGAAGTCCCCATTTCTATCTCCAGAATTTACCATTGAAGAACTTAGTAAGATTCAATTCCTTCCTCTTTCTCATTCAATGTCTATACTTGAGGAAATTATGACTGCAAAGGTTTGGAAAAAGACCAACAAGAAGAACATATAACCCACGAATAGAATGAGATAAAAAGAAGATAATATACCAGCAGATGTGCCCAAAGACTCTTTATGTTGAGGTTCCCCAGGTTATATGGTATCTGAATGAAATTTACAGTGAAGATTTACTTATTCCTTGCTCTTGCTCTCTCACCCCTGTTATTTGTTCCACCCGATTGTGCTGATACAGACTTCTGCTTAAAAGTTGATCACCAAAACACACAATTCCACACTTGACATAGCTGAAAACCATCCCTGATTTAATAGGCATTGGCTATTGTTTATTTTGTCTTGTATATTACAAATAGAAGTGAGTTTTCAGATGCAGCTCTTCAAAATTCATACACAGGTTATTTCCTGTGCCTTAGAGAAAACAAAGGTTTAACAAGTTCTATGAGGAAAATTTCATGATACCAACTATGTATTTTCTTACTGTTTTTAACCAGGAAAATAACTGAACTTTTATCTTGAAGATACAGATTTACTTTAGTCTTTTATTTTAAAACTCTTATTTTAATATATAGCTTTTATTGTATTTTTCCTAATATCCGTGTAACAAGCAATAGGGTGAAACAGTAAAGAGAGATTGAGATATATCTCAATTTTTTATCTGTCATTCAATGAGTTAAAACCTGTTTTGTTTTATTTTCTGGTTAAGTCAAGTAGCAGAGACTCTAGCATACCACTTGGCACTTTCTTTTCTACAGCTCAACATTTTTGAGTCAACAGAAGGGTTTTTACATATCTTTTCCCCTAGCTTCCATTTCTATACCTGTTAACTGAGCACATATAAAGATCTTTTTCCTTTCTTCTTCAGCATATTAAACTACCTCATGAATGAGTGTACTTCAAAGGTCATGTGTTATACCCAGACATTCCATCTGAATGCACACCCAGAGTAAATGCTGTAAATGCTAATTTCCCTGATCTTGAATCCGTGGTTTTATGAATTAACATTTTTTTCTTTTTTTTTTTTTTTGGTGGGGGAGGGTCTGGTGGAATTACCCATATACACATAGAGATTTTGCTTTCTTGTCAGAGGCATCAAATAATGAATACTTTTGAAGTAGCAAGTGCTTGCTGCTATGGCTTAATGCAGTACTGTATTGTTTTGTTTGACCTCATCCTCAGAGAGCTGTTGGTCTTATCCTTCGCACAGTAGAAAATACTGTGATCTGATATCTGGGACTGAACCAAGCAATTGCAGGAGATTGGCTGTGCCAGGGAAAGGGGGAGGGTTATGCCTTCATCCTTCCCTGCTAATTCTTGCTGCATGCTCTTATCTCATTTGGTAGACTAGAAAGAATTTTAAAAGAGGTAAATACCAAATCTTCCTCATTTGTATTTTTTTTCCTTCTCCCCTGACCCCTTAGGTTAACAGCTGTGTGGCTGTTTCCAGCTACTGAAATGGTTGATAAGATGGTAGTAAATGATGATTATTCTTCTCTAGAAACTGACAGCAGGAATAGTTTAGAGAACTTGTAGGCAATGTTTCTAACAATATTATAGTGGGGGAGAAGCTGATCTGCAATCACACTTACCTCAATAATATTCCGTCAAGGGTTAAAACAGCAAGTTGTTCCCCAGCCTGAACTGTCAGTGTTACTGTTTTAAATGTTTGCCAATTAAATAATTAGGTGTAACTTAATAAATGTTTGAACATTATTTTCTCTCCCCTTCTCTCAGTCCAACTGTCTTGTAGTTTATGTCACTATGGCCTACTTTTCAGCAAGAGCATGTCTTAATATTGAGTGTATCAAATCTAATCCTACGGTTTATTGTGGGCAACCCCAGTTGGTCCTGTTCTAAGGCTTTCCCTCCCTTTCTGGTGAAAAGCACTTGTACCATGGCCCTGCTGGTGGCCTGAATCACCTCAATTTGTTCTAGCAATCAGAGGCAGCTGCTCCATGTGAAAGGAGTGTGGACCACTGAACAGAGCATTAGAACTGACCTCAGGCTGAATGCAAAAGGCGAGCCCTTTCTGTGAGGCCAGTCGAGCATGTGCAAACAGATTTGCTGAAGTACAAAATGGTCCAGTGATTTAAAGCAAGTTTTCTTCTCTCTTTCTCTCTTTTCCCTTTCAGAAATGAAACAGGATAGAGGATAGCCTGGGTACAATCTTAGCAACATCTGTTGCCTTTCACTAGGGTCTTGGCCAAGGACAATATCTATTCAAAGAGGTACTGACATTTTATTGAAAGAGAAAAAAGCCTTAAATAGAGAAGCATTTGGACATGTTTCCCAACACACACAGTTGGGTCTTTTTATGGGTCAGAATGCTTTTGGTGAAACACTTTTTTTCCTCTCTTCTCTCTCCCTTTTCTGGTGAAAGTGTCAGAAAACAAATCTTCAGAAAATTATAGAGCTCAGTGGGCTTACAATGCTGAAGAACATTTTAATTTTCCCTTGTTTGCTTTCATTCTCTGAACTAAAGAAAATTTGACAATTGAAATCTTAACCATGCTTAATTAGAAGAGTGAAAGAGTTTATGCTTAAGATTTTTTCACATCTGTTACTATCTAATTTCTTTTATCTTTTAAAACAGCTACTAATAGAGCTGGAGCAACTGCAGCACTTTGATGTTATTTGTTATGTTTGTTTTCCTTTATATTCTTCTCTCTTCCCCATCACCTCACTCCCCCCAAACACTAATTTTATCCATCACTTAGGAAGAGGCAGTTACCTGTTTCTGTCTCCTTCTTTTTTTTTCCTCACATAGCTTTTCACAGCCAATTGCTCTGTCCAACCATGACATGCCTTCATAAAAATGACAGATGAAGCAGCTGAGTAACTGGTTGGTATATTATCCTCCGGAAGGCATCTGCTGCTGAAAAGGTACCTATTCTTTTGTTGGCCTTGGGACTGAGAATGTATATTGCATCTCATACATGAAGCCATTCTTATCAGCTTTCCACTATTTTGAAGATAATCACAGTAAATTAAATAAAAACTATTCAAAAGAAGTCGAGTTATTCAGTTACATAGTTTAGCAACAAAGCTTTGTGTAAGTACAAAATTTTAGACAAAGAAGATAGTGCTCAAGAAGAAATTCTGCAGTGCCTCCAGTTTTACTGAATTTTGCTTGGGTTGTCTGGCCATGGTCATTAAGTAACATGAATATGTATGGATGAACACGAACTCCATGACATGAGATGACTTAAAGTGGCTAGATTAAATGTGTATTGTCTGGTTGTGTGTTTTAAATTATTAATATTTACGTGTACAGTGCTCGTTCCCACTAGGATATCAGGGTGCTTGTGTTCTGTCTGTCCTGTGATTTGTAGATATATATGACCTAAAAAAGTATTGTCTTGGAAAGTTCACAACAGAAATATGACACAAAATTTAGTGACTAAAAGAAGAACAAAAGCAGTGCTTCTGTTGAAAAACCAAGGCATGTAGGACTGGTAACACTAAGGTCAATGTTGCTGAATGATCAGACACAGCATCCTAGTGACCAGCATCTAATGTTTCTAAAGGCCAGACTGTGGAGGAAATACACTGAAAGTGTGAAAGGGATTGAATTGTTCTTAATTCTGGTGCCAGGGCACTACACCATTAACCTCCTAAATGTGGGAAGAAGCACATTCCAGAGGACTGTTATGTTCTTTCAACTGTCCTCAGCCTTTTTCTTTCTCCTTACACCTACAGGCACAAGAAGTAAGAGGAGGAAATAGGAAACGATAAACCTCGATTTTGATTCTTGCAACACAATCATGAACTAAAGAAAATTTGACAATTGTCTTGGGATATGCATCTTCAGAGCAATGAATAGAGATTTCCACCACATTCATTAGGACTTGAGCAAAGTGCTGTGCTCCATACCCTGAGTTATTTTTCAAACCGACAAGGACTTAGATGTTTCATAAAACGTATTCTTCTCTTATCAAATCCAGTGTTTTTTTGTTGTTTGTTTGTTTTGTTTTGTTTTGTTTTCCCCCCACTAGTTTTAATGAACAAAGAATCCATCCCAAGAACAGGTAGAACTTAGATAGGATTAAGAGATCTGTAATGTTTTTAACATAAAAGTTTTATCATAAAAGTAATGTTTCAGTTGACATTCCTAAGGGGGGTGGGGTGAAGGGTGGGGGGTTAGAAGCTGATTTAATTAACTTGGTGGAAAGTTGATTTATATAATGAAGTCTCTTTTGGCCCTCACAACAAATAATTGTTAGAGTGAGCAGTTCAGTATGATGGAAATAGTCACATTTTTTTTTTTTTTCTGTAGTTCACTTAGAAAATATTTCTATCTGCTTCCCATACAACTGCTTACATGTCATTTTAGAATTCTCTCTCCATAAATATTCAGGTATAGGAGTTTAGCATTTAGCTTAACATGAAAAGTTTGATTGCCTGAAGGTGAAAAAGTAGGGTCACCAGCAAGCTCCTTGCTTATAGTGTTTCTAGTGTTTATAATGCTTAGACTGTACATTTTTTAAATGTTAGTGTTGTTGCATTTTATTTTTATATTTTGAAGGAGAGAGAGAGCTTGTCCAATTATTGCTGTCGTTAGGGGAGAAATATACAAATAAAATCTGTTTACTTAGCTAATGTGTTCACACAGGGAAGGTTATGAGATCTTGAATATCAGTCACGATGCAATAATATACATAGTTTTAGCTAATTATTCAGAAAATCTTTCTAAAACTGTATCTGTAAACTCTGATTTTGTTTATGAAAATATTTGAGTTTGTATTGACAAGATATACTGGAACACAAAAATCTGGTATGGGCTTAGAGGTCAATAAAGGAGTTATTCACATTAGTTTCATATAGAAGATGCAGAATATAAGCTGTAACTTGAAGCGATACATCTTGCTGTGTATGAGCATTTACTGTTGTTTTTTTTCTTTATATATATTATATATATATATATAGGATATATAGGAATTTTTCCTGTGTAACTTAGCTGAAGATTTTCAGAAGGCTGTTACACAGTAGTAGCCCCCTGAAGCATGCAAAAATCCCTGAAGTCAATTGGACTTCCTATGAATAACTTTTCATAGGATCAGACAAATGCTCTCAGTCTGCAGCGCAATTCCTCTGAAAAATTGACCTTAGTTTTGCCACAGTGTGAATGCCCTGAAGAACTGAAACTTTAACCTAATTTTTTTCTGCATACATCAGAAAAGAGATAAGTGTTGATTATAAAAACGGTGATGCCTCTTCTCCACCAGCAGGATCTTGCTGGTATGAAGCATTGATCTGAGACCCAAGTGTTTATGGATGTATTTGTTTGCAATTTGAGCTATTATGTTCAACAGTATTTTAGAGACGGTCATAAATGTCACTATGTGAAGAGTCTGTTGGAGAGCTACTTTTTGACATACTCAGTATTCCTGTAATGTGAGTGACACATCATGAGGTCCAAAGATACACAAGTAGTTAGCACTTCGTTTACACTTTTCAGGTACTAGGTTTTCTTCTGCTGTTCCTATCCTGATTGTGCCTTTCCTAGCATTGTTATTTGAGTTATCCCATCAAATGAAAGAGAAATTATGTCTGCTTTGATGCATTCTTCCTCTCTTTTAATTCTCCTATCATAATATCTTATTTCCTATCCCATAGTCCTAGCTCCTATTTTATAAATTCTAATGTTTCAAAAACTATTTTCATGTTTTTATTCTCAGTATCTTTCTTTGCCTGATGATTTTTTTTTTCCTTGTTGGTAATCCATACTTCTTGCAGAGTGCTTAGAGCACAACACTGCCAGCTTTGTCCTACTATATTCTATCTCAATGCTGGTCAGCTCGGTACATCCACTTATAATATGATGAATAGTATCTGTAGCCTGGCCACACATCCTACATTCTAGTTTTACGGGTTTTTAAGCCATCTTTCCTTGCTTGTACAAATTGCTCGTTCCTGTGTGACCATAATGAAATTCTTCATTTCCCTTTTAAGTCTTCTGACAGCCTGCTTAACATTTGCCACAATCATCTTGTGAGATTTTTGTAATTCTTGGTGGTTTTTTTTGTTTGTTTGTTTGTTTGTTTGTTTTTCTTTTTCAACTGGCTTCTGCTTATGCTATTCTTACTACTATGTGAATGGTAAGTTACTCTAATTGGTAGAATCTTTTTCTTTTAATTTTGGACCCTTCTTAGGATTAAAAATCCCAGTTTTCTATCTACACATTCTTAAAATTACACTTCCTGACAATATTCCTGACTCCATTTTTATCTGCATTCACATTTATTACTTAAGGCACTAATAACTTATTATTTTTACAGTTACATTCCCTTATATTAATCAGATTTATTTCTGAAGAAGAATTACATTCTTGAGAATATACCACCACATGTGCCAGCATATGTGGGCCCACCATGTCATCAAAAGACTGTGGAAACTCAAGAGAAGATACAGAGAAATGAGAGAAGGACAGGTAGAGCCATGACGCTAATGTTGAATTGATAAAGTACCAGTTCCAAAGTGGAATGGGTGGTTGTGGAAGCTTAATAATTTGACCAATTGAATCACTTTTACTTTTACTTTCTACAATTTAGTTCATATTATTATCTCAGTTGGGTTGCCAAGTCTTTAAAGGGTATTCTGAATAAAGTCTTCTATAAAGCAGGTTGCTGAACTTTTGGTGATTATTAAGTATGTCCCCATAGTTACTGCGGCTTGATGGGAGGCTCCTGGAATATGGGACACTCCTGGAACCTAGACAACAATGTAATCAACTAAAAACTCAGTTTAAGTATGGAATTAAGTCATAACAGGGTGGACAAAGAAGACCGAGACATTCCTATATTGAGTATCTTGTTAAAGGCAGTAAGCGTCTTAAATTACAGTAGGATTTTTGTTTTTCCTTTTGCAATTTATAGAAATTAGAATGAAAGAAGACTAAAAATCAGACAAGCAATACTTCGTTTTATATCTGAAACTGAACTAACATAACCATAGAAATGGACGGTGATACAAAAAGTGAGAAATGTACGTCAGAATTATAGCCACCTGTAAATAATATCTCTAGACAGCAGAAACCCTAATCTAAAAGTCATTTATAATTGCATTAATACTCATACAGTCATGTGCTAATGTTGGCTGGTAAAGTTTTCCTTTAAAAATGATCTTAAACTGCAAGCTCTCTTATTTGCCTCATGAAAACCTAATACCTGTATAAGATTTCAGGATTTCAGGAAACATAATGAAAAGTTAGCATTTGCCTCTAAGCATTTCAAAGGAACTCTGTAAGCTGTTGCTGAATGCATGATAGAAGTTATTTCTGCCTACATAGTCAATGATTTACCAGCATCCAGGTAGCAGTTACCAGATGTTGTTTGTTTGTTTCTGAATGCATACTTTGTAAAGATAGAAATATTAATATTGAAAGACTCTCGGTGGTTCAGGGAACTGAAGAGAACTATAAAAGTTTTCTGTTTTCTGCCTTAGGTCAAAATGCTCTCTAAGCAGTGGCCACCAAAGCCCTCATTGTGTAAGAAGTATTTGAGAGTGTGTGAGAGCATGTTTTCAGGTCCTAGATCTGCCTATGTTTCTGCTATATAGTATGGGATCGCAACTCATATTGTTCATTGGCATACACGACACTTTGAGAAGTCAAAAGAAAGGTGCCAGAATCAACAGGCTCTTTGATGCCTGCAGCTGTCTTTACAGGGCCTAAGATGCAGGTCTAATGTTTGTTTTGACAAACAGTAGACTGTCCTATGGAAGTGGTACATACGTACCTCTCAGGATGAGTAATTACACTACAGACCATATTAGAAAGAAATACAACAGCATTGCAAGTATGGATTACAGCCAAAATCTTCCAGTCAATGTACTGGAATGAACTGAGTCACTGGCAAAAACACACCAAGACAGTCAAGAACAAATTGTATTAAAAAATATATATATACATTTGCTTGTGTTACTAAAAATTGTGGATTGCCAAAACTGACTAAGAATAATTGCTTCTTTATATTTTCTTCTGCCAGGGCAATGAAATTAAATTGATCTGCTTAGTCATACTTTTTGCTTAGAGTCACCGGGCTATTTTGCTCCTGTGAAAGTCAAAGGGTACAATACATTTTATTTTGATGTGACTGTATAAGCAGTTAGAAAAATAATAATAATAATAATAATAATAATAATAATAATAATAATCAGACGAAAATGTCTATCCTATTTTCAACACAGTAAAAAATAAGTTCAAACATTTTCACAGACATACAGTTTAATTAAAGGTTTTGCTTGAGAGAATATAGATTTTTGGAACATAAACCACATCCTTGAGAGTGGTCTGTTAAGTTATTAGGAATGTCATGAAATACACGGTAAAAGTCTACACATGAAAGCATCTTAATTGGGTGATATTTGGCTATTCCAATTCTTGATATTCTTGATTAGGAATATCAGGATCAGAATAAAAATTAAGGAGAAATAATCCCTCTATTCTAAAGATTGAAAATAATAGTAAAATTATTTAGTCTATAGTTTGATTCTGAGTAGCAAAGAAAGAGCTTGGAGGTGGTAAGTAAAATTTATAAAGATCACTACCCTCTGTAGAATCTTCTTTCATTTTATCCCATTCCTGAACAATGAAATATTCTTAAATAAATAAATAAACCTTAATTTTTCATCATTGAAATTACAGCTTTTGAATTAAGTATGAAAAGATAATTTTCCCAAGTACTGGTTTCATTACAGAATGAGTTTGAAAGAAGATAAAGCAAAGGTGTTTGTGATATTTTGTGAGCGAAAAGACAAATTGTCCTTGAACTTTGCCCTTTAAGGATCAGCGCAAAGAGTCTTATTTCAATTAATTTGTGAAAGATGCATTAGGGATTGGGGGAAGGAGGACAAAGGAAAGAAGAATCCTTAATTGCAATCTTAAGCAATTGCGTGCAATCATGTTTCAGGATTTTCTTGCCTGAATACATCCTATTGCATTGTAACCACACACTCAGATGCTGCTGAACATCCAGAACGAAGATTGCTTCTGGTTGCCCTCTTTAAACCACTTCTCCTGTCCTCAAATACCATGTTGCTGAATTGCCGCTTTCTGGTTAGAAGGGCAACACATCAGCAATTACATATCTGAAAATGAAGCTACAAGACAAGAAACACATAGATCTCTATGTGATCCCTATTACATTTATAAAAAATATGTATACTTGTTTGCACTTTTGAATTCAAAGGTTGCAACCATATCCAGAAACTAAAATTATATTTAAAAAAAAAAAAATCCTCTGTGATATAAATAATTTTATTTTTTAAGAAGTGACTTTGTCTTCACATTACTTCGTTATTGTTGACACCACACTTTATTGTATATATATAAGAGGAATTAAAATTAATTACAAACACAGATTATTAGTTTGTTCATAGTAGGTTGAGAACTCTTTCCTCATAAAGCAATAAATCAAAAGACATTGGCCAAGGTTCATTTCTTGCTATTGCCCTTGGTTTGATCCATTGTTCTAAAAACAGTAAGTGTTAAAAATATTTTTGTCCGTGGAAAATGTCAGTTCAGCAGCTCCGCCAGCACTTGGAACCTCTGCTTTTTTTTTTTTTTTTTTTTTTTTTTTTTTTTTTTTTTTTTTTTTTTTCTGGAGGCGTCCTGAGTGTTCCGGGTGATCGCATTTCACTGGCAGACCTGGTGGTCGCTGCAGACCCAAAAGGCTTCAGCGGTGCTGAAACGAGGCAGAAAGTTTGTCTTGCCGCTTTCCCAGCCTAACCGAGTCCAAACAAAGCAGGTATTCACTTCCCAGAGCGGCCTCCCCGGCAGCTCTGGGGATGCGGGGCTGTGCGTGGCTGCTGCCTGGCTCCATCCCCAGCGTGACACTGCTCCTCCTCCTCCTCCTCCTACCGGTGCGCAGAGCTCCTGCACGGGCACACCGCCCCTGGCACAGGCGCCTCTCTCACCGTTTATTCTACGACAGCACCTGGTTTATTCATTCCAGCTATTTAAACACACTTTATTTAATTGTAATTATTGTTCCCCCTCCCCCCTTTTAAACAGAGCCTGGGGGAAAGGAGGGACAGCGGCACTGGGGAGGCTGAGGGCAGCAGGGGTGCGGGGGTTGCTGTCGCTTGGTCGGTGACAGCTCCGTGCCCAGCGGCCCCGCGACCCCCGGCTCTCCCCAGCGCCGCCCAGGCCAGTTTGGGGGTCGGGGGCTGCAGGCTGGAAAGAGGGCAGGTTGGGGCGGCTGAAAGGGCAGAATTATAAAGGAGGGACCCCGGATACTTCGCGCTAGTTTTGCCACTTTGCCTTCACGCCTCGGGTGCTGAGTTGATCACGGCTCCTAGGACAAGCTTGTGTGTGAAGGGGGGAGAGGGAGGGAAGCGGGGGAAGGGGAGAGGAGGGGAGCAGGGAGTGTTTAAAAAAATATCTTAAACTCTTTCCTTCAGCTCCCTGTTTTCAAATGCAAATGGGGAGATAGACTGGCTCGCGCCCCACCCCCTAGCCCTGCTCCTGATTTTTATCCAAAGGACTCCATCTGTATATCCTGTCGAGGAGGAGGAGGAGAGGCGGGGAGCGCGGGACCGGGCAGGCTGCTTGCTCTCCGGGTCCCTGCTCAATAGGCACCGCTGTAGATACAGAAAGTCGCCCTGCCTCCTCCGCGCCCGCGGACCGAGCTGGCAGCCGGCACCGGCCACTGAGCGGTGACATCCCCTGCCCAGAGCAGCATCCCCACCTCCTCCGTCTCCCTCCCTCCCTCCTCCTTTCATCCCTCCCTCCTCTTTCCCCTCTTCCTCCTCCTTCTCCCGCAGCCAGGATCCGCACCCAGTCGGAGCTGGGCTTGGCACCGGCGCCCACTTCCCCCTCCGTTCGCCCAGCTGCTGGCCGCGCCGTGCCGTGCCGCGCCGCGCCGCGGAGGAAGAGGAGGAGGAGGAGGGAGAGCAGGAGGAGGAGGAGCGGGGCAGCGGCAGCGCTCCTGCCTCCGCGGGTGCGGGAGAGTGTGCGGGCGGGCAGCCCCGATGCCAGGCGGGCGCCCGGCCGCCTCCTGGGAGCATCCCACCAGCACTTCTCCGCCGAGGCACCGCCGGCCCTTGGGATTAAAATACTCACTGCGCTGGGCAGCCGAGGGACGGCAGGTGAGTGAGTGCCGGCTGCACCTGCCCCCGCCGCCTTCTCGCGCGGGCAGGGGGAGGTGGGAGCAGCTGCGGGCAGGGGGCTGAGCGCGGCTCTTCTCCCCCGGCCCCGCACCGCTCCTGCTCGGCAGCGGCCGCGGGAGCAGCGGCAACTTTCCTCCGTGTCTCGCCGCCGTGGTCTCCTCTCCCCCGTGCCGGAGGGCGGCGGGGAAGGGAAGGGGCGGCCCGGGGCAGCGCGGCTGGCAGCGGCCGCCCAAGCGCCGGCTGTGGCCGGGGAGCGGTGGGAAGTGAGAGAGCACGGATGCTCTACGCTTGTGTGCACCTACCGCAACAAGAAGGAAAAAAAAAAAAAAAAAAAAAAAAAAAAAGAGAGAGAGAGAACAATAGCAACCCTCTGACTCTTCGGAGAAGTCTCACAGACAAGGGGGGAGATGGAGTGGGGGAAGGAAGGGCTACAGACTTGTGCAAAATGTAAGCAGCACCAAGTCCCGACTGCCTCGGTCCTTTCCGCTAAAGCAAAGCGGTTGTCTTGCTGGTTGAGTCCAGCTTTGATGCTATGGAGCAATACTGCGGAGGCCGGGAAATTTCCCGAGAGTTATTTCCCAGAGCTTTCCTCCTTTTATGTCAAGGATGTTCTGGAGTTTGCAAATGTGAAAATGATGGGGGCTTATTTCTTTGATTAACATTCAGTTGGTAAGGCAGGCTCTGCAGTGCTTGGCTGTTTGATATTGACCCTTCCCCCCTGCCCCGTTCCTTCATTTATCCACATATCCACACACAGACAAGTCCTGCTTTCCTCTAACAGACTGTGTGCACTAGTAATAAGTATTTTGTGATCTGGATCCAACTTCTAGTCGGTAAACAGAGAGAAATATCCCTTTTTGATATGGGATTTAGCCTTCATACCCCCTTCTTTCCAAAGGTGAGGTAGTTCAGGTGAGCCAGGATTCTGCAAACAACGATAGCTTTCCCAGCAAACCAGAGGATTTAGGGAGGGAGGGGAGAATGAGACTAGTGAGGCACTCTGATTCTGGGAACTGAAATGCTGATACTTTAATCTTTTTCCCATTGCAAGATAAAAATAAATAAATAAATAAATAAATTTCATGTTGTGATAGATAACTTCTCAAGTCAAAGCAAAGACTTGAAAGGGCAGTGTATACTTTTTATAGTCTCTCTAACAAGACAAAGTGCCTTGCCATTTTCTCAGCTAAAACATAGGTGATCATAAAGCTTTGCAGAAAATAAATTGCTTTCCAGGACAAATAAGTAAATAAATAGATAAAGGAGAAAAAGCTCTTGCATGTCAGTTTCTGTAACAGTCTCTCTTTGACAGTGATGTGTGACTTTACTTTTCTACCTTTATCATATCTACTAATTGCTCCTCTGTTACATGTTGTGAAGTTTGTAGGGGATTGTTCCTGGTAAAAGGTAGATGTTATTCTGTTTCTGGAAAATACATGTCTATGTAATCTCAGGTGAAGAGCTATTCAGAAAAGCAAGTTAAATTAACAGCATGCAAATTGTATAAATAAATGAAGTTTGCTTAGAATTTTGCTTTTGAATGTACAAGTCAGAAGATAAAGATTACTTGGGAAAGGGTGCTGGCTTGGTTTTAGTAATATCATAACAGTTTTAAAGTAAAGTGAGAATGTATAGCATAGAATAATAAGCATGCCTCATTTGAAACTACTTCAGTGTGACTGTGGTGTTATCATCTTTGGGGGGGGGGGGGCCCGGGTTGGAATAGTAATAAAAGGCACCAAAGAAGTCCAAAACAATTCTTTAGGGACCAAATGTGACATCCTATTTAAAGTCCTTGTACCCAGTTTTCTAGCTCTCCCAGCCTGCAAATACCAGGGGATCTAGTCTAGACACGCTTCTTTTTGGGGGACATGACGAAAGCCTAAGATTAAAAAATAATTACAATAAAATCTACAGGAAGCAGAGCAGAGCAAAGAAACTGAAAGCTGACTCTGACAACTTTTTATGTTATGTGAAATATTCTGTGATTGTGAATTTAATAGATTAAAAACTGCCTGGAAAATTAACTAAGTATCCAAGTTAATAATCTGAGCTACCACTGCATTTTAGAAATATGAGTGAATGCGAAGAAAAAAAAAAAAAAAAAAAAAAAAAAAAAAAAACATCATTGGTAAAGAACTTTTTTTTAAAAAAAAAACAAAAAAAAAAAGACAAAAAAATCATTAAAGACTGGAGTTTTAAACAGAGGGCATTTCACCCTTATAATGGAAGACTTTATTGGAATTAAAGGCTGCTGTAGGTCATTAGAAATGTGTTTGTTGATAATGTATCATGTGACAGCTTCAGAGCTCTTTTAAGTTACTTTTATTGATATAATTGCAAAGCACTCTTGGTTATTTGCTATTGATTTAATAGCAAAGAAATCTTAACATAGAAATCTTACCATAGAATGGTTTGGTTTGGAAGGGACCTTAAAGATTGTCTAGTTCCAACTCCGCTGCCATGGGCAAGGACACCTTCCATTAGACCTCACTTATAAAGGGGTAATTGTAAATCATTTAACTGCAGATTACCCATGAACTATCTGATAAGCAGAATGGATCCTTCTCATGGATCCTCAGTGTGTTCTGTCCATGTTTTTCTATGTTTCTTCAGCTATCGGATGCTTGGCTCAAGAAAATCATTATTAATGCAAAACCTTGGTTGCTTTACTCTAAATTAGTCCTACTTTGCTGTAAACCTGGCTAAGCCTTTTCTCAAAGGTATTCAACACACAATCTGACTCCAACGTGTAATGAAAATAGAAGGTATTTCCAACTGAAAATGCTTTGCATATGAATATACTACTCAGAAGGTAGTTTTAGTGGCAGATTGACTAGTAATTTTATATATATATATATTAAAAAAAAATGGCTATTGACTTAATATCTGATCTGCTCAGTGGTTCTTCAGTGAATGCTTTTCCTGAGCCATCCAATTTACTTTAGTTTAGCATACACTTTTTGTGTGTGTATGCTTTCATGCTACTACTGGGTATTGTTTTCTTGTAGCAATAACAATCATTAAATTCTAGCTGAGGAAGGGTGCATAAAATATATGACGGTTACTTCAGTCCTGCCTGTCAAACCAGGTTTAACTCTAAGCAGTAATGCAGGAGTGCCTCCTCTGGGAATTCAGTGGTTTTGCAAGGAAATGCCACGAAGTCATTTCTTCCCTTAGGTATTATGTGAAATTCCTCAATTTAAATGAGGCTGAAGAAATTGAGCTTGTGGAAGTTTAAATATTTGACTTGATTGTTCTCGCACATACAAATACTGCTGGTGTTTCTTTTCAATAACTGATCAAATTAGCATTTTCCTTTCCAGCAACTCTAGATCTATAAAATGTACCATAGCAAGGTGAAAAACCAAAAAAAAAAACACTTTCATATGGAGAAAATGATATAAAATTTTGTACTTTTTAAATTTTTTTCTAGGAAAAAATAAAAAAAAAAAAAAAAATAGCTCTCCAGCCACATAAAGTCTTATGATCAACTGCAGAATATTGTGAAACACCAAAAACAGTTGCTTGGTTTTCTTCCTGCATTTTGTGAAGCCATACCATTTATTGAAGTGTGCCTAGTGTTTTTCTGTTGCGTTGTCAGGTCCTTTCACCTGAGTCAGAAGGTATTGGAGCCAGCTTAGTGTAACAGTGCCATATGTTTGGAGCAGTGATAGTTTCTTGCTTGATAACCAGATGCAGACTGCAGGATGTGCACTCCATTTACAGATCTCCCATGTGAATATTTAGGCCAGTTAGCTGCAGGAGGTTGTGGTCTGTAGATGTAATGTCATCTGGCACACGGAGTTAACAGGTTTGATCGTACTGTCTTGAGTCACAGACTTTCATTTCATGGAAGGGTTCCCACCTCATTTGCTCTAAGGCACCCTCCTTTTTATTTTATTTCTTTATTTCCATGAAAAAATGTTGCAATCAGACGTTGCGATCTGCACCATAATTAGGCGTGGTCTTTTCTCTAAGCCTTTTGTCTCAAGGATCACAGAGCTCCTGTGCCTGCAAAGAGTCCCTGTGATATTTCAGATGTGTGACATTGTTGTGAGCCTACAGCTCCTCAAAGGGGAATTTTCTCTTCCACAGAAAGTGATACCTTTTCCAATGGGCATTGTAAAACTGAATGTCAAAACATAAATATTTCAGCAAGATTAGTTCAGCTGTCAGGGGGCTCACCTGCTGATTCTACTGTGCTTATGGGATCCTGGTTCAAGATCCAGTGGCAATAGTCACCCTCAGAATTATCTCAACACAGAGGGTCTTGTTTTATTGAAAGGCTAAAGTGTGTATGGGGAAGGGGTGAGAGGGGAAGAGGGGAAGGTAGGTAGCTGAGTGAGAGTGAGTGAGAGGGGGGCTGGGCAGGAAGGATAACTGCGTGCTATTGATCAAGCAAAAATAAAATTTACTCACAGGTGTTTTCAGGGTTGCAATTCCAGAGACAGTGAGATCTGAGTTTAAACAGTAAATTTTTGCTATAGTATCAACAATTGAAGCAATCTTAGGAGAGGAGAATAAGGGGTGGGGGAGGCAGTAGGAATGAAAAACTCTTCAGTTAAGCCTTAAATGGATGCTCTGAACTGACATTGAGTTTTCAAAACAGAGAAATGTAATCCAGTCAGGTGGAGTCTAGTAATGGAAAAGATATTGGATTTCCACATCATCTTCCTGAAGTATGTTACATGTCGCAAAGACTTTAGGACAATATATGCTGATGGACAAAATTCTATGTTAGGCTGACAAGGTTGACAGGGAAATTATATGGTTCATATATTAAGCTGGCACTGTGATACCAGCAGCAACGTGTGAGTGGAAAACTGTAGAAATTTGGGCTTTGGCTGCAAAGGTTAGGTGGCACCAAAAAGACCTCAAAAGCTTTTACCAAAGGCCCCGCAAGACTGGAGAAAATTCAGATGTGCGGAAGAAGGGCTTTCATGAGCGAAGACATGTTTTGTCCATATCTAGTGGGGCTCAGGGGTACATGATTATAGCCAGGACTACTCTTGATATGTTGTTTTAGAAATCATGGAGTGAAGCAAAATATTCAGAGAGATTTTCAGTGGGTGTAAATTACCCTTAATTGCTTGCAGTGAAGGGAACTATTCCTTAAAGCTGAGGATCTTATTCATGATCTGAATGTTTTCATCAAATCAAGATTGCCCCTTGGAGACAGTGCATAATGGTGTCTTTTTGACACTAGCAGATTGTTTTGGCGAAGTAGAGTAGTAACATTTTTTCAGATTAGCAGTGTTCACAAGAACACTTCTGCTACTAGGCTATGGCTTAAATATAGCCCAACTTCTCTACAGCAGATGGGAGAAAATGTAAATTTTATGGTATATATTGAATAAGGAGGTTATTATTTTTTGAGATGTGTATTCTTCATTCTGATGTTTTATAGATGAACCAAGTATTTAAGAACACAACATGAGAGAGTTGATATTCGGTGTGTGTATATATATATATATATATATAAACGAATTCTGGGGGGAGGATGGGATTTCTTGCAGTTGTTCACTTAGCACATTACTGATACGGTAAGACACACTACAAGCACAGTCTAAATCATGTAACATACTCTGAATTACACACTGGTTGTTTGGGTTTATGTTTTATATTTGTGAATTTTGGTACTATACGTAAAGTAAATAAGGAGTACAAGCTTAGATGTAGAAGGTAGAGCCTCTTGCTTAAAATAAATGAGCTGTCAAATTCATTTTATTTTTAAAACCTAAATTAATTTTCATGAAATAAAGTTTGAGGAGACATTATTGTACCCGAAACCCTGTTTGAGGAGGGAAGTAGCATTTCATGGATTTAGAAACATTATATGAAGATGTACTAATGTCCTAGGGTAATTAAAGACATTAATTACAAGTACAAATATTACTCTGTTCTGCATAGTCTGTTTGTAAAGAATGGGTTACCATTTCATAAACGAGAATGCTTAAATGTAAAAGAGTGAAGGTCAATTTTGCCTTCATTTCACACTCAAGCACATAAATGCAGATGATAGAGAAAGCACCTAAATCAGAGAGCTTCATTCCATCTATTGCTGTCATTGTTCATCATATCTGTAGCTGTAAGCGCTCCCAGAACATTAAGTTTACGCCTTGATGAGGAGAAAAAAAAAAGCAACCTTTTAGTTTACTTTTCAGTTTTCTGAATGCCGTGATGTTGCTTGTGATTTACATATTAACTTCATACCTAGGCATTTCACAAAGCAGATGATGTTGAAGTGCTAGTTGCACTTGGACAGAAACATTATATATATATATATATATTTACACATAACTGTAAAAATTTCATATAAATATGTATGCCTATATCAGAACAAAAGATACAATTTAATACAATTTAATAAGTAATTATTCCCCAAACAGAAAATATTTTAAGCACCAGACACTTTTACTTCTGCTTTGGGAAGTATCACACTCAAAAAGCAATGTGCTGAAAGAACTATAAATAAAAATCTAAAAAAAAAAAAAAAAAAAAAAAAAAAAAA
>CM021766.1:101810471-101836694 GCA_011076525.1 Nettapus auritus | reverse complement strand
TTTTTTCTTTTTTTTTTTTTTTTTTTCCTAGTAACAATCTGTGCCCAGCCTGCTTTTGTATCAGCAGTGTGAATAGTTGGCTTAAGAAGTCACATTTGTACTAGCAATTCATTTTGTAGGAAAAGCAGACATAAATTTGCACTTGCAAACGGAAGCACATTTTCCTGGAAACAGAGCCCTTGCTGAGCATTTCATAAGATAAGATGTGCCCAGTTCCTATCCTTCACACTGGAGAGGCTATTTACTGTGTGGTTCCTGAGGTGCAATCATGACTGAAGGTGCATTCCCATGCAGGGGAGAAAAGAGGTGAAGAAAATATTTTTTTTTCTGTGTGTTAACATATTATGTGTAGCACCACTCTGAAGTGAGATGCAGTCACCTTCCTCCCCCTTTCCTCCCTCTAAAATTTGCTGTGCCTGTTTCAAAGCCTCTGTAGGCAGGTAGGGACTGAGGAGACTGAGTTTTGGATAGAAGGGTGATGTTTTTTCCTTCCCCTTGGTGAGGAAAGTGAAGAGTGGGCATAACTCACTTCTCTCATCAAGTGAAGTGGAAACAGCAACCAGACTGCCTCATATTCTGCAGAGCATTCTGCTCCTGGGGAGGTCATTCCTGTTCTACCTGAACAGAAGTTCAGGATGCTTTGCAGAGTGCCAGTCTGACCGTGAACACCCAGGAAGGAGGAACCTGCCTTCAGATTTTAAGAGCTGTGAGAGAAAAATGCTTCAGAAACATGCAGGCAAATGGAGCTGTGCTAGGGAATATTTTCTCTCTGTCACTATCCAATTTTAAAAAGCCCTAGGCAGTTCTGTTTGGATGAGGCAGTATTTGGAGAATGTTAAGGTTACATGGCAAATTAGTTAAAAGTCATGAAATACCAATGTTAATTCCATGTTTAGCATTAATTCTGTCCTCCTGGGTATGTGCAATTTGACATTTTAATTACATGATCATGCAAGGTAAAATCCAGTTCCTTGCAAATTACATAATAGGATTCCAATTCACTTCATTAAATGAGTCTTTCACTTAAAATATTTTTTTCAATGTTTTCATATTTAGATTTCAGATCCATACCTTAAGTGTATTGAATCCTTGAAATGCCATTTATTTTCAGTGGTGGTTTTTTTGGTTGTTTGTTTTTAAATGTATTTATTTTCTTGAGGCAGCAGGGTCTTGTTTCTCCCATCACTCTGGAGAAACCTCTAGAGAAGCACCAAAAGTTTTACACTAATAGGAATCAGAGGTGATTGAAGTTTGTTGCTGTTACTGTTTTTTTTGGTTTTGTTTTTGTTTTGTTTGCTTTTATATGTAGGTCTTTCCTCTCTGTGGCATGAATTTTAATCATCTTGGATTCAATCCTGAGTAATTCTGAGTGCCTCTTGGGAAGTGCTTAACGTATAGCCAGATTGTGGACTGAACCATATACAATTTCTTTCTATCCATCAGCACAGCATAGTTTTTTTCACTAAGGGTCGAAGCAATTAACTATTTAGTCCATTTACCCATCCTGGCAGGCCCTGTAAGCTTCAAGACATTCCATGCAGGAATTGAAGCAGTTAACTCTGATACTAATTTAGCTGGAAGCTTAGGTGGCTTCTGTTTTCCAGAAACTGTTTACTATTGCTCTGTAAAATGCCTTACTTTTGAATTTCCATATAAATGAATTTAACTGAATCTACTTGGGCACAAAAATAATAATATAGAACAGTTTTAAAAAGATTTGATATATAAATATCTGACATTAGAAAGTATATGCTATAATACTGAATATTTGAAAATCTGTTTACAATCACATAGTTAAAGTCTGTATAGGTATGCACAGGCAAAAAAAAAAATTTAAAAAAAAAAAAACATGCCGTTGAAGTCTAATTTTATGTCTGATATTCTTTTGTTGTTGTTTTCCCATTTTTTTGTTACTTAATTATGCAAACATCTTGTGTGTGTGTGTGTATTTTGTCGTTTTTAGTTTTAAGGACTTTGTGTGTTTGTGTGCACTTTTTGTTTTCTTGTAGGGTTTGTGTTTTGTTTTGTTTTGTTTTGTTTTTTCATTCATGTGTATTTTTTTTCTTTGTTTGTTTCTGGTTTTCTTTTATTTAGTTTCACCAGTGTTTGCCTGCAAGAATGTTGGTCTCCTCAAAAGCATTGGAATGACACAAAGCCACAGACAATAATTCTTTCATTTGTATTTTATAAGTAAACAAACAAACAAACAACAACAACAACAAAACAAATAAATCAAAACAGCCCACATATAAACTTGAAGTGAAACAAGGCTGTGAACTCCGTGTGAGTGAGTGTGAAAATTGATGGCTGACTTTATTATTTTATTTTGAACCCAGACCAAAGCTCCTTTTCCAATGGCTCTAGATTTAGGGACAGTTAGAAACAGAGACAGTTTCAAGAACAAAGACGCAATGGCTACTGAGATAAACTTTTAAATTATTATTATTATTTTTAATTATTTATTTTCTTGAAGCCTTTCTAAGATGTGAAGGGCTGAAAATAAAGGGGAACAAAGAATGGTGTTGATGGAGCACAAAGACAAAAAAAATGATATTCAACTTTCAGAAGTTCAATGGTAATTGTCAAAAATAACACTTGGAAATTCTGTGGTGTGGTGCCCTGCATGTAATTGCCTTCTATAATTTGTGTGGGGAAAAAATGCATAAATTATAACCCTAATTTTATAGATGGTAAAATTAAAAGAAATTATACATATAGTGAACTTAAACATTTCCTAGAAAATCAGTGATATATCAAGCAGAATTTGCAGTTATGCAGAGGCAGGGTGGAGAAAGGGCTTTCTAAGCAGCAAAATAACGAGAAATGTATATTTTTTGTTGGTATAAACTGTAGAATGCTTCTTCCAAGCTCATCAGTTTGGAAGGAAGAAGGTTGTTGTTTTGTTTTGTTCTGTTTTTTTTTTTTTGTTTGTTTGTTTGTTTTTGTTTTTTTTGTTTTTTTGTTTTTTTTTTTTTTTTTGGTGTGACAGAATTATTCACATTTGACATTTGCCTATTGCAATATATTTACACTATAACAAGCCATACAGACACAGTGAGAAATGCAGCTCTTTTTCTGGGTCATAGCCTGCCATTTTCAAAATGTGCCTGGTAACTTTGGGACTGTGTTGGATAATAAGCGTTCTTGCTAAAATACTTTAAATCAGTAAGTACTGCGAAAGCATTGGCCACACTCTGTCAAACTCAAAGCAATGTACTGAATACCAGTCACTGAGAAACAGAGAGAACTTCATGTGTGAATGAGAAAGCTAAGAACCTCTGAACAGAAATAAGCCCAGTAGCTTTTCGTCTCTCCAGAAACCCACTACAACAACTTTACTGTCACTTTGGGAAATGCAGAGGAGAAGGAGGGAAGTTATAAGGGTTAAATTTAGGCAGAAGGCGCTAGGGTAGATCTCTCTTATCTATAGATAAGAGAGCAGGAGGCAGGTTGGGTGTGATTCTTTTTCCTCTTGTCCTCTGTGGAGGTAACCCATGGAGACCCAAGACTAGTCTCAGCCTTGGGCTTTTGCTGCTCCAAATAGCCTGCATAAGATAAATGTTCAAGTCTGCTCTGAAAAACTGCAAGTGAGCACCCAGCTGAGAGTAGCTACAGCTCTGCACAGAAATAATTTATATTTTTTTTTTGCCCAAGTACTTTTGAGAAGAAGAAAAAAAAAAAAAAAAAAAAAAAAAAAAAAAAAAGTTGCTTCTTTATTTGTGTACACTATGTGGAAAACAAAGATACCATAATGAATCAGAAAAACTTCCTTCCTCATTGTTACATATACTTTTCTTCCTTTTCTATTTTTTATGTTCATTTTAACATAATCTTTGAATCACTGTTGTTTTATATACTCCCAAAAGTTAACGTCTGAAACTGAAAATGTGAATCTGTTCAGTTTCTGATATTCATCCATCGCAGGGACTCTGTGTTCTGTGCTATGAAAATTGATAAGTTGACCTTTTAAGTAAAATCGGACATACCACTCTTGTCAATATTATTCTACCACAAGTGCTGCAAATGAAACAAATGAATAAACAAAATACTCAAGTACTGCATGTCTGTTTTGTAGAAGGAATAGGTCTTGGCAAAGTGGTGCCCCAGCCATACAGAAGACGTACTAATTTACCAGCTCAGGTTGTTATTTATAAGTTGCTAGTAGCACAGGCTTTTCATCACTGGGGAGTCACTATCAGCTTTTGTGTTATTCCATGCTTTATTTTATTTGGATTACCCCAAATAACAGAAATGACAGTCAGACTGAATATTTCCTACTTAGCATGCAGGGCTAAAGAATCTCTGGGGAGAACAGTGAGATTAAGTCACACAGGAAGAATTATCTGAAGGGATAACCCCAAATCTATTGCTTTTTTCTTGGTTTATTTCATTAGCCTGCACAACTGCACAGTAATTTCCTTTTTCCCTCTTTATAGGAAGTCATTGTCTTACTCACATAGCTGAATGGATACAGAAATGGGTTTTATGCAGGGGATTTAAAGTGATGACAATTTCACATACTCAAGCTCTAAAAGACAATTTATATGTAATTTCATTATTAAAAGTGATAATAGAGTTGAGAGACTCATGGTTGGATACTGATGCAGGACATGAAGCTTTATGATATTTTAGTATAATATAGAACATTGATCCTTAACATGTCGCATTGCAGAAGAGGAAGGTTAGTGAAGGTGATGACAACATTTGTAAATCAAGTAGCCCTCATCACAGCTTTTTATTTAGTGGCACAGCTATGCTATTTGTATAATCCTGTAATACAAGCTCTGTATTTCTGTAGACTAATAGGCTCTACCTGCAGTGCTCTGCTCTAAATTTCTCTGGGACGTTATTTAAAACTATATTTTATGGGCTGCTCTGACAAATCAGAAAAACAAGAGTAAAAGCTAATGTTGATACCATATGTAGATATAAGTCTCCTGTATGCTTGGCTGGTTATCAGGAAATACTTTATTTTCATGAGAGCTTGAGGAGATTTACAGTTTTTATGTGAGTGAAGCTCTTGTTGCCTCAGCTGCCTTTTTTTTTTTTTTTTTTAATCTTCTAACACTTGTTATCTCACTTGTTATCCAGTTTTCACACAGAATCACAGAATCACAGAAAGTCTAGGTTGGAAGAGACCTACAAGATCACCGAGTCCAACCTCTGACCTAACGCTAACAAATCATCCCCTGAACCATATCCCTAAGCTCTACATCTAAACGTCTTTTAAAGACCTGCAGGGAAGGTGACTCAACCACTTCCCTGGGCAGTGACTAACAACCCTTTCAGGAAAGAAGTTCTTCCTAATATCCAACCTAAACCTCCCCTGGTGCAGCTTTAGCCCATTCCCCCTCACCCTGTCACCAGGCATGTGGGAGAATAGACCAACCGCCGCCTCACTACAGCCTCCTTTAAGGTACCTGTAGAGTGCAATAAGGTTGCCCCTGAGCCTCCTCTTCTCCAGGCTAAATAGTCCCAGCTCCCTCAGCCGCTCCTCGTAAGACTTGTTCTCCAGACCCTTCACCAGCTTCGTAACCCTTCTCTGGATTTGCTCAAGCACCTCCATGTCCTTCTTGTAGCGAGGAGCCCAAAACTGAACACAGTACTCGAGGTGCAGCCTCACCAGAGCTGAGTACAGGGGGACAATCACTTCCCTGGACCCGCTGGCCACACTGCTTCTTATGCAAGCCAGGATGCTGTTGGCCTTCTTGGCCACCTGAGCACACTGCTGGCTCATATTCAGCCGACTGTCAACCAAAACTCCCAGGTCCTTCTCTGACAGGCAGCTTTCTATCCACACATCTCCCAGCCTGTAGCTCTGCTTGGGGTTGTTGTGCCCCAGGTGCAGGACCCAGCACTTGGCCTTGCTGAACTTCATACCGTTGGCCTCGGCCCATCAGTCCAGCCTTTCCAGATCATCTTGCAGAGCCTTCCTACCCTCGAGCAGGTCGACACACGCCCCTAACTTGGTGTCATCTGCAAACTTGCTGAGGGTGCACTCGATCCCCTCATCCAGATCATCGATGAAGATGTTAAAGAGGACTGGCCGCAGTACCGAGCCCTGGGGTACTCCACTAGTGACCGGCCTCCAGCTGATTTGACTCCATTCACTAAGACTCTCTGGGCCTGGCCATCCAGCCAGCTCTTAACCCAACAAAGCGTATGCCAGTCCAAGCCATGGGCAGCTAGTTTCCTGAGGAGAATGCTGTGGGGAACGGTATCAAATGCCTTACTGAAGTCAAGGTAGACCACGTCCACAGCCTTTCCCTCATCCAATAAGCGTGTCACCTTGTCATAGAAGGAGATCAGGTTTGTCAAGCAGGACCTACCCTTCATAAACCCATGCTGACTAGGCCTGATCACCTACTTGCCCTGCAACTGCCGCATGATGACGCCCAGGATAATCTGCTCCGTGAGCTTCCCTGGCACTGATGTCAAACTAACAGGCCTGTAGTTCCCCGGGTCTACCCTCCGTTTTACTTCTGTCCTCTAGTCTTACTGATGATGTTGGAAATGCAGGGCTGTAAGACTGGGGCTACCAAGAAATGTCAGTATTCACATTACTATGTGAATTCCATTACTGCTAAGTAAGTCCGGTCTGGAATCAAATCCCCACTGTGAGCTTGGTGCAGTGGAGGCAAAGACTACCCTCTGCCCTGAGACAGAGGTCTTGTAAAACAAGAGGCAGTAAGAATATTCTTACAAGAAGTAAGAATACAATCCAGTGAAATATGGAGCCATCAATTGACATCCCAAAAATAGCTTGAGAACAATAACTCGCTCACATTCTTTTCCAGTAAGATAGAACATTGCTTATTCTAAACATGAGAATCAAAACTGTATTTTAAATAACATGAATAGATAACAGAGGATCTTTTCCTGCCTTTATGTTCTAACCTTTATAGGTGATAATTTGATTGAAATTACTAAGGGCAGATTTATTTGATATCTATGTTAGTATGAGGCTACTTGTCTAAAAACCATGTTTCAGGACAGTGTAGATAAAGGAAGTTTTCCCATTGCTTTCAAAAGTTCAAACTACATATGCTTCAAATTTTTACATCTTGTAACCTGCTATCACTCTATATTTTCCATGTTGTCTTTTTTCTTATACCTGTAATGTTCAGCACAAGTGTCTGTCTACAGGTCCATTGGGTGTTCATTCCATGTATTTAGTATTTTTCACCTCACAGTCTAATAGTCCAGCACTATTGCTATTCTGCCATATATATATATACATACACATTTTTTTTTTTTTTTCTGTCAAATTTCTTCTTTGCTCCACGACATCTTTGTTGTTGTTTTTCAGTCTCACACTGCACAACTTAAGTTCTTTTTGTGTGTGTGTGTGCTTTGTTTTTTGAGTACTCAGTAAAATTATACCATGTATGTATGTCAGATTTTGATGTTAACTTTTACCAGTTGAGGTGAGTATCTGGGACAATATACTTAGAGATCCTGAAAAGTCAGGGAATGGTGCTTTTGTGTCCAGAACGTCCTCTTTAACATAAATATAATGGTAATAAATGCTGGAAAATCTCTGCGTTATAGATCTTTTTCACAACATCATTCATTTCCCTGGAAGAAGTGGCTGAACTGTTTGTGGAGGCTGCAATGGCTGAAAGAAGAAAGATGTGAATACACTAGGTTGCCCACTTCTGTCAGAGTACCAGTTAGCCACCTTACACTACCAATATATATCTTCTTGTATATATATATATCTTCTCAGTGTTTTTTGTGCTAGAAGAGACAGTTTTGTCACACAAATTAGAGACAACTTACTCTTAGAAAATTCAGTGTAAGTTATGCTGCTAGGTGAATCCTAACTGTTCAAATTATATGTACCAATTTATATGATTACCAACACATACTGTGAGCAGAATTTTGAGGAAGTCCTAATGCTTACTGTCTTATAACTTTAAGGCTCTAAGAAGGAAATATATATATATATATATACATGAATATACATATATATTTAAAGGGGGGGTTGTGTGTTTCCATGGTATAAAAATAAAATAAAAAATAAAAAAAGTAATGTCAACACCTAATTATAGATCACATGGCCTTCCCAAACCCAGGAATAAGTGAGTATATCAACACATGTTATCTCAGCTCCAAAGCCTTAACTAACTTTGTTCCAGGATCATTATGGTAGAATTTTGAGAGTCCGGGAGAGACTATATTTCTCTTTCTGGTATTTTAAATGTTGACTTAAATAAATGTCACTTTCAGAGCATTCTGATATATTTTTACCGATATGTATTAAATGCAGTGCAGCATAACAATTATTTTTGTTTCATTCAGTATTTCAGGAGAAAAAGATAGTTGAAGAGAAAAGGAACACCTTTACAATTTCTTGGTAAAAGAGGAAGTCATATTTGAGTTCAGGAAAATCAGTGGCTTATATCCCTCAAGATACTAGAAATGCAGTATTTACTATATATTATGTTTGGTGGATAGTTCATTATGGTGTTGCATTTGGATTATCAGCAATCGAAAATCTGCTTAAACTTTCTCAAACTTTAAATATAAGAAAATATTTTATTATAGTAGTGTATTACTGTATTTTTAATATTTTGCAGTGGCTTCATTTGAAAGAAAAAATCATACAGATAAATTAACAATGATATTTTTCCTGAGCATTCCATTTTGAACAAAAATATACTACATTAATATGTTGTTGCTAAGTTATATTATGAGATAGCTGGGAATATATGATAGACGTAAGCCCACATTTCATTTTACCCAAGACTTTGATAAATGTAAAAGAAATTAAACCAATGAAAATAAATTATTTATGATTTAAATATATATATATTCAAATATTGTTGGAAATACAGAAATTAACCATTTCACCTGCATCCTAATTATAATACTGAAATCCAAATTTAAGTATTTTCTTAATCATTACATTCAGTTCATTAAACTATAATTTAAATAGTACAGAAAATGTTTATCTTGTTTATTAATGTGTTCTATTTGCATAAAAAGAAAACAACAACAACAAAAAAAGAAAAACAGTACAAGTTTTACTACTGTGTGTTTTCTCCTATTTATTATTGAGAGAAACTAAGTTTGGTTAAGTAAAAAGGACAGTTATATATCTGCATTAGCATTTTTACTTGAATCAGCTGTGCATTTCTGAAGTTAACGTCTGTTGTTTCCATTTAGTATACTCCAGTTTGTACTGTGGAGTGGGATTTGAGTGGGCAACTAGATTCCAGTTAAGACTAAATAGAAAAGTGAGATCCATAAATGCACCCATTGAACTCCTAATGTGATCAGACTGGTCTCTTTGCAAAGGAGAAGGCTCCTTTCCAAAGGAAAACCCCAGAACACATAGTGTGGACACTGGTCCATCAGCACCAACTGTTTCTCCCTGAGTACCCCAACCCATTGTATTGTACTTCTTGCTGACATAGACCTAGCCAATGAAGGAGCTCTGTTAATGACAGAAGAGCCATCATAAAAGGTGTTGATCATCAAAATCAGTAAATATGCTCATAAAAATATACTATATATATTTAGAATTCATTCTTGCAAATGTTTGTGACTCAGCTTAAAAATTGCTACCGTTAATAGTGCCTTTCATATGGTACAGTATTTGCTGGTGTTACATGCCTGTGCTGCTGCAAAAAGAATTCTGTCCTTTAAATTGGTTTAAAACACACAGTACTGTAGTAGCACTATACAAATCACAAATAATATAACAAAGAATAAACACTATTTTATCTTTCAGATAAATAGAAATGCCAAGACAATATAGCTCTTTTTCACATGAAAATATGAGAAAATACAAAATATGCCTTGCTGTCTCAGGCTCTTTTCCAGAATGCTCCCCTGGGAGCATGTAGTTCTAAACAGCTGAGAAAAAGGGAAATTTATTTTAATTTTTTATTTTTTTTTAATATGTGTGGCTTATTAAGTTGTGTATTTCATGGAATAATTGAAAATTTAAAGCAGAATCTTGAGAAGATCACTTTTATTAACCCTAGAAAGCCATCTGAGAATATTATTTTTTGAATAAAACTATTTGTCCATTTTTAATTGATTTTTTAACTGATACTTTATTTCACTGTTTATTAAAATAAGAATATTGTGGATTGATTGACAGAAGGTAGCAACATATTTCAAATTTTTGACATTGAAATAATTACATTCCTTTAGTACAGTCACATAGTGACTTTGAGCTCTGAAGGTCTGCTTATGGTGTTTCATATGGGTGAATAGGATATATGTTGCATAGCAGCTAATAGCAGCTAATATGTTGCACAGCTAATAGTCCAACATACTGTTCTACCTATATCACAAGGGACTCTTTGGCCCTTTCTGAGTAGAAAGAAATATACCTAATGGTATTTTCCAGGTAGTACAAGAAGATTTTCCTGCATGAATTCCATGAACTGTTGCTATAGTCATACTGTCCCATTTACTCTTTCTATTTGAGTAAATCACAAGAAATTGCATTGAGGACCAGAGAGACATGAAATTTTGTTGCTGTGGAGTGCATGTGAGAAAAATTAAGGCCATAATGTTATTTTCCATTTGAAATATTTCCAAAATACAGAAAAACCTGGTACTTGGATACATGTGTAAGGATGATAAGCTGCTTAAACATTTCATACCGAGGTATCAAATTGTAACCCTCCTGACTAGGCAACCAAACAATTCACTTTTTTTTTTTTTTCTTTTTTTTTTTTTTTTTTTCTTACAAGGTAGACAGGTGCTGCATTAGGAAAGGTTTAGAGCTTGTTATTCCATAACAATTGAAAGTTTTCACACACAGCTGTGAAAAGCAGATGGTCATTTCTTAAGTTTCTGTAATCAGGGTATAATAACAATACTATAAATAAGCCAAATACTTAACTTGCCTTTCTTACACAATTTGCATATATCATATGGATAGAGTAAGCATTTGGGAAAGTGCTTTGCATATTTTTATGTTTAAAAACAAACAAAAAACAAAAAAGCTTTTATTGCTGAGTGTGACATCATATGGTATGGAATATCCCTTTGGTCAATTTAGGTCAGCTGCCCTGGTGATGTCCCCTCCCCATCTCTTGCCCACCCCCAGCCTGATGGCTCTTGGGGTTTTGGAGGGAGTGCTGATGCAGTGCCAGTATTTCACAGCAACAGACAAAGCACTGGTGTGATACTTGTGTTGTTCTGGCTACAAGTGCAGAGCACAGCACATTATGGGCTGCTGCAGGGAAAGTTAACTCCATTCCAGCCAGACACAGCACAGCAGCCTAGAATGCAGGCTTTCTGGGCTGCAGGTGTGCACTGCTGCCTCATGATGAGCTTTTCATGTACCAGAACCTCCAAGTCCATCTCTGCAGGGCTGCCCTCATTGAGTTCTTCCCCCGGTCTGTAATCCTAGCTGTGATTACCCCAACCCAGCTACAAAACCTTGCACTTGAACTTGTTGAAGTTCATGCACTTCACATGGGCCCACTTCTCCAGCCTGTCTAGGTCCCTTTGGATGGCATCTCTTCCTTCTTTGGTATCAAACACCCCACTCATCTTAGTTTCATCTTCAAACTTGTTGAGGGTGTATTCAATCCCATCATCTATGACACTGATGAAGATATTGAAAAGCACTGGTCCCAAGACAGACCCCTGAGTGACAACGCTCATCACCAGTCTCCACTTGGACATAGAACCATTGACCATTCACTCTGGGTGTGGCCATCGAGCCAATTCCTCATCCACCAGATGGTCCACCCGTCAAATCCATCTTTCCAATTTAAAGATAATGATGTCATGTGGGACTGTGTCAAAGGCCTAACAGAAGCCCAAGCAGATGACATCTGTAGGTCTTCCCTTGTTGACTGATGCAGTTACTCCATCACAGAAGGCCACCAGATGGGTCAGGCATGATTTACCCTTGGTGAAGCCATGCTATCTGTCTTGGATCACTTCCTTGTCCTGCATGTGCCCTAATATTGTCTCCAGGAGGACTTATTCCATGATCTTGCCAGGCACAGAGGTGAGGCTCACCAGTCTGTAGTTCCCCAGGTCTTTCTACCTTTTTTAAAAATGGAAGTGATGTTTCCTTTTTTTCCAGTCACCACGTACTTTGCCTGACTGCCATGATTTTTCAAATATGATGGAGAGTGGCTTGGTGACTACATCAGCCAATTCGTTCACAGCCCTGGATGCCTGTCATCAGGACCCTTAGACTTGTATTTGTTAAGTTGCATCAGGAGGTCCTGAACTTGCTCTTTGCTTACAGTGAGTAGGACTCTGCTCCCCCAGCCCCCACCTAGAGGTTTGGGGATATGAGAGATGTGTGAAGCCTAATCACCGGTGAAGACCAAGTGCAAAGAAGTTAAGTTAAGTTAAGTACCTCTGTCTTTTCCTCATCTGTCGTTACCTGTTTTCTGTCTTCATTTGTCACAGGCAGTATTCTCTCCCTAATCTTTATTTTGCAGCCAATGTACATACCAGTAGAACCCCTTCTTGTTATTCTTTACATCCCTTGCCAAGTTTAGTTCTGTCAATTCCTTGGCTTTCCTGATCCCATCCCTGCACGTCTAGACTACATTTCTGTACTTTTCCCAGGCCACACAGCCCTGTTTCCACCATCCGTGCATTTCCTTCTTTTGCCTAAGTTTGACCAGCAGATCCTTATTCAACCATGCTGGTTTCCTACCTTCCCTTCTTGATTTATTACACATGGGAATAGAGAGCTCTTGCACTCCAAGGAAAATATCCTTAAGGAGTTGCCAGCTCTTATCAGATCATTTATCCCTAAGGACCATGTCCCTTGGGATCTCATCTACTAATTCTTTGAACAGCTGGAAGTTGTCTCTTCTGAAGTTCTTTGTCCTGCCTTTGCTCTTAGCCAGGCCCATATCCCTCAAGATCACAAACTCAGCCAGAGCATGGTCACTGCAACACAGGCTTCCCCCAGTCTTAACCTCTTTAATGAGCTCTTCTGCATTGGTGAGCACCAGGTCCCATGCCACACTCAGGCTCAGCAGTTGGGAAAGGGTCAGGAGTGGGGGGGGGGGGGGGGGAGGGCTCTTATTATGAACGTGTCTGTTCTCCCGAAGAACTGCTATATATATAGTGAGGTACCCTGCTTCCTAGGTTCCTAGGAAGTGGCAGAACATTGAATGTTGCTCACTGATAGGGAATAGAGAATAACAGTGCTGTTTTGTTTATTTATTTGTAACTGCTAATGTTAGCTGACTTAGGTATTGTTAGTTCAGATGGAAAAAAAGGGGAACTAGCCATAGATACAGATACGTTCTGGTTTGAGAATTATGCGGTTAACTAGGTCTGCTAAATAGAAGGCTAAAAGGGACAAAAAGGTAAGGAAAGCTCATTTGTAATGGAAGGAGAAATAATATGTATGACATATTGTATGTATAATATGTATGACAAGGTAATCTGTGATACTTGGCAGCAGCAAAAACAAATACACTCAAGATGAAAAATAACAGAAAGGTGATTTTATCTTTATTTTCTGGTAACAGGGAAGCAGAGGATATAAAAGGAAAAATGTAAATATTCCTTATAAAATATTTTTGCAGTAAGCCAGAGAACTTAGCATTTGACCTGAAGAAGCCTTAAACATGAGTAACATCATGCCAAACAACACAGGACAAGATAGAAAAACCTTCTATCAGTATGATTTCCAAGAATTGCTGAGTCAAGCAAGATAGAGTGTGGATTAATGAAGGAGAGGCAGATCTTGAGAAGTCCAAGCAAGACTAAGCTATTAGCAGATGTGAAGAAGGATGCAAGTATGTATAGCTATCAGAGCAGTATCTGGTCCTTTTCCAACCTGTTTCCAAATTAAAAGCTAAAAATGAAAGGGATTAATACTGTGGTTAACCACTAAGGAAATCTGCCTACAACTTATGAAGTAAACTTCTTGTTGGAGTCAAGGGGATGAAATAATTATACCCCTGGGTTTTCAAGGGCTTTCAGTTTCTTAGTAGATACCTTTCCTTCTAGACTGATATTTTAACATTCATGATTTCATGTCACTGTATTTCCTTCAACCTGTTTGCAGGCTACACGAGAACATTTCCTTCAGACTAATTTTAACGTCTTGTCAAGATTAGATTTTGTTTCATGTTATGTAAGCCACAGTGCCACACTCAGAACTTTCCTTTTATCTATTAATTTATAAGTGGGAGGAGGGTAGAAGGTGATGGTCCATTCTGCTGGATTGATGGCAAAATCATCTTTTCCAGACAGTTTTTGCAAATTTTACTTCTAGAAGCACAAAGTGAAATCAGTTAATGCTTTTGATAAGGGATGGTGCAGACTGAGAGCCCAGGTGCTTTGTCTTGCTTCCACAATTACTGCCAAGCAGGCAATGAGACTGTGAAGAATACAGAACGATAAGAGGTGCATCCTGATGACAGATCCTTCTGAGACCTTTAAAGATATAAGGGTTTATCTGCAGACTACACTATAAATACAAGATATTTACCTTTGAATCAGGAATAATTTTACCTTCTGTGTATTAGACACAGCAGCTCACCTTCCACCTCTGGCCATTTCATGCTTTCTTTATTACAATCCTTAGGCTGCAAAGAACAATTTGGAATACAGTTTGGACTGTAGCAGGGAGAGTTAAGAGGTTGTGGATCAGATTCAATTCACCAGAAAATTACTTTGTAAGGTAATTAACAAGATACAGGAGAAACATGCAGCAGCTTAACCATCAAAGTCAGAAGAGTTAAGTTTATTACAGTGAATAAATTTGTCAGCAATATTACAGAGTTTTCTGGAGTCCAGCATTCTTGCATATGTAAATAACCTTTTCTAACAGAACTCTGACAGAACTGATGCAAACTCAGAAATGCCATCATAGAGAGTACTGGGATGAAACCAGAACTTTTTCCCTGATAACTAATTTGATTTGTTGGAAATAAAAATACAGTAATGATGAATGGCATGACACTTTCTTATTTGTTTCTTGTTATCAAAGTGCACCTTTGGTTTTGTTGGTGGCAACAGAAATAATGTAATAAAATAAGCTTATTTATTTATATATTTATTTATTTAACTCTAAAGCATTAAGATTATATTTAATAGTGTTTGGTAAGATTATATTTAATAGTATTTTCTGAGTGATGAATTGGAAGGCAAAGTAAGAGTTTTTCATACTTCTAAAGTTGTGTGTACTATTACCCTTCCTGAGGTTTTGCTGTAATGTTAAATACTTAAAAATATATATATACTTTTTGTTGTTGTTGTTGTTATTAGTTTTACTTCAAATGAAGGTTTGAATACCTTCATGGTGGAGTGTGAGATTGTCAGAAGCAGCAGCATGAAAAATGCAGCTCAGAAACATGAATCTCCACACCTTGTGTGTCTTCACTAAGAGTAACAAGAGTAATAACACCCATACAACAGTCAAATATGTGTCTGATTTTTTACAGAGTAGCAGAAAATTTGCTCTTAAAAGTGACTGGATAAAATTATACTTAGTTTTTCAGTAGATGAATTCCATGTGTGAGTCACACCTGCCCATTTTGGAGATAATTTTTCCTACTTATTATTTCTATTAGTCCTGCTGAGCTAACACAACTGAGAGAGAGCAAACTGCATTCTATTATTACCTGAGTGCCATCCATGGACTTGCTTGTTATGTTCCACTAAGTTACACCTGCACAATCCCATTGTAAGCTGAAGAACCATACATTTCCACGATGAGAACAGAGTGTCAAGATAGCAGGGATTTTACTTATGTAACCAGAGGCATAATTAATCTTGTGGAATGAGAGTTTGTCTTTACGAGACTCTACCAAGGCTGCAACACAGGAAGCTGATGTATGACTTACCCATTTAGTCTATTCACAATGTGAATTGCAGAAAGGCATTGCTGTTTTTATACTACCACTTTTCAGCAAGTAGAACATTAAAAGAAAGCCTGTTTACTGTCTTAATGCCCTTCTATGATAAAATTGGTTTAGTTGGTTAATTCAGTTTGTTCTTTGCCTCTTAACATTTAACTCACTAGATTTAATATTGAACAACTATTCTCCTTCCACTCCTGTCACTATTACCACAATTTTTGAGTATATATGAACAGAACATGTTTCTCTTACTCAACTGGCATGCTTTATCCTTGAGAAAAAATAGAGCAGTAAATAGAGCATTCTAGTTCCTCTTATATAGTCATTGTTTTTTTCTTCTAGTCTTCCACCTGTTCTAAAAGTAGCTGCAGAGCAAACTTAAGCGTATTCCATATCCAATGCTGTCATGAACACTGACCACCAATGTTTGATCACTTTTGTAGACAACACACTTTAAAGTTTCTCATGTATTCTTATTTGAAAACAAACAAATAAACAAAAAAATCTTTTTGCTTCCTCTCATTTTATTTATAAAATATGAATAGAGATTAATGGAGAAACAAAATAAGAAGAAGCAATTAAAGGCAACTAGCCAACAACAAACTCCCAGAAGACTATGGGATCTGTGGGACCATTAAGAGGACAGTTTGCCAGTTAGCAATGTGAGGAATAGAGTAAGGCTGAGGAAACACAATTGCATTTGAAAATGTATATAAATTAGAGAAAGGACTGTGAACTCCTCCAGCTGTGAACTACAAGTGAAGTTATTAAGCAGACCTTTGTTTACTTTACAATGCTTCATTTTAAGTATATTTGAAGCTTATATGACCTTGATCTTCATTAGCTCAGCTGATCTGCTTGTGATTTTTTTGAGTGTGTGTATGTGTGGAAAATTTTTTTATTCGTGTTATTTTCAAAAGCTAGATTTTAATTCATAAATAATATAACTTCTTACTAAACTGCTTTTGTATTTAAATTACAGTCTGCACATCTTTGAAGGGAAAAAGTATGCAAAACCCCACCATAAATAAGAGATTTTTTTTTGTCATGTGCAGAAAGTTATTATTTGGAAAATGATTTTTGAATTAAAAATAATATTTCCTTTCTGAAAGTTATTAATTTTTATTGGTATCTATTAATGTACAAAGCTCAAAATGTTATGAATAAGGTTATGTATTTTTTTCCTTAAAAATATAGAAGCAGCTCCTCAGTGACTGGAAACTGCTCTCTCCTTGCAGACCACTAAACTGTGTTGATTTACACCAAGTGAAGCACCTTACAGAACTTCCCTGAGGGGGGTTATTTGGCACAGCTTGTTCAACTGAGTGTTTCTCTTAATGGCCCACGCAGAAGGTATAAGACAAAAGTTGAAAATGCTTTGAGTATGAAGTTCTGAACATTACAATTGGTGACAGAAGGCTAATCAATGAGACAAGGATCCTATAAAAATACAGAAAGATCAGATTGCTTGTGGAATTAGAATAGCTTTAATACGGATGTATGCAAGGGGATAGCAAAGGAGCTGGAAAGTTTCCATCTGCTTTGTATACAAAGTGATTAGATTGTGATCACTTAGTCCAAGAGGATAGAAATGATGCACCATTCTGCCAGGATGAGGCATGCAAATTGGATCAATTAAGCTTTGAGAATGCTCAGACAATCTGGTAGAGAAGTTTACATGCTGTGTTAAGCAAAACTTAGCAAAGATCAGTCTTGAATGCTGGGGGCAAGCATTACAGTGATTTAAACTCTAATCTCCAAAGGTAATCCATTGTTTTGAGATTTCTTTATAGAAAAAAAAATGATCATATAGCTTAATAAAAGACCCCTTTGGGACGTTCTTGATGGTATGCATATACAAGTATGACAGAAAAATTAGTAACAGTCAACTAATGTCAACAATTTAAGGTAGATTAAAAATTCAGATGGCTGATCTTGTTTGGAGTTCATGTAATATATAATACTAACTTTCCATCATTTATCGGCAGTCCTGGCTATCGGGGGAGGTCCCACTTGACTGGTGGATAGTAAACATGACGCCCATTTACAAGAAGGGCCGGAGGGTAGACTCGGGGAACTACAGGCCTGTTAGTTTGACATCAGTGCCAGGGAAGCTCATGGAGCAGATTATCCTGGGCATCATCATGCGGCAGTTGCAGGGCAAGCAGCTGATCAGGCCTAGTCAGCATGGGTTTATGAAGGGCAGGTCCTGCTTGACGAACCTGATCTCCTTCTATGACAAGGTGACACGTTTATTGGATGAGGGAAAGGCTGTGGACGTGGTCTACCTTGACTTTAGTAAGGCATTTGATACCGTTCCCCACAGCATTCTCCTCAGGAAACTAGTTGCCCATGGCTTGGACTGGCATACGCTTTGTTGGGTTAAGAGCTGGCTGGATGGCCGGGCCCAGAGAGTCTTAGTGAATGGAGTCAAATCTAGTTGAAGGCTGGTCACTAGTGGAGTCCCCCAGGGCTCAGTACTGGGACCAGTCCTCTTTAACATCTTCATCGATGATCTGGATGAGGGGATCGAGTGCACCCTCAGCAAGTTTGCAGGCGACACCAAGTTAGGGGCGTGTGTCGATCTGCTCGAGGGTAGGAAGGCTCTGCAGGAAGATCTGGAAAGGCTGCACCGATGGGCCGAGGGCAACGGTATGAAGTTCAGCAAGGCCAAGTGCCGGGTCCTGCACCTGGGGTACAACAACCTGTACTGGGTCTGGCTGGGATGTTAACTTTCCCTGCAGCAGCCCATAGAGTGCCATGCTCTGCGCCATGCTCTGCAGTTGTAGCTAGAACAGCAGCGTTATCACACCAGTGTTGTGTCTGCTGCTGAGAAGTACTGGCACAGTATCAGGACTTTCTCTAACCCTCCTGGGGGGTGGGCAAAAAGTGAGAAAGAAACATCACCAGGGCAGCTGACCTAAACCAACCAAAAAGATATTCCATAACATATGATGTCACACTCAGCAATAAAAGGTGGAAGAAGGAGAAAGAGAGGAGGTGTGGGCTTTTGTTGCGAAAATGTCTGTCCTCCTCGTGAACACCGGCTACGTGCGTTGAGGCCCTGCTTCAAGGACGTGGTCAGGCATCGCTCATTTGTGGGAAGTAGAGAGTAATTTCTTTCCTCTGCACTTCCATATAGCCTTTACTTGATTTGTTTTTTTGCTGTTCCCTTTCCCCCTCCCTTTCCCCTTTCCCTTTTTCCCTTTTTCCTTTTTTCCCTTTAGTTGAATTGTTAATTAATAATATTTCCTTAATATGTATATATATTTTCTCTTTAATTAAATTATCCTTACCTCAACCCGTGAGTTGTTCTTTCCTTTACTTCTTCCCCTCCTCCTCTGAGGAGGGGGAGTGAGAGAGCGGTTGTGGTGTTCAGCTGTAAAAACCACCACACAACCCCAAACAGAGCTACAGGCTGGGAGATGTGTGGATAGAAAGCTGCCTGTCAGAGGAGGACCTGGGAGTTTTGGTTGACAGTCGGCTGACTATGAGCCAGCAATGTGCTCAGGCAGTCAAGAAGGCCAACAGCATCCTGGCTTGCATAAGAAGCAGTGTGGCCAGCAGGTCCAGGGAAGTGGTTGTCCCCCTATAGTTGGCTCTGGTGAGACCGCACCTCGAGTACTGTGTTCAGTTTTGGGCCCCTCACTGCAAGAAGGACATGGAGGTGCTTGAGCAAATCCAGAGAAGGGTTACGAAGCTGGTGAAGGGTCTGGAGAACAAGTCTTATGAGGAGCAGCTGAGGGAGTTGGGACTATTTAGCCTGGAGAAGAGGAGGCTCAGGGGCAACCTTATTGCACTCTACCTGAAAGGAGTCTGTAGTGAGGCGGCGGTTGGTCTATTCTCCCACGTGCCTGATGACTGGACAAAGGGGAATTGGCCAAAGTTGCACCAGGGGAGGTTTACATTGGATATTAGGAAGAACCTTTTTCCTGAAAGGGTTGTTAGTCACTGGAATAGGCTGCCCAGGGAAGTGGTTGAGTCATCATCCCTGGAGGTCTTTAAAAGTCGTTTAGATGTAGAGCTTAGGGATATGATTTTATGGAAGACTTGTTAGCGATAGGTCAGAGGTTGGACTCGGTGACCTTGTAGGTCTCTTCCGACCTAGACTATTCTGTGATTCTGTGATTCTGTGATTCTGTAACATCTTATATACCTTCATGATACATTACAACCCCATGCAATATTACAGGGTTGGGACAGAGTAGTTGAAAAGCTGTGCAGAGGAAAATGTACTGGGGGTGCTGACTGATGCTCACCTGAACATGAAACAGCAGTTTGCCCAAGTGGCCAAGAGGACCAACATCATCCTGGCTTCTATCAGGAATAGTGTAGCCATCAGGACCAGGGAGGTGATCATTCACCTGTGCTCAGCTCTGTTGAGGCCACATCTCAAGTTCTGTGCTCAGTTCTGGGACCCTAACTTCAAGAAAGACATCGAGGCCCTGGAACATGGTCAGAGAAGGGCTACGAAGCTGGACCTGGAACTCAAGTCCTATGAGGAGCGGCTGAAGGCACAGGGGTTGTTTAGTCTGGAGAAGAGGAAGTTTAGTCTGTTTAGTCTGTTTAGTCTGAAGAAGAGAAGGGAGACCTTATTGCTCTCTAAAACTACCTGAAAGGAAGGTGTGGGGAGCGGGGGGTAGGCCTCTTCTCACAGATAACTAGTGATAGGTCTGGAGGGAATGGCCTCAAGTTGCACCAGGGGAGTTAAGGTTGGAAATAGGAGGCATTTCTTCTCAGAAAGAGTAGTCAGGCATTGGAACGGGTTGCCCAGGGAGGTGGTGGCGTCACTGTCTCTGGGGGTGTTTAAGGAAAGGTTGGACTTGATGCTTACAGGCATGGTTTAGTGGGTGACAGCGGTGGCAGGATGATGGTTGAACCAGATGATCTTGACGGTCTTTTCCAACCTTAATGATTATATAATGACCACAGTGCTTCAGAAGCAGGGAGTGTTCTTGTAAGAAAATCATTATCTGTTCCATTTTCATTGAACCAGACTATACTCAGAATGGAAAAAAAAAAAAAAAAAAAAAAAAAAAAGTAGAAATGGTCATTAGACAGAAGTGTTCTAATTTTATCAGGGACTAGCTAAGAATTTGAATTATGTACCCTATGCAAAATCTTGTATACCGATAAAAGGACATCTAGTATTAGATAATCAGAGGGGTCTTTATGTAAATGAGAAGCTCTCAATATATGTGAAGTACAGGAGCCTTCTTAAATGTTTTTGTTGTTGTTGTTGTTTTTTGTTTTTTGTTTTTTTGAAGGAATACTTTGAAGATTTTCGGTAGAATCCAGATGGTTTTCCGAATTAGAAACAGGTCTGCACAACTTGAATTTTAATGTAGATTCAACAGGTACACATGACCAACATAAAATAATATCTGCCTCATAATCATCATTTGTTCATCAATGGCAAATACATTGATTGTGTTGCCAGCATTTAATAGTAGTGACTAAGAAACATAGCAAGAAAGTCTTATGGTGAAAACTCAAAGAACACATAAAAAATCCTGGGTTGGCTACTCAGATTTTTATTTTTTTATTTTTTTTCTGAAAAACGAGTGAAATTCAGTTTTAATCCATAACTACTTTCTCTCATAATTTTAAATGTCAAAATATGATTTAAGGAATCAAGGTGTAATGACTGCATAAGAATTTGCTGAGATTGTCTTTATTAAGCACTCCTCATACTCACCAAAATAGAAAAAGGCAGCAGGAGATCATTGTCCTTTTTGTACAGCTGTTAAAATCCCTCTAAGCTGGAAGGCTTTATATACAATTGACCTAGCATTGTTCATGTTAAGGCAGTTCATTATGGTTTTGAAATACTAATGCATTATCCTCCCCCTCAAAAGTTTTCTGAAAAAACAGCATAAAAGCTTTTTTTTTTTTTTTCCCAGCCCTTAATCTTATGGAGTGAAAATGTCCATCAAAATATGAATTACTATCTTGAGATAAGCCCTGGTAGACCTGCAAATTTTAATAGTAAAAAAAATAATAATAAATAAATAAATAAATAAATAAAAGTTAAGAAGAAATCAAACCTTTTAAAGTATTTATTCACAAGGGATCAACTTAAATGATCAGAACAATTTAAAACAGACTTTCAAACATCTGTATTTACTGTGCATACTCTACTTCTTGTTCTGAATACTGAACAGCTACTTTGTGAACTTAGGTAATGGAATCACTTAAGCTTTCAATGCTGCTTCTTACAATTAGTCAATGTGATGCACATTGCCATTTATTAAAGCACCTTTTCTTTGCTCAGGGATTAAGGCTCAGGTTCAGAATGGTGCTTATGCAAATGCTCAGCACAAGATTCCGTAAGTGTTAAGCAAGTCCTGAAATGTTTGAGGATGAGACAAATGAGGATGCTTTCTTAACACAGAGAATTATAAAATACAGATTTACTTTGATGTAACATAGCTTAAATTTCCTTACTCTTCTGAATAAACTTCTAACAACAAGCTGTTAATTAACTAGTCAACATAGGTGGATGGATGGATATGAATATTGCACACAAACACTTTGGGGTAAAAATGAATGTGATGAACCACCTTAAGTGAAATACATAAGTGTATTACAGCACTAAGGATTGCATAACATAAAATCTTATGACTGTTTTTACAAAAGTCAATATTAATTTAGTATTTACAAAGCAAAATCCAATAAAAATGCTGATGCTTTGATATGTATATTATCGTTTCTGTAACTAAAAAGAAAATAAAAAATATAATCTAGATGTCAACCGACATATTAATTCTGCTTTGTTTTAATAGTTTCATAAATTTTATTTATTAAGTCCTTAACTGTTTGCAGAGAATTAAAGGTTAGTGTGTCTGTAGACTCTGTTAATTATTATTTTTTTAATGGTATATATATATATTTTTTTGTAATTAAAATGATCAGATTGTGCTGTCTGCCATAGTTCAGTACTTTATAAGCTTCTATAGTCACAATTTGACAGTTTACAGTTAAACATTTTACAGTTGTCTTCTAGACTGTTAGAAATTAGGGTTTCAGCACTTCCTATTAGCACACAAGGTAAGATTACAAGTGGAGTTTTAGTAGAGTCAACTTTCAAGAGCAAAAGAAATTTCAGGAATTGATACAACATAAAAACAAACATATAGACACACACACACAAAAAGAAAAGGAAATGGAAAAGGAAAAGGAACATAAAAGAAAAAGATAAAAGATAAAAGAAAAAGAACAAAGAAAAAACTCTACACCCTTCAGGAATCCATTTCTTAGTACTTGGTACTAATGTTCTTTGGAATCAGGCTCCTATGAGAAAATCATTATCAACCAAGCAGTGCTGCAAGCAATTTTGGATAGTTGAAGCAGAAACAGGATAATCACACTAAACTATAGATCAGTTAAAGAAGATAGTATAGATCAGGTAAAGAAGACACAATATGAAGGTATACTTTCTACTCGAAAATGAAGTCATTCAGTATAAGTACATACCTATCTCATAAAATACTTTAATACCAAATGAGTTTTTGTTTGTAAATTTGGTATTATTGATATGAACAGATCAAGAAAAAAAAAAAAAAAAGTGTGATTATTTTCCCACTCAGTGCCATTACAGCTAAATCTTTAGATCAGAGCTTTAGAGATGAAAAAAAAAAAAAAAAAAAAAAAAAAAAAAAAAACCTTTAATATGGTTAATAAGGTTTAATATCTTTTAATCTTTTATGGTTGAAATGCCAGACCTGAATTATGGATAAGTAGACAAAGTGATAGGGGAGAAAAAGCTTGATTATTTCTGTTTCCAAGAACTGGAGAAAGCCATAAGTATTCATTTATTCATTTTACATTATGTCAGGTGTATAGATTCTGCAATCAACATTGTTTCCCCTCCTGTCTCCCCTTCTTTCTTGTACTACAGGGTAAAGTATATTTATACATTTTCTGGACTTTCAAAAACAAATAAGTAAATCAAATCGAAAACCTTAATATGATAAATAATTAATAAAAAGATTAAAGTGTTAGTATAGAATGCTATATGAACTGGAAAAAAAATATGCATATATACATGTATAAATGTTTATCTTTCATTTAAGGAAATTATGTATATTAGAAATAGTTCTGTAAGTATATTAAACTTACATCAGTAGGATGTAAGTTAGATGCATAGTAGTTAGATGCATAGTAGTTAGATGCATAGTGGGGAAGTAGTCTGAGAAGAACAGTAAGTGAAGTTTCTTGAAAACTGTTTCTGTAAGATGCTACATGTGCATAAACCTTTTCAAGCCCATGGACATCTGCAAGCCCAGAGATGTTATTCTATAGGGTATGCTAGGGCCTTTGGTATGTTGCATTTTATTTACCATGTTGCATTTTTTAGGCCTCTTCACTTTCATAAAAGGTACATATTGGGAATGCAGGAAGAGAACATTTTTTATTATACTGCTGAAATAAAGAGCAGTGACAGTAGGAGAATTTTCTCTTGTAGCTTCAGTGATTCTTGGCAACAAAATAAATCAAATCACTGGACCAGGAAAAGCATTGTTTTGGTATAGAGCAGCAAGTATTTGGATCATGTGAAAATACTAGTGGTATGTATAAAAGAGAACTTAGTCTCTCTCTTCTGATTATAAATAAATGCAGAGACCCTTGTACATCTAGTAAGAACAATTATGCAGGCATTCATAAATAGAATTTCACTCCAGTGATATTTTCATGTGATTTAATCAAAAAATAAATCTATTTAGGTTGAAGCAGAAATAGTTTTTGTTTTGTAATTCTGAGAGCAAATCCACTACTCTATGGCTTGGTTTGTCAGTGATACAATTTTGTTGAAAAACTCAGAATAAGAACTCCAAGGAATAGATACTGGTGTACTGAGTGTGTTTTGAAAAAAATGTGATATGCATATTATTTACATAGGAAAAACTTGGAACATTGGAAAAAACTTGAAGTGTGTATGTGAGGGAAAATCAGGCCTGTTTTCCATTCCAACCATGTTCAGGCTCCTGGTGGTGCTACAATACAGTATTGTTGGCCCTCTCCCCCTGGTAGATATTTTGCAATTAGTACGTGGTGATGCACAGTACACAGATGGCTTTTAACTCCCAAAGCTGCCAAACTGTCTTTTAAAAGTGTGAATGACAAATAGTCATTTTGTAGAGTGACATGCCATGATGATGGCCCATTAAAACTCTTCAAGAATACTCAGCCCGATACATATGCCCACTCAGCTCCATCTACATCAGCAGCTGCTTCTGAGTTCCTCCTGTAGCTTCACTGATCTTAATGGTCTGGCTGCACAAGTCCCTGTTGCCACAGAGCATTTCATTCTCTTATTAAAACTCTGGGGGGAAAGGCACTGATTTATGTGTACATCATCTGTAGAAGTAGGAAAAGAAGACACAATAAGGAAATGTATGTATATAAGTGTGTGCATATGTATGTATATATGCATACACACATATACAGACATTGTGTTTCTATATGTACATGACTGCTATCAGTCTATAGAAAGAATTGTTATATATGTGTACAGAGATTTAAAAAAAAACAAACAAACAAACAAAAAAAAAACCCACTATTGAAATAACAGTATTATTAAAGTAAAAATGTCAAAAATGTGATATGTTTGCTCTTATCACATCCAGTTTTTAGAATTTCCTATTAATTACTCAGCTCACTAGCCTTTAGATGACAGTTTCTTTTATTCGTAGGGGATCCTTTCATCTGAACTTTGTCACTCACTTGGAAGCCTTGGGGGCTTACTTAGATACTAATTGGAATGTTATGAAGTGTAAGTCTTAGACTTTTGGTACTTGTATTTTGAATTTTGTTTGAATAATAATCATCAAGGAGTTTTAAAGTTTCATTGTTCTCTTTTCTGCTTCACCCCCCTTTTTAAAAAAAGTTGGCAAAATCAAACCTTCATTTTGCTTCCTGTTGTTGAGGTATTAAGGTTATTATCCTCCTGAAGCACTGATCAGTCACTAGAGAGTGTAAGGGCTATATACTTTTTTCTGAACTCTCCCACAGACATGTCTGAACTTTTGACTGGGGAACCAGCATGGGAGAAAAAGGAGACAGTGACAGCAGGAGGCTTAACTGCTTATTCCAAATTTGACGATGGGAGAAATATCTGAGGAAATTAATAAAATTTTTATTATTTTAATTTCTTAGAAGCATGCATTCTGTAGCATCAAGAAATGGTTGAGAAAGTAAATTAATAGGGCAAATAATTATTATTTTTTCAAGAACAATACCTAGTTCACTTAGAATAGGCTGATACTTAAGCTACTCTCCCTGACCCTCAGCCAATTTTTTTTATTTCCTCCCCTGATTCCAGAATTTTAATTCTGTTGACTACTTAAATCTCACCCTCTATTTTCTTTTTACTTCAGAATAAAAAAAAAAAAATAAT
>CM021766.1:101789100-101805471 GCA_011076525.1 Nettapus auritus | reverse complement strand
GGCCTTGTTGAACTTCATGCAGTTGACCTCAGCCCATCGGTGCAGCCTATCCAGATCCTCCTGCAGAGCCTTCCTACCCTCGAGCAGATCGACACATGCACCTAACTTGGTGTCATCTGCAAACTTACTGAGGGTGCACTCAATGCCCTCATCCAGATCATCGATGAATTCATGTTCCATCTCCTCTACCCTCTCACACCCCTTTGAGGTCTTTCATCAGTCTGTTTCCCATTCAGCTTCTTTGCTGGTCCCTCAGAACAGGCTATGTTCTCATCCGTGTCTTTGTTGTTGTTTGCTTGTTTGTTTTTAATCTCTAGTTCCTCTCTCCCCTCTTTAACCTATTTATGCATGTATTTATTTATTATTATTATTATTATCATGCATCTACATGATTATTTTGACTTTAGGTAGAGCTTTATTATTACTGGCTATATATACACTGTTGAATATGAAGATCTCTAAGCCTAAGATACACAAATAGCATATAATTTGCCTGCAGGAGGGCTGTTAAGGACAAGCTGTGGGGTGACACAGTTGGTACTCCCAAAGGGATGTTCTCTGGTTTTACCTTGAAAGTGAAATACACTGATGTGATATGTAACATTATGCATGTGACTTTGGGATGTTCTTGGATAGATATATTAGTCTGTGGTCATTTGTAGGACAACAGTGTTACCAGATGCAATATAAAAGAGGGTTTGGAGACAGCCTGAGTTCAGACAGACTATAAGGATGATGCTGGGAATGAAGAGATCTCAGGAATGTCTTGGACCTCAGTCATTACAGCAGCTCTTAGGTCTGGGCACTCTAGAAGCAATTTTAGTTCAAGACAGAGTAGAAATTTTTTTAGGTTGACTGGGTTTTGAACAATGCTATCACAGGGTCCTTGTATTAGATAAATATGATGTGGTTATGCTATGGTCTGCAGCATGGGACCTCACTGCATTCCCATGTATCTTTGCTCTTTCCTGACAAGGAGAAAGTCCAGAGGCAACAAAACAGTGCATGAAATTGCTAGTATTTCAAAGAGGCAAATTTTGCCACTGTGGCACTGTTGTGTGTACTGGTTCCTTGTCATACTGATAACATTGCTGAGATGAGGAAACTAGCAGCATAAGCTTGTACTCTCAAATTTCTTCTATTCAATCTGCCTTTTCTTAAAAATACTAGGTGTTTGGGGTATAACCATATGTGCATACTTGATCTCTTGTACTTGATAATCATCTGTTATGCTGGAAGCACAGAACTTAGAACAGAGTATTCCAATCTGAGGCCAAGATTGTATTATTATTTTTTTTTTTTAATAATTTTCACAATGTTTTTTGGAGGAAGGAAGGAAGGAAGGAAGGAAGGAAGGAAGGAAGGAAGGAAGGAAAAAACTCATCACCTGCTGAATAATACTTTCACCACCTAGGTATGAAATGAATCATGTGAATCACAAGGCTTTTCTCACGTCAAAGAAATGTTGAAGAATCTGTTTCTGTCCCACATTACTTTTGTAAAGAGGCCAAAAAAATAAATTCAAAAAGATGTCTCAAGCTGTTGATAATGAAATACTGTCACAGTATGTAAAAGTGAGACTTTCATAGCTTTCTCTGAAAAAAAAGAAACAATATCAATAACTAATGTTTGTAAGGCTCTAACACATGGTGAAATGTGCACAAACTGGATTTAAATGCTGACTCCATTGTCTATGCTGCATTTTAAATATTAGTTATTGACATGAAATTGTTCCAAATCATAAGTACTGAACCCTTAGTTATCGTGGTAGTTAATAAATACAACATCATTTAAAATATATATATATATACTGAAAATGCAAATGTCAATTTATGAGTTATCACAATTGAAAACACTTATTGACTGTTATAATCTGAGTGGAAAAGACATTTTAAAACCTCAGAAGTTTAAAGAACTTTGCTCTTGTGATGAGAACAATTTAAAAGAAACAACCAAGTGAAGTCTTTGCTTGTAATCACCTACTTTCCTTCATCTAGCAATTACATGTTTAATCTGTATACAGCTGACAAGTTCCCTTTCTGTATCTTCCCAAAAAGCAGTTGGGGCATACTGTGTATGAAGACAAGAGTGCTTTTCTCCCACAGAGAGTTCTGTGTAGTATTGTGCTAGAAAGTTTGGGTTATAAAATAGACAAGAAGATTGCTCATGGCTTGGTGTTCTTTCTTTCTGATATTTTTTCCCCTTCCTTGTTCCTCTGTGCTTTTAGAGACAAGGCAGAAATAAAGCTACAGTTTAGCCACTTCCACATCACCAAGAAGTACTGATGCCGGCACAATCATGAGTCATATTTATTTCTTTCCTCCCTTACTAGCTACTTCCTCATCAAGAAAGGAAAGGGTGCAGGCAGGCAGGCTCTCCTTCTTGAGAAAACATCAGTTGTTTTGCAAACAAATTATTTTTTCCTCTGGCATCAGGGAGATATGGAGCTGGGTTTCACTGAAGTATCTCATGTTTGCTATGTCTGTCCCTTTGCCATCATTACTGTGTGATCCTGCTGCTGCTGCAAACCTCCTCATGTTCTCTCTGTGCTTTTCTTCTTCACATGGATTCAGCCCTGAATTTGTAGAGTCTGCAGGGAAACATCATCCATGCTACCACAGTGAGGAACTTCTATAAATTGAGATCTTTGAAGAAGAAAAAAGGAGAAGAGCATATTAATGTTGAATGTATGAATCTACTTTAAGGGAGCCTGAATTAAAAATCAGAGCAATAGAAAACCTCTAATTCAGAACTCAGATCAGTGGTGGCCAGATAAATTGTTTTTAATGCATTGTAGTACCTCTGCTTACTGATAAAAATAAATGTCCTTCTCTACTGAAAATACTGCATTAGCATACTTTAATGGCAAGTGATACAAACTACAGATCTGCACCTAAAAATACACTAAACCCAAAAAGCTACTGAGTATTCAGGATCTTGAAGGAAACATAATATTTAGTTTCGAGTATTCCCTGGAATAATCATGATTGTAAGAGACTAAATAAGGATAAATCATTGGGTGAGACAGTATACTAAGCATTTACTGCTGCAGAATGAAAATGTATGTGAAGACAAAATTTTATTCATCACAGGAGTTAGGGTAGACATGCCTTTGCTACTGAGTAAAACTAACTGCTCTCTTCCATCACATATATCTAAACAAACGTTTTCTAAATCTGAGGGGAGATTTAGAGCTTGGTTTAGAAGATTTAAGTGCTCTCTTTTTAGTTTGATTTCATACACAGTAGAAGATACTCAGAAAGCTCTCTTCTAAAAAAAATAATAATAAAAAAATAAAAATAAAAAAGCTCACTTCTAATAAGCACTGACACTCTCTGCCTCCACAAAGCTTGTGTAGCTTTCCTTATTATATCTGTTTGCTCTCTGTTAACCTTTGCAGAACTTCAGAAGTTGTCCTGTCTAAAAAACATCCTCTCTTTCTGCAAAATCTTGCTGCTTTCTTTCTGGAATTGGAAGCATGAAAAACCTCTATAGCATTCCCCTTTCAGAATGGAGCAACAGGAGAAATGAAGATGCCTTACACCATGGCTTAGATTTCCATCTTTTCAAAAGAGCTATACAAGGATGAGAAATTATTGTATTTTATTTTATTTTATTGAAAACTGCTTCTGAAAAAAATCTGTCTGTGATATTCCAGAATGAGATCAGATGAGATTTACCCAGTGAATCTTTGAATCTTCCATGTCTCTTGAAAAAAGAATTTGAAGTTCAGTTTTTCTTGCTCCTCTGATATTATTGTCATTGTGTTCAGCTGAGCTGCAGTTCTGACTCCTATATGGATCTCTCTGTAGAAAGTATCAGGAGCAATAGACAATCTAGTAGATGTTATAGATGTATTTCTGAAGCCTACAGATTTTTTCTGGAATCTTTCTGCAAACTACAACTGTTCTGGGGGCTAATATTATTTTGGATAAATACTGTCAAATCAATCACAGGAAAAATAACATGTACTTAATGAGAGGTCTCATTCCTAAGTGTACTTCATTAAAAAATAAAATAAAAATAAAATGAAAAAAAATGTATTTTCTAAGGACAACTTTATAAGGAAAATATCAATTCTTACTTCATAGACTCTTATAGCTGGACAAATAGAGGTGATCTCAAAACTGCACCAAACATATATCTGGATTCTGGAAGAAAATAGCTTATTTTTGTATTGTTTTCTTGTGTTGTAGTTTAAGTGACCTCACACTGACTATTAAAATATACACATAAATATTGAGACAAATCCTTGAGAGTGTTTTACATAGAATTGATTATACCATAGTGCAAAAATGAACTAATTCTTTATCTACATCACCTTCCCTGGCTTTAAGTAGGTAGAGAATGGTGCTTTAGTAACTTGAACATGAGCCAGTGTTATTTTATAAAGGCTAAGTAGAAAAAAAAAAAAAAATAAATAAATAAATAAATAAATAAAAAATAAAAAATAGATTCAAAGCAGTTTTCTTACCCAAAACTTCCACTTTGGAGTAACAAAGGCCATTGCTAAACACTTTACTAATCCGACTGCAGTTTTCTACCAAATCATACTTCCAAAAAGTAGCTTCTGTTCTGGATTTCTCTCCAGAGCACCAATCACTGTAGTGCAATCCGTGTGGAGATTTATGGACCTCAGAGTGGAACGCCCTAAAAACAATGTGTTAATCAGAAATCTACTCTGTGAGCAAATGGGAAATGCTGAAGCTACAAATTTCCTTTTTTCTCTGGGATGTGAAAGCCTTAGTCAGTGCATCTTTGAGGATTTACACTTCTGGTCCCTCCCCTGAAGGTCTCTTTTATTTTGAAACACTGCTAGAAAGTTACTCAGGATTGGTCTTTATATAAATCCAATGTGAAAAGGAGGTTGTGCAGCCCTGCAGTGTGAGACCCAGGTGTGAGTATTACAGTATGATGGACTGACAGGTGAGGCTTCATTCCCATGAGGTAGAGTGAGGTTGTTCTCAGCAATTTCAAGTATGGACTCAGTTCTCTTACCTGCCTGAAGAGATCTACTTTCACATCTCTAACCCTCAGACAACTGCTCTACCTGATAAAAAGCACATCCTTAAGTATGCCACAGAAAGTGGAGTAATTTTTACAGAGATAATGGGAGCATTACAGCCACCACAGAAAGACCAATTCTCTACTACAATACGATATATGGAAAAAAAAAAAAAAAAAAAAAGAATTTCTTCAAGCAGAAAAAATGCATTGAATCTTTGTACCCTGTAGTCTCAGTTCTTAGCTAATTCAGTCTACACAGCAGTAGTCTGGCTATGTAGGGGAAACTACACAAAGCCTCTGCAGCACAAAAGGGAACCCAGAAAATGTGCCATAGGAAAACAAACAAGCAAACAAAAGCCACACAACCAAACAAAACAAATAACAAATCAACAACAAACAACAAGCCAAACAGATTCTTACTTGCATATACCACTGTTCCTTTTTAAGAAGGATGAGTACTCCTTCCAGTCAAATTTGAAAAAAAAAAAAAAAAAAAAAAGCAAGAGCCACAGCTGCCAGATTTGTGAGAACAGCTGTTGAGTGAACTCATTATGGCTGAGGAATAGGCAGTTCTGTGGATACACAAAGAGGCTTGGTATGAAATACATTTTCCCTTGATCTGCTCAGTGTCAGCATTGACTACACCTTAGTTTGCTAAGAAGCAGGACTTCAAAAGGATTGGGAAACTCCATCAAAGAAATCTCAGAATTGTTTAGGTATCTCAGGAGTTAGGAAGCAGTCAAATGAGGATAAGCTATATTTTGAAATAATGTACCTAACCTGCTTTAGACACCCCACTTCTGTTTTTTGATCCACTCTGAAGCTCAGATTCCATTCTTGTCTTAAAAGAGGGAGGAAGTGCACTGTAATTGCGTGACATACCCTGACTGTGTAAGACAGTGTAAATGAACTAATGTGTAAGAAATAGGCATACACATCTGAAAAATGCAAAACTGATCACCAGTTCTTCCCTGCTGAAATAGGAGAAGGTTTTGCAGCTGTACGAAGCTGTGCCTGAGACAGCAATTTGCTGCAAGTGCATTCTGGAAGTGATTACTATCTCAAAGATAATCCCAGCTGAGAACGGAAAAAGAAAAAAAGAAGAAAAAAAAAAACAAGGACCTCCTCAGTGGAGGACATTGTAATGATGATGACAGTAGAGTTACCTCCAAACCCAGTGTGATAAGGAGTTAAGAGCATGTACAAAGTAGACAAGGGATAAATAATCTTCTCATCTTTAATATTCTTCTCAGCTATTTAAAAATAATCATCAATTATAGTGTGTGTGTGTTACTTTGACATGATATCTAGATCAATTATATTGTTGATACAAGTTTGAAAAGTGTATCAGAGATGTTTGAGTCTGCATTCTGTAACATGAACATGGAACTCAGTAGAGCTACAAAAACTACAGAATCTTGTGTCATGACTTAAAAGTGCTTTCATGATGAGGAAGAAAGCTCCTTTCTGTAAAGATGTCTTGCAGTTTCAATGGGAGCTACATTTTGACCCAAGGAAACTATACTTGGCATTTGATGTTCAGTCAGCATTAGGACATTTCTTGGTCTTTCTCAAACTTTGTATTATTCTGAAGTTAGATGACAGAAAGCAAGGTATGGAACTGAAGCTACAGGTCCATTGCATAGTACTGAGAAACCTATTGGCCAGTTCATTCTATTAATTTGATATATTTTCGTGAATTACACAGTAAACATTGTGAAAAACAGTATGTGGTTTCCCATACATGCATAGGAGCAAACAAACATTGACATTTAGTTTATATTGACATTTATTTGAAGTCACACCCTTTAGTAGAATAATAAGCAGAAACCAAAAATCAGTTACATTTAGGTGGGAATAAAGTAATGGTTATAATATTAATGTGTGTGTGTGTGTGTGGCTATGTAAAATTTCAGAAGACTATAAAACAATAAAAAATGTATTTGAAAATGAGATGTTTGCAGAAAGGAATGAAATTCTCTTGCTCAGAAGAGTAAGCTGACAGATTCTAATAGTCCCTCATGTGCTGTGCCTGATAAACATTCAGCTTATCTTTCCAAGAACAATAAAATTTCATGTACTACTGCTCGACATAAGAATTATTTTTACATATATCCATGCCACTGACTCTCTTGTAAGTTAATCTCATCTCTCATCAATTTTTCACCAGCTTCACTCTGATGTTGATAAAGGAGATGGTTCCATCAAATACATCTTGTCAGGCGAAGGGGCAAGTTCCATTTTCATTATTGATGAGAACACAGGGGATATTCATGCTACAAAGAGGCTGGATCGAGAAGAGCAGGCCTACTACACACTCCGAGCACAAGCACTAGATAGGCTGACTAATAAACCTGTGGAACCAGAGTCTGAGTTCGTCATTAAGATTCAGGACATCAATGACAATGAGCCAAAATTTCTGGATGGTCCTTACACTGCTGGAGTTCCTGAGATGTCTCCTGTGGGTAAGTGCAAAATACACTGTCAATGTTGTGGGATTTTTTTTTCCTATTGCCTTTTTAAAAAAATCATTTTTTTTTACTGTATCACAATAATTTACTTAATTATCTATGAGCGACCTGCAACAGTTAGATATTTCAAGTCTGAACTGAAAATAGCATACTAGATTAAGTATTTACCCCTCAAAAATGTTGTGAAACTCAAATAGCTATTCAGGGACTCAGATAAGCATTTTGTGATATATTTCTCATTCCAGTGCCCAAAGGCTTTATCTTGTAATTCTCATTAACAATAATAAGTTTCACACCTATGCTATGGTACTCAGAAGTGATAATATATCATTTTGTTCAGATAAAGTCAGTTCTTAACAAATTCTTCACATTCCTACTAATGCATAACATTTTTGGTAAATGTTGCATATATTGGTAACAGTTTATTGTGTATCTTTTCTAATACTCAAATCCAGCTCTCTGGAAAATATATGCAAGGAGCAGATATTGGGGTACAACTGGGGGTAGTTGATAAAATTACAGTGGAATCAGAGAATAGTTGTTAGAAGCTTCAGACCCTCTGTTAGAAATGGAGTGAAGCTTCTATTCCTGAGTTTGAATTATAAAAGAATTTCAACATCAAATACACCATCTCTTCAATTTAAAGAGAACAAATGTTTATCTGTTGTCAGGTGCTTGTGTTCCTTCAAAACCTGTCTGATTCAAGCCAGATAAGAATTTTGCCCAGAGACATTTTGTTGAATTTTACTTTATCTTGAAGTTCTAAATACAAGCATGACATTAAAAAGCATAAGAACTTCATTTATGTCAGTGGAAATACATGTATGGGAATTCTTACCTCAGGTTAGAAAGTTTCATGGTGATTGAAAGTAGGAATGTTTTTGTTTGACTGATTTTAAACCATAGAAAATTTGACACTCTTAAGTAAGCTGCCAATATAGCATTTGCTGTAGTGTTCTCAAGACTTTTATTGTTTTTTTTTTTATTTTTATTTTTATTTTTGAGCACTGAACAATGCCTCTAAATTAGAGCTGGAGAGATTAAAAAAAAAAAAAAAAAAAAAAAAGTTTTCCCTGCCTGTGTGCCCTGAAGCAATCATTATTCAACATTGCTTTTACATTTGAATCGCAGCTTAGGAGCCAATAGAATATTAGTAAAACAATGCTAATGAGTTTTCTATTTATTTATTTTACTAACCAGTGAGTATAGATACTATCTCTTATTTGATACTTGGCACTAATTCATTATCACTCAAACACTATGTGAATAGCTGAAGAAGCCGTAGCATCCTTGCTACTGTATGGATGGACACCATAGCTTTTGAGCAGCATTAGGGTGGATATGATATTGTGATACATTGCTGAGAACTTTTTCCTACTGAACTTGGCAAAAATAATCAGATAATGTAAGACTATAAAACCTATATTTAGCACTGTAAAAACATTCTCTGTAAATATATATATTTTTATATTTATATATCAATTGATGTTTTGTTTTAGGATTTGATTGTGAGCTGTAGAATGCTACAATAATTATATTTTTACACCTTTGTCCTTCTCCTTTAAGAATAGTATCTCTTAATTTCCCTCTTGGATGAGTTACCACTTTCCTGTCCTGTACTGATATATTGACATATGAACAACTCCTGTAAATATCTGAGGTTTGCCTATACACACAGATCCTTGCCCCAGTCTCCCAGAGATGTTCCATTTGTTCCAAAAACACATTGGGAATCAACTCTTGGGAAGTGCACATTAAACAATGGGTGACATAAAGACTATTTTTGAAAATGAGATGGTTTTGCATATTTTGATGAATCTTTACCACATTAATGTTTGAAAGAAATTCTATCCCATATGGACAGCAGCACCAAATATATATTCAACTTAGGTAGAATATTGTACAAAATTATCATTAACTGTACCTTGTGCAGTCTCTAAGATCTATGTTGAGGCAGGGCAGTTTCATCTTCATGAACTTCCTGAAACTGTACATTTAAAATATCTTCACTGTTTGTATCACACAACTACTGAATACTGAAGTGTTAGTAAATTAAGGATTACCATGAAGTGCTTATGTGGCACTTGTCTAACATAGTTACATAAATCCATAGTTTATTCATATAACACAACTTTTAGTTAACCACTCAGAGCATTTATGAAATATTTAGGAGAAACAAAGTATATTTTTCTCCTATTTTGCATAAAATTATATCCATGACAATGATTTTTAATTGGATATTTAACAAAGTGAAAGAGATCTCAGGATTATAAATGCAAATTAACTATAAAGCTAGATCTATCACCTTTAACCTTAAGGATGGTTATTCAAGTGTAATGATTCTGTATTATATTTGGCAAATATTTTAGGGCATTATCTAAGGCTAATTGAAGTCAATCTTTTCTGTTACTTGAAATGACTTTGGGTCAGGTTCAAATTATATTTGGGTCTGGTCCAATTATACTGATTAAGTTGAGTAGGGTAAATATCTTGATGGTTTATAAATCTATTCATAGCAAAATCCTCAAAGATATGGCTTAGTGGAAAATCATATATGTTTAAATATTCATTTTACTTAAAACATCTGGCAGTTTTATATTTCAAACAAAAAGATTGTAAATCATACTTAAAAGAATATTAAAAGAGCATTCCTGTGATGTGAGATTGTACACAAAAATAGCTGATGTGAGACAGACCCATTTGGCTTATAACCAAGAGAACTGGCAATAAAAAATCCAATGAACAACATAGCTTTGGCTTTGTTTAATTTTCTAGACTCTCCACACATATGAACAGCCTTATTACCTAAAACAGGTAATGCTTTGCTTTCTTGTTATATTTATTATTTCTGATTGAGATGGATGGAAACACTTCATATTTATCAAATAAATAAATAAATAAATAAATTTTAAAAAGCACTTCATCTGACCATGATGTTGGGCTGAGACCAGTCTTGGGATTTTTCTGTGAGTGAAGGCAGACTAAAGAGGAAGGGATGAGTGTAGAACCTGCTTCCAGGTACTGTGCCTCCTACTTTGCGCTTCTGGAGGGGAAAGGCTGTCAAGGCATTATGGCACCAGATTTAGCCCAAAGGCAGAAGCACAGAAATACCGGAAGCTGTGGAGCAAAACCAGGCTAGACAATTGAATGTAGGCATTAAGCAGATATTATGTATACCTTGGTAGTAATGGTGTTTAGTATTTCTGGTAGAAGCTGTTATCCCTTAGAAATGTGAAGCCATCATAGAATTGTTTTGCATATTAGATATCATTAATTGAAAATAGTCTATGTCTTCAGTAACTGTCTGCCTAGATTTAATTTTTTAATGTGGCTAAAATTCTATTTTAAGTGTTTGGGTAGTTTCAAAAATCTGCATTTGTTAAAGTCATATCCTTTTGGAAACCAATTTTCTCTTAAATGATTTCATCAGTGTTAAAAAATGAAGTAACACACATTTCTCATACAAATCTATTTTAAAACTTGGAGTGTACTACACACTGTAATAATAATAATAAAAATAAATAAATACATAAATAATAATTAAAAAAAAAAAAAAAAAAAAAAAACTTTGTGGAGAGGTTTCTAAAACAATAAACCTAGAGATTTAAAAATGATCCCTGTGAAGTATCTCCATCTCAAAATAACATCAACAACCAGCTCAACCAGCTCAGCTCACCTTTATTTGACCCTATCACAGAAAAGGCTGATCTCTGCAACATCCAACACATCTGTGAATCTTAACTGGTAAATTAAAGTAGAAATATAATTCTAAATTCTGGGTCCCCTCAACAAGAGAACCTCTTCCCTTCTTTTTGCCCTAATATCAGAACTTAAATATGTCATGTTCGTGGATGACTGTTATACTGTGAGATCTACTAGCATCTGTTAAAGGTTAGGTTAATAATGACAGCTTAACCATTCTGGATAAAACAAACAAACAAACAGCATCAACAATAACAGCAACAAAACAGAAGTCTGTACCATCCACCCAGAAGCCAGCGTGTTATTAGCTATATCATCAGTAACAAAATGTGTGGAACATCCATATAGCAGCACAGACTTTCCCTCAATATTTGCTGCAATTGCTTAAAAACTTTATGAAGTGGCTTTATGTAGAATTCATTTAGATGAACTGACATCCTAGCTTTGCTACAAATCCCTAGACAATTGTATAGAAAGATAATTGTAGATAAATCCATGTCCAAGAGGAAAATATGTGATTTTTCAGTAAATGTCTGTTTGTCTTTTCAGCCTGTATCAGATATACAAACTATAAGAAATATTTAAATTTGAAGCTGTGAAACTGCAGGCTATAACTGCACATTAATGGGTTTGAGGTAGGGTTAGTGTCCTGTTTCTACCAGAGTCTAGGGCTCTGAACAATGCTGCGGTAAAGATTTACAACACCAAGCAGTTAATTAAATGAAAAGAAGATGTGGTTCTGTTTGTAGACTGTCCCACATTACCTTTGATTCCAACATTAGTTGGACACTTACATGATAATTGTTTGCCTAATTTGTGTTGTGAGGTCAGGGAAAATGTTCAGGAAGGCATACAATTTCAGTAAAGGAACACATCTCTGTGTTGAAATGTGGATCCTCTTAAGGAATCTTTATTCTTCAAGAGAAATCTTCCTCTGGGAAAATATCTCTGGAAATTTCTACTGATCTTTCTGTGTCTTATGTTTCCTTGCAACAGGTCTCCTACAAGTAGGTCTATTCACATCGTTAAAACACCTTACATTAGATTGCATATATATATACGTTAAATATATTGTGCAAAAATCTCCCTCTGGACATAGAATTTCTGGAAATTCATTTTTTGAGTGCAAATCTCAAAGAAACAATTATAACAGTAGTTGTTTAAAAATATCTTTCTCTCCCATGTGCTTTGAGAAAAAAAAAAAAAAATGATAAGCACAAAAGGACTAGGAAAGTGTTATCATTTTCTAGTTGCTGATTACAGTCAAGTGGGATGGGTGCAGAAATATTTGGTGTTAGAATTTCTGCCTAATTTTGTTTGTTTGCTAGTTTGTTTGGTTTTGTTTCTAGTAGATATATGTGTTTGAATAGGAAAATCTTCAGTTTAGGAGAGAGCCAATTAGATTCATATCCTGGCTTTATTTATCTCACAAAACGTAGAAGTCTTGCTTGCCACATCAGTAGATTTTTTACAGCAAACAAGTCCTTCTGAGCTGTCAGGATTTCCAAAATTTCTGTGATAAGATTGCAGAGCTTGTAATTTCTTTGATCTTTTATTGGTCTGAAGTCCTTGAAAGCAGCAAGAACAAGGAGCAAAGGCACAGCTCCTTGAGGTTTATAAGAACTTTTGCCAATATTTGCAGACATTTTAAGCTTAACTGTCAGGGCTTAGAAACTGTGTAAATGTGGTAAGCCTGGCTTTCACAAAAAAACACAGGATGTCAAATAGTCATTAGGATACCCTTGTACTCAAAAGCTTTAGCGACTCTGGAAAATTTAAAATAGGTCTCCATATGGATAACATTATAGAGTAATCTGTAAAATCAGTTTGACATACTGAATCACAGCTCTTAGTGGTGAACAGAAAATTGATGTATTTTAAGTCCTGTAACAGATAAATGACTTGATGGATTAACTATCAATTTCTTTTTAAACTTCCCATCTACTTAATAATTGCACATGAAATTTCAGGTTGAGAGGGACTTTCTCTCTGTACAAAAATATTAGACAGTCCACAAGAGAGAAAAAATGCATTTGAAATAGAATTACAATCATAATACTTTGCCATTGATACTTTAGAAAGAGAGGTCAGGAATGTGGGTTAGTTAGGCCATATACGAATGAAGTTATCTTATGAAAGATGACATCTGGTCAGAATTCATTCAAATTGATCTCATCCTTTGTTATTTGTACCATTTTATAAAGGGCATCATTTAATCTTCTCTCTCTCCAAACCTTCAACCTGATCCCAAGACCCATTTACGATCTTCTACTTACCTGAGAACAGAAAAGCTGAAGAGAGTGAATGGTGCACATACTATACTAAACATGAATAATTTCAGAACTTTCTCTCATCCTTTCTTGAATAAGTCAAAATAAAACTAACCAGAGTACAATTTATGTTTAATTCATCTTGGTCACTTGTTATGGCAGTTTGTTCTTAAAGAATGATTTCTGGATTTGTTGCTCTCATTTTCACATAACAAAAATGTGTTCAGTTGGAAAACGAACACTCTTTTTAACAAATATTTCTCTCTAATCCTGTTTCTAAATCCAGTTTAATAGGGAATCTGATCCTCAGCTGAAGAACTGCACTGGGCATCTGCCAAATTGCTACAATATTAATTTGCAACCTAACCTCCAAATGGGTCCTTGTGCTGTTGAGTGGAAGGTCTCAATGTTCCAGACAATCTGCCAGTGAGAAATAATAATCCTTTCCGCCTATCAGAGGTGGTGACCACAGCCGAGACCCTGGCTCCCATGTGTTGTCTTATTCTGCCCTCAGCATACTTTATAGATGATGTACAGAACAAAAACAAATGGCAACTTACATGGAGAACATAATAAATAGGAGAGGGATGTTGAATGAGATTCTCACAAATTACACCCTTCTTGCTAGCCAGTTAAATAAATTGCTTTCTTATTCCTGTTAACATACAGACATTTATCCTAAAGAAGTATTTATGTAGCAGATTATGACCTCAAGTGTTACTGAAACATTGTAGATGCAGAGGGAAATGAGTGCTTTTCAAAGGAATTTAGAGGTATCTCTCACTTGTTGTTTGAGATGAAACAGAAACTCTTTGGTCTTCTCTTGTATAAAAGGGCAAGTAATGCTATAGATTAAAACTAATTTGTATATATATGTGTGTGTTTATAAATATCAAAATATATCATTTATGTGAATTTGTTTATATTTGAATCATTTATAAAATGATTTCCCTCTTCAAAGGGAAATTGTTACTATATTTCATACTTGATATTTCATAACATATTTCAGGCATCATCATCAACAGGCATTTCAGGCATCATCAACCATACTTCAGGCTTCATCATAGTTTAAAACACTGTTCATTGGAAGTTTGTTCTTATATATACCCTCCACTAACCAAATTCATAAATAGGAGAACTACTGAGTAATGTGGTTTCTGTTACTGTGAGTTAAACTCTGAGACTATTTAGGAAGAACAAATTCTATAATGATTAATATTATTGCTTTACAAAAAACGGACCTTATATTGTAAGCAGAATCATGGAAGTGATGAACAGCTTTGAATAAGCCCCCTCACACCGTTCCAGATACATATTGGAACTGCATGTTGCACGTAGTTTAGATTCATGGATCTTTTATGTACCTAAAATGTTCCTTAAACATTTTTACAGGTACCTCTGTGGTTCAAGTAACAGCCACTGATGCAGATGATCCTACTTACGGCAACAGTGCCCGAGTGGTTTACAGCATATTGCAAGGACAACCTTACTTTTCTGTGGAGCCAAAGACAGGTAACTTTCCACAAAATCTCTCGACAGTAATGCTGAGAAAAAAGAGCATGTGCATTAAAATTTGCTAGGAACTTATTAATATTGTCTCTTGGTTAATTGATTACCTTATGATTTTGTTGATCTTTTACTCTCTTATTCTTCTGAATATACAAAAAATAAAAATAAAATAATAATAATAAAAAAATCTGAGTGATTTGATAAGCTTACATTGTTGGAATTGAAATTTTTACCTCTTTGTCAATCTACCAACTCCCTGGTCTAGTGCCTGTTCCAGTATTTCTGAACAACAAAAATTTCAAGATGCTGTGAACATTTGCTTTGTTTTTGTTTGTTTGTTTGTTTGTTTGTGGTTTTTGTTTTTGTTTTTGTTTTTGTTTTTCAGATATTTGTTATGGAAATGTGTATATGTCACCTATTCACCAGATTTTATAAAGTGTAGATTTATGGCATGATCACCTCTCTCCTTCACTTTTCAAACTGGAATTTTTTGTGGGAAATGTATTTTTTATTCATTAGTTTGAACCAGAAATCATTGTACTTCCCATCCTCGTCTGATACACTATGTTTCTGTCACTTTCAAAACAAATTATTATAATTATATTTACTATTTTCTTGAAAATTTGTGAAAATTTATTGTGTATTTTCAGACACAGGAAAACAAAATCTGTAATCCTCTATATTTTAAAAATAAAAATTACACCTTTAACTGCATGTTTTTTTTCAGTTTTGGGTCCCACCCAACAAGAAGGATATTGAGTTGGTCTTCTGTGTGCAAAGAAGAGCAACAAAGCTGGTGAAGGAACTAGACAACAAGACTTATGAAAAGCAGTTTGGAGAATTTTAACCTCATGAAGTTCGACAAAGGCAAAGAGCAAGGTCCATCTGTGCCGGAGCAATCCTAAGCACAAATACAGGCTGGGTGGACAATGGATTGACAGCAGACCTGAGGAGAAGGACCTGGGGGTATTGGTTGATGAGAAATTCAGAAAGGAGCTGGAAAGCTGCACTTGCATCCCAGAAAGCCAACTATTTCCTGGGCTCCATCAAAAACTGTGTGGCCAGCAGGTCAAGGGAAGTGATTCTTCCCCTCTGCTCTGCTCTCGTGAGACCCCACCCAGAGTACTACATTCAGCTCTGGGGCCCCTAGCACAAGAAGGGCACGGATGTATTAGAAAGAGTTCAGAGGAGGTCCATGAAGATGATCAAAGGACTGGAAAACCTCTGCTATGAAGACAGGTTGAGAGAGCTGCGGTTCTTCATCCTGGAGAAGACAGAATCACAGAATCACGGAATAGTCTAGGTTGGAAGAGACCTACAAGATCACCGAGTCCAACCTCTGACCTAACGCTAACAAATCATCCCCTGAACCATATCCCTAAGCTCTACATCTAAACGTCTTTTAAAGACCT
>CM021766.1:101742812-101783728 GCA_011076525.1 Nettapus auritus | reverse complement strand
TCATTCAGACAGGACAAAATTCTCACCCTTTAAAAAAAAAAAAAAATAACAATAATAATAAAGAAAAAAAAAAGTGAAAAGAAAAGAAAAGAAAAGAAAAGAAAAGAAAAGAAAAGAAAAGAAAAGAAAAGAAAAGAAAAGAAAAGAAAAGAAAAGAAAAGAAAAGAAAAGAAAAGAAAAGAAAAGAAAAGTGAACATGAGAGCCCCAAAAGGAGAGAATAATGAATGATCCTGCACAAGACCTAATCAGATAACACTAATACATGGATATTAATGAAGCTGTCAAGCTCTATTCCCTGTACTGAAGAATTGAAGAATATATTGTCCTTTTAACCTTTAGTGCTGATGTAGTGATTTGTAAGCTGTTGACTTGGTATTCTGTTATTGGAATCTGTGCTTTAGTTATGGGAGGAAATAATGAAGATATGATTCAAAGACCAGCTAAAAAATGCTCACTACATCAGTGATAACAAGATAAGGAGAGGAAAAAAAAGGAGATCTGTTCAGTTCGTGTTTTCAGTCTTCTGTTAGTGTTTGTAGTATGTAATATCTTCATTATATTTTATATGGAATGTCTAAACATTTCCTGCTGGTCAAGAACATTTGCATGCTAACCATATTTTAGAGATTTTGTTTATTTTCCCAGATTATATTCTGCATCAAAACTTGATATTTGTTTACTCACCATAGGATCTAAGGATGTGTATCTTATAGGACAGGACTGAGGTTGATGACTTTGGCTTTTGTAGTCATTGTCACAACCAACAGGAAACAGACTCTGCTGCAAAGAACTAAGAAACAAACAATAGTACTGCCTCTTTATAACTCTATACCATTTCATTACACAACCCCTGCCTTGCCCATCCATTCTCTCCTTTTCTAAACACCAACTGTTCCCCACCATATATATACATAATTAGATTTATGTGGTTTTTTTTGTTTGTTTGTTTGTTTGTCTTCTATGAACAGAGAACCTTATAGCTTTTGTAAACTACTAGCAGCTTTGGGTACCAGAGGATATCTGAGGGAATCCTAGGGCAGGATTCATATTACTGAAAGCAGATGTTTACATCTTCCAGTTATTTAGACACCCTTTCTACTGCCTGGTGAAAAACAAACATTCTTAAGTAGACCAGCTGACTCCTTCCCTAAAAGAATCTCTCTCCACTCACAAGAAGCAGTATGCTGTGATTTTCTCAGATGTATGTGGCTAAGTTAAAGAAGGTGAAACCTGTCCTTAGTAAACAAACCTGTTAAAAATATGCATCTCCACCATCATTAGTTTTACGTCCTTCTCCATAAAGAAAAGCCTTTCTACTGAATGTGTTGTGTATTCCCTACCAGTCTAACACTCCTGCACTCTAGTCAAATAAATGATCATCTCTTTCTGTATTAAAGAATGAAATATGATGATCTAAAATTATGTAAGCTTTGTGGTAAGAACTAATGGTCTTATAACTTTTAATTAAAAACAAAGTCTCTAATTTAGTCTTTTTAAAATCAATATGAAAATATGAGAAGGTCTGCAAAATTTTCATTTAAATAATTAATTCTCTATTGGTCTTAGACTATAAAAATAAATTCTATATAATTCACTTTATATAATTTACTCTATGCATATTTTCTGTTAATTTAAAATTTTCACAAACTTTTTTTTTTGTTTCCTTAGGATGACTTTGTTGTTGACATTCACATGTCATTAGAAAGTATCTTGTCTGCATCTGCCATGATTTTCATGTTTGATTAAAAATTGCTGTATCATCCAATTTCAACAGATATTACTCATTAATGAAAACAAAGTGGCCTTCCCTTCTCCACCCTATGCAATTTTAAAGTTAGAAGGGCAATGTAAATATATATATGTATATATATATTTAAAAAAAAAAAAAAAAAAAGGAAAGAAAAGAAAAGAAACACAATGTAGCTATGTTGTAAAAGAAACACAATGTAGCTGTGTTGTACTATTACTGTTGTCTTGGAGTCACGAGACATGACATATGTCGTAAGACAATGTAGTGAGAATTAAGTGGAAACATCACTATTTGATGCTTATTATTTCGCCTCATAATTTACCATGTATTGGTTATTCCTTAGTTTTGTGTTTACAGAAATTAACACTAATAGTTCATCCTTTTTATTCAACAGAAAACATACCCAAGTTTAGAATATACATGAGGTGGACCACAGCTTCAACTTTTCTATAGAGTAATTCAGTTATAAAATGTTACTATAAACATCTAGGGCAGATTAAAAATAAATGTCATGTGATAGCACATATCAGTTTCAATTGAATAACAAAATAAGCAGAATCAGGAGTACTGTATAATAGAGTACTGTTTTATTTCATTTGAAAACACTAGTTTCTAATGAAAATTAAGACAGCATCTATTTTATTTTATTTTATTTTATTTTATTTTGTCTACCATGTCAGAGAGGTACAGAAGTCAGCCATATATTTTTGTTCATTGTAAACAAATATATTTGTTTAGTTCATATGAAGATTCTACTTGAAAGTGAGAAGAGTATTAACATATTTGCATTTGGTTTTCTTCTCCTTAACCTTGCCACTTATTATATCCATTGCTTCATTGTTATCACCATACAGTATATTTTCTGAGAAATTTTTCATCATTCTAATATCACAGTACATTTGCATGATGCCTTTAAGGTGTGTTCCATAGCACATATTTTGTACTTTATATTCAAAACAATATCAGCATCCTTTAGTAATAAACACTGACCAGTTTTATGCAGAGTATTAACCAGTATCCAGACAACCCTTCTTTTATTGCATGACCATTTTTGAAGAACTATGGATACTTCATCTCTGACTCAATGCAGGAAGTGCTTGCATATCTTGAGGATCATAAGCATTCCTGTTCAGAAAAGCTTTTTGCTGCTGCATAGATATTACAAAATTTCAGTATCTTTCCAAATGTGATATGTTGCAAATCATTTTTTCATGTTAAAATCCAGACTGTTTACAGATGTATTGTAATATCGGCTTAATCACTGACTTTAAGATGCTCATTTGGGATTCATTTTACTGTAACTTGATGGACAACTTAGACTCTCACATTTGTAGGTCAACAGATGTGTGTTTCACCCTGCTGCTCCTCTGAGTGAGTACAGGAATATTTTATGGATGCTCTCAGATTATTTTGCAGGCTCATTTCAGATACTTATAATTTGCTCAGGATCAAAACTGGTGAAACCCTTTTAAAATCTGTTTTGTACATTTGGAAGCATAGTTTGAAAAGACAGTTGAGTAATCAGACTGCAGTTTTAGAAATAGTCGGGTCTGTTGTTCTTAATGATTAAACTTGGAATTGAAAAAAAAAAAAATAATTAGCCAGGCATTTGGTGCAAGCTGATGGTCTGACTATAGAAATGGTTCTAATATTAATGTGGTGCTTTCCTTCAATTATTACCTGTGAGGTAAAAAGACTTTTTGCTTCCAAAACATTTTTTAATGTTATTGTTGTCCATATCATAGATATACTGAGAGTTCTGGGGGCAGTATTGATTCTAAAGGGAATTCTACTTTAATCAAAGAAAATTAAAGTGGAATGAAGATGGAAAAAAAATATATATATATATTTTAACAGATAAAATAAATAAATCTCCAAGCTGTATCTAAATAGAAAATATATAAGCAATGTCATTGGATTGATTGCCATATTTTCTCCACAAACTTATAAGGAATTTGGGAGTAATAGTTTATAGTGCCAATGTTATGCAAAAACAAAACAAAGCAAAACAAAACCATCGTTTCCTGAAAGAGGTGTCTTCCCTAGTGAATATTATATTGATTTCTCATGTCTGGGTAGTGTGGAACATTGTATCTGATATTACCTTAGAAAAATACAAATAAATCAAAAAGAATTCATTAGCAGAAATAAAATAATGAAAGAGAATTTGGATAATAAAAGATGTTATGCAAAGTTTTGCTATTAACTCAGAGAATGGTTATTTAATTCACAGAGCAGAATTTTAAGAACTATCGTTCCCATTAAATTATTGGGAAATACTCGCTAGGTATAATTATAGTGGAATTAAGAGTATTCTTGAAAATCCCACTCATAATATTTCTACAAAATCAAACATGTTTAGGCAATTCTAGATTTTCTTAACAATACTAATACACTGATGAAAAAATATTGTTTATTATTACTTATTATCTTATCACCTTACAGTAGTCATTTGAGCTATATCAGATCAGACTGAGCAAGACACTACAAAGCCAGTGTTTTGAGAAAGCCGAAAAAAGAGACATCAGCTATGCTTTGCCAAAAGTATTGCTTGAATACAAATGGCAAATCTCATTTTATACTCACTGAGTGTTGTATGTGAAAGAGTTTGCTGCAATATTATTGGGTAATAAAATTTCCAAATAATTTTACCTGTATAGGAGCTGGACTTTGAAGCTAAAACAAGCTATACCCTGAGGATAGAAGCAGCCAATATGCATGTTGACCCTCGCTTCCTGAGTCTTGGACCCTTCAATGACATGACAACAGTGAAGATAATTGTAGAAGATGTTGATGAGCCGCCTGTGTTTACTTCCCGTTTGTACTCCATGGTGGTGTCTGAAGCAGCAAAGGTTGGCACTATCATTGGAACTGTAGCAGCCCATGATCCAGATGCCTCAAATAGTCCTGTCAGGTAATTAGAGTCATAGAATCATCTAGGTTGGAATAGACCTTCAAGATCTCCAAGTCCAACCATCAATCTGACCTACTGAATCCCATCACTAAACCATGTCCCTTAGGGCCATATCCACCTGTCTTTTAAATACCTCCAGGGATGGGCACTTCACCACATCCCTGGGCAGACCCTTCCAATGCTTAATCACCCTCTCCATGAAGGAATTCTTCCTAATATCCAATCCAAACCTCCTGTGATGCAATTTGTAAGACTTCTTAATTTCTTATTTATTTATTATTTTTTAAACTGTTTGTTTTGTGATGGGAGGTTGTGCTGAAAGCAATTATTTAGTTTTGTTTGTTTGTTTGTTTGTTTTCCCTTATAGCGGGAGAATGAAATGTTCTAAGAGTTTGCATATTTTAACTTTTATACTCATAAACTGCAGAACCTTTGAAAAAATAATATATTTATATCTCTGTAAAATAAGTAAAGTTAAAATTTCAGGATTACAAAGTAAAAATAATCCTTATTGTATTATGCATATTAATTTATTTGTAAATTTAGAAAGAATCCATAACAAATCTATATCTATATCATCTATATCCATATCTATAACAATCTATAACAAATTATGTTCTGTTTAATCAATCAGGATGAAAATCTCTTTCTCTCTTTCTCTCTCTTCATTTTCTGCCTGCAGTATGTGCAAGCAAGTAATAGGACTCTTTTACATGGTAAAGCAGAACTGATGTCCCACAGAAAAAATGTATTGCTACAAACTCTTTATGTGAAAGAAATGGATAGGACAAGACGTCCTGTATTTGCCAGGATGGTTAAAGGCAATACTCTTTCGGTTTTTGTAAGTTCTGCTGCAGCCAAATATCTTCCTTTTGAAAGGGAAGAGATATGAACACTAGAGAAACATAAAAATTCTTAAGGGCTTCTTCCTTTGTCTTGTGTGGAAAAAAAAAAAAAAAAAAAAAAAAAAAAAAAAGTAATTCTTCCATAATATCTTGTGCAAGAACATAAGGAACCTGTAGAAAACAACAACAAAAGAATATATATTGATATTATGTTTGTCTGTATTTAGGGAGAAAAAGTTCAGAGAAAAAGGCTCATCACCTAAATTAAAACACTATTTAAAACACTGAGTTACTTGTTAGTTTTGTTATGCAGAATAGTAATATTAATTGCCAAAAAAAAAAAAACACACAAAACAAAACAAACAAACAAACAAACAAACAAAAAAAAAACACAAAACAAAACAACAACAACAAAACAACAACAACAACAACAACAAAAAACATGCAAAGGGTGTGGAGCCCATGACTTCTGACTCAGGGGAATTCTAAGAATTAAACATCTTCAGGAGTAGGACAATAATACAGTTAAAAGTTGGTAATAAGTTTCATTTGTTATCGTTCATCTAGAGCATACATAGAAAAAAACTTCACAGATACAGAACTCATTTAGATGTCACCTGTTTTGAGATGCTAAAGTTTTACATTCATGTATTGAATATGAACTTGTGACTCTACTGTAGCTCTGTAATTTCTGAAGCAGAAATTTCAGTTGTAAAAATAAAGCATATGTTACACTCCTAAAGGTGATACAAGTGTTCTCTCCCTCTTTTTCATTATACATTTGCAGCAGATCCAAAATAGCTGCTTCCTATCATGTATAAACAAGTCCTAGATGGATTGGTTGGCAGGGATTTACTTGTGAAATTTATCTTTGCTGAGCTCTTTCTTTACAGTGGCAGTGTTTTCTGGCACTGATGTTAGCATCTGGTGTACAATATCTGGTTCAGCAGAACCATTTAGGGTAGGATTAAATCCTGTTCCATAAATTAAGTGTATGCTCTGTATGCTTTTGACTCCTGTGTAAATGTGAAGATGAATTTATTGACCTTGTTCTGGTTATTTTTTTAGAATTTCAGCATCAAAAAATACTATATCACAAGCTTAAGAGACATCTAGATTTCTTCGGCTTCAAAGTTATTTGGAATTTGAGGGAGATGAAAATAAGAAATAGCGAGGGTTTATTTCTATGCTTGTGAACCTCCTATATACGTTGTCAGGGGTATTGACAAACTATATAATTTAAAGATGTCCTGCATCTGCTGTGATGTACATCAGAGACCAGAGGTATAAAAATGGTATGCTACGGAAGATTAAAGCATAACACTTTTCATGATCTATTTAAGAAGTTGAAATTATTAATCTATAAGTACTCCATATTCCACACATTCGATTATATTGATAGATTAAAATTTTTGGTTTTTTACCATTCAGAAAATGTTGCAATTGCAAGACCAGACACACTTAAAACCATGCCTTGAAAATACTACATTAAAATAAATTAATAAATAAAAAGAAAATGAGGTTATTTTATATGGACCTGAGAACTATTGGTGTTTGAACTAGCTTAAATAAAGGATTTAAAACTCCTGCAGCTCAAAGATTTCAAGTATTAATGGCGCAAGGAATTAAAGGATAAAGAGTGTTTAAAATAGTTTTTTCAGAATTTCAACATGGATACAATAGTTGTAAATAAAAGTTAAGGAAAACTGCTTGGTTCCTATGCATAAAAACTACTTTTTCTTCTTTCATTACAATCTGTTGTCTAATTTACATAACTTGTTCTCCTGCGTTCTCACCCCTTCCTTCCTTCCTTCCCTCCTTCCTTCCTTCCTTCCTTCCTTCCTTCCTTTTTATTGATTTATGTTTTTTTGTGCATTTTTTTTCTTTGTCAGCCTCTTTCTCACTTCTCTCTCCCTCTCTGTTCTTTTTCTTTCCCTTTTTCTCTCTTTCTTACTATGTTTTTAAGAAAGGCCTTTAACCTTTCAAGTAGTAACATTGTTAATAATTCGGAAAAGTAAAGGCTGGAAAGATATTGAATCAAAACTACTGAACCTGACATGATTGACTACAAAGGAGAGGTGACAGGCATAATCCCCAGGGGAAGCTTATCAAAACTAAACAAAACAAGGGAGGGAAAAACAAACACTCAAAAACAAACAAATGACAATAACAAAAAAGTACTGTTGACTTAAAAAGAAAATAAGAAGAATAAGAAAAGTGAAAGAGAAGAGTTCCAATCCATGAAAACTTCTATTACTGTTGTTTTTATGACTCTTTATGCCTTTCTTTTACCATGACATAATGCAGTAAAGCAATTCTAAATGTATAACAAGTCTCCCCTCTAAAGATTCTGCAGCCAGAAGGGTGAGATATAATCACAACACAGCAGAGTAGAAGCTAGTATATTACAACACAGAACAAGCAAATAGTGCTGTCATATCATTATGTCTGGGAAGTCCTGTCTTTTCATTATCTTCCATTATTCTTTCCTTCCACACTGGTCAAAGGTTTTGATTAATGCTATATCAATAACCTAATATATCATCAGTGTGACAGTAATTGTAATGATCAAACTTGGTCTGACTCCTTTTAATTCATTTTGAGTGTAGGGAAGTGCTCTGAAGTACTTGATCTAAATGACACTGCAAGAATCTGACCCAATATTAAGCCGAATGTCAAGAATACTACAGTTCTAAATCTAACACTGCCTAATCAACTATCCCTCTCTCAAAAGGGATATAAGCAAAATACCCACAGGAAGTCTGACCTTTTCACTTATGCTATTTTCTATTTGCTAAGGAGCTAGATTCCCCTTCCTAAACCAAGTTTGGAGGCAAAAGATATGCCAAGACAAAGAGTCTAGGGCATAAGCCTGTGTTTGTCAAATAACAGTTAAGCACTGGGAGCTGACGGTGAGGACATGCAATCCCTTGACATACTCTGCATTATCTTTCTTTACTTTTCCCTGCCCTGGCTGCTCTGGGTGACTCAGGGGATCTTTTGCTGATGACAGAAAACTGTGGTCAGGCTGCCAGCCCCCATGGGAGCCATGCCTTACTGGTACAGCCATGCAGCAAACTTTCAACTCTTCTTCTCTTTAGCTTGGACTCAGTAGGATATTATTCCATAAGGAAATGAATGGCTGCATTACAATGGAGAGGGAAATAGAAAAGAGAGGGGAATGCCTATAATCTTGTTTAATAGGTCACTGTGGTAATGGAGACTTCCACTCTCAGCACAGGTCACTGCCTGTGTGGTCTTGCCTTTGCTTACAGCTTTCCTTCTTTTAACACCCTAGAGAAACTGGAGAAAACCAAGTCCAAAATAGGGAAACAATGCAAACACTTTCTCTCTAATGAGAAATCAATGAAATATTTCTACAAGCTTTAACTGAACATAAATCAAAAGTTTTCATTCATTCTTCACCTAGGTACTCAATAGATCGAAACACAGACCTTGAGAGGTATTTCAATATTGATGCCAACAGTGGAGTCATTACAACTGCCAAGTCTTTGGACAGGGAAACAAATGCTGTTCATAATATTACAGTCTTGGCTATGGAGAGTCGTAAGTAACAATTTAAAAATTTTATTAGTTGTTTATGTAAAAAACTTCAGGTTTAGTTGGGATAAACTGCACCAAGTGAAAATATGACAATGTTTCAAAACATTGGAGATAAAAACAATTCTTCTTATTCAATGTAAAAGACACCTATGTGATAAAAATACAGAAATACAACAGATTAAGCATTTACACTTTCTTTTGCCTCACACTTCATGTATTTTTTTGTCTTTAGAAAAGCAAGCACAAAAGAAGCTGAAAATGTCAGGAGTCTCAGACTAAATATGATTAGAGCAAAAATGATATGGAATAGAGGAGAGCAGTTAACTTCTTAGTGATGACACTCAGGCTGATTGCAGTTGGTCAATCACAACACTCTTAAAAAGATGAAGTAAAGGACGTGTGAATACCTATGTTGTTATACTTACCTGAACCTCAAATAATATGGTAGAGGATATTTTGTACACAGTATCTTTTTCTGGTGTAAGTTGAAAAATGATGAAGAATCAAACTCTTCAAGTATGTACAAGAATTCTGTATGAAAATTTAAACCTAAACTTGTTCAGCTCTGAATACCTTTTGTGAAATGTGGTTCTTCGAGAACTGCTCCAACATGGGTTCATACCATGGAGTGCAGGTCATCAGGAGCAGACTGTTTCACCACAGGTCCCCCAAGGGCCACAGTTCCCGCCAGAAAAACTGCTCCAGTGTTAGTTCCTCTCCACAGGTTACAGCTTCCACCAGGGCACCTGCTGCAGTGTGGAGTCCTCCATGGGCTGCAGGGAGACATCATGCTTCATCATGGTCTTCTCCATGGCCTGCAGGGGAATCTCTGCTCCACAGCCTGGAGAATCTCCTCCTCCTTCTTCATTGAGCTTGGTGTCTGCAGGGGTTGTTCTCTCACACCTCTTCCAGATGCTCCTGCATAGAATTTTTACCTTTTCTTAAACACATTAACACAGAGATGCAATAAGTGTCAATTATTGGCTCTTTTTTTTTTTTTTTTTTTTTTTTGGGGGGGGGGGGAGTAAAAAAAAAAAAAAAAAGACTTTGTGAACTACATTTGGATGCATTTCATAGAATCACAGTATGACTCAGGTTGGAAGGAACCTTAAAGATCATTTAGTTCCAAACCCCCTGCCATAGGCAGGGATGCCACTCAATAAATCAGGTTGCCCAGGGCCCGTCCAACCTGGTCTTGAAAACCTCCAGGGATCCCCATCCACAGCCTCTCTGGCCAACTTTTTCCAGTGCCTCTCCACCCTCTGAGTCTAGATCTCTAATCTAAATCTCCACTCTTTCAGTTTAAAACCATTCCCCCTTGCCCTATCATTATCTGATTGAGCAGAGTCACTTTCCATCTTTTTTGTAAGACCCCTTTAAGTACTGAAAAGCTGCAATGAAGTCACCCCAGTTCTGCCTTCTCTTCTGTAGGCAGAACAGCCGCAGCTCTCTCAGCCTTTCTTCATAGGAGAGGTGCTCCAGCCCTCTGATCAACCTCACGGCCCTCCTCTGAATCTATTTCAACAGATCAACATCCTCCTTGTGCTGGGGGCTCCAGACTCCAAGTGGGGCTTCACAAGAGCAGAGTAGAGGGGAACAATCACCTCCCTTGACCTGCTGGCTACTCCTCCTCTGTTGATGCAGCCCAGGATGCAGTTCGCCTTCTGGGCTGCAAGCACACACTTGTGGCCCATGATGAGCATGATGAGCATCTACCAGTACCCCCAAGTCCTTCTCTGCAGGGCTGCTCTCAGTGAGTTCTATACTTATGTCCAGGATTGTCCAGACCCAGAGCAGCACCTTGCACTTTGACTTGTTGAACCTTATTAGGTTCACATGGGCCCACTTCTCAAGCCTGTTCAGGTCCCTTTGGATGGCACCCCTTCCTTCTGTTGTATCAACAGCACCACTCAGTTTGGGGTCATCTGCAAACTTGCTGAGGGTGTACTTGATCCCATTGTGTATGTAATTAATAAAGATATTAAACAGTACCAGTCCCAGGACAGACCCCTGTGGTAAACAGCTTGTCTCTGGCCTCCACTTCGACATAGAGCCATTGACCACCACTCTCTGGGAGCAACCTTCTAACCAACTCCTTATCCACTGAATGGTCCACCCATCAAATCCTTATCTTTCCAATTTGGAGACAAGGATGTCATATGGGACTGTGTCAAAGGCCTTGCAGAAGTCCAGATAGATGATATCAGTAGTTCTTTGTCAACTGATGCAGTCAGTCCATCACAGAAGGCCACCAGATTGGTCAGGAACAATTTACCCTTGGTGAAGCCATGCTGGCTGTCTCAGATCACCTCTTTGTCTTGCATGTGCTTTGACATTGCTTCCAGGAGGATCTTTTCCACGATCTTGCCAAGCACAGAGGTGAAACTCACTGGTATGTAGTTCCCCAAGTATTCTGTTCTACCCTTTTTAAAATGGGAGTGATATTTCTCTTTTTCCAGTCACTGGGGACTTTGCCCGACTGTCAGGACTTTTCAAATGTGATACAGAGAGTCTTGGCAACTATATCATCCAGTTCCCTCAGGACCCTGGAATGAATGTCATCAGGCCCCATAGACTTGTAGGTATTCAGTTTCATCAGGTGGTCTCGAACTTGCTGTTCACTTACAGCGGGTGGGACTTTGCTCCCACAGACTCCATCTATGGGTGCAAGGGAGCAAAATACTTGGCAAGCCTGACTGGCAGTGAAGACAGGCAAAGAAGTTGTTGAGTGCCTCTGCCTTCTCGATGTCTGTTATTATCAGTTCACCCTTCTCATTCATCAAAGGGAATACACATTCCTTGGCTTTTCTTTTCTGAACAATGTAACTTTAGAATCCCTTACTGTTATTCTTTGCATCCCTTGCCAAGCTCAGTTCCATCTATGCCTTGGCTTTTCTTATCCCATCCCTGCATATCCAGACTGCATCCCTGTACTATTCCCAGGCCATGTGTCCCTGCTTCCACTGTGTGTGCATTTCCTTCTTAGACCTCAGTTTGAACAACAGGTCCTCGCTTAGCCATCCCAGTTGTCTGCCCTCCCTGCCTGCTTTTTTATGCAGAGGGATAGAGAGTTGCGCTTTAAGGAAAACATCCTTAAAGAGCTGCCAGGTCTGCTTAGCTCCTTTGTACCTAAGGATGGTGTTCCAGGGGATCACAGCTACTAGGTCTTTAAATAGCTTGAAATTTGCTCATTCAGATGTTCAGGGTCCTGACTTTGCTCTTTGCCAGGCCTATACTCCTCAAGATCACAAACTCAACTAGGGTGTTCTCAGTGCATCCCAGACTGCCTCCAGTCTTGACCTCTTTAATCATAGAATCATAGAATAACCCGAGTCGGAAGGGACCCATAAAGATCATCAAGTCCAACTCCTCGCACCACACAGGTCTACCCAAAATTTCAGACCATGTGACTAAGTGCACAGTCCAAAAGCTTCTTCAGCTCCAACAGGCTTGGTGAAGTGACTACTTCCCTGGGGAGCTTGTTCCAGTATGCGACAACCCTCTCAGTGAAGAACCTCTTCCTGATGTCTAGCCTAAACCTCCCCTGCCTCAGCTTGACACCATTCCCATGGGTCCTATCACTGGTGACTAAAGAGAATAGATTGGTACCTTCCTCTCCACTCCGCCTCATGAGGAAGCTGTAGACCACGATGAGGTCTTCCTCTCAGCCTTCTCTTCTCCAGGTTGAACAGGCCAAGTGACCTCAGCCACTCCTCATATGTCTTCCCCTCTAGGCCCTACACCATATTTGTAGCCCTTCTCTGGACACTCTCCAACAGTTTTACATCCTTTTTGTACTGTGGTGCCCAGAACTGCACACAGTACTTGAGGTGAGGCTGCACTAGTGTAGAGTAGAGCAGGACAATCACTTCCCTTGACCAACTAGCAATGCCGTGCTTGATGCACCCCAGGATACGGTTGTCCCTCCTGGTTGCCAGGGCACACTGCTGGTTCATATTCAACTTGCTGTCAACCACGACCCCCAGATCCCTCTCTGCGGGGCTGCTCTCCAGCATCTCATTGCTCAGTCTGTACGCATAGGCAGGGTTGCCCCATCCCAGGTGCAGCTCTTCTGCGTTGATGAGCACCAGGTACAGTAATGCTTCTCCTCTGGTTGGTTTGTCTAACAACAGGAAGCTATCCTCGACATACTCTAGGAATCTCTTGGGTTGCTTACAGCCTGCTACTTCAACTGGACATTTCTTTAAAAATTGCTAATATTTAATAAAATATAAAATATTTAATAAAATTTGGTTGCAATATCATATAAAGAAATAGATACACCTTTTAACGTTTGTGCAGTTTTTCTTTCTTCCCTGCAATCTCACTCATGTCACCACCTACAATCTCTCTTTTCCTTGCTCCAAACCAGAAGTGTTATCTTGCAAACTGGATTGCTTACAGCCTGCTGTGTAGTTTTCGCAGTAGACATCTGGGTGGTTAAAGTTCCCCATCAGGATGAAAGTACACGAGCATGACACTTCTTATAGCTGAAGCAAGAATGACTCATCTACTGCCTTCCCTTGATCGGATGGCCTGTAGTAGACCCCAACCACAAGCAGTCCTTTATTGGTATGGTCCTTAACTCTCACCCACAAGCTCTCAACCTGTCCGTGGCTGTTTCTCAGAGGCATCTCTTCACAATCAATCCCTTCCCTAATGTAGAGGGCAACAGCCTGTCCCTTCCTTCCCTGTTTATCTGGAGTCTGTAGCCTTCTATTCCAGTTTTCCAGTTATGTGATCCATCCCACCACATTTCCATGACAGCAATCAGGTAACATTTGTCTAATTAAGCCATGGTTTCCAATTCGTCTTGTTTGTTTTCCATGCCGTGTGTGTTGGTGTAGTGGCGCTTCAACTGGGCATTTCTTTAAAATTGCTAATATTTAATAAAATATAAAATATTTTATAAAATTTGGTTGCAATATCATATAAAGAAATAGATACATCTTTTAATGTTTGTGCAGTTTCTCTTTCTGCTCTGCAATCTCACTCGTGTCACCACCTACAATCTCTCTTTTCCTTGCTCCAAAACAGAAGTGTTATCTTGCAAAATAGGTATAGTAGACACTGATGTCCATTATCTTTAGTCCACCAAATATCTACTGTTTGAGATTAAATTATGATATTAGGTCTTTCACAGACTAGTATTTTAGCTAGAAACGTACATCAGTTTGAGAATGTGATTCCACTTCGGGTTTGCTTGGAAATGCACCATTTATTTATTTATTTATTTATTTCATACCTGAAGGAATTCTGTTTCTAACTTCTTAATAGCCTGATCACTTAGAGTTGCAACATATTATTTCACCCATGATATCTGGTTTGAATAGGGTTGCTTTGGTTCACTGTGCACCCTGGGTAATGGTTCTACATCACTGCTCTTATCTTTCCATATGATGTAAATTAATGTTTTGATTAGTGAGTTAGATTTTCATCTTATCCCTGAAAGTATTGCATTTATGCTGTTGGAAAACACGAACATTGTTTTCATTTTGTCCAAAAGATCAAGCCTAGAGCTTCCTTTGTCTTTCTATAAGGGATTTTAATTGATTTGACAAGCATATGCAAAAGAAAATGGCAAATGAAAAACATACTGACCCAAAGTATAACTCTCATGAAGCTCTACTTGATTGTATTGTTGGCTTCTTCTCAGAGAATCCAGCACAGATTGGGAGAGGATATGTAGCCATCACTATCCTTGACATCAACGACAATGCCCCTGAGTTTGCCATGGAGTATGAGACAACTGTCTGTGAAAATGCTCAACCTGGCCAGGTATGACTTTATGTTTTTTTAATGTTTACTTTTATCGGATAGGTAGTCATTCAATTCAGAAGTCTGACAGCTTTAACATAAAATATAATCTGTTTATGAGAGTAAAAACAATGTTTTGATGTGCAGCACAACCAAATATAATTCAAGTCCTAACATATCCACCCTACTTTTGAAGAAAAAGATGCAGATGTAAAAATAATGTGTTTGAGGTAGGGTTAAAAGGCTCCAAGTTTTCTGAGACTTACTTACAACCTATACAAGTAGGTTTCCTTACACCATAACTGACAAATTTTTAAGCTTACCAAAATTTGAATAAGATTAAGAATATACACTTCCTCCTAATTTTACTGGGAAATGGGAAATCTTAACATGGAGTTTATTCCAAAACTAAAGGCCTACCATTCCTAAAATGAGCACATACTTTTATTTCCCTCAATAGGTATGGTCAATAAGCTCAGAATTTCACGAAACCTATTTCTACCAAACTGTTTTTAACTCCCAGCATGACTTACAAAGAGTCCTAGACTTATCTAACAGTATCTGGTATTGTTTATCTTTGGTGTCTGTCACATTTTAGCTTTTCCACTTTGATATTTAAGACCTAAGGAAATATATGTTTTCTAATTCTCTTTTCTCTCTCCCAGAAAAGTAGTAGATATCTCATACATATAGATCCCACATAGCCCCTAAGAGGCTTTGCACTTGTGGGCCTTCTCCCAGAATATTTTGCTTTCTGTGGCAGATGTTGTCTATTACACATTTCAAAAGTACAGCAGAATTGAAGTCTTCAACAGAAAACACTATTGTTAGCTTGCATTCGTGAGAAGCACAGGAACAGAATAAGAGTGTTCTTATTGGAATACTTGTTTCTTGTCCCCGTGATCCAGTCAGAACTGTTACCTCTATTATTAATTCCTTTATGAATTGTAAGCAATTTTGAAATCTTTCCTTTAGATACAAATTTTGACAGAATTTTACAAAATAAATTTGGGAAAAAATAATAATAATAATAATATATTAATATACTTAGGCCTTGGCTTTTTCCTCTTCATAGTATTTATTTTTCTTTCATTTTTTTATTAAAAAGTAACTGAGTGCTCATAAGCATAATCTCTCCTTTGCAAAAGATTACAGTTCAACACTGATCACAGCTACAGCTAACTAACTATAAGAGGGCCATGTTACAGCCATCTGTAAAGATATGATCCTTCCACTGCTGTGCAGTTTATACTTCAAGCGCTAGTGCATGACAGGACCTAACTCTCTCACAGGCACTGCAGAGAATTGCTTTTGATAAATAAAGTTAAGATACAGGGAAAGTAAAGAAAAGAGTCACATTTTATATGTAATAGTATCTCTACATGCTTAGGAGTTTAGAAAATTAAAACAAAACAACAACAACAACAAAAACAATCAAAAAAAACAATATGAGCAGGACTCACAAGAGGATTGCTACTTTGATATATAACAGAGGAGTTATGCAATGTGTATGTATTTCTGCTTCTTCACATTTCATATAATGAAACCTCAATGTATTTCAAAAACAGGTCATACAGAAAATCAGTGCAATTGATAAAGATGACCCACCGAATGGCCATCAGTTCTACTTCAGTTTAACAGCAGAGGCAGCAAATAACCACAATTTTACACTTCAGGACAACAAAGGTAGATAACCTTTTTGGGGGGGTTAATATTCACAACCAACACCTTTCATTTTGAATATATCATGCTGATTATGACCTACATAAACACCAGTAAGGACATAAATTAAAGTGCAATCAGCTTCAAAAGTAATTTTATCTGTAGATTGCCTGTCAAGGGAATAAAGCTAGTATTTGAATCATTTAAAGTCCTGAGCCAAAGAGAGTAGCTCATTTTTTATTTTTTTTATTTTTTTCCCAGAAGGCAGTCTTTTCACTTTTTTCGCTTTTATTTTTTTGTTTTGTTTTGTTTTGTTTTAATCCAAAATAGATTATACTTTGGGGCAATAACTGAAAAATGTCAATGAATCAATATTTTATTAATTTAATTTGGGGCATAAAAATGAGTGCACAAGTTTTTTGTTTGTTCGTTTTTTTGTTGTTTTTGTTTGTTTGTTTTGTTTTGTTTTATGCACTTTTTCAGTAAGTATGCTACCTACTGAGGAATGATTTTGAAAACAGAAGCATTTACACTGACATCTTACTATTATTTTTCCAAACACTTATGAAAAGACTCCTGTTGACATCACATTTTATTAGTTAAATATCTGAGAACATACTTCTAATTATTGTTCTCATTAGTTTCACTGCGTAGTATAGCATCTGAGCATGTATCAGTCAGTTTAGCTGTTAGCTGAGGCAAGCAGAACTAAATAGACACCATCTTACTCTTGCATTGCTCTCTTATGTATCAGTATTATCCAGAGTTACAAAGCGATCATTTTAGTAAGAAAAAAGAAGCATATGTTGGACTAAGGTGTACTGTTTCTACAGAAAGACCTTGAACAACACTCACTAAGTACATGGGAACTAATAAGGACCTGTCACACAGTCATTTATTGCCTTATTCTGCATGTAGTATTGACATGCTTAACTTAGCAGCATACAATTTGAAACTAAAAATTGTAAATAGTGATCAAAATAATAAAAATGCATTAGAATAAGAATGTTCAGAAATCTGATGCTGTTACAAGTACTGCAAAGTACTCAATAAAAAGTCCAAAGAACTTAACGATTTGCAAAGGGTAATAACAGACCATTGCAATGCCAGTAAAATCAATGGAATTACGAGACAGAACCAGTTGCCTCTTCTGATGTTATTTAGCTTTAGACATGTTTCACATGGTGTTATATGAGGAAATGTTTGTATTTTTTTGCCAGACAGGTCATAATAGATGACACAATAAGATACCCATACTGGATTATCAATGAATCTGACTATAGAAAGACAGATAGATGATAGCTAGATGATAGCTAGACAGACCGACCGACCAACCTTTTCTATACATTTCTAGGAGATGTATCTCCCTACCTCTCAGGAACGGTCAACCTGTATTGAACACAGTGAGTTTTGCACATATTTTCTGGAACACATGGACATTTTAGTCACCCAAATCAGATCAACGTTGAAGCACGTTTTAGATTGATTATATTAGCCAACTTGCTGACTCTCAGCTGAGACTGAAAACAAACACATCTTTGTTATACATGCAATTACATGTATTTGTGCTCCAAGAGGTTATTTTTACATTTCAAAAAAAAAAAAAAAAAAAATCTTTAGTTGGTGTTCAGAACCTACTCACCTGTGAATATATTCTCTTAGTCCATGCTCTCTATATCTGTGAATAATTGAAATAGATCCTTGGCAATTAGACCTGAAACATGAATATAAATACTTAAACTGATTAGTGAAGTGTGATTTTTTTTTTTTTTCTTCTCCTTTACAATAATCTCATCTTCAGCTATATATTGAGACTGTGGAACTGTGAGCATACTAAAAACAAATAGACCTCTGCAATTTTGAAATAGTTTTCATGGACAACAGGAATATTTTTGTTTAGTTAAACATTAATTCTCAGTTGATCCTACCTCTGCAGATTAAGGAATATATGATCAATATAAGCTAATTGAAATAATACAAATGTGTTTCTAAAGTCTTCTGAGAGAAAGGCTGTATTTCTTATAGACTTATATTCTTGAAAGGCCAAGTATTTTACATTTATATTTTTATTCCTTTATCTAGATAACACTGCAACAGTATTAACAAGAAGAAATGGTTTCCGAAGACAGGAACAATCTGTTTTTTATTTGCCAATATTCATTGTGGACAGTGGGTCACCTTCACTGAGTAGCACTAATACACTAACCATCAGAGTCTGTGACTGTGATGCAGATGGTATTGCTCAGACGTGCAATGCAGAGGCATATATATTGCCTGCAGGACTTAGCACTGGAGCCCTGATAGCAATATTGGCTTGTGTCTTAACATTGCTGGGTAAGTATTCTTCCTGTTATAATTATTTTCAATGCAATGCACTGTACTTAGCAAAAGAAAAAAAAAAAAAAAAAAAAAAAAAAAAAAAAAAAAAAAAGTATAGATACACACACACTATTTTATTTATTTTTAATCACTAAATTAATCACATTCCAGGCAGAACAGCATTTTGTATCATGAACCACACAAAACCTTCGTTGTGTGATTTTCAAGATCAGATACTTCCTAATTTAAGCTGCCTCCAGAGGTACATATGGAATAATATTAGAAGAAAAAATGATTATTTACAACAAATGTAATATTTAAAAGATAAACAATGCAGTTTATGGTAGTATTTCTCTAGTTTAATATAAAAGCAGGTTATTTCTAGATTACTTACTTTGTAATTAGTGTGTGTTCTTTTCAGAGATGTAATTTAAACAAAAAAAAATAAATGTAGAGAACAAAAGATACTCAGGGAATATAACAGATATAATTTACTGATTAGAATCATCTTATTTAATTTTAATTTTAATCTTTGTTACTCCTGCAACTGGTGTCTCTCCTGGATTTTATGCTGTGCAGTGAAACCACAGCTAGATAGAAGGGGAGAAAACAGCTTGTGAACAGCAGAACAGTGTCAAGAGTTTAGTATGGTTAGCATTTTTAATTTCATGACAAGTCCTGAAGCAAAATGCCTAGATGATACTACACAGGGCCATATCAGGGAATAAAGATGAAGGATCATCGTTGCATCTGTGGGATGCAGATAAGCAGAGGTGCAATTTCACTTATTGTCAGAGAGATCTACTGTAAATAAGTCCCGATTCAGCACACAAGAATTGTCACAAGTGTTATCACTGGAGAGATTCATTGGCTGCACATATCAGTCTAAAGAGAAGGAGAAGACTGAAGTGTCCTCATATTTGTATAATTCCAATGGTGATTTATCTGTCACTGCTATCCAAGTAATTTGCATAAATCAAATCAAAAGGTTTTTGTCTGCATTTTAGTTCATGCCAGTATTTTAACCACATATAGGAGATTTCTCATTGACTGATTCACCTCACTGTAAGCCATTAGAAGAAATGTTTCTTCTGCTACAAACAATTTCAAATGACTCAGAAAAAAGGAATCCTCTTGTACTGCTGTTAGAGAATAAGAAAAATCTCTACTTTTACAATGAACCCAAACAATTTACTCAATGTCTTTGCATAGGAGGAGACATTTCCCAAGTTTTTCAGCTTTTTGACAAAAAAATAAAAAAATAAAAATAAAAAAATAAACTAAAAACATAAGGTTGTTTAATCACACTCAACATGTGTAAAGACCAAGGCTTAAGAAGAAATACAAGTGAATGATCATCAGCAATTCTAATCTACATTTTAAATACGTTTTGTTCTAGCAATATTTCTAGTCCATATCTATTCCCAAATGAACTTTATTTGCACATGCAGGTAAATAGTAGAGTTCAAAGAAACATATAATACTAGGCTTTTCTCTTGTATCAACTGTCATTGACATTAATGGAAAATCACCTGTTGAAAACATTGGTTCAATGTATTCAAGAATTCTGTAATGATAGCAATTAAACGCAAACTGAAATGTAACCATTTCTGTTATATATAAACAAAATAATTTCTGAATATTGCATAACTACTGTAGCTAAAAGTCAGGTTGGCCTGGGCATGAGCTTTTCAGAAATATGAACCATATGTGTTGAAGAAGAATGTTCAGTGGAGACACAGCATTGTGCCAGAGAGTAACTTGCTTATTCCACTCAGTGTAGCACAGCTCAAACACAACCAATAAATCAGGTAACCTGAGGTTTTATCCCAGTCACTTCTAGATTGTGCTGAACTAACATTTGGTAAAGAACTGAGGATAAACTATGTGAACATAGTGTTTAAATAACGGGTTGTGCACTGAAAATGAATCTGGCAGACAACCACCACACCATTGATTTTAGTTGTCAAAGAATTGGACTTCAAATTTTGCTATCTGAATGTGTTACTGTTGTTTATTAAGTAGATATTTCCATGTGATCTCATCACTTCCTTTATAAACTTTTCCTTTTGGATATAGTAAAGAGTTGAAAGCACAGTTTAGTCTGTGTTTCTGTGCTAAACTTAGCTTTGACTCCTGCACTAAGGTGCTGGATCCTGCAGCTGTTATATTTCTGGTCTTCATAAAGAAGAGGTACCAAAGCATTACTGATGACCAGTGAAACACTAATCAAGTGTTGCTTGTCTTGTTCCAGAGCCCTTCTTCTTCTCTTATTTCTTCCCAGAAGGCAGTTGCTGGATCAGCTGAATGGCAATAATGTTAGGAATTTTCTTTTTGCATTCTGGTTGTAATATCTTGAAATGGCAACAAACTCTTATCTGCTTAAAGTTAGTATAATATGCTTTGCTATTCGTTCCTCCCTACACATCCCTTTGCCTACTAAATAACCATTTGTCTCAAAAAAGACTCGGATTATCTCAGAGGGATTTATTATTATCTTTACTGAAACAGCTGATCAATTTTAGACAAGCACAATGTTCTCAGTGATGGTAAAAAGGAAAAAAGTTACTACATTATGCCAATTTATTATAATCACATATAACGTGGCATAGGTTGTTTTTTTTTTTTTTTCAGAGATAAATAATTTTAAAAGTTATAAACATTTTTCCATTTTTTTCTCCTTCTTAGATTGATTGATGGAGAATAAATTCTTAATTTTATTCCACATTCAAGCTCCAATATTTTGTTAATTACCCCAAAACCTTTATAATTATTCACTCTGCAGTGAGGAAGTGAGGTGGTGTTTTAAAGAGAAAAAGAAAAAAAAAATAAAAGAAAGGGAAAAAATGAAAAAATGAAAAAAAAAGAGTAGTGTTTGCAATTTATTCTATAAAAAGCATATGAAAAGCTAGTTTGGATTCATTTTAGACTGTACATAATTTTTAGAGAAATAAAAAGGAACTTTTATCTCCTTTTAAAATTATATGGTAATTTAATTCAAGGTAAATTTTTTTTCAGTTAGCGTCTTCAGGCAAAATAACTGCTTTTGTAACAAGTGTTTAGCATAAACTGTATACATAAAATCATACATATAAAAAGAATATTCACCTGTAAATAACCCAATCATATTTGAGAGGTTAAAGATTTTCTCTGTATGGAAACAATTGAAAGCTAGATTGACGTATTCTCTTTCATGATTTTTATCTTCCATATTTCTGAATATCACAGAATCACAGAATCACAGAATAGTCTAGGTTGGAAGAGACCTCCAAGATCACCGAGTCCAACCTCTGACCTAACGCTAACAAATCATCCCCTGAACCATATCCCTAAGCTCTACATCTAAACGTCTTTTAAAGACCTGCAGGGAAGGTGACTCAACCACTTCCCTGGGCAGTGACTAACAACCCTTTCAGGAAAGAAGTTCTTCCTAATATCCAACCTAAACCTCCCCTGGCACAACTTTAGCCCATTCCCCCTCGTCCTGTCACCAGGCACGTGGGAGAATAAACCAACCACCACCTCGCTACAGCCTCCTTTCAGGTACCTGTAGAGTGCAGTAAGGTCACCCCTGAGCCTCCTCTTCTCCAGGCTAAACAGTCCCAGCTCCCTCAGCCGCTCCTCATAAGACTCAAGGACCTCCATGTCCTTGCAGTGAGGGGCCCAAAACTGAACACAGTACTCAAGGTGCGGCCTCGCCAGAGCCAAGTACAGGGGGACAGTCACTTCCCTGGACCTGCTGGCCACACTGCTTCTTATGCAAGCCAGGATGCTGTTGGCCTTCTTGACTGCCTGAGCACACTGCTGGCTCATAGTCAACCAATACTCCCAGGTCCTTCTCTGACAGGCAGCTTTCTATCCACACATCTCCCAGCCTGTAGCTCTGTTTGGGGTTGTTGTGCCCCAGCTGCAGGACCCGGCACTTGGCCTTGCTGAACTTCATACAGTTGGCCTCGGCCCATCAGTCCAGCCTTTCCAGATCTTCCTGCAGAGCCTTCCTACCCTTGAGCAGATCAACACACGCCCCTAACTTGGTGTCGCCTGCAAACTTGCTGAGGGTGCACTCGATCCCCTCATCCAGATCATCGATGAAGATGTTAAAGAGGCCTGGCCCCAGTACCGAGCCCTGGGGGACTCCACTAGTGACCCGCCTCCAACTGGATTTGACTCCATTCACTAAGACTCTCTGGGCCCGGGCATCCAGCCAGCTCTTAACCCAACAAAGCGTGTGCCAGTCCAAGCCATGAGCAGCTAGTTTCCTGAGGAGAATGCTGTGGGGAACGGAATCAAATGCCTTACTGAAGTCAAGGTAGACCACGTCCACAGCCTTTCCCTCATCCACTAAGCGTGTCACCTTGTCATAGGAGATCAGGTTTGTCAAGCAGGACCTGCCCTTCATAAACCCATGCTGACTAGGCCTGATCGCCTGCTTGCCCTGCAACTGCCACATGATGACGCCCAAGATAATCTGCTCCATGAGCTTCCCTGGCACTGATGTCAAACTAACAGGCCTGTACTTCCCCGGGTCTACCCTCCGGCCCTTCTTGTAGATGGGTTTCACGTTTGCTATCCACCAGTCAAGTGGGACCTCCCCCGATAGCCAGGACTGCCGATAAATGATGAATATAATTTACTAGCCCAACCATTATTCTTGCAATGTAGCAAACCTCCTCGTAATCTGGCTTTAGATTTTAGAAGTTAATGATAGGTTGATTACCTTTCAAAATACAGATTTAAATCATTGCTTGTTTTCAATTAAGGGACAAGTAAGTTATTATTAACATATTACTTACAAAAGCCTAATAAAATCAGCACACGTAATTTTGTGATTCTTAACTAGGAAGAAACAATACTAGTCATAAGGATCTTATTCTCTAAATGGGTAAAATGGATACGGGATGGGACAATGTAGTATGTATGGACTGGGTCTTACAGTTGAGAAATGATAACTCAGTAATTGTTCCAGTTTGGAGGTAGTTAAAATTAAGTCATTTAAAAGGTGGCTGACTATGCAATGCAGAACCTATTTTCTGAAAATTATAGAGCCTACTAACGTTACTCAGTCTGGGCATTTAAAGGTCACAATCACTTTGCAAATAGCTATCTAAACTGATTAAGCAAGTTATACATGAAGCTTGTTAACTGGAAATTAAATGCACATTTCCTGAGTCTTGGCCTCTGTATTCTCAAATCTCTTCTGACTGTACTAGCAACTGCAATGTGTAACTAAACAGGTTAGTGTGCTTCTCCGATGGCTAAAGGTCTCCAATCTTCAGCTTTATAACTCACGACACACCTAAGGCATAAAGCAATGGTATGTTCATTTGCAGCTGACATGGCTTATTGCTATAGTAAATGCCAGGCTTAGGAGTGAAGCATGTACAGGGTATGATGACGACTGTGATTTAGCTCTGTCCCTTTACAGCTCTGCCTGTTTCTGAGTGTAGGCTTCTCCTTCAAGTTTTTTGAGGGCTATTATGGCTCCTTTACAATGACACTGTAGTTGCCCTGAGTACAAACAGAAATTTTAGTGCTAAAACAGAGAAGTATGCACAGATAACCTAAATCTGACTTTTTGCCAAATCACACTAAAGTGGAAATTTGATAATAATTCCACAAAGCACACTGCAATATGGCAAACAAACAAACAAACAAACAAACAAAAAATTTCTTGCATTCAAGGGCATTAGTTTAAAAACTGATTTAGGTGAACTGAAACTACTGATACTATGATTGTAAATATACCAACACAAAGATAAAATTACATTTTATCGCAGATTAATATAAATACAAATGCCAAGGTTCTGTCAGCTGTTGTACCTGTTAAACAAAATCAACATTTCCAACAATTCCGGTAAACCGGAACAAAAGGTTAGTTTAGATGTTTCTCTATTAGTTTTAGCTATTCGTTTGTAATTATTAGCTTCAATATCATTTATTTATTTATTTATTTCTTAAATCACATTGGCATTTCATCAGCTTGGCATCAGTTCAGTGTACTGGTATAGAGCCAATGGCCAAAATGTGCAATACATGTGTTCCTAAAGCTTTTTCACTGTGTTTTATTTCTTCTCTATGGTATTGTGTTCTCTAGATGTTCAGACAGTCACTGACTTGATCTCTGCTTTTGTGATAAATGTAAGGGGAAAAATGACAACAAGAAATGGATAAGATTTATAAATCATTTTCACTTGATTTAGTTACCAGTGTAATTTGGTTTGCACTTGTATTCATCTCTGCAGTTGCTGAAATGCAGCTAAAGCCTTGTTCATTTAGAGGTTAAACATTATTGTTCAAAGCTGTTGGAATGGATAGAAATTAATAATCTCATAAAGCCATCTACATGCTAAAAGTTTTAACCTTTAGAAAGACTCCATAGTTTTCTTGACTTCAAGCAGGGATGTGATGTACAAGGAATACTACATAAAACATTCGTTGCATCTTGACTTTATTGCACCTTCAGGCAGACCTACCTACTGAGCTTGATATTTTTCACTTATTAAAGGTATTTAACTTTGAAAATGAAGTCTGTTTAGAGTGACAGTGGTGTGAAAACACATGTGCACTTGATTAAAGGAAATGATTATCTGCTTACATTCTTGGCAAAAAAAATAAATAAATAAATAAAAAATGTGTCAGTAAATTTTAAAAATGCTCAGAAAAATCAATTTCAATCTTGACTTAAATGTATTTTAGTACTGTCAGCAACTTAATTTGTCTTTCACTTAAAAATACCTTTTATAATAATGAAAAACAGTAAGAGTGGAATGCAACTGTTGTCTATATGATGATAATTTTACATTATCTGTTGTATAATTTACAACTTAATTTGTATTATACAATCATCAAAATGTTTTGAAATTCCATAAAAGACACTTCAAAGGTCAAAATCCTATATTGCCAAACTACATATGTAAATGTTGTTGAAAGCAAAGTGCCCCAAACCAGTGGCTCCTCAATTTGATACACAAGACATGAGTCAGTGAGATGCCAGGGGGAAAAAAAAACAAACAAACATGGAAGAGTGATGATGATACTGAAGTGGTATAAAGTCATAAGACGTCTGTTAATAGATGGATCATTGGACCTGTGCCTTATAGTTACTATAAAAATCTATAAATAAATAAATTAAAAATATTTTCCTAATATGTTAATATATTTTTAAAAGGGAAAAAATGAACTTGTTCCAGTTTCACTTTTAAACAAGCATTACTCCAAAGGAAATTATGACAATATCTGTGGAAATATGACACAGTTTTCTACATATACAGTCTCTGAATGACTGGTTTAATTCTAACCAAGTGATCTCCATACTAAGTCATGTCTCATGATAACTAGATTGATAATGATTTTAAAAATTTCTCCCTGAAAAGAAAGGCTTTCAACAATATTCTATATTATTCAATTTATGGAGGACATTTCTGAGATGGCCTAGAGAATATCAATCTTAATTTTATTTGAACCACTTGTTCCTTTTCCAGAAATTTATACGGAATTTAGTAGGCATATCAAAGTATTGTAAGTAACAATAGCAAACCTTAGATATTTGAATATAAAAAATAATATATTCTTAACATTAAAAATATACATAATATTATATGGAAAGATCAATTGATTATGGAACGATACTTACTTTTCAATGTACCATTATTTTTACAGTCATAGAGATGCCTGCTCTTTTCTAGGATTATCATTAACTCAGCAAATGTTATCCAGATGCTACAGGATAATATTAATCACTTTGTAGGGGTATGACTACATCATGTCCCACATATGGGTGCAATATTCATATTACTGGTTCCATAATTTGTGTATCAGTAATGGTGTTTCTCTACTAAATCTGTATTTGAAAAAGATGAGTCTTGAGTTTGTATCTCTCAGTTCTTTTGGCTGTCACTGACATTTAATATTAGCTTTCAACCTGATGGAAAACGTAAGGATTATAATTCTAAAATGATTATTTTTTCTAGCACTGTCTGATCTAGCAAATTTCAGTCCTAGAATTTCTCATTAGAAGTAATTCATAAATCTGAAGTACAGTGTTTTGCACTTAAAAGGAAAGTGCATTCTCATATATTCTTTTAATCCATGAGCTAAGACAGTCTTATGTTAAATATTGCTTAATAATTCAGTCTTCCCCAGTCTAGGAAGATTTTTGTTTGTTTGTTTGTTTCCCAGCAGAGATTGGCCATATACTTTAATTCAGTGACTTCCCGAACTGTGGTCATTAAATTTTATTCAGTTACTTTGCAAATGTCCTTTTATCACTTGGGCAATTAAAAGTTCAGGAAAAGGTCTTTTTTTTTGTAATTATTATTATTTCATAGCTATGAGATTGTAACACTCAGACTGAAACAGTCCTAAAATTTACATTTAACAGATAGCATAGGATATAGAATTAGAGATGAAAACATTAATCCACAGTGGTTTTGGAAATAGATTCTTTGACATCTAAAAAGCTCATGGTTTAAAAGACATTTTATAACCTTCTAGATTTGAAATATAACTCTGTAAAGTACCTGCTACTCCTTGTGTCTTTACCTTATAAATTAATGAGTGCTTCAACCACTACAAAAATATGAGCAAATTTCAGCATTGCTAAAACTTCAGTCTTTTTGCATTCCAGTTCTTGTCTTGCTGATTGTCACTATGAGGAGACGGAAAAAAGAACCCCTCATTTTTGATGAAGAGAGAGATATCAGAGAGAACATTGTCAGGTATGATGATGAGGGTGGTGGAGAAGAAGACACTGAGGCTTTTGACATGGCTGCCTTGAGAAACCTCAACATCATCCGGGACACCAAGACCAGGAGGGACGTGACACCTGAAATTCAGTTCTTGAGCAGACCAACTTTTAAAAGCATCCCAGATAATGTAATTTTTAGGGAATTTATCTGGGAGAGACTAAAAGAAGCTGATGTGGACCCCTGCGCACCACCCTATGACTCCCTGCAGACATACGCCTTTGAGGGGAATGGCTCAGTTGCAGAGTCGCTCAGCTCCTTAGATTCGATCAGCTCAAACTCTGACCAGAACTACGATTACCTCAGTGACTGGGGCCCTCGCTTTAAAAGGCTTGCAGATATGTATGGGACTGGACCAGACTGCTTATACTCATAGCCTTGGAACCTTTCTCTGAAAATGCACTGAAGAATACTAAAATAAAAAACTCAACCTTACAGACAGAAGAAAGTTGTAAATAGTTCTCCATTTTTAATCTTTTTTTTTTTTTTTTTTTTTCTTTTTGCCTTGGTGGAACATATCTTCATTAAACTTGTCCTAGGGATTGCACTGACCACATAGCATATGAGCATTGAGGCATTTTTGATAAAATGAAATGCTCAGACACATTCAAATAGATAGCAACCATAAGATACCTTCAGAGGCAACTCACTTTTGAGAGTATGTTATGCATTATGACCTCAATGAGTTAATTACACTCTGTAGATTCCTTTACAGTATTGCTATATCTAGAACACAAAGTCTTTGATATAAGTGTAAGAAGAAGCAAATTAACAAATATAATTCAGTACAGTATGACAGTATATAGTATTTGCAAATGTAGGCCTTTTAGCAAATTTTCTTTACAATGCTGCATGCAGCTTGCTAAGCCAAAACCAGAAGAGAAATGAAAACAAACAAAAACCCAGATCATTTTTTGTTTGTCCCTGTTTGTTTTCAAATTTATTTAATTGAAAGTCTCTGTAAATTCCTGGGTAGTTTTATGAATACATATATAAAGAAATACATATTACAGTTTGTTCTAAGAAACTCCATGTTTGCCATCAACTTACTGATGTAGTTTACAGACCACATAAAATGAGAAATACGGAGTGGTATCCTCAAGGTTGAAAAGTTTTGTGATGCCCATGTAGGTATAGAAAAGATGTTGCTATCTATTTGTTATTTTTTATTATCTCTTCTGATTTGTACAGGAGAATTAATCCTTTTTTATTATTATTTGACATAAAGCATTATATTTATTTTGGAGCTTTAATCTCCACTAAATTCAGGTCCATTTTACTGCCTCATGGTATTATACTTGTCAGAACATACTGATTTTTTTCCAGTCTCAGATAAATGAAGCATGGAAATAGAGAAATTACAGTAAAGCAATTGAGCCCACCATTCATCTCTCAGAAATGAGAGCAGCCTCAAGGACACACAGTTGTTCTTCTGAGCCACTACAATGTCTGAGACATTTAAATAAAATATTTGTATATTGCAGTTCTGGAAAGAAGACCACAGAGTAGCTGGGAGTGTCTTTAATGCAAGATATAATTTTCAAGGTCAAATATCCTATATGCTTCAAAGACTTTAAATACCCTGCTTTTCCCCCTCCCGTTATCTTTTGCTGCTGATGAATCACAGTAAAAGACTCTTACATTTCTTTTTTATGTTAAGCAATGTAATGCTACTAATTCCAGAAAAAAAACTTTAGATCTTTCTGCACATATGTATTTTCCCCAAAGGTGTTAACTCAGTACACATAATTTCTACACTGGTTCAGGAGTGCCAAAACAGAAAGACAACTGCTGTTGCTTAAAATATTGTATGGTTTTGAAGTAGGATTTCTTAGAATAAGAGAATTTTTTATTATTCTGACTATTTATACTTCATATTTCATGATTTATTATGAGATAATAAGGCATATAATCAAGTAAAGTAGTGTTTTTAAGTATCATTTCAGATTCTTTTGTTCTAGATAACCTGTAGATGAATTCCTAAGTTAGACTATGCTCCTACGAACTCTTTTGCTTGTACCTTACAATGATTTGACTTGCCAGCAATTACTGAGAGTAATTCAGAATTGTTTGTAGGATTTTATCTGTGAATAGAAGGTACTACGTAGCGAATGATGTTCACTCCAGAAATACTTATTTCTGAAAGAAAGATCCTTGTACAGAAATGTAAGGATGACACAAGGCTAGGAGAAGGGAAATTAACATTAAGGCTTTGTAATTTTTGCAGCCCAGCATTAACAATTAACTATGTGAAAGTGGCCTTCAGCTTCATCAGAGAAAAGCAAAATAATTTTAATCATCTGCAACATGGGTGTTTAATTTTGAGTTACACTTTGGTAGACAATCATTGATTCATAATTCAGTAGATTTAGTTGTACTAAATATATATATATATGTATATATATATATGACAGATTTTGTAATGGAACTGAAAGATATTGCCCATGACTTTTAGTCATACCTGTAAGATTTTCAATAAAAATAAAAAAATAATAAAAAATAATAATAAAAAAAAAAAAGTGAGAGAACGATCCACATTTGTAGTTCAATGAGAGTGAAAAATACTGCAGGATTTAATCGGGTATTAGATCAGCAAGGCATCAGGAGAACAGTTTTTGATTAACCTACTTTTTGTTTGTGGGGAGACTGAGACTAAGGTGTCAAAAGATGCTGATTTTAGCACATAACACTCAAAGGAGATTTAAATGTGGTTTAGAGTAAACACAATTTTCTTGCTTTCCTATGGTATATTTCTGGGAAAAACAAACAAAACCAAAACAAGCAAACAAACAAAACCCCCTCCCCATACCTAAATGGCATTAGTTTTATGTACATGTGTGTTTTCTGTGGAAAGAAATATGTTTCATTCTAATGCCATAAAAAATCCTGCATATATTTGTTTGCTGTTGCACAGTTCTAATATAATCTAGTAAATTTTTGTTACACTATATATGCTTACCTATTAACAGTTATTTCAGCAAAAGAGAAAGAGGGAAATCCTTTACCTTCAGTGACAGATGTTACTATAGTATATGAATTTGGTATGCATAATATAATGCTTTCCATAAATTACCATGTGTTTATAGGTTTTCATGGTTAATGTTTTGATTCAAATTCTTTCTTTTAGTGTTATTTATGTTGTATAGTCTTATGTCATAATCTATAGTTTACTGACAAAATAATGTAAAATATAAGAAATATTTTCTCTAAGCCTGAAAAATTATGGAAGTGTTGATCAGATTAATTAGAATTATTAATCAGATTAATTATAATAATAATAATAATAATCCCTATTTTATTTATTTGCTAAACTTTCTGAAGAGGTGTGGTATCCACCTACAGGCATTAAGTCCTCCTTAGAGAGTATGTCAAACTTTGCATTAACGTCCATCTTAGAGTAAAATACCAACATCTCTTGATGTTGGTATTGGTCAGTCATATGACAACTGAATAGATTTTTTAAAATTGAGATTTCCAAGCCCCTTGAAAAGTCTGCTTTAAGAGTGCTACTAAAAGTACCTAGGTAAAATTAAACCATCTGAAGATTTAAGGCAAGACTCAGCTTTGACCAGTGTAAAATCTACTGAATTCATCAGTTACATTATTGTAAACAGTGGATGCTTTTTTTTTTTTTTTTTTTTTTTTTTTTTAACAGTTAAAACAGTGGTTTTTTTAAGACTAAATTTATATGTACATTTTACTCCTCTGAATCCAAAAGGTGAAAAATCATACATATATTTAAAAATTCCACCCACCTACTGTTTATTTTAACATGCCTTGTTAAACCAGAGAATATGCCAACAAATTAAGCCTACCCTCAAATTTATCCCCATTAATTCACAGAATATTTGATTGACATTATCATAGAATGAATCATAGAATAGCTTGGGTTGGAAGGGACCTTAAAGATCATCTAGTTCCAGCCCCCCTGACATAGGCAGGTATGCAACTAAATCAGGTTGCCCAGAGCCTCATCTAGCCTGATCTTGAACACTGCCAGGAATGGGGCATCCACAACCTCTCTGGGCAACCTGTTTCAGTGCCTCACCAGCCTCTGAGTGAAGAATTTCCTCCTAATCTCTAATCTAAATCCCTATTATTTTAGTTTAAAACCATTCCCCCTTTTCCTGTCATTATTTGACTGAGCATAGTAGAAAATTATTTCTGGACTCAGGCTGACTCAGGAAAATTATTTCTGGACTTTTAAGACAGCCTACACAATAAAACCTTTTTTTTTTTTTTTTTTTTTTTTTTTTTTACCTATTTTTTTTCTTCATATTGTTACCAAAAATAGTTTAATATCTGTTAGAAGTTTGGCAAGAACTACTATCTCTACAATGCTGTAATGCCATGGGTTATTTTACTATAGAATCAGATTGAAATTCTTATTCGTAGAAGCGATGTAAAGATTAATGGAGTTTAATGACTGCTTGATTAATTAAGGTCATAAAGCAATTTTACATCATAACAATGAGCTTAAAATTGAACCAAGACTTGAAAAAAAGTTACAAGTTTTGTTTTCTTCTACTCCCGAACCTCTCTGCCAAATCCAGAATTTGTTTTCATTGTATAAGAAACCAAAATATTTAGTTTAAGCTAGACAGAGCAGGCAATTGGATCTTGGTGTCCTCCTCACAAAGAGTCGTGATAAATGGAGTCAAATCCAGTTGGAGGCCGGTCGCTAGTGGCGTTCCCCAGGGCTCGGTGCTGGGGCCGGTCCTCTTTAATATCTTCATCAATGATCTGGATGAGGGGATCGAGTGCACCCTCAGTAAGTTTGCAGATGACACCAAGTTAGGTGCGTGTGTCGATCTGCTCGAGGGTAGGAAGACTCTGCAGGAGGATCTGGATAGGCTGCACCGATGGGCTGAGGTCAACTGCATGAAGTTCAACAAGGCCAAGTGCCAGGTCCTCCACCTGGGGTGCAATAACCCCAGGCAGAGCTACAGGCTGGGAGATGAGTGGTTGGAGAGCTGCCAGGCAGAGAAGGACCTGGGAGTGATGGTTGACAGTCGGCTGAATATGAGCCAGCAGTGTGCTCAGGTGGCCAAGAAGGCCAACAGCATCCTGGCCTGTATAAGAAGCAGTGTGACCAGCAGGGCTAGGGAGGTGATCGTCCCCCTGTACTCGGCTCTGGTGAGGCCGCACCTCGAATACTGTGTTCAGTTTTGGGCCCCTCGCTACAAGAAGGACATCGAGGTGCTTGAGCGAGTTCAGAGAAGAGCGACGAAGCTGGTGAGGGGCCTGGAGAACAAGTCCTACGAGGAGCGGCTGAGGGAGCTGGGATTGTTCAGCCTGGAGAAAAGGAGGCTCAGGGGTGACCTTATCGCTCTCTACAGGTACCTCAAAGGAGGCTGTAGCGAGGTGGGGGTTGGTCTGTTCTCCCACGTGCCTGGTGACAGGACGAGGGGGAATGGGCTTAAGTTGCGCCAGGGGAATTTTAGGTTGGATCTTAGGAAGAACTTCTTTACCGAAAGGGTTGTTAGACATTGGAACGGGCTGCCCAGGGAAGTGGTGGAGTCCCCATCCCTGGAGGTCTTTAAAAGACGTTTAGATGTAGAGCTTAGGGATATGGTTTAGTGGGGACTGTTAGTGTTAGGTCAGAGGTTGGACTCGATGATCTTGAGGTCTCTTCCAACCTAGAAATTCTGTGATTCTGTGATTCTGTGATTCACAAAGGCTAATAGACTCTTTGCTAGGTCATTCTATTCAATTATTCCTGTGTGATGATGTCGTGACTCACGGGTCATACTAACCAGGACCTGCAAAGTTTTTTGTTTGGTTGTTTGTTTGTTTCTGTTAAATCTGGTACTCTTGGTGAAAGGCTTATGCTTGGATGAGTTAATATTTTTCATTCCTTTTTGTTTGTTTGTTTGTTTGTTTTTGTTTTGGTCAAAATCATACAAGACAAAATATATCTTCACTTTTCTGCAGTCTTGACTAGAAACCCACCTTATTGTCTTCTGTTAATGGGACAGAAGAAAGTCCTGAGATGTTCAAGAAGTTGTGGAGAAAAAGCTAAAGACAGCATCAGCAGACTGCAGTGAAACAAATGCATCACTTTCTCTAAACATGAGCTCACAAAAACAAAGTTTTCATTAGCACCATTCAAATCATTTACGGGTCTAATCTTAAAACTTGATATAATTTTCTAACACTAATATCAGTAATGTTTACATACTTAGCAAAGAATTTAGAATAGTTGAGGCTCTTCACTTGGCTGTTTCACCATTAATATTTATATCATATTCTTGATGCATCAAAAATGACGGGAAAGTTACAAAAAGTAAAACAGTACAAGTACAAAATGGCCCTATGTGTACTTACTTTTAATACAGTACTTTAGTCATCGTTCTCCCTTAGTGCTCCCCAATGAATTGATTTCTTTTCCTTTCATTGAGACCAGCTACTCATCTATTAGATGTATGATATCTAGCCAGGTATTTAAGCCACTTTAGACCATTCGAGTCTGAAAAGAATGGTCAGGCAGAATTTTGATGTCTTAATGACATTATGTTTTAATCTCTTATTTACTTATTGATAAAAATATCCTTTATTGTTATTACACTGCTGAAATGATATGAGGAAGTGTTTACCGATGCACCTATAAGAGACTAGGTGAAACCCCGATCATGCTGAAGTACCTGGACAGTGACTTTCAAGAGGCACCAAATTTATGCTTTGTTAGGGGAGTCTGATAAATGATCACTGATAGCATCAAGGTGACAGAGTGGCAGTTTAAACTGGATAATATTTCTTTTTGCACAATCTCTTATTTTCAATAAGCCACAATTATCATCTTTTGATGGTAAAACAAATATATTACTAGGAAATTTTTAATAGCATAAGCTATTTGCTATCAGCACAGTACATACAACATTGTTGTGACAAACACTACCCTTGCTGTCAAAGTTCATTTCTGATATTTATAGACAGTATAGACAAATATAGACAGTATATAAAGCTCTGCCTCCCTATAATTAAGAACATATAGAATTTTCATGCTATCAAAATCAAATTATGACACTTCAATTTTAATAGGACTTTGTGACCATCTGTAGCTTTATCATATCCATGACTGTAGACAAAACCTAAATAGATTACGATCTTCCTGGTTTGGAGTCTGTTATCTTGATCTTACTTGAGATTTTACTAATATAGAAAGGGGTAGTGGCAACAAAACTAAAGAGATTAAAAACACCTGATATTTTTTATTGCTTCACAGCTGACCTAATGATGTGAAAAATAACATTTTAGCAGATGTTACTGGAATACAATTTCCTCTGAACTAGCAATGTTTCCATACTGTGGAATGTCTTCCAACAATCTACAGTATTTGGCCTAGTCTCATCTTATTCAAATGCATATATTAAAAAAACAAACAAACAAACAAACAAACAAAAAACTATTAAGGAGAAAGATTAAATATTACAGTGGCAAGCTTAATATGTAACTTGCTGTTCCTCAAAACATTAAGTTTCCCTAGTTTGTGTGTAATGAACCCGTGAATGAGCTCTCATAGGATGTATGGATGTTGATGTGGTTACCATTTCCATGTAGGAATGTCTGGATATTTGTTCACTTTCTTCTTCCCCTCAATTTCTAGTACAGTTTGACTGTGACATAAAGAAAACAACTACAGGGATAAAAAAGTAATGTGTAATTATGACCAAGGACATTGGGACATTGTGAAGATTCAAGCACTAAAAAATATATATATAAAATAATAAAATAAAATAAATTATTTAAAGAGTGTAGTAAAAAGAAAAAACATTTTGTCTCCCCCTTCATCTTTTGTCCTCAGTCCCTTCAAAGATAACATATAACTTTAAATCTTTCTATAATATATCATTTTGTTGTTTTGGGTACACATTCATTATGTTTTGTAGTAGTCACATGTAGAAGGTGAATGGAGAACAAGCTAGCATCAAAGTCCAAGCCTGATAATTAGGAAAAAGATTTAATAGTTTACTACACTTTACTGCTATATGACCTTGACAAATTTGATTCAAGGTAGAACTATCCTTTATCTTTCAATGTAACTTATGTGATAGCAAAATAATACAATATGAAAAAAAAAAAAAAAAAAAAAAAAAAAAAAAGATACCTAGGAACAACTGATCATGAGAAATTGATTAATATATTATGCATGAAATCAATATCTCTTTTTCACTGTGGCTTAACACAGGTACTTTATTAGGACTTCAAGTTTAATATAGACTTCTCGGCTTATGTACAAAGAACATCCAAGAAGAAATTTTCAAAGAGCTCCAGCAAAAATCTGAGGTTATTTCAATATTAAAAAGACAAGTGTTCTTGGAAATAAACAGACATGACCAAAAATCCAAATTTCTTGTCTTTATAGATAGATATATACAGAGATGATGGGAAGCACTTAAGAACTGTTAGCACTTAAGATCTGTAGTGAATGTGAATTTAAATCTAAATGACTACAATTGAAAGCAAGACAGAAGCAGAGGAGGCATCTTTCAATGACATGCATTTTAATCAGCCTCACTTGGCCATTTATTGTTATTTATATTAAAAGTTGCCTTGCTCTAGCTTGGCCTTTGTATATTTTACAAAACTCACAACTTCAGAAACTGAAAACACTTCTATTGTCTTCTGGTAAGTTTGCATTCATGAGGAGGTAAAGCAAATGTGTAACAAAGCTGTGGCTGACTGTTACTGTTCTCACCTGCATTATAATTAAGATCGATGATACACAGACCACACCAAATGACAATGTATTACTGTCTCGTTTTTCATCCTTTCCTGTATACATTTGTTACTTATCTCTTTCTCAGTTGTTATTTCCGTGAGGAGAGTGGGGTTTTGTTTGGTTGGTTGGTTGGTTGGTTTTGAATTCTTTTAGTATTGTAATTCATACAATTGGTCCCAGACTCTGACCAAACTTTCTAAGAAGAAAAGCAATGCTACGGTTACTTTAACTACTACTAATAATAATGCTGGGTAAATGTGACATTGTTGGCCACTTGATATTCTGGAGTCAGAATATCAAGTTATCTGCCCAGCTTTATCACAGATCCGTTTTGGTTGGTTGATTCATCCATCTTTTGTATCTGTTGATACAGAGGCCTGAAGAGAAACAGCATGTTTCTGATATATTTGAGAACGAAAATGGTATTGCAACATCTATATAATAAATGTGGTGGGTTTTGTATGTTTGTTTGTTTTGTTTTGTTTAATAGAAACTATGAGATATACTTATGGATAAAATTCAGTCCTGGCTCTAAGTCTGGAGTAAATATCCTGAGACAAAGTCAGCAGCAATGTAATTTCAGTTTTGCATATGGGATGACAAGATAACTTCAAGAGTCAGTAAGCATTCCTGAAAATGATTTGGCCTTTCTAAAGCATATGAATGCAATGTGATAAACATTCCAACAGGAAGGAATGTTGTAGGAAACAAAAACAAAAAATAAATAAACAAAAAAATCTGCTTTTTTTTTTACAAGCTCATCTCATACAACTTTTGTTCCATGGAGTTTCACACGAAGAAAGAGAGGTTGACCTGATTTGTTTATTCATTCTGTCTTTCAAGTAAGTGTACTCTCAAATTGATAATGAAACAGTGGCATTGAAGAAAGCTTTCTTTTACAAAGAAATTTGTGTATGCAGATAGATAATACAAAGACTTCATTGGTGTTTTACTGTGGAAGAAGCCATCTTTGCAAGTAATCAAGAATGACTTGAGAATATAGATTGTCTTCAGTTAATTTATTTCAACAACTGAAACTTGCTAAAATCCATTCCTAATACAAAATGCATCTTTGTAAGCCTAAGGTTTAACTAATAAGATTAATAAATATAAATTTTATCTACATGGAAGCTTCATCAGAGGAGTGAAAGTTCATTCATCCTGTATGCCATTTATCATAAAACAAACAAACAAACAAAAAAAAAAAAAAGAAAAGAAAAGAAATAAACAAAACCTATAGTTTTGTAAATTTTAAAATCTGACCTGCCTTTGGAAATGTGAAATTAATGTCAACCAAGTCATATTGGCAAAGCAATGTATAGGAAAGTCTTGAACAGACTATTTCTTTGTATAATATCTCTGAATTTTGTCTACCATGTGCAACAGGAATCACTGCTCTGTTGTAAATTCAAATGAGGCAGCTTAGGTAAGCCATCATCAGCTCCAGTAACAAAATTTGCTCTGCCACTTTATCTCTTTTATTTGATGGTGGATGGAAATGATGAATGAGAAATGGGAATGAGAAAGTTGATACAGACAAATTTGATACATTGGTAATTTAAAGTTAATGATACTCTCGGAAAATGTTTTGTGTGAAATAATTTATCAAGTATCAGGCTCCTGAAGTTGGACTGCTCAATTTTTGCTAAAAGTGAATTGAAAAGGATGCCCATGCTATGATACTAAAATACCTTTCTAATCTAAATAGGACCACACAGAATACGTGTTTCACTGTTTGCTTTCAACATGTTTAAATTACAAAAGTAAGAAAAAGCAGAGGACGTAGAAGATAAGCTCAAAGAACTCAAACATGACTTTTTTATAACTACAGCAGCTATTAGTAGAATATTTTGTCATCCAATAACTCATATTTGGTGTAATATGTTGGCAATAACTTTGTACAGCAGTAGATTGACCAAGAGAATGGGATGAATCAGGCCGCGGTTCAGCTCTTCAAAGGTGTTAAGGCAATGTGATCAATGGTGTATGGCAGCTAAAGATCTCTAAAGGCCAGGACCAGAGCTGTTCCCTCATCTTCTAAGTTCCCTGGAAACCAGATATCTGAACAGAACTCTCTTTAAATAATGAACTATAACAAGACTCTCTACCTTAGGAAATCTAGTTACAAGAGAAAAAAAAAAGGTCATATGTAACTTCAATTTTTTAAATACTTTGTTATTATAGAAAAAAAGATCATACCTGTCTTTCATCTACAAATGGCCATAGTATTGCATGAAACTTCATCTGAACAATTCTCATTAAAATTGTATAAGGTAAATTCTTTAGAAAGCCTCCCTGACCTTTCTTGGAAATCTCTGGTAGTTCATAATGAATTCTTTTATCATTTCTAATTATTCTTCTGTTGCTATGCCTCCTTTCTTTACCTGCTTCATGAAGAACTATATAGTAGGTCAATAATAAAGCCTCTGTAAAAAAAAAAAAAAAAAAAAAAAAAAAAAAGGAGTAAAAACCGCTTGTTTGTTTGTTTTTTAATAATTTTGTCTTTTGATAGTGAATATGAACTGAGGTGTAGAATAAGACATGGTTTAGAATATGCAAGATATCTGGGCTTAGAATACAGCTGTAATTGCTCATGAAGCATCCTTCTTTTTCTTTTTGATATTTTTCCTGTTTTCTATACATTATAAGACAGACATAAAATTATATAGTTTTAGTATACATTATCCATCTTATTTACAGACAACAGGCAGAAGATTGAGTATATGCAAGATGACATGATGCTGGACTAAAAGAATATGACTTTAACCAGCTCAGAAACTTGTTTACCATGGAGAGCTAATCAGAGAGCTGTTAAGTACAAATTAAAACCTAGTGCAGTTCAAATAATGTAATTGAGTATGGGAGATGAAAAATAAAAACTATAGTTTGCAAACAAATAAATTAAACCTTCTCCTAAATCTAAAATTGATTTAAATATAAAGTATAATGTAAAAAGAGGATTTAGAGGTAATCATATTGGTAGTTCATATTGATAGAGGTAATCATATTGGTAGTATTTTATAGGTTAGTCATGTTGGCAGCTTGAAAAATAAATGATATGTCACATGATTCTATAGACTTCTGTTAAGCCTGCATTCCTTCACTCATCTGTCTTTTCCCTCTTCTCATACCCCTTCACTTCTCTGTTTTATAAATTTATTGTATTATATAACCTCTCAGCCTCTTAGAGGTTAGGATGTACCAGGTGCTCTCACTATATAGAAACAAAATCTTTGTACTTTTAAAAACAGTGCTTCTGGTAGTGCTACCTTCTAGATCCATTTAGAACGAAATTCTTCAGCAGTTCACATGTGTTCAGTATTTTCCTTGTTCCTCATGAAAGACATAAAACAAATACATCACCAGATGTCTTCCTCTTCTGCCATGTAGTCTATGAATTCTAAAACAAAAACTTTTCAAGATAACATTGTACTGTGTAGAGAAAATAATAGAGTAAGTAAAGGGACTTGATGTTTCCAGAAGTTAGTAATGAATTAGGAAGACCCCCTGCCTATAAACTGAGTTGTGAGCGGAGAGGAGTTGGTAGTCAACTATATCAGAAAGACATTACATTATACTTGCTTGGCTATCAGGGAGCCTACATCAAATGATTTGTGGTTTGAAACTCGTTCATAGAGGGTAAGTGTTCACATTACTGCTGACCATTAAAGTAACATCTTTGTTGGCAGACTCATTAAAGAACAAAAAGTACTTAACTAACACAGACACTAAACTACCCACTGTCTTTCCATCTCATTTCAAAATTTTTCTTCAGGTCATTTTTCTTTTAGTCACACCTGTGGACTAAAAGAAAACCTGCATTAGCTATTACAGAACAAGATCAAGAAAGCCTCTGATGTTAATGGACTGCTCATTCAGCAATTTTATAAGAGCACTAGAAATGAAAATAGTAAACTAAGCAAATGCAATTCAAGTTAAGATCAGTCATAAAATCTTACTGATATTTAATCAGACGCCATAGTCAACTTTCAAAACTTCGAGCAGTTATGTTCAAATCAGGTCAAAAGTACTCATCAAGCTATGGATGCATTTGATTACTTTAAAGAAAACTTTGATTCAAAATTCTGATGTCTTCCTTTTCTCTTATATCTTTTTTCCTTTAAACAATATGAAATTGTAGATGTTCAGTATGTAAAAACCTAAGTAGATATCTGAAAGAAATAAGTAGCAGACCCAGTGCCTTGGGCTGGCAGATATCTCTACCAAATCTGAAATGAGAGAGTGAAATAAGTTGTTTTAGATCAGCAAACAGAAAGTATTTTATAATAGAATTAGCCACACAAAGTAATCTGTGACTGATGCATTGAAGTTCAAGCAAAAATAAGCCTTTGAACTTTTAGTTTCTTTCTTCTAATTGGCGTTGTTGACTAGATTGAAGGAGGGATGAAAGTCTCTGAATGTGGAAAAAAAAAGAATTATTTTCTCTAAAAAGAGCAACTTTGAACTGGAGCTTGTATTCAAAGCAGGAGGGCAAAATAATAGCTATAGAAAAAGTGTGAGATTTATTGCATGAATGAACATTTCCAAAATAATATTAATAAGACAAGCACAAAGGATGAGAAAGAATCTGTGAGAAGAATGGCTATGAATCGATTTCAAGGAAGTACAGGAATATAG
>CM021766.1:101731398-101742712 GCA_011076525.1 Nettapus auritus | reverse complement strand
AAAAAAAAAAAAAAAAAAAAAAAAAAAAAAAAAAAAAGAATTAAAGATCAAGGTTAATCCATTCCAGTTGCCAAAGGGATATTTTGCCTCAGATTTTAAAAAATGTGACTGCTAAAGACAAAAGTACTGGTAACCTATCATTTAATAAATAAATAAATAAATAAATAGATAAATAACTGCTGTAACAGAAATAAGGATATCTGAAATGGAGACAAAGCTTAGACTGCATGCTCTAACAAAGTCAGGATACTCCATTGTATTGGGTTTACATGGCAAGGTTTTGGAATAGGTTTTGGTAGCGGGGGACTGCAGGAGTGGCCTCTGTAAGAAGAGTCTAGCAGCTATTCTATGTTAGAAAAGGGCCAGTTTCAGCCCTTTTCAAAGAAGCCTCAGGCTGGCCAGAACCAAGCCAATAAGCAATGTTGTTTGGGCCTCTGTGACAGCATACTTAATAAAGGGAAATAAAAAACGCTGGTCAGCAGCAGCTGGGAGATCAAGGAGTGAGAAACAGCCTTGCAGACACCAAGGTCAGTGCAGCAGGAGGGCAGGAGGTGCTCCAGGCATGGAGCAGCAGTTCCCCTGCGGCCTGTGGAGAGGCCCCTGGTGGAGCAGGCTGTCCCCCTGCAGCCCATGAGTCCCACATGGAGTACTTCTCCACACTGCAGCTGGTGGAGGAGCCCCTGGTGGAGCAGGTGGATGTGGCCTGGAGGAGGCTGCGGCCCATGGAGAGCCCCTGCAGGAGCAGACCCCGGGGCCAGAGCTGCAGCCCATGGAGAGGAGACCACACAGGTCTGAGGGGAGCTGCTGCCCATGGGGGACCCATGCTGGAGCAGTTTGCTCCTAATGAGTGGACCCCCTGGTAAAAAACCCTGTTGGAGCAGTTCTTGAAGGGCTGCTGCCTGTGGGAAGCCCCTGCAGGATCAGTTTGGAAAGAACGGCATCCCGTGGGAAGGACCTCACATGGAGCAGGGGCAGAGAATGACTGTGAAGGAGACTAAATGTTAGGGAGTGACTGCAGCCCCCACTTCGCGTTCCCGTGCTGCTCATGGGGAGGATGTGGAAGAGGGTGGATGGATGGAAGGCATTTCAGGTTTGCTTTTTAGTCTCTTGCTGTGCTAGTCTTCTAGTGATAGGCAACAAGTTTGATTAATCTCCCTATGCTGAGTCTGTGACGATGATTGTTGAGTGATCTCCCTGTCCTTATCTCAACCCTTGAGCCCTTTTCATCGTATTTTGTTCCCTTTTCCTTTGAGGAGGGGGAATAAGAGAGCGGTTGTGGTGGAGTTCAGCTTTCCATCCGGGTAAAACCACCACATCCATAAATCTCTGTCTCTGAAGAATCTATGCCTTGGAAAACTCATCACTTGAGGTTAGAAGTCCAGTGCTACAAATTAATGGTGGCAATATTCTCAGAACAGAGAGGAGCAAATAAAACATTCTAGAAAGAGCAGATGTCTAAGAGGCCTCAATGTTGCAAAACACATTAGATCATATTTTGGAGAAAAAAAAAAAAAAAATCCATGGAAATCTGCAGACCCTTGAGCAAGCAACAAAATTATTTTAAAGAGATATCACATCTGATTTACTTCTGTCTTGGTTTCATCTGGGATCAAGTTAATTTTCTTGAAATGTCAGTGAAAAGGCTAATGAGATTCTGGGATGCATCGAAGTACTCTTAGCAGGGACAGAAAAACATTCCTCCCATTGTGTAGCATGTTTGCAGGTTCTTACTCATAATATTCTATACAGTCTTAATCATCTGATAAAGATGAAATTAAACTGTATTAAGTGTAGAGAAAGCCTATTCATGACCATGAGAATGGAAAACTCCCTACAGAATGATATTAGAAGAGTTAGTAAAACCAATATTGAGATATTACTTCCTTTGTAAATATACAAATATAAGAAGGACAGGAAGGATTTATCTTAGAAGATAATGCTGTGCATGACCATATGGATGTAACATGGCAATAATTCTGCCATCACAATTAGAAGGATGTTTACCAAATTTCTGCCATAGCCTTTCTAATGTTTTGGCTTTAACACAAAGATTGATAAGATTATAGAAGAAGGGAATAAATCTGAGAAAAATACACCAATCCTAACTTTCGTGATGAAAGGCTATACGTATTAAACTAATTTAAATATTCAAAGGCTATTGAAATATAGACCCCATTTATTTGGTACTACATAGAAGTTACATGTCTCTGAGATTGCCTCCTAGATTAATATCTATCTATCTATATTTATATTATATATATATATATTATTTTTTTTCCATCCTGTGAAGCATTTGGAGCAGTACTGAACATCTTTCATGTGCCCTCTTGGCATTTCTTGCTCAGACACTCAGGCAATCTTCACATATCATTAAACCAGTGGTCAAGAAGTCCTTTGGAAGGCTGAGTGGCAGAAAACATCGGAAAGCTGCCTTTCAGTGGCCTTAGTTAGATGGTGTCATCCGCTATATGCTCACATTCTTCCAGGAGTCTAAGACAATATCAATTCCTATGATGTCCTCAGCTATATTTCCCATACATTTAGCATTTTATATTGTGTAGAATTAGTGAAGTCTTTGGTTTGTTGAACATTTGTAGTATTATGACTTATAATACATTCTGATAAGGATTTTTTTTTTTGTGCCTATTCAATTAAATGCTGTAATACCACACTTCCTGTTTTTTGAGACATTAAACAACATTCTCTGTTCACATTACTAAAGGAGTATGAATCAGATTTAGGATTAGATGAAATACATGTAATATTATATAATTTAGGGTTGATATAGGAAACGACAATATTCTAGTTGTTAGATGTTCTCTAAACACTGCAGGTGTACATACCTACCAAATCACTGATTTTAGTGAGGAGCTTTTAAGTTTTCTTTTTTTTCCTTTTACTGATGCTCGTCTCATCTTTCCCAATTTCTGTCATTTCTGGCTGAATTGAAACTACCTATTATAGTTCCCCTACTGTATTTTGCTCAATACCACTTTAATTAGGAAAAAACATCTCACCCTGGCAGATTCTCACCTCATAATATTTGTGCACAGGAGTCTTTATTACTTAGTTATCGTGACTGCTGCTGCTCCACTTTTCCTGGTATAGAAGAAAGCAAGAAATTCAGAAGGTATCTTCATTATTTTTTGCTACAGTGTTTAAGGAAAGAATAATGGAAAAATATTCTAAGGTTCAGAGAGAGGAAGAGATAAGATTAATTGAGATTTAGCAAAGAGAAATTCATATTTTTAATACTGAAGAGGAAATACGTTTCCATGTTTTCAATGAGCATTTTTTTCTATTTTTAACATACAAAAATAAGCAAGTGTAGGTCATTATGAAAGCAGGCTTGTATGACAATATTTTTTTCATCTTATTTCTTAATCTTTGTTTTTCCTGTTTCCTCTGATTGATTCTCTAACAGGAAATTGTAGATCATATTTTCTCAATTATTTTGTTTTATGTTTTGAAGTAGCATTTAGTAATTTATGCATAACTTCGTACAGTACATATTTTTGAAATAAATATCTCATCTTAGAAAGCAGAATGTCTTCTAATATGAGGTTCATTTTTCTGACAGCTGAATCATGCTACTTTTAAATCAGTGATGTGATTGTTTCCCTTAATTAGGGAAAAGTCAGTGTAGAATGAGAATAATAATCAGTGATGAAAGTACACTTTTATTATGTGTTCTGTGTGAAGAATTCAAAGCATTTTTTCAAGCTTAATAGCATCTAGTTAAGTATTAGTGGTTTATTTACAGAGAAGGTGAAAAACAAGGCACAGACAGTTTAAGTAACTTACCCAAGGCCACACAGCAATTCAATTCCAGCAACAAAAATAGGACCCCATAATTTCAGTATCCTTTTTTTCCTGGCTAGACCTCATTCTTGCTAAGCACCTGTCTTATAGACAAATATCCTTGGTCTCAATTGTGAAGTGAAATAGAAGGAAATGAAGTCACCTTGTGTGATTTTATTAGCTGACTTGTCTTGATGAAATATTGCATCCCTTAAAGATGGTGCATAGAATTTTTCTTTCTGCTCCTAAATATGTTAATAATATTCTTTTTATCTTGCTCTTGGAGAACTTTTGGATATAACAGAAATAGGGCTGTGTCACCAAACATGCATCCTTACAGCACCATCTTCTGCAGCTGGCTTGAATCAAGAGTATAAGAGAGCAGATGTGATAGCAAAGAACTGACTGCATTAACAGCTTAAAGAAAAAGCAAATGGCATATCAGACAGAAATTTGAAGGAAGTGAAATACCTTCTATCTAAATATACACATGCAGTCGCAGCTGTTTCCGAGGTAACACAATGCGTCTTTCTCAACAGTAATTCCCAAAAGCAGGTGTAACTTTCAAGGGATGAGTCAGTGCAGAGAGACATTTAGACCCATAACATTTCTAACATCAGCAGTTAGTTATTTTAGTTGATTTTTAGCTTGTCATGTACTTTTATATAACCACTAAATAAAAGTTTGCCAGGAAAATAGCTGCATTCTGCTGGCAATCTCTGTCTAAGCTTCCTGAAGAATGATCTGTGCATGGTGGTAAAAACAAGAACAAAAATAAGTTGATAAAAAAGTCAGGAGGAGCATTTGATTAAGGTTTCACTGCCAGATAGAACAGCTACCAATGTATCTTTTATGCATCTTTTACTTTTGCAAAATTGGGCACTAATCAGAAGTGTACAATGCAGGGAATCCAGTTCTCTACTGCTGAAAGCCTGAGTACATTCTTACAGCTTTTCAGAATGCCTATAAAATACTACTATTTTGATCAGATTCACATTTAAGGCACGAGATAGTGACTACCGAGGGCAGTGTGATATCAGACCAAGAAAGAAAGAAAAATATCATAATTTTTCCTTATGATAGATATTGAACCAAGAAAATACGTAACAATAACAAGCACATGCATTTGCATGAGCTTTCACCTTTTTATCCAGAGTTTGCAATAGCATTAATCAAATTCTAATTATGAATTCAGGCAAGAGTTAAAATATTCAAAAAGTATAAATTTTTCCAGTGGTTTCCCAATGTATTCAAACCTGCTTTAAATTACATTTTTTGGCATACCTATAAAAAACTTAATAATCTCTGCAGAAAATATATTTTAAATTTATGCAGAGATTTAGAAAACCAGAGCCTTTCTGTATTACTTTTGGGTGCTATAATGTACTTATTAGTACATTGTTGAAAGTGCTAGTGGTCTAAAATATACAACCATGCACAGAATGAATGTGAAACATCTATTTGTTAATCTTTTATAGTCTCTGATATCTTGCTGAACCGTAGTTAATTTGTCATATACCTTAAGGGTGGTTTACAGTACAGGACTACAGGTTTGAAATGTTAACAGCTTTTGTAGGATTCTTGTTGTGTGATGTCCTACAAGAGCTTTTATAAGATGTGATTAACCATTTGTTTTACATTTGTATTATATTTTTATTATCATTCATACATATATTTTTCATTCACATATTGAATGTAGAGCACTTCAGTCAAGGAAGATATGACTGACTGCCTTTCAGCACTATAACCAAGAGTAATTGTCTATCATTTATGTTCTCCTTACCCCTCACATAGTTTTGCTCTAATGTTTTTGTAGTCAAATATGTGTCAAATATTGTAGTCTGGATAAAACTGCAGAGAATAGAAAATACCCATATTCTGCTGTATTTTTGAGAATTGAAAATATTTTTATGTGAATAATTTTTAATATTGCATTAGTATTTTATTTATCAAAAGCTATGGTGGCATTAAAAAAAGCCTTGAATATTTTGAAAGATATATCAGGATATGGACAGATCAAGATGCTAATACCAATAAGAATATAAGAATGACCACAGTTCATGCTAAAGGACACTCAGAATCAGAAGTGAAAAATTAATACAGAAGAAACTTATCAAGGAGAGGATGTGCTGAATTGTTGTCAAAAGACTTTCCCAGACTTGAAACAGGAATTGTAGTTCCAGGACCCAGAGCAGCTGATTTGTCCTTTTGTCTGTACTAGCCAGACAAAAGTTGGGGATGAAAAGCATTTTCACATCTCTAGGCAGATATGTTCTTCTTGCCTTTAACCCACCCTATTTATTTATTTATTCATTGAAGATGCTGATTTGGGTCAATCTGCCTGTCAATATTCTGCATATCAAACACTTTTTATTCTTTGGTATTGATGAGTATATTAGAGAACTGTGAACCATTACAAGGTTACTCATATTCCTCAGCTGTCAGATCTGACCAGACATAAAGATTACTGATTTGCATGGTTTGCTTACAAAATATGTAAGAAACATAAAAACCACTACATTTAATGAAATAGTTTTAATCCATTTTAAGAGTTGCCTTAATGGCTTTTTGATACAGGATAAACAATCATAAACAAAGAAAACTGGATCTCCAAAAATCATTTTTTGGGAAATGCAGTAAAATCATTAAGATTGGTGTGAATGGAGAATCAATAGGACTTTTCAGCTATAGAAACTAAAGAAGGAAAATGAGAAGAGAGGCTTGTAAGAATAGCATGTTTTGATAGTACCTAGATTATCAGATCTTCAAGACCCCTCTCACACACACACTTACATGCTGATTGTCAGACCATCCATATCAACAGACAAATAAGTGAGTAAATTTTGAGTAATCATAAAGTTGGAGAGGATAGAAAAATTAGCCTCTGAAGAATAAAGCAGACACATGCAAAACTAGTCTATAGTCACCAATCTAAGAAAAACTGAGGAGACTGATGAGTACCTGGTGTTCCTTCTACTCTGTATCATCCTGAATCAACTGCCATTGTACAAACGTTGGTAATTGCATATTGGAGAGACTGCTAACACACAAAGTCCTTGCTGACTGTGTCATGGCTTTGGCTTGTATGGAGTTAATTTTCTTCATAGAGGCTCACACAATGCTGTGTTTTGTATTTCTGATGAAAATACTGGTGATAACAAAGTTTTAGTTGTTGCAGAACAGTCCTTGAACAGGTGAAGGATCTTTCTGTTCCTCATGCTGCCCTGCCATTAATGAAGCTGGGCGTGTACCAGGAGCTGTGAGTGGCTGCCTGCTGGAGTTAAACCACACCACTATGATTATATGAGTATGGATGTGAGCATTAGTGAGTGCAATTAGCTTTTTGTTTTGTATGTTTATTTTAATAAAATGACCTGTCCATCCTAGAAGGCCTGCACTGAGTTTTGTGAGGTTGATGCTGCTATGTTCTGACACTGCTTTATCCATTCCCTCCTTCTGTTTTGTTCTTCTATTTTATATTATATATAGTCCTTCTGTATGGGAGCTGAAAACACAACCAACCACAAACTAACAACAGCAATACCGCCTACAATAATCAGCTGAGTTGTGGTCCCTAGACATTTGTTTCAGGTAACACTTTCTAGCCACATAGATTTACAAGAAATCATGAGGCACAGCCAGACTATGAATGTATTCCAAAAACATCTCCCTTAATAGCCATTAAACAAGTTGCCTTCCCTGAAGAGGATCGTAATTAGTCTGGCTTTTGGTACCTCATAGATCTTGTAGGACTCTTGAAAATATTTGTGTAGAGTCCAATATAGTCCAGTGGTTAGTCTGCCTTGGTGATTACATGATTTTTCCATCTATGTATCTCACCAAATATTTAAAATGGATAAAAGATATAGATCTAGAGCCGATATAATTTTCTAAAAGGAAAGAAAAAAATATTTATTGGTAATAAAAGGGGAAAAAGAAATTGAATTAAAAAAAAAAAAAAAAAAAAGTGTAATGGCTTTCACAGTGTCATATTCAGCTATCCCCTGTGCAGCCAGGCGGCTTGGAAGGCCAATGCAAAGGAGCAATTCTTACAGTCAGTATTTGGAGACATCTTGTTTCTGAAGGGGAAATGCAAAAAAAAAAAAAAAAAAAAAAAAAAATTCTGAATTTAAGGACAATTGTATCAGATCACGAAGGAGGTAATAGAAAAACAGGACTATCTGACCCTTGCAAGGATTCAAAAATGCTGAAGGGAGTAGACAAAAGACACCAGCTCTACATCAGTTCAGGGAGTCCAAAGTGATAGGAAATGACAGGAAAGAAATACCTCAGGCTATTTATTTATTTATCTATCTATCTATTTATTTATTTACTTATTTATTTTTAACTACACTACAATTTCTATCTAGTCAAGTAGTTCCAAGCTCTACCGGCTATAAATAAACTCTAACCATGTATTTCTCACACTGAATTTGTAGGTGACAGTTTGGAATGTTAGCCACCAGATGCTTATGTATCCAGCTAATTTCAAAGTAATTAGAGACTCCTGAATAGTAGTTCAGGTTAGCTGTTTATCACTATATAGATACTGTTCTTCCATACTATACTGCATGTTGTTTTCAACAGCACTAGTATTTGATAAAAGAAAGACAGGATAGGAAGTAAGGAAGGAAGGAAGGAAGGAAGGAAGGAAGAAAGGAAGGAAGGAAATGTGCATGCAAACAGTACTTAAGAGCTCTGAGATAATTCCAGGTTTTTATTATAAGAGCTAGAAAACATAAATGCGTGTGTTTGTGTGTAGACAGAATATACAATTATTTTTAGTTTCAGCTTTTTACTTAGCCTTTTCAGTGATTCAGTTCTGAAAAATATCCGTGGCTTTATCTCAAGGCAGAAAGACAGTTATGCTGACTCCACTAGCCTTGGAACATGTCATCAACCACTAGTTGTATGGATTGGACACAGATTTAACTGTGATGTTCTGACATTTATTTTATTTTTTTTCTATGTAGAATAAAGAAACAGATGAGAACAAGCAAGGACCTATAAGTCTGAAGTTTACGTTTGTAGCCAATGAAACAGCAGCAGCAGAAGCATTCCCCAGCTGTGCTTATTACTACTGCACAACAGTGATAATTACTGAATTTCTATATTTATAGAAAACTGATGTCTCATGAATATCCAGCTGTGCTTTTATCTAAGTACAATGTGTGACCATTTTCTGTTAATATGGGCATTTGGTAGGAGCATTTTTAACTGTTAAAATACAGGATTAAGTTGTAAGAATGGCCAGTAATTTGTTCATTAATTTTTAATACAGAAAAATGCTGCCTTCCAGGAAAATCAATATGAATCATCTGCATTTTCACTGAACCCATCACAAGTCATTTAGCAGTTTTTCACCATGAGTTGTGGTTTTTGTGTTTTGTTGTCTTTTGTTTGTTTTTGTTTATATTCAGCAATATGACATAACAGGAAAAGAGCAGATTCACAAGTTTTTGATCATGATGATATGCAAAGTCAATAACTATGCTGGTTATAATGCTGAAAACACTGGCACTAAGAAATCTGTGAATGGTATGGAGCTGTACCAGATGAATAAAACAGAGACATGGATTCAAATGAGATAGTTGGAACATTTCAATTATTTTTTTTTCTGCAAACAAACACAGCAGCAGCAAAAACCTGACATAACATTAGATGGTTAACTTTGAACTTGGAATAGCTCTTCTAGTCACCGAGGTACCTCAGAGACTGAAGGCAAGTTGTCAGTAATGAATGGCTTATGGATTTAAGAAAAAAAAAACAGGGTGTCAGCATTTATGCAGTGAAGGGTAAGAGACTACCTTAGACCAATCCAGCTGACAACTGCAGGGAGTTTTGCAAATGTTTGCAAGTGGCTTCTTAAGAAATATTCATCTGAAAATTACTATACCTATAAATGGATTATGGTATCTAAAACTCCACATGCTCTTTCTTGTCAGTTCTGTCTGCTGGTTTTCTTCCATCTTGTCTAATAAGATTTACCTTATTTATTTATTTATTTATTTTGGTCCAGTTTTAACAAAAGAGCAGCAACAGCAGAGAAGAAAAACAACCAACCCCTTTTTTATGGTTGTCCTTCCAATATCTTTCCTTTTATTAGTCCAAATGGCCCTGAAGGCTTTATTTTTATTTGTTTTTGTACATTGCACTGAAGGCTTTTTTTTTGGTATATTGCACAGTGTGTTTATTGCTGTGGCTCTATATAGCATATCTATGCAAATCTGTCAAGGTGGATTTCAGCGTACTGAGATGAACTGGGTCCTTTTATCACTCCTCCCTTCCCCAAATAAAGTGAGTGCTAAGCTTTCAAATGGTATCCTTACTCCATGTAGTCACTTGACTAAAATGGATTTTAAATTTTTCAGATGTTAAAACTCTTCATTTCCAAACAGCACAGAGAGAATCCAAAGCAATTAAAAAAAAAAAAAAAAAAAAAAAAAAAAAAAAAAAAAAATCTGGCAGGAGTCCCAATATTATCAAGAAACAGGGGAGGGGAGAACTCAGGAAACTAAATTACCATTCAAAATGTAAACAATTAAACTTAAGTGAAAATAATTAGTAACTCCTATCTTCTTGTTCCTCTTTAGTGTTTATTTAATTTTGATATCAGTACTACAGAAAGCTAAATCACAGAATGAAAACAGGTTATAAGTTGTCAGGGCCAGTGATCTGCTGTTTTGTTCTTGATCCTTGGCAGCAGCTTGTCAGGGTGCTGTAGGGGCAAGGGACTGTAGGGACTCCCCTAGTCCATCAGGGCAGGCCCTTGTAGCTAGGCCAGTCCCACCACTTTACCAGGAATAAGGTAGCTGGGGATAGTAAAGCAGCCCCAGCACTGGGCATAGTTCCGGGGATGGGGATGAGCCAAAGCCAGGACAGGACATGGGCCTGTGGGCAGGCCCAAGGCCAGGAAAGGCAGGGCTGTGGGGACTGGGATGGGACAAGGTTGGTCCAGGGTGTCCCCTTACTTTAAGGTCCTTAAGAGCCTTAAGAAGGACTCTTTCAGGACCTCTTTCAGAAAGGTGTGATTTGGGCCCCTCTTTTCCCATTTCCTCTCTTCTCACAGTCCAGGTCCTAGACTTCAAAGGCAAGGCAGTCTGTCCTGACACTCAGGAGCTACAATGACAGCAGATTGTGGTGTTCATCTCAACACAGGGACCTCTATCTCCATAAAAATAAATAAATAAATAAATAAATAATAATAAAAAGTACACAGAAAAGCAGAAGCTTTCTGGGAAATTATATTTCTGGAAATTTTGACTTTAAAGAAAATATGTTTATCTTATTAATTATCAGATTTAAAGCAAAAACACGATTTGTCATAACCTGCCTGATAAAACTGTCTTCCTTGCTTTGAACAACTGAACACCAATCAGCTCTGTTTTCTGGTTAGGATGTTAGCAATTAAAAATCAAAATATGTATTCAGAATTTAAAACTGGAGGAGCAGAAGATATATATACCCTGTCAAAAAAAAAAAAAAAAAAAAAAAAAAAAAAAAAAAAAAAAAA
>CM021766.1:101712758-101731298 GCA_011076525.1 Nettapus auritus | reverse complement strand
AAAAAAAAAAAAAAAAAAAAAAAAAAAAAAAAAAAAAAAAAAAAAAGTTTGATGTGGGAGGGGTAAGAAAGCTGTTACAGACTGCCAAAACAGGGAGGGGTAATTATCACCTAGGAAATAAATAAATAAAAGTCAAATAAAATAAAAATAACAAAATAAAGAAAGAGCTACACTGGAAAAAAGATGGGAGGAAATGCATATAGTGTAAAAAGAATAACCTTGTTGAGTCTTTGACTTTTAATGTTGGGGGGCATGGTGGGGGGACACGGGTCTTTTTTTCACTTTTTTTGCTTTCTGTTGTTGTTTTCCATTTTTCTCATTTTTCTTCTATATTCAATATCTTTCCCCAGTTGCTATTGCTACTGTTATGCTTATGCTGGCAACAGAATGTGGAGCATAACTTTACAGTAGCTTATCCTTTATGTCTTGCTTTTTTAGATGTGTATGCAATGAATTTTCTATAATGGATACTTGCTGTCTCATCAGGTCTTCCTCACTTTAAAAATGTAAACTACTTCCTACCGTCCTTTGATTCCTTTAATTTATTTCCCAAACTTCATTCTGAATTTGAGTTCTTTCCTTTAATCAGCTGGTACGCTGCTGGGCTTCTGTTTCTTTTTTAACTACTGCCAGGTACAGATATTTTTAAAGTTGCCTTTGTCAGCATTACAAGACCTAGTATGTCACAAGATTTTTTGTTACATAGTACAGGCTGGAACTAACCTAATCTCTTTTAAAGAGGAATTGCAAGTGTAGCAGACCAGTGAATGTGGGCTAAGCACACAACCTTTCTCAATTCAGGAGAAATATGAATATATACAGCTATATAAGAGTTGCTAAAATATTGGCCTATTAGCTCAAACTGTTAAAATTCATGTTTTCAGTTTTCCCAATGTCTGCTTTCATTATTGATGAATTTTCAGAACTCAGATGGACATTATCTCAGGTTTAATGTTAACCTTCCTTTAGCATAAGGCTGAACTAGGTAAGCTTCAGAGCTTACTTTAAGCATAACCCATCTATACTTCTGTGAATTATAATGAACTTGATTAGGATAGGCCTCTGTTCAGTAGTGAATTTAATGCTTATTCTCAAAGCCCTGTGATGTTGCTATTTTAAATTAATTTTTATCTCAAATTTTAAACAACTCCCTAAAATTTACTGAATTTTTAATCTGATATTTCATCTGAGATACTATTTTATTTATTCTTTAAAAGTAACTGAAGCATAGGAAGACCTGAAGCAGTAATTAGTATATTTGCATACTACTTCTGCATTTTGTCACGTTTCTTCCGCTGACCCTCACAAGTGCCGTTACTGTTCTGTATGCAGTTTCCTCAATTTCATCTGTTACTGGTGACAGGAGTAACTTTCATTCACATATTTCATTTCATAAAGAAATGTTCTTTGGGAAACCAATCCACATCTTAACAATTTTCTTATCAAGCTATTGATTTTATTGTGCTTTTCTCTCCACATCAGACATAAGAGCTTCACACTTGTGAAAATACTTATCGTAGCTAGGTGAGCTATGCGGTAGGTATTTTTTTGTGCCAGATTTCTCCTTTTACCATTTAATTTTTATGTTTCTGTGCATCTTTCAGCTCTTTTTAACACTGTCTTTGCCAAGCAATCAAGTCTTTGAATGGATTATCATAAAAGCTCCAGAAGTACTGAAAGAACATTACTGTCTTCTTTTAGGGTGCACCTAGAGATCATAGATCTCAAATAGATTGAAAGCTATTGAAAAATGGAGAAAATATGCTGCAGAACTAGGTTAAGGGGGAAACAATGACAAATAGAATTAATTAATTTATTTCCCCAAACAAGATTTTTAAGTTACCTCTATCATACAAGACAGATAACTATTGAATGTTTCATCATGCTCTTCATAATATGTAAGGTGGTCTGGGTCAGAAGAAGCAATAAGAACAGAATAAGCAGAAATTAATGTTGGGTTTAATTTTCAGTAAAAAGTATAAAATGAATACTGGTCTTCAGTGAATATTAAGATGATTCAGATGATTCTTTCACTTCCCAGTAAAATCTTTGGGATCCAATGAATGATCAAAACTTTTGGAAAGAAGGTTACAGTAAATACTGTAAATAAAAACTTACTTAGGACAGTCAATACAGAAAAGACCCAACAATACAAATCCTTTTATTTGTGCATTTATTTCTGCATGTTTTTTACAGGTATCTATACCTTTAATGAGTAACCATCCTCTTACATGAACTCATGCAGTAATTGTGTTGGCAACATAAATTTGCAGGTGCAAGAAAACCATGCGCAAGTAATAGTTTAAGTAACTTAAGGCTGGCAAGAAAAGCCACCTTTTTTTTTTTTTTTGTGCAAACAATGTAAGGACAATGATGTGAGATGCTGAATGCTAGTGCAGTGACTCATGTTCTTTAGTATTATTTTTGCTGTTCATGTGCAAGATGCAGTATGTGAATATGGAGAGGAGAGAGAGAACCACCTGCTGGACTTTTTAATAGGCATAATCCCACCTGATTTACTGTTACTTTTGACCTTGTGTTAGTTAGCTGCTGTAGATAATTCACTATTCATGTTAATTTGGTATGCCTACAAGGTATTAAATACCTTTAGTAAATATTAAAAAAATAAAATAAAAAAGTGCTTGTGTTTGACTATAGTCCTGTTTTAGAGAGAAAATTGCTACATTTGCTTGGATTTCTAAACTTACAATATAGTTCCCTTCCAAAGGTATAGAAATGTTTCATCTTTTCTTAACAGCTCCCTGTAGCTCCTGTATTCATAGTCAGTGAACAAAGTTGGAGGTTTTCTAGATAAGACTTATGTGAGCAAAAAGAACACCATGCAAATAGTTAAATATTGATGTCCTATAAAAATGATAAGTAGGTAATTATCAGGTAATATCAGGTTTTAAAATAGTAATTAATTTTCCTTTATCTGGGTACCGTAGCAAATTCCAGCAAGGGATATGTATGTGTCTATTGATTAAAAATACATACTGTAAGTGTTAACAGTAGGTCTTGAGCTGAGAATTGTATAGATTTTCTATTAAATCTCCCCTACTTAACAACTGTTCAGATTAATTTGCAAAATCATTTTGAAGATGTATTTTGAACCGAGTGGGTCATAATTATAAGCCAAGTTAAATCTACATTTGTGGATTTATTCCTCCTCTATTCCTCTAGACTCATATCCTCTTCCTCAATTAGCATTATTCCTTCCTGTATCACTCATAGTGGTTTCTGGTCAGAAAGTGCAAATGATCTGATTGTGTTCTTAGATTGTGTTCTTAGAAAGATAAGTAACTTTTAAAATCATTTGTTAAATAATTATTTGACTTTATATGGAAATTTTGATCTATTCCATACATATGGTAACACAAAGCAGGAAACTTCACATTTCCAGGTGCATTATAACTATTAAAAAAGGAATCACAAATGAGATGAGACTCCAAAAGACTGAAAACCTGGACTCCAAAGACTGAAAACCTGGAATTACTGAATGAAAATATATAAATAAATAAATAAATAAATAATGAAAATTGAATGCAATTCCTTAGCAGATTAGAGAGAGAGTTTTCTAATAGATTTTTTCTTCTGTGTCATTAAAGAATTTTGAAAAAAAAAAAAAAAAAAAAAAAAAAAAAAGGAAAAAAAGGAGTAAAGGAATTATGCACAAAAAAAGAATCAAGAGAAAAAAAAAAAGAAGAAATGATAACGTTTGTTAGTACACTGTCAGAGGGAATACAAAAAATGGTGTAAACATTAGAATCTTCTCCCAAAGGCCCCAGATAAAAATTTCTGGAAGCTGGTGACCCAAATAAAACATGAATGAATACAAATGATCATCTGTGAAGGGCTGGAGATAATCCAACATGAGGATATGGCAGTTTTTTAAGTCAGTGATTAATCAGTGAAAGCATCTGCCTCTGGGGCTGCTGATTACAGATACATGCCTACAGTTCGAAGGAAGAGCAGTAACTATCCTGTAACAGGTAAAATTTTGGAGGATAGAGGTTAGCCTCAGGTAAAGCTTTTCATCCCACTAGTCTGTCATTATTCCTTCTTGCCTTTTCCATAAAGAAAATTGCCTTTCCCAAAGGCTCCTGAAATCACAGGCTCAACAGATTTCCTGATAGAAACTAGTGCACTATGAAACTGCTCTTTAGGAGCTGTAGAGGCTGTAGGGGTTTGTTTTGTTTTGTTGTGTTTGTTTTTTTTTGTTTGTTTGTTTGTTTGTTTTAGAAAAAAATCAGAAAGTGAGGACTCTGTTTTCATGCCAATTATTGAAAAGAACTTTGTAATTTCAATGTCATTATAAACTTCATAAAGATGCTTACACCTTTGTTAAAAGTTAACCAAGTTGGTAAGAGAGCACTTCACTAGTATTATATATTCAGGAAAGCCAGTACTATCTATTTCCACATATCTCCTCCTTCTCCTTTCTGTCCTTAGTGATATCCTCTAAATCTGTGTCCTGGTTTCAGCTGAGATAATTTTCTTCATGGGGACTGGTATGGTGCCGTGTTTTGGACTTAGGGGAAAAATAACATACTGATGTTTTAATTGTTGCAGATTAGTGCTTACAAGGAGTCAAGGACTTTTCAGCTTCTCGCTGCCCTGCCAGCAAGGAGGCTGGGGGTGCACAAGAAGCTGGGACAGAACCAGGACACCTGACACAAACTGGCCAAAGGGATATTCCATACCATATGACAACATGCAGAACAATAAAACCTGGAGGGAGTTGGATGGAGGGGAGAGGGCACTGCTAAGGGACTGGCCGGGCATCATTTGGTGGGTGCTGAGCATTTGCATTGTGCAACACTTGGTTTATATATATTATTATTATTATTATTATTATTAGTGTTGTTATTATTATTTCCATTACTTTTCTGTCCTATTTCTGTCTTTATCCCAACCCACGAGTTCTACTTCAGCCACCCCCCTTCCCCTTCCACCTGGGGGGGCCCAGTTCTCTCCCCCATACCCCATCCAACTGTGGGTAGTGAGCAAACAGCTGTGTGATGTTTAGCTACCTACAGGTTTGAACCACAACAATCGCATATATTGCTTCATGTTTAGCCACTGTTGACTTTAACTTCCCTGTCATGTTCCTGTTAAGCATGTTCACTTAAATGGAACAGTTACCTGTCCTTGTCATTAAGAGGCACCCTGTCTTAAAGAAGTTAAAGTCCAAAGAGCAGCATATCAAAGAGGTTAACAACAAATGAAATGGTGCATTTCAGTGTGGCTTTGGAAGTTCATTAAAATTTAGTACCTGTTATTGGTATTTTTAAGATCCCAAGTTCCGTTGAATCATCTGATTTTGCCCTTCTAGTTTCACTAATAATTCAAAAACTTTTGTTTTAAACACCTCATGTCAGCATCTCTGTCAGCATCATGTTAATAATTTTAACCACCAGAATAATATATATATACATATATATATTAGTACAGACACAGGATATGAAGCCTAAATCCCAGCCTTGCAATAGTGATCAATCAAGAGAAATGTATTTTCGACTGAAGGTCACCAGTAGGCTAAAGAGGACGCTAATAAATAAATAAATATCCTATTTTAAAGTATGCTAAATAAAATAATATGTTTGTACTGCAGAGAACATTCACGTGATGTTTAGCTATAAAATGCAAACATTTTATCATGGAGACATACCATAGTTGGTTATTGCCTGTTAGTTAGTGTCATATTCCCAAACATTAATTTAAATGGTGAGAAATAGAGTGACGAGATAAAATGACTGTGTGCATATGTGACAGAAAGAGGGGAAAAAAGAGATACTATGTGTAAACCTTTGTGTTCTGATTCTGCTATTAGTTAGGGTTATACTAGGAAAGGAGGAATCACGCTGGAAATAGTAATACTTTATCATAATTTCCTTTTTTTTTTCTTGTTTGTTGTTTTTTTTTATTTACACTTAGAAAATTCATTTATATATTTCATCTCTGCAGAGATGTCATCCATGATTCCCATGTTCTCTCTGTGAAATGTTTTTCAAAAGAGAAATAAAAATGTTTTAATAAACAGAAAAAAATGGCTGCCATAAAATTAGCAAACTCCACCAACCTTTTTTGTTCCTCTATGCACTCATAAAGGAAATATTTTTATATTTAAGCAGACTCCTCTTTAGGCTGAACGAAACAAAATCTTTGGTGATACGAGGGAAACTGCCAGAAAAACTTCAACCCTGGATATAGGGACAGCAGATTTCAGGCTGTCAGGGGACAATTTAGTAAGCTACCCTCAGAAACTGCTTTTGAGGACATTGGGGGTCCAGTGCTGGTCAATTTTTAAGTACCACTTAAGAACACAGGAACAGGTAATTTCAAAATGTCAGAAATCAAGCAGGTGTGACAGAAGTTTAGCTTGGCTGAGCAGGGATCTTCTAAATCTTAGGTGGAAAAAGAAAGTGTACGGCCTCTGGAAGCAAGTTCAGGTGACACAGGAGGGCTACAGAAATGATCTTTGCCATTGCAGGGAAAAAAAAAAAAAAAAAATGTGTGGCCAAAGCTCAATGAGAGTTGAAGCTGGACAGTACTGTGGGGAACAATAAAAAGGTCTGCATTAAATATGTTAACAGCAAAAGCAGGAGATAACATTGGTCCATTACTTAATGAGGGTGGTCACCTCACAAATAAGGATGTAGACAAAGCAGAAATGTTTAATGCTTTCACCTCTGTCTTCAACATCAACGATGAACCCCAGGACCCAAGGTGCCCTGAGTTGGCAGGGTACTCGGCTGGTTGATATCACTGCGAGCTCTCTCTCGATTATTTTTTAGTAGTCTTGGGAATCTGAAGTCCCAATCAACTGGAAGCTGGCAAATGTGGTTCCAAGTTTCAAGAGTGGCAAGAACCCCTTAACCAGGACCCTGGTAATTACAGACCTGTCAATATCACTTCAGGGCCGTGTAAAATTGTGGAAATTATTCTGGGAGTTATTGAAAAGGATCTGAAAGACAATGCAGTCCTTGGTCAGAACCAACACAGGTTCATATGGAAAGCGGAAAGTCCTCTTTAACAAACTTAATTTCCCATTATGGCAAGGTTATCCACCTAGTTGACCAAGGAAAGTCAGCTGATGTAATCTTTTTGGATTTTAACAAAGTTTTCAATACTGTTTCTCACACAATCCTTCTGGACAAAAAGTCTATCATACAGCTACACAAAAGCATAATGCGATGGGTGAACAGTTGGCTTATGAGTTAGGCTCCAAAGGTTATAATAAGTGTGGTTACATCAAGCTAGCAATCAGTCATTGGTGGCATTCCCCAGGGCCAGTTCTCTTCAATGTTTTTATAGATGATCTGAATTACAGAATCACAGACTCATCGAAGTTGGAACAGACCTCCAAGATGACTGAGTCCAACCTCTGACCTAACACTAACAAGTCCTCCACTAAACCATATCACTAAGCTCTACATCTAAACGACTTTTAAAGACCTCCAGGGATGGTGACTCCACCACTTCCCTGGGCAGCCTATTCCAATGCCTAACAACCCTTTCAGTAAAGAAGTTCTTCCTAAGATCCAACCTAAACCTCCCCTGGTGCAACTTTAGCCCATTCCCCCTTGTCTTGTCACCAGGCATGTGGGAGAACAGACCAATTCCCACTTCGCTACAGCCTCCTTTAAGGTAGAGTAGAATGCAGTAAGGTCACCCTTGAGCCTCCTCTTCTCCAGGCTGAACAATCCCAGCTCCCTCAGCTGCCCCTCATAAGCCTTGTTCTCCAGACCCCTCACCAGCTTTGTTGCCTTTCTCTGGTTCACTTCAAGCACCTCGATGTCCTTCTTGTAGCGAGGGGCCCAAAACAGTACTCGAGGTGCGGCCTCACCAGAGCCGAGTACAGGGGGACAATCACTTCCCTGGACCTGCTGGCCACACTGTTTCTTATGCAAGCCAGGATGCTGTTGGCTTTCTAGGCTGCCTGAGCACACTGCTGGCTCATATTCAGCCGACTATCAACCAAAACTCCCAGGTCTTTCTCTGATAGGCAGCTTTCTAACCACACATCTTCCAGCCTGTAGCGCTGCTTGGGGTTGTGGCCCAGGTGCAGGACCCAGCACTTGGCCTTGTTGAACTTCGTACAGTTGGCCTCAGCCCATCGGTGCAGCCTATCCAGATCCTCCTGCAGAGCCTTCCTACCCTCGAGCAGGTCGACACACGCCCCTAACTTGGTGTCGTCTGCAAACTTACTGAGGGTGCACTCGATCCCCTCATCCAGATCATCAGTAAAGATATCAAAGAGAACTGACCCCAGTACTGAGCCCTGGGGGACTCCACTAGTGACCGGCCTCCAGCTGGATTTAACTCCATTCACCATAACTCTTTGGGCCCGGCTACCCAGCCAGTTTCTAACCCAATGAAACATACACCAGTCCAAGCCAAGAGCAGCCAGTTCCTCAAGGAGAATGCTATGGGGAACTGTGTCAAAAGCCCTACTGGAGTCAAGGTAGATCACATCCACAGCCTTTCCCTCATCCATCAAGCACGTCACTTTGTCATAGAAGGAGATCAGTTTTGCCAAGCAGGATCTGCCTTTCATAAACCCATGCTGACTGGGCCTGATTGCCTGCTTGTCCTGCAACTGCCGCGTGATGACACTCAAGATCTGAATGCGAGATTCAAATGAATACCAATTAAGTTTACAGATAACATTGAACTAGGAGGAGCTGTTGACTCCATCAGGGGTAGAGAGGCCTTGCTGAGAGATCTTGACGCATTACTAGGATGGGCAATCACCAGCGTTATATAGTTGAACAAGAGCAAATGATGGACACTGCACCTGGGACAGGGCAGCCCTGGGTATATGGGGAGGGTGGAAAGCAGCTCCGTGAGAGCCAGCATTTGTTATTGTTAGTTATTGTTACCAGTCATTGTTAGCCAGCAGACAGAAGTGACTGTGGAGCTCTACTTAGAGCTAGTGTGACCTCACCTTTAGTAGTGTGTAGTTTTGGGTGTCACAGCATTAGAAGGACTAAAAACTATTAGAGAGTGTCCAAAGGAGGGCTACAAAGGAAGCTATGATCCTTCTCAAGAACCCATTTCATCAGCTCATAGGAGAATAGAAATATTCACACTGAATTTGGTTATTCATAAAAAAGATTAGCTGTCACTCAAATGACTACAGAGCAAAGAAAACATTTAAATATTGCATAAAGTTTTTGCACATTTTGCTTCCTTTCAAATGCAGCAAGGAAAAAATGCATGACATGAGATTTTTCTGAAGAGGGAATTTTGGGAAGTCTGTCATGGGGACTAGTAAAATAGCGTGCTGTCACTAACAAAATCCAGACTTATTGCTAGTCACCCACAGCTCTGCTGCAGTTATGGCTTCTCTAGAAGGTGTTTTTGAAATACGGTCTTTGCCAGAGCAAAGCCAATAATAACTAAGAGACATGGAATGTATTTATGTGAATAAAAAATATCTGTGGGACCACACAGCACATCTGTGAAGTCCCTGCCCTGCGAGCCATTTAATTGCTCCTGGTTCCTGGATTGCCTCTCTCATGGAGTCACCAGCTCTTGCTGCTCCCTGACATTTACGCAAACCATGTAAGATAATGGGTAGGATGCTTTATTCTGTCTACATATGGGAGAGGTCTGATCTGCTACATAAGCCTCCAGAAAATAGAAAGAAGCTCATGCAGGCATCCGGACAGAAAAGAAGTGTGAGATATGCTCATTTGATTCGTGTTAATGTAGAGCAATGCTAGGGCCACATGATAGAATGTGATTGCCTTGTGCATCCTTGTATAACCGCAAGAGTGGGAAATTGAGATGGTTAATGTATGTATATAGTTATTCTGTTTGGTGGTTAATATGTGTATATAGTTCTTGTGTTCTGCAATGGTCATCTGACAGGAACAGCCTGGACCAGTGCTGTTGCTAGGCAGAAGACTGTGGGGGCATGTATATGGTCTGGGGTCAAGAATATCCGAGAAGATTCCAGAAGATGAAGGGGGCATGCTTGAAGGAAGACACGTCCACTAATGAATATGCATTAATAGAGGGGATATAAGCCCGGAGTGAGGACTGTGGGGTGTGCGTCTTGGTCAAGCAGAGACTCCTAGCACACCCAGCGCTGTTTGCTTGCCTTTATTCCTCTAATAAATTGTTAACTTTAATTGGAATTGTATTTGAGACTCAATCATTTATCACAGAAGTAAAGAAACAAGAACATGGACACCAGCATTTTTATCCAGAAAGTTCATGGGTGGAGATCAAAAGGAGTGGGGAAAAAAAAAAAATATATATATATATATATATATCTTTGAAGGAGTCAGTAAGCTATGAAGAATGAGTAAGCTATCTTCCTTTAGAGATACTTTATCTACTCACAAAACTTGCATTAAAAAAAAAATAAATAAAAATAAAAAAAAAATAAAGAAGGAAAAAATTGCTTTTTTAGCTAAAGAGAGAAACCAGACACTTAAATTTTTGATGGACACTATCTTTATGGGGAAATTGGATTCTAGCATTTAAAAGAGAGCTCATGAAGTCATTGATTGGATTTTTTCCTCTGAAATGTTTCTGATAGTAAATGAATTGTCAATATTGAAATAATTCCCACAAAAGTATGGTCTTGATTAAATTCTCAGTTAAATTAAAAAAAAAAAAAGAAAGAAAGAAAGAAAAAAAAAAGAAAATAAAATAAAAAAAAAAAAAAAAAGAGCGCAAATTTAAAATTGTCAAAGCATTCTACTTCCCACTTTCTTTAAGTAGGAAACTTCTATATTACTTTGTAGAAGACCATTACTCTGTAATGTTTGTTTCAGATGATAACATATCTATATTCAAAATTATAAACTATTCTCATTGTTGTCATTATTATATTCCTGATATTTCTAATTCCCTTTGGTTTACTTATTTTTGTATGAAGGAAAGATAAATTATTTACTTTGGGGATAAACTCTTATATATTATAGTTTATTCTTATTGTTTTATTAGCAAATAAATAAAAAATAAATAAAATGTACTGAACATGAAAAAAGTAAAATGGGAAAGAAATCCTTAGAAGAAACCACAGCAGGTCTGGCTGATTTCAGAAAATCAATATTAAATATTGACGTGTGTATTTTTATTTATATATTTATTTTATTCATTTATTTATTTAATTATCTTGTATTGCAAAGGTAGTTTTTATGTTATAATGTTTATGAGTGAGTAGTCTAGTCCCTTGTCAAGCAGAGCCATTTTATTCTTCAGGTTTGACCTCTTTGTTCTAATTTGATATTGATTTCTATCACAGAAAAATTAAAAAGGTCAAACTTAATTTCAAAATATTTATATTCTGCATTCAGACAGAGAATGTTTAATATTGATAGAAAGCACAGTTTACATTTTGGAAAATAAATAATCTATTTAATAATTAAAATATTTTACAGAAACTATATCAGGATCAAGTGTTTATTTTAATTGTCTCTCTCATTTCCTTTATATTTAGTTCCACTGAAAAAGTATAAAAATTGGTGCTATAACAACACCTGGATACACAGTTGTCTTATGACCTTTACTCTTTTGTCTTTTCTATAAATGCTTGAGCTTGGCAGAAACAGAAATAATTAAGTAAACAGACTTAGTAGAACATAAAAGGAGAGGGCTGGCAAGTTCCAGGAAAAAAAAAAAAAAAAAAAAAAAAAAAAAAAAACACTAAGAAAGTATTTCCCAAAATTATTTCAAGGAAAGTTTTCTGTTTGTCTGTTTTTCCTAACACTTGATTTTCTATTTATTTTTACTTACGTGTTACTATATGTATTCAAAATCTTACAGTCTTACTAGTATGTAAACATTTTCCGTATTTGCAATAACATACTGAAGCACCATTCTAGCAACATCACTTTTTCAGGCTTGGTATCAAAAGTCTTATCACTTTATCTTATCTTCAGATCTCATGTTACGTGTAATCCAAAATTGTTGCTTTTTACTCATGTTATAATACCCTTGGAATATTTTGTGAATTCCAACATCTAAAAGCTACTGAAATAACTTCACATAAACTTTGGTAAGTTAAAATATCTACATTGTGCTTTTTCAAATCAGTGGAGGCAATTAGCTCCGGGGCAGACACAATCTGCAGCGGAGCAGGGGATCGAGGTGGACAGGGTTCGTTTTTTTTTTGGCATTGAGGCCACTCGAGGCAGTCAAGGGAGCTGCCACGGCCTGGCAGCCCTCTTGTGGGAGGCTGAAGACGTGTAGGCGGAGCCAGCAGCGGCTCCTCGCCGGCCATGGAGGCAGGTTCCTGCTTGGGGTGGTAGGTGAGCCCTGTTCCTGCCAACCTCACCTTCCCATCTACCCTTATACAACAGGTATGATGCTCTAGAACATGTCAGTCAAAACAACCATGTAGGCAAAAGCCCATCCCAGTTGGAGAGGGTGCCTAAGGCACCCTCCAACATAAACCCACATTGCTACAACTTCTGTCAAGAAAGAAAGAAGGGTTATCATCATGGGGGACTTCTTTCCGAAAGGGACAGAGGGCCCGATATGCCGACCAGACCCAACCCACAGGGAGGTCTGTTGCCTCCCTCGGGCCTGGGTGAGTCTTTGCTAGGAAAGTCCCTTGCCTGGTATGGCCTACCTGGTACTATTTTTTCAGGCTGGTAATGAGGTAGCAATGAGAATTCCGAGAGTGATCAAAAGGGCCTTTGGGCCTTTGGGGTGACTACTGAAAGGATCAGGGGCACAGGTTGTGTTTGCCTCTGTCCTTCCGATAGGGGGGATCGATGCTGACAAGCAGAATTGTCATATTAACACATGGCTTTGGGACTGGTGCAACTGGTAGAACTGTGGGTTTATTGATCATGGGAAGGTCTACGGGACACTGGGCCTGCGGGCACCGGATGGGACGCACCTCTCTCAGAGGGGGGAAAGGATTTTTTCTCAGGAGTTAGCAGGGCTGATAGATAAGGCTTTAAACTAGAGTCGAAGGGGAAAAAGGGTAAAACCAGGCCCGCCAATGATAAGCTAAGAGATGGCACGCTAGAATCAGAGGGACTATGTGCTAGTGAGGTCCTTTGGTCTGCTTCACAAGGTGCTGTGTGCAGTGAGATGCATCTGAAGTGCGTCTATACAAACGCACTTAGTTTGAGGAATAAAATGGATGAGCTAGAAGTCTTGGCCCAGTCCCACTGCTACGACATCATCGGCATAAGCAAAACCTGGTCGGATGAGTCCTGTGGCTGTTGTGTCGCAATAGATGGTTACAGGCTCTTCAGGAGGGACAGGCAGGGTAGGCAAGGTGGGGGGTGGTGGCAATGTATGTGAAGCAGGGGCTGGACTGTGTGCAACTTCAAGTTGGCAATGGCAAAGTTGAGGGCCTCTGGGTAAGGATTAAGGGACAAACAAATAAAGGAGATGTTGTTTTGGGAATCTATTACAGACCACCTGGCCAGGATGACAACGCCAATGAATTTTTCTTTGCGGAACTAAGAGATGCCTCGAGATCAACTCCCCTTGTCCTTATGGGGGACTTCAACTTGCCAGACGTAAATTGGGATTACCACACAGCCGACACGAGCAAGACCAGAAGGTTCCTAAAGCACCTCGATGATAACTTCTTGGTGCAGGTGCTAAGGGAGCCAACTAGAAAAGATGCCCTCCTAGATCTGTTGCTGGAGAAATGAGAGGGTCTTGTGGGGGACATTGCAACTGGCGGCCGTCTCGGTCATGGTGACCATGAAGTGGTTGAGTTTAAAATTTTTGGTGTCAGAAGGAAAACTGCCACCAAAACTTCAGCCCTGGATATGAGGAAAGCAGACTTCAGGCTGCTCAGGGAACTAGTTAGCAAGGTCCTCTGGGAAACTGCTTTTGAAGGCATTGGTTTCCATGAGTGCTGGTCAGTCTTTAAACACAGCCTCCTAAAAGCACAGGATCAGGCAGTTTCAAACTGTCAGAAGTCAATCAGGTGGGGCAGAAGGCTAGGCTGGATGACCAAGGATCTTCTGGAGCTTAGGCAGGGAAAGAAAATGTACAGCTTCTGGAAGCAGGGTTAGGCAACGTGGAAGGAATACAGGGACACTGTTCATGTTTTTAGGGAGAAAATTCGTGTGGCCAAAGCCCAATTAGAGTTGAAGATGTCCAAGTCTGTGGAAGACAATAAAAAGGGCTTTTTAGATATGGGAACAGAAAAAAAAAAAAGAGGACCAAAGAAAATATAGGTCCTCTACTTGATGGAGAAGGTCACCTCACAGACAAGGACCTAGGCAAAGCAGAGATGTTTAGTGCCTTCTTTGCCTCTGTCTTCAACACTGATGATGGGCTTTGGGACCCAGGGTGCCCTGAGCTGGAGGACCATGATGGTGGGAATTATAAACTCCCAACTGACCCTGAATGTGTGTGGCATTTGCTACTCCACCTGAGTCCATGCAAGTCCATGGGTCTGTATGGGATTCATCCCAGGGTGCTTAAAGAACTGGCTGATGTCATCACGGGACCTCTTTCAATTATTTTTCAACAGTCTTGGGTATCTGGAGAGGTCCCGATAGACTGGAAGCTGGCAAATGCTGTACCAATGCTCAAGAATGGCAAGAAAGAAGACCCTGGCAATTACTGGCCTCTCAGTCTCATGTCAGTGCCTGGTAAAATTATGGAGAAGATGATCCTTGAAGTTATTGAAGCGCACCTGGGGGACAATGCAGTCATTGGTCCCAGACAACATGGGTTCAAGAGGAGTAGGTCCTGTTTCACAAATTTGATTTCCTTTTATGATTAGATCACCCATCTAGTCAATCAAGGGAAACCGGATGATGTGATCCTTTTGGATTTCAGTAAAGCTTTTGACACAGTTTCCCATAGGATCCTACGGGACAAAATGTCCAGCATACAGCTAAACAAAAACATCATACAGTAGGAGAACAGTTGTCTGACGGGCAGGGCTCAAAGGGTTATGGTAAATGGGGCCACATCAGGCTGGTGGAAGGTCACTAGTTGGGTCCCTCAAGGCTCTATTTGCGGGCCAGTCCTCATCAATTTCTTTATACATGATTTGGATGTAGAACTAGAAGGTGTTTTGAGCAAATTTGCCGATGACACCAAACTTGGAGGAGTTGTGGACTCGAATGAGGGTGGAAAGGCCTTGCAGAGAGATCTGGACAGGTTGGAGAGCTGGGCGATCACCAACCACATGAAGTTTAACAAAAGCAAGTGCTGGGTCCTGCACATGGGACGGGGCAATCCTGTCTATACATACAGACTGGGTGATGAGATGCTGGAGTGCAGCCCTGCAGAGAGGGATCTGGTGGTTGTAGTTGGCAGCAAGTTGAATATGAGCCAGCAGTGTGCCCTGGCAGCCAGGAGGGACAACCATATCCTGGGGTGCATCAAGCACGGCACCACTAGTCAGGCAAGGGAAGTGATCGTCCCGCTCTACTCTGCGCTGGTGCGGCCTCACCTCGAGTACTGTGTGCAGTTCTGGGCACCACAGTACAAAAAGGACATGGAACTGATGGAAAGTGTCCAGAGGAGGGCTACGAAGATGGTGAAGGGCCTGGAGATGAAAACATATGAGGAGTGGCTGAGGTCACTGGGCCTGTTTAGCCTAGAGAAGAGGAGGCTGTGGGGAGACCTCATCATGGTCTACAATTGCCTCACGAGGAGGAGTGGAGAGGCGGGTGACCTTTTCTCCATAAACACCAGTGATAGGACCCGCGGGAACAGGGTTAAGGTGGGGCAGGGGAAGTTTAGACTAGACATCAGGAGGAGATTCGTCACTGAGAGGGTGGTTGCACACTGGAACAGGCTCCCCGGTGAAGTAGTCACTGCACCAAGCCTGTATGAATTTAAGAAACATCTGAGCTGTGCACTTAGTCACATGGTCTAAACTTTTGGGTATACCTGTGCGGTGTGAGGAGTTGGACTTGATGATCTTTATGGGTCCCTTCCAACTCGGAATATTCTATGATTCTATGATTCTATGAGCTAAAAATGTTTGAAATTTCACCTAATTTTCAAGATTAATAATTTTGAAAAATTGCGTTACTGCTATAGAGGTATGATTCTTCTAGTAAGGTTTATTGCAATGTATTCCAAAGTATCTAGGATTCAAAGTAATCTGGTATCCAAGTATTTTTTTAATGTAAAAAAAAAAAAAAAAAAAAAAAAAAAGTTTTAAACTGGAAAATTCTTTGGTATTCAGTCTGTCGTCACAATTTAATATTCAGCAAAGTATTTACTTTTACCAGACCACTGATTTGTTTTGCTGTTATTTACAATGTTTTCTTTTATTCCATCTATATTAAAAAAAAAAAAAAAAGTGATCATTTAAAATAAGATTTCTTATTACCTAGATTATGAACCTAACTTTAAAGTCATAGTTATAGATTTCATGATTGCTCGTGGACAATATTAAATTCATACACAAAATTCATATTTATTAAAGCAGCATTTTACTCCTTCATTTACTTACGTTATGGAATAAATATATGTACTTTTATATTTTCTTCTTTGCCCTGTTTGTATACTGAACTTAAAAACAAAGAAACAAACAAACAAAAAAACCTCTTACTTGGTAAAAGTTATAAAGTAACCAAGTAACCAGCTGTTTTTATTTCAGTTGTTTTATCCTTGCTTTTTCCTGAAAGATAGGGTAGCAAATGCATAATGCTACGAATAGTTTAGAAAAATAAGATGATATAGTTTAGCTGGGAAACCAGCCCCTAGCAATCTGTATGCTGACTGACTTTCAATTTTGTAATTATATTGAATCCATTCTTAAACCCTCAGTTTTCTGGGCAGTGACATCCTTTGCATAACATACCATCAGTATGCCTTACTAATGCATCATTTACATGACAGCTTCAATGGCATGCTGAAGCAACAGCTCATCAGAGCATCAGCACACTGATGATTTATCACCGTAACATATCATCAGAAAGAGGCACACTAATAATATGTGATTAAAAAAACTGGAGGGATATTATGCAGAAATGTAACTAGTAAACTTTCAAAGCATCATCACTGATGCAAAAGCATTTATATTCTTGCACAATGTCACATAATTGTCTCCTGCGTACTGTGTACACTCACTATGAACCCTGAAGCTCTACACACATGCAAGGTTTCAGCACTGTAGTACAACCTCTTCAGCTTGTGTTGTCATGAGACAAAGGTTTAACTGTGCTCAAGGGTATGATTTAATTCTCACCTCTAATAAGATAACAGTCATAACAGTATAGACTATATAATGGACTAGTAACATGATTCTGAGAAGTGCTCTCAGCAATTATATCCTTAAATATGATACAGACAAAGTGGACTGTGGCATTTATTATTACTAGTTTCAAGGTCAAAGTCAATGGCATAGGAAACATTAAATGAATACTGGATTCACAGACAATATATTGCTTTAAGATTGTTTGCCAAGTATGGTCTTGCTTTTGGAAGACTTTACCATAGTATTCAGTTTTTTGGCCTCAATCTTATTAACTTCTTAGGGAAGTTCTTGGGAACTCTGCTCCTTTTCTGTAAAATATTTTGAGATGCCCAGAAATCAATTCTCAATTCTTATATATAATTTTTGAAGCATCTCATTCTTTTACATTATATTATTGTATTATTAGGGAGAGATATATATATTAAAAAAAAATCCAGTATGTGTAAGGAGTTGGACATTCCCAGCTATCCAGATGATTCATTCTAATTGAAAGACTCATAAAAACGAATTACTAAAGATGTTCTCATTAATTTAAACATTTATGTTTTGTTACCTGTTAGAAAACATCAGCAAGCCAAGATAACAATAATTGAAGACGTTAAGAATATATAAAGATTTTTATATATATTTATAGATTATATAAATATAAAGCCACCACACAGAAGCAGACATATGCACTTATGCTCATACAGACCTGCAATTCATATAACAGCTAAATCAAAATTATTTGGTACCCAGGAATGGAGTCATATTTTATTAGTTAACTGACCCAGAGAAAAATATTTTCTGCATTACTTATGGAGACCATTTAGGAACAAGTACAGTGCTTATATATCTTCAAAGGAGTGTACATAACTTGGCTAACTAATCCATTTATGCTAATCCATTTATTTAAAGCATTTGAATCTAAATGACCTTTATAAGTCAGGCCTTTTTATGTTTTCACAGATTTTTCTCTACAGAACCTTCCATTATGGGCCATCCTTTTTTAGACCATTTTGTACTCACTGACGAAAATAAAACTATTTTGGATTTACCTGCATGTTATCTACAGTGCTATCTTTAGAATTTAAGACCAAAATGGACAAACCTTATAGTTTCACCTGAACTGCTGATTTGGATTTTTCTGTGTACCAACGAGAATTTTTCTTATAGTTCTAAGCATACTCTGAAGATATCACACAGAGAACAACAGAGGAAGTGTAATGTCTTCCTTCTCTAAGGATCTTTATGTACATACATCTCTAGATGCAAACTACTTTTTTTTTTTTTTTTGGAGGGGGGGATAGACTTAATTTTTGCTGTGTCTCTTTCTGAACTCTCTTCATGTTGCAGGTTTTTTTTTTTTTTTTTTTTTTTTTTTTTTTTTTTTT
>CM021766.1:101590429-101712658 GCA_011076525.1 Nettapus auritus | reverse complement strand
TCTCTTTCTGAACTCTCTTCATGTTGCAGGTTTTTTTTTGTTTTATTTTTATTTTTTTTTTCTGAGAAATTACAATTAATATATCATTCCAAACCAATGGTAGGTTACATAAGGTCAAAAACCTCCCATAATCTTGAGTTCCATGGACCTGTTCTTTACAAGGTCTATAGTATTATCTTTCACTTTGTTTGGCATCCACAGTTTAATCTTCCTTTTGTTCCCAGAGTTCAATTGTATTCAATTTAACTGTTACTTTTCTTAAACTCAAAAATAAAAGAAAAATAATATAACGAAAAACTTGTAATGTCATTACTACTTGACATGTTATTACTATTTCAACATAAAATTTGAATGACATGTTTGGTAGGTAACCAAAAGTTTAGCTTAGTTTAGTTAAGCAATTTCACACTACTGGTATTACGGAAATAATGTTGTTTGTTTGTTTGTTTTTTAAATGCAGTATGGCTGGTGAAATTGCATTTTATTTTACTATCTTAATTTTCTTTGGAATATCAAAGCATTTTAGTCATCTGACCTGTTTTTACTACCTTATTTTTGGCAATATTCCTGAAGAAAATAATCATTTCAAAGAACTGAAATTACTGCAATTTTACTGCAATCTGCAGTAAAATGATGAACATTTTCAGGTCCCATTTTTCTAGCTATTCAGCAGCAGGATTCCCTGACCAATTCTAGAGGTCACCAGTGGAGGTGATTTTTCTTGAGCAGTGATTCAAAATGGTTTAAATCTTGGCATATACTGAGTTTGTATTTTTTCTTTTCTATGCCATGTTGCACCAAGGAGTCCCAGGGGTTCTGTCATTTGTTATCTATGTGCTGTCTTTAGATGCTCTGGATTGACTAGGTAATCCAGGTTTTCATTTCTGTTCATAAAAAAATGCTGATTTACTCAGCTTTTCAATATATAGAAACTCTATTGTTATCCTACTTTCTCTATATGTCCAGTAGTACTAGTTGGAATAGATAAATTAAGAACAACACTAAATGAAATGAAATTATTCTGCTCATGTTAGCACTACTATCAAAGAGTTTTTAATTAGTGATAAATAAACTATACACAGGAATAGGAACCTTCTGATGACAAGGACAAAAAACTGAAAACAAACAAACAAACAAATAAAAAAAAAAAACAACTGCTAGATTAAGGAACTAGTATATGATAGTTTTAACAGTAACTGTTATATTTGCCTAGTTAGTTTCCTGCTATGTCTTTTATGACTTAGATTGCTTTGATGGATCACAATGAAACAACATAGTAATCTTTAGCCATATAAATAGTTCTCTGTATCATTTCATATGTCTAAACACAACATATAGTCATATCACTAGATCAGGACCATCTTTTATTATACATTACTTAATGGTCTCATAGTGCCATTAAGATCAATTTATTTTCTACATATGCAATTAATAATGAGATTTTCTAGCCTTTCAGCTCACTCTGTTGTTATCCATACAGGTTTGGTAACAATTTTAAAACACTTCTTGCCTTATAAGACCTTTTTTGCCCTTGAATTCTCTTTGCTTAACAAGTTGTTTGTTCCTTTTACTGTAGTTGAGTTCTAAACATACAAGATGCCAGTCTGCTGACTGTGCCAAAATTGAAACTGAATCAGCAAGTGAAATTGCTCTGACATCTACAATACTGGAAACATCATGTTTTTCAAATCCAAACTGAAGGCATTTTAAGATTATTTTTATTAATAAAATGCATATAATGTTTCACTTGAGAATATTATCTCTAGAGATCCCTCCAGTTTTGGGCTCCCCACCACATAAAAGAAAACGACACAAGACACAGCTTACTCAGCTGAGTGAGCTCAACTGAGGGATACCAACACAAGTATATGTCTTGCAAGTAGAGTCTGAGAGAGCTATAGAAGTTTGGCCTGGAAGAAAGACTGCTCTGTGTAGTCTTTATTACTGACAGCTACTACTTCATCCATGGATACAGGCAGGATCAGAACAGACTCTTAATGGAATGTCAAACAGTAGGACAAAAAGCAATGGGTACAAATTGAAACATGGAAAATTATAATTGTGCTAGGATTTATTTATTTATTTATTTATTTATTTCCATGAAGGTGATCAAATATTGTCACAGGAGCCTAGACAGGGTGTATCTTCAATTTTGGAATTCTTCAAGTCTCACCCGGACACAAGTCTGAGAAACCTGTTTGGATTAGACCTGTTTAATCAGGCAATCAGATTAGATAGCTTCTGGGGGTCCTTTCCAACCTGAGTTATTCTAAGATTCTATCATAAATATCTCTTACTTTCAGACTCCTAACATTTTCAAATAAAACTTTACTGGGGATTCTTATTTGTCTGTGCTTCCTTTTTTTAAATCAAATAACTGTACACAACATATTAGATTAAAGATTAGAAGATTTTTTTATTGTTTGGTTCTGTGCATGCAACTTTCAGGAGAGTGAATATAGCATACCATTGAAAATTAGCTGAATTAGAAGCACAGAAAAACAAACAAACAAACAAACAAAAAACCATAAGAATAATGACAATAATAATAATAAAATCTACAGCTTGATGAAAGTAACTTTGTGTCAATTCTTGAGTAACAAAGATTGTGAAGAAGGAATGATATGGCCAACCTGTGCTGCTAGAGGCATATTTGGATAAACAGCAGGGAGGTTGGGCAGCCCATGTCCTTATTTACAGGCAGAAGTTAGGTAGAAAGAGCTGCTGGAACTAATATTGTTGGGCTCAGTTAAAAATCCACTTGTGTGCCCAGCCCAGGTTCCTTACCAATGTGTCAGTAAAACAGGAGGAGGTGCATTTATTTCACAGATACTTCTAAAACTATCCCTTCTGCTAAGGTACTACAGCTTTAGGTAGAGGGAAGGTTTTAGCATGCAGTTCATACAGACTGGAAAGGAAAGGGTGGTCACACAGAGCTTATAGAGAATTAAAATATGGCTAAGTGGGTTTGGTTCATCTTTATATGTTATCATATGCCATTTATGTTGTACTATTGCAAATAACTGAAAGGTAGACATAAACCACTAACTTTCTGTGTTAGCAGCATTTTCTGTTTCCTTTGCATTCGCTTTGTACTGATAGCATTATTAATCAAGGAGAAGAACAACAGAGGTTTGCTTGTTTGTTTGTTTTAATAGTTACTATTAGTAAAGTCAACATTTGCTAACATATGCCAGGCGATTACCATAGTTATGGTAATTTTCAATATTCAATATTTCAAAATCCAGGCAATAGCCTGAATAAATAGGATAAAACTTAGTAGTTAATACCACTCACTTTTTACAGTGACCACGTTACTTTATTTTTAATGTGATAAACGTAAAAAGTACCAGTCATGTAGCCCTGCAGCAGTTGCTGAATATTATTCAATAAAATGCAGATAATGTTTCTAATATCTGCTTGTTATGTTCATAGTTTACAATACATCCTGCTCAGAGATATAGAAAGATTATGACAGAAGCTACATGTGACATGCTAGTTTTATACTTAGGAATGTTTTTAGTTGTTGTTTTTGTTTTGTTTGTTTGTTTGTTTGTTTTTTAAATCTTTTTTTTTTTTTTTTAATTTTACTTTTTACTTTTAATTCCAGTGTTTGGAAAATTAAGTTTTTAATCAGCTTCTCTCATGAGTGTTTTCCAGGGACTTTATTCAGATATATTTAACAGCATGACAAAATGTAGCTGTAAGAAGCATTTGTTGCCAAAAATTAAATATTAAATTCTGAAATATAATTATAGTTTACCTATTATCTTTCAATGCACAGTATGACATTGTGCTATGCCTGAAGAAATATGAAAGATAAGAGAATATAAAAAGGAATGTCTCCTGTAATGGGATTACAAAATCAAAACAGACTCTTATGTAAATTTACTAATTGCTACAAGATTCTCCTAAAGTGGGATGTTGAAGAAAATCGATTACATTTTCTGAGTTTCATTACTAAATAGGGAGTGACTGAAAATTTTTAAAACTGTGTTTTAAATCTTAGTCAAAATAGGCTAAGGTAATCTAGATATTTCAAATAACATCTCAGATACTTTTACTAACGGCACTCATCTTCAAGTCTTTTATTCTTCTATGGCCCTATAGCCATTCATGTTCCATTCCCTATACTGATACAAGTGTCATAGAATCATAGAATCATAGAATCATTAAGGTCGAAAAAGACCTCCAGGAGCATCTGGTCCAACCATCCCCTTACTACCAATATTAGCCACTAAATGGTGTCCCTAAGCACGAAGTCCAGCCTTTCCTTGAACACCTGCAGGGACAGTGACTCCACCACTTCCCTGGGCAACCTGTTCCAATGCCTGACTACTCTTTCTGTGAAGAAATGTCTTCTAATTCACTACCTGAACCTCCCCTGGAGCAATGTGAGGCCATTCCCTCTAGTTCTATCTCTGGTTATCTGTGAGAAGAGGCCGAACCCCAGCTCCCCACCACTTGCATACAGGTAGTTATAGAGAGCAATGTGGTCTCCCCTGAGCCTCCTCTTCTCCAGACTAAAAAAAAAAAAAACAGTTCCCTCAGCTGTTCCTAATAGGACTTGTGTACCAGACCCTTCACGAGTTTTGTAACCTTTCTCTGGACACATTCTAGGGCCTCCTTTTTGTAGTGAGGAGCCCAAAACTGAACACAGTACTCAAGGTGTGGCCTCACCAGAGCAGAATACAAGTGGACTATGCATCAGAGGACTGCATTTCACCATTATAATGATACCAATCAAAACAGAATGATACTTTAGGTTTGCATGCACAGAGCATTGGTTCTGTAAGGGAGAGGGGGCTGTTGCCTTGGTTCAAAGGATAAATCTCCTTTAAAGAAGATGCTAAATTCTATGCTATCCCAATTTAATTATTCTGCCAAAACTCACCTACCTACCAAATGTCTTCCAAATGACTACTGGTGTTTTGCTCAAGGAAAAGTGTCATTGAAATGTTCAGTTATATATTTTTAATATATATGTATATATATTCATATATATTTATAATACATTTCTGGTACCAAATAATGTTTAAAGCCTGCGGTGTTCATAAGCAATGAAGCTGTCTCCATTCATGAAAGGTGAAGACAGTCTATATAAAGCCATTAAATACTTTTTGGATATTTATTTACACGAAGAGTGTTACCTGTGTGTTACCAGCTGTACATCCATTCAACACCTAGGAAAGATATTAAAGGACAACCACCATTCTTTCCCTACAAGAAATAAGAAATAACAGTTTTTTTTGTTGTTGTTGTTTTTGCCTTTAAATATATATATATATATATTTATTTTATATGAGTTATTTTCTATCTAAACAATGTTAAGACACCATCAAGGAAGAATATTACATTTTCTTCAAGGGAGAAAACTGCAAACCACAGTACCACACTTTAAAAATGAGTACATTTTTAGAGTTACTCACAGAACAGGAGAACAGTTATCATGCCTGCATGGAATTTCTTTACAGTGTTTAAAGACATCATCTGTTTGCCTTTAAAACAACATTTAGAAATTTATTTCTCACCCAGATTTCTCTCCTCTTGTTTCTGTTTCTTGTTTTCATTTACCGTGAAGCATGATAGCTTCTTTATAGCTAAAGTGGGACATCAGTGAATCAAGTTACATTACATTAAAAGTCTTTGGGGCTTTTCATTTCTGTACTTTCCTCACCCAGCCAGACTCAATTATGGTTTGGAACCAGTAATAAACTTTTGTGGATGGAATGAGTAATTGTTGTTGGAAGTGTTCTTCCACATCTTTATTAATTTCTAAGATAAATGAAATATACTTAGGTAAGAGCTATAAGCAAATGGAAATTGTGACTTTAATGTATTTCTGATACATTTTGCTCTTCCTATAAAATTATATGTGTGATTTTTTTCAGGTTGCGTCTCCTATGCTAACACGTTTGAGTGTTCAGTAAGATGTGGAAACACTAAATAAGCTAACATTCTTATAATAATTCCCATTCAAATTCAATAGTTCTAATTTAAAAAACCATTCTGATGTTTTCAACATTATTTAAAATATTTTTATTACATTAATTACAGTAGTTTATTTGGAAAAAGCAGTCTGAAATTGAAAGTTTGACACTAAAAAGAAAATCCACATGTTTATTGCCATCTAAATATTAGCTTATATATATATAGTGTTTTTAAAACAAATTGTTTTTAAAATTTAGGTTTGACCACATGATTAATAACAATAGTAAAAAACAACAAAAACAACAACAACAAAATCAGTCTAAAATGTTTTCACCATTTCCATTATGTTTTTGAAAAAAAAAAAAAAAAAAAAGTTTGGTAGCATATATGTTACTACTTTATTGCAATGAAAAAATACTTTTACATAAACATATATTGTATTAATGGTTGACAGCAGAGAACACAATCATTAAAATTCTCAAATAGTCTTCAATAGTCTTCAACTGTATTAAACTTTTAAAGATGTGAAATATATTTTAAACACTAATAAGAACATATTTGATTAACACATCTCAGCTGAGGAGAGGTAACTTCCTTTTAGAGGGTAATATTATGTTGCACCACCATTTCTAGTAGTATATTATATGTAGCATATATTGTTGTAGCATATATCTAGTACCATATATTGTTCTTACATGTTCCTGTTGATTCTGCAATGATCTACTCATGATTGTTTACCTTCTTTTGCAGAATGCAGGGATTAAATTACATTATATATTTTCTATTTTGAGAATGATTTATTTATATGAGGAAAGTCACTCTTACCTCATGATGTTGATTATTTACAGACAAGTCTCCTGTTAACAGTAAAATCATATCCTTGAATATTCTACAAATGTTGAAAGAAGAATGAAATCATTTCTCAGACTTCATTTAACTTTTCATCCCATCATCTTCAAAACAGAGGAGAAACATGAATAATATGCTGCAACCCTTTCTAGAGGGTAGAGAAGAAATATGGAACTGATGGGCCAGGACAACTGTGTGATGGAGCATCCATTGCACTAGCCATTGGACAGATGTTCTTTCTTCCTTCTATCACTAAGCTATTCTAGGTGGTCTCATAGTCTCAGCTGTTGGGTACCCTCCAGCAGAGAGGACAGTTGTCAGATTTTATATTTGGCTAGATGGTAGCCACAAATGTGGAACTGGAGAATCAGGATCCTAGCAAAGTTGGACATCCTCCAAAACACTTCTGCCTCTTAGTGCTGTAACTCTTACATTCCATGAACAATCTTCCCGTGTGCTTGGGCTGTCCATTTAAGGTTCCCCCTAACAAGCACTTACTCTGTATTTTCTCACTGTTAACAGGAGCATCTGTGAGGGTTCCTGCTCTGAATACCTAGAATTCTCCTTGGAAAAAAATAATAATAATAATAATAATAATAATAATAAATAATAATAATAATAAAAAAAAATAGGTTGCGGCACTGCAAACTCTCAAGGAAGACTCAAGACTCAAGGAAGACAGCAGGCATGTGGCTACTCAAGGAGCAGTGCAGAAGGCAGTCTGGGTACAGGTACCGTGCTCTCTCCTCCCGTCTTGACAAAGGGTTTATACTCTTCTGTTTCTCTCTTGTTTCCAAGTCATACTGGAAGTGTTTTTAATACAATTAAACTGAAGGAAGAAGTGACAAATATTTGAGTTGATTTGTTAAAATACTATTATGTGCTGGTGAGACAATATTGATAATCCTTGTCCTGATATAAATCTATATTTAGTGTCATTTCATTTGGTTGCACTATAGAGTGTAAGTATTTATTTGAGTTTGTGTGAAGAATTCAAGTTTATGTGCAGTTAGAAAAAAAAAAAATAATATTGTAATTAAAGAACATATCAGGTTTTCTATATTTCTGGTTGATGATCTACTTGCTTTCTTATGATACTGTCCTGTGTTTTGTGTCTGGTCATTGATATAAAGATTCTTACTATATATTTCTGCAAAGGAATTTTAGCATAGAAATGTCCTTGAAAAAAGATTTGTGCTAACAAAGCCAGCTGTTTTAATTCTGGAAAAGCATAGCACATTTTGTGGCATCTCAGGGAGTGATGTTTTCAAATACACAAAATAAAATTTTCCTGATCTTCATCTGTTGCAGTAGAGACTATAGAGGTTTGTTCAAATCCTAATACAGCATTAGGAAGTAATATGGCAGCCTTTGCATATTAACTAAGTTTTATTATTAACTTTTAGTTCGTTAAAAAAAAAAAAAAAAAAGGAAAGAAAAGAAAAAAAGTTGCTAATGCCAATGTAATTGTTTTGGAAAGAAAGGAGCAAATGACTGTGAAATTCTGGAAACAAACTCAAGATTTTTCCTTAATGTTCACATCTTTCAGATAGTACTCAAGCTCATTAACTTTCTTTTTTTTTGAACCTAGAATCAAATGGCTTGTGCAGAAAGGGGCACTTAGATGATATAATTTAGATATGTAAAATCTGATAATTTTCTTCCTCACTAGTTCATTTCCACTTAGGGCTCAGTAAAAGTAGAACTGCCTATCAAATATTCATTGTACACTGAACAATTCTATTTTTTGCAGATACTTAAGCAAAATTGATTGAGCAAGGAAGAGAAATATTCCTTTCTTAATTCAATTGGCTTGCTTCACCCTCTCCAAAATAATATCAGGACTTCCAAATTGAGGACACCAAATTCATAATAAGACAGAGATTCTAGTGTCATAATATAGCTAACTTATGCGTTCATTATATTTTTTTTAGTATTTTAAGTTGATAGTAGTTATTGAGAAGACTGAGATTTTCCTTCTAATTTAAATATGCTAGTAGTCAGTAATAGCCATTGGGATAGCACAACAATTTTCTTATGAGACAAAAATCTTTTTTTTCTTGAACCTTATTGCTGCCCTGTCTATGAGAAAAATAGCATTAGAGACACATAAGCAGCATCAAATATGATCAACAATGAATCACATTAAAGAATGTGATTTTTACCCGCTGTAGATGAGAACTGAAGATTAATTATCATTTCATTAAAGATTTTTTCTCTTTAAATCTGGAAAATGCTTTCCTTTCCTTGTCATCTAATTTGGGGTCCAGTTACTGTCAATTACCTTAAGCCAGCATTGTGAGTTGTGAGTCTACTGGGCTGCCTGCACATCCGCCCTTTTTCCTCAGTATTTTTATGCCTTTAGTTATCCAGGTTGTTCCTTTGATCACTTTGTTCTCTCCTTGCTTTCTATCCAGTAAATGTCTGCTTTAGCTGTGTGAACAAATGTGACTTCCTGATGCATTCTACCTGTGCAAGAGAAGACTCTGAGACTTTCCTTCTAATTTAAATATGCTAGTAGTCAGTAATAGCCTTTAAGTAATAACCTTTATGATTTCTATAACATGAATTAACTATGCATATTCGTTCACACCCTGTGAGATTTGTTTTGGAGGAGACAAAGGATGAGGGTTGAAACTCATGAAAGAGAAATAAATACGTTTTATCTTACAGACTGTTCCTCTATGACGGGGAAAAGAGCATCTGAAGTGGTTGGTATGGAAGGTTATCAGACCAATATCACTATATTCAAACACATTTAGGGAATTTTGTGTGAGTGATATTAATATATTAGATAAGAGGGACATTTAATGTAAGGAGAATAATGGAATTACAGGTATGAGTCAAGAATTAGCAAATAAAAATAGAGAAAGATTGGCTTTTGATTGGGAATAGGCAATATTTAGTGGACTCATTCTCTGTATTTTAAAGTGGCACCAATAAGGAACAACAGTTAACTTGCATTCAGAAATTATATACTCCAAAAATATTAACTGCTGAGTTTAATTTGCAATGTAAAATAACATGTGAAGCATAAAATTTCTGAATATTCTACCCAGTATTCACCTGTATAGTATTCAAGTTAAGACTGAAATAAAAATTTCTTTAATTCATTCCAGACACATTGCTAGCATTTGCAATAGACACAAACTGATGTGTTGCACTACATTCAATAATCCCATATGAATGCTTACATGAAATAATGAATAAAAATGCCTATGATTTTTAAGACTGTACATACATAACAAGGTTTTCAGAAAATGAATTAGCATTAAGAACAATTATAATTTTTAAAATGTCATGAACAATACAAATGGTGATTTCCTTAGTGCAATTTGAAATATACTCCCAACATCATGAAAGTGAAGACAGAAAATTAAGTTATTTTAAATGAAATTGGTTTTAACATGGAAAATTATTCATATTTACCATACTCCTGGGAAGTATGAACCTCTTTGTAAAAGGAGAATGACATGTAACAAAATTTGAAAGATGGGATTAGCAGAGATAGTTCAGATTTGACACTGCAGGGTTTAAGAAAAGGGAGTTTTAATTTAAAACATACCTTCAAAAGCACATAGAATTATGGTGCTGGGCTATGCTTAAATAACATACCAGTTTTGCTTATAAAATAGATGCAAAAAATGTAGGAAAATGATCTTTCAGAGTTAATTATAGTAACAATTGTTTAGTAATGAAATAAATAGTAGGAGAGCCCAGTATGAAGCTGTTGACAAAACAAGAACATAGGACTAGAAGGGACTTTTCAAATTGTAAGTTCCATTTCTTCTTTAGATAAAGCATCATCTCATATATGTTTATTTTTTTTCAGAAGCCTTTGAAAAGTCATCTTTAAATATTAAAATTCTGCCAACCTTATTGAAAACATTTTTTTTCCATAGTCTGAATTAGCTATAAATATTCTTTGAATTTCTAGTCTAATTCAAGGCATTGTAATGCATGTATGAGTACTTTGTTCTCATGATAATACTGCCCTTAGCTTCTTGAATGTCTGTCTTGGATAATCAGAGCTATACACAATACTCCAGATGAAGTTACCTATAGCACTTCACGCAATGACACTAAAACACTTTCTATCTCTATAAAAATTAATATAGCAACCTACAAAAAGATATTTGGGTATCCATGCATGCGTCACATTAATGCTTTATAGCTATGTTATACTCAACTAGCAAGCCTATGTCTTTTTCTACATGACTAGTTCTTAATTGATAGCCAAAATTTGTGTTATTCCCCAGAAATGTTTTATACAACTGAATCTCAATTCTATTGTGTTTCAAGATTGTCCCTTACATTTATTTTCTCCGGTGATACCCCAGGCTTCTTTTGAATTGGAGAAAAAAGTGGCTATTTTCTGACCAAATTCCACCTACTCATTCTACTTATTTATTTCACAATCATAAATAAAATATTATAAGCAAGAAAGATTCTCAAGGGTTCTATACTGATGTGGAGCTTTCATTCTTAATATTGCCTCTTGACCTTATGATTTTTTTTTTTCTAAATATCTGTACATTTTTTTGTGCAAATACGGCAGCCAATATGTCAGTCTTTAGTTAAGTCCAGGTAAATTAGAACTGTTGGAGTACTTAGCTAAAAAAAAAATGATTTTCTTATCAGAGAAAACTTGTTAAACTAGATTAAATATCTTTCTTTGATAAACTTGTGTTGCATTTTATTCTGCTTTCTATTTACTTCTGTGGATTTAAGTGCACATTTTTTAGACATAATTTCTAAAGATTTACATATGATTAAGGTAAAACTAACCTGCCTTGGTTAACCTCCCCTTTCAGGATAGATTTATGTAAAATACTATGACAAGTTTTACATTGTTTCTGTGTTTCTTTCTGAATCATGAAATATATATATATATATATTTGTGGTTCTTAGATTTATACCCAGATTATCTCTAATCCAATTATTTTTAATCCTTTATTTTACTACATTTTTATTGTGGTCCTATTTGTTCTTATCTCATTCTTTTATATATATGTGTCTCAAATTTTTGTTATTTGTTTCTGTAGCCTTTGTTAACTCAGTCGTATTTATTTTTTTATTGAAGTTGGATGGGGTGGAGAGTGCAGGGTGATGGTGGTGATATTCTTAACATCTTAACATGTTCCTTGCTGATCAGCTCTTTTTCCATTCCTTGTTTCAATCTTTTATTTCTTCTGCAACTATGTCACACTTCTGTAGCTGATTTAAAGCCTCTTCCTATCTCATTTTGAGTAGAGACCTAAAACTTCAAAAGTCGTAGTTTTTATCAGCCTCCTCTATAATCAAATCTATCATAATCTAGTAGTAATTCACTAATAAATCCTTGAGATAGTCAAATGTTTCCTTTTCACCTAGTCTCCAAAATGCAACAGGCAAGATTATAAAAGTCTTTATCAAACTACTTCTTCATTTCTGAGTTTTACCTATTTAATTGAAGGTGTCAACTAGTAAACTGCTACACAGACAGAACGTCACTCCTTGATGTAAGAATATTATGTATCCTCTATTTTATTAATAGTTTATTCAAGTATATTTACAAAGACCTGGACAGTGGAGTTTATTTTATTTATTTACTTGCAGCCATAAGAGGATAATATAAACTGCAAAGTTGAATATATCTGGAAATAATAACTTTGGTTTCATTTTATTCAAGTGCTATTTCTTGGGATAATGGATGGTATGTATTCAAAAAGGATTTCCAAAACCACACATTGTATACTCTTACCTGGTGATCACAACCAAATTTGTCAATAATTTGTAACATAGATAAACACATTTTTGCAAGGCTCTAAATGGTTAATAAAAGATGTATAATGTTGACTCCAAATATAACTTCTGTAACAATAGTGATTCTTATTTCTACATTCTCATCTTTAATTAAGCATCTCCAATTAGCACAAGTGCAACTCACTAGGGAAATTTTGTAGTGCCAAAAATGTCCTTTTCTGAATTTCTGTTGTCAAACAGGAATATGTGAAAAACAAATTACATACCAGTATGATGTCTCATGGAATATGTAATGAGTGCATAACATTGTGTTCAGCTTACCTAGGTGGATCAAATAAATATCTCTGCCAATCTTTGAGGGAATGTGCTATATAATACAGCCAGTGCACCAGTTACTCTGTATAGACATGTCAGTGTTCACTACTTGTTCAGATAGTACGCTTGGTCAAAGAAAAGATGTCTAAGAACTCTTGACTTCACTTATCTTTTTTCTTTTCTTTTCTTTTTTTACCTATTTACTCCTAATATGTAAAAATTGTCATTCATCCTACTAATGTACATAAAAAGAAGCCACCAAAAAAAAAAATCTTGCTTCAGTAAGAAGATTTTGTAGACAGTACTAAAATATAAATAGACATTTAAATAGCTAGAGGCCATTGTCCTCCATAACCTTTCTTACCATTCCTTTTTCCTTTCCTATTTCCTTTCCTCCTACTCACATCTTTTTTTTTCCCTTCTTACTTCTTTTTTTCATGTTCTCCAACTTAATCTTCAACACTTCCCTTCTCTCATTTACTTCTCTCATGTGTACTTGTCTTTTGAAATGCTACACTGCCTATTTTGTTCTTCAACTTTATCCTGTTTTTCTTTACACTGTCCTTTCTACTTGTCCCTTCAGTGAGAAAAGATTACATTAAAACAAATACTGATCATATTAATATTTGTCTAACTGGATTTGAACTGTGACCCTCATCTCTATTTTCATTTATTAAATAAAACCCATGATACCACATTTTGCAAGTCCCATGCATAACCTTGCAGAATATGGGACTGCATTATTAATGACTTTTGGAGCAAAACAAGTATGTGTTCATGTAGATTACTTGTTAATTATGCTTGAGGCTAGCAAAGTAACTAAAAAAATCTCATGAACTGCTTTTAGATTTTTTTTTTTTTTTATGATAAACACTCCTAAAGCTTTATTTTGAAGACAGCGCAAGGACACTGAAAGTTCAAAATAACTTGTTTATATAAGCTAAGGAGACAAACAGAACAGTGACTATATTTTTTAAGGCATTAGAATGATGTATAACATTCATAGAACTTTAATATTCAGAACAAGTTTTAATTTGGAACCAGAATGAAAAATATTAACATATCCTATACAATCAACAGTTGTGCTACTGTAAAAGAAAAAAAGAAAAAAGAAGAAACAAACAAACAAACAAACAAAAACTTTCTGGCTATGGTTTTAACTTTCCCAGTACTTTAGTGACAGAATTTTCTTAAGGTGCCCTCCTCCAACAATTCCCAGCTATTCTTTCTTGTCTCATAAACTGCCGTGTCCCTGCCTAGCAAACTCTAAGCTCTACAGAAAGCATTTATGAACTGCTGGAAACAAAAAGGAAGTAGCTCATATTGATTATAAGGAGACTTGTGACAGAAATCCTCAGCTGCAAAACTGAATATGTCCTAGGGAAAACTAAACAAAATCAAAAACAAAAGCAACCTTACATATATATGTATGCACACAAAAACTAAATTGAAGCCACAGAAAGACTTGAAGCATGGTTTAGAATCAGTCATAGAATGAACTGGGTTGTAAGGGACCTTAAAGATTGTCTAACTCCAACCCCCCTTCCACAGACAGGGACAACTTCCACTACATAGTTGCTCATAGTCCCTTCCAATCTAGTCTTGAACTCTTCCAGGTATAGGGCATCCACAACTTCTCTGGGCAACCTGTTCCAGTGTCTCACCACCTTCTCATGCAGTACCCCATGTGAGGTCTCACGAGAGCAGAATAGAGGAGTAGAATCATCATCCTTGACCTTCTGGCCTTGCTTCTTTTGGTGCAGTCAAGGATACAGTTAGCTTTCTGAGCTGCACATTGCCGGTTCATGTCAATCAAAACCCCCAAGTCCTCCTCAGAGCTGCTCTCAATGCATTCTCCACCTAGCCTGTATTTGTGTTTTGGATTGCCCCTATCCAGATGTAGGACTTTGCACTTGGCCTTGTTCAACTTCGAGGTTCACGCAGGCCCACCTCTCAAACATGTCAAAGTCCCTCTGGAAGGCATCCCTTCCCTCCAGCATGTTGACCACACCACACAAGTTGGTGTCATTAGCAAATTTCCTGAGGATGCACTTGATCCCACTATTCATGTCACCAACAAGATGTTAAACAGTATGTTCCTGATACCAGCTCCTGAGGAGCACCACTGTTCTTTATTTAGACATTAAGCCATTGACTACAACTCTTTGAGTGTGACCATCCAGCCAATTCCTTGCTCACCAAGTGGTCCATTTGTCAAATCCATATCTCTCCAATTTAGAGAGAAGCATGTCATGGGTAAGAGAATCAAATGCTTGCACAAGTCCAACTAGATGTTATCAGTTGCTCTTTCCCTATCCATCAATGCTCTAAGTCATAGAAGGCTACCAGATTTGTCAGGCACGATCTGCCCTCAGTGAAGGCTGTCTGTCACCAATCACCTCCTTATTTTCCATGTGCCTTAGCATAGTTTCCCAGAGGATCTGCTCCATGATCTTGCCAGCCACAGAGGTGAGACTGGCCCGTAGATCTCTGGGTCTTCCTTTTTTTTTCCCCCTTTTTATAAATGGGGTTATGTTTATCCTCTTCCAGTCAGCTGGGACTTCACTGGACTGACATGATTTCTTGATTGCAAGAGATAGTGACTTAGCAAATTCATCTACCAGTTTCCTCAGGACCTGCAGATGTATATCGTCAGGTCCTTCAGAAAAGAATTTTTGCTGAACAATAGTGTTAAAAAAGCCCAAAACTTTCCATGCTTTTAATGGCATTTTAAATAGTTTTCCAGACAATCTTTATTGTTACTTTACACTTGACTTTCATGTAATCATTTCTTGTTTCATCTTGGCCTATCCATGTCTACTCCTCTGGTATCAGTCAGTGTCCTGCCCAATCTCCTATGACCACACACAAGCTAAACCCAAATCTATTATGGAAATACAGGGAGACCTATCTAGGAGGTGGGAGATGAAATTGTTAAAATATATGTTATATCACTGCTAACAGCATATTATTTTTGTAATTAAATAGTTGTTTTTTCTGGCATTAGTTTTAAATGAGACACAATTTACTGCAATGCATTATTTACACAGACTTTGATGTGTTTGATCTGATCTGAAAATGCTCAAAACCCAATAGGTTAAATTGTCAGGTGCAGGTTACTGTGGTTCAGCTAGCAAACACAGAATGATCCCCCACCCCCGCTGCCCAAAACAGCAGAGATTGAGGTCAAAGACCCCAATTTCTTCATTGAGACTTCTCTGTCACCATTTAAACATCATATTTTAACCTCTGAGTTTAAAGCATGAAGTAAAAATTACAAGCATGACCGTTCCTTAGCTGGGGTGTGTGTGGAAAGGAACAAAAGATTTTTGTTGAACTAAAGCTTTATTATTTCTATAAATATACAAGAGAGAAAGAAATATCACCAAACAGTAATTGAGGTGAAATTTGAAGTCATGTCCTAATTACAGCTTTGCAATCCTTATATGTTGTCCCAAAAAAAGCTAGAAGAAAGCTGTTTATTTCAAAAAGTCAACAACTTCTTAATACTGGGATCTGGCATATGTCCTTCAACTTCCATTATGTCACCCCATAGAAGGAATCTAAGGATAAAGAAAAAATAAATTAAAGTCTTAATACAACTGTGAAGGAGGATCTTAATCAAGGGAAAGGAGACAACAACACTATCAGAGAGAAATTTGACAGTTCTCCAAATCAGAGAATGACCTTTACTCACTTTGCATGAAACCTGAAAATTATGCACACTGGAAACATAAATCCATCTTCAGCCTTACTAGACTGATATGGACCTATAACAAAGATAATTGCTGTGACGTTTATATATTCCATGACAGGTCTGCTATTGACACCTCCAGGTCTGCTAAGCAAGCTGGAGGAATGAGTAAACAGGGACCTCATAACATTCAAGAAGAACAGAGTTCTTCCCTGGGGTCAAATTCTGTAGCAGGGAAGGAACAGCCCCCTGCTACAATACAGGCTGGGGAAAGTCTAGCTGGGGAGAAGCTCTACAGGAAAGGACCTGGATGTGTTGGTAAATGGCAAGCGTCTGTTTTTGGGTTGCTAATGCAATAACAATATTGTTAAACTAAAGTGAGATTAGCAAAGGATCCCAGGACAGTGTGGGACTTGAACACATGCCCTATGTGGAGAGGCTGAAGGCTGGTTCACTCTGAAGCTCGGATGTCTTTAGAGGCACCTAACAGCAGTCCCTCAGGGCCTGCAGTGGGGTTATTGAGGAGATGGAACCAAACTGTTCACAGCTGTGCATGGTGGGAGGAAGAGGGACAATGGGCATACACTGAGACAAGAGTTGTTCAGGCTGGATATAAAGGATATAAAGGAAAACCTTTTTCTCCCTGAGGTCATCACAGCAGTGTTGTCCAGAGGGGCTGTGAGGTCTCTGTGCTTGGAGGCTTTCAAGACCCCGCCTTGAGCAAACAGGTCTGACCTCAAATTTGGCCATGCTATGAAAAGGAGGTTGGACTGAAGACCTCCTGAGCTTGCTTCTCACTTGAGTCATCCTTTGAACATAACTGAAAGATACAAAAAAATTAAGAGATAACTTCTTTTTAAGGGCACAAGCATAAGAGTGAACAGAATTATACTCTTCTCTCTAAGAAGCTTCTAATATGAACTTTTGCTACTCACTTTGTTCCTGCTCATTTACTTCCTATTATTTAAATGGGATTAAATCAGCTTTTCTCTGCCTAACAGGTGTTATCTAGGCAAATGTTCACTTACAAGCCTGCAAATATAGTAATGAAGCTCCAAATATGACAACAAGCACCAATTTTATAAATGGTTGTGAGGCCAGATCCCTATAACTTGAGTTCCACTTCATGTGCTTTGAGCTTTGAGCTTTGTTAGCTATTACTTTTAGGCACTAGAAGCCATACTGACACTATATTTTAATTAGTCAAAACCTAAGTGTAATTTATCAAATATTTAAGTCACAGAGCATCTTCATTTTCTCATTTGAAAAAAAAAAAAATATATATATATATATTAATAATTCTCGTGTGGCCACCCCGGGGGGGGCGGGGGGGGGCGTATTGAGGGACTACACCAAGTGTACTGTGGATTAATATAAGCAAATACACGTACACTATCTAATGCATCTTTGCTAGCTGTAATGTCTCTGTTACATAAGCTAGCAAAAGACAATCTAATTGAATCAGGAACTTCAGATAGCTTAACAAAAAGCTGTGACTTCTTCAAAATAGTTTTTTTCTTGGTGACATCAGTTCTGACACCAGTTAAATATGGAAAAATAATAAAACATAATGAATGGTCATTTAATTACTTGGAAAGTGTTAGATAACATTGTTATGCAAATAGAGACCTTCTGTATTTGTGAGGGAGGATTTTAAGATAAAGATGTCAAGGTTTCACAAGCACCATTTACTTTAGATGAACAGTTGCTTCCATTAGAAGACATACATAACCTTTAGAGAGCTCAAGATAAGTGAAATATTGCTTACTGATGACAAAAAAAAAAAAAAAAAAAAAAAAAAAAGTGAACTGTACAAAACAAAACAAAACAAAACAAAAAACTGTCTTGTTAACACTGTTGTATTTGACAAGACTTGAAGTAATGCTGGAAGAACCAAACCAATGTTCCAGACCAGTGAAGTCCTTAAGTTCCTTGAAGACAAAGTTATTACTTGTATTACTTTAAAAAGTCTTCTTTATATTGGATTGTGCTACCTTTTTACACCTTTTTTTGTTGTGCTACAACAAATGAATTAGTTCAAAAAATAGTTTAGCATTGCCTTCAAAAAAAGCCTATAGAATCACAGCTTGGTAAGTTTTTCTCATCTCATCTTTTTTCAAGCACCTGAAATGTGCCATTAATTTAGATTTTGTGCAAAGAGGTGTATTCTTTCCAAACACATTGATTGCTTGATTTGTCCTGCATTCAAAGACCGAGTAATTGAAGAATATTGCTTAAATTGCCTTAACATTCTCCCATTGCAGTACTGAGAAGGAACTTTTTCTCTCTTTTTATAATTTCACCATGTAGCAATACAGACAAAACATGACCTTACTAAAATTCATCTTTAATCTTTTCTTTCTATTGGACTATTGCACTTATATCAACCAATAATACACTTGCAGCGCATTACTCTTTTGCTGTTGTCATCAGATACAAGAGTTCAATTAAATGGTCTAGCTGGGATGATTATCATAATTCAAGAAGTGGATACAGTCTCCACATTAGTCCTCACCCAGAGAAGAACTGTCACAAGGGACCCCTAGAACAGCAGAATAAAAGGCAGAGTCATACTGCTTCACACTGCGATATGATAACTGGGAAGACCACAGACTGAAAAGCATGGCTCCTTGTAACTCAGTGCTTGACACAGGAATGGCACATACACACAGTGAGCTTTTTTCCCCTCTCTGTTTTATTTGTAATTTCATAACTTCTTATTTTTCTTTCCACCAATTTTCAAGCCACTTACTACATTATTTTCCTCCGTAGAAATTTTTATTATTATCCCAGAATGTATAGTAAGTATATTAAGAAAGTAAATTGTTCTTTTTGGTCTTTGTAAAGTTTAATCATACACATATACACATGCATTGTATAATAAACACACAGAAAAGAAATATATATATGACATGTTATAACTCCAAGAATCTAGTGGGATTTGAAGTACTGGTCATCTGTATCTTTAAGAACAGGTATATAAAAAAATTCAGAGATAAATCGTTGCAGAAAATCCGTAAAACTTCGACAACAATGATTTCCAATTTCCACTGAAAGTCAGGTCTTGGTATAAAATGTTATTTTCTTTCCTAGGACAACACCATAGTCTATTTCACAAAGCACCAATTTCAGAGGTTCTATGCATTGCTATGGTGTGGATTTAAGTGAATGACAATGGGTTAAAATAATCAACAGAACAGAATTCGGATGAAATTTATATAAAAAGCCCTGTGTAATGTTTGTAACTATAAACTATCAAAAACAGACAGAATGTTAGGAGAAAGGAAACAAAATTCTTATATATTTTTTTATGTGTAATTTCTAAGAGAAATTAAAGAAAACAAAACACTTTATTTCAAATGTTCTCTCAACCTGTGACTCTGGAATCAAATAGTTAGCTTAAAGCTGCTCTAAAGGATAGAGCAAGGAGGCATACTAATATCTAGGCGAGAAGCACAAAAAAAAAAAAAAAAAGGTAAGCTCTGAAGACAGCTATCAAAAATACCAATGACATATGAAATATGGAAACAGCTGGAAATTAATCAGTGAGAATAAATCAAACGAAACCAGAAAATCCAGGAGACCATACCTATGAAATCAGTGCTGCAGGCAAAAAGGGAAACTAAAGAGGGAAGAAATGCTGCCATGACATAGCAACTATTAAGAGCTATCATATAGCTAGCGAAGAGAAGTGTGCTTTTACTGATTGAAGGGAACTACTGTGTAGTGAAAATGTAATTAATCCTGGAGACCAAAACACAAATAGCAATGCATTTTAAAAGATATCAACTAATAGAAGTACTTTAATATCAATATTCATTTGAAGTATATTCTAAATATGTATCAACACACAAACACTGATATACAGTTACAAGAACATGTCCTTGTACATCTTGTGAATGAAGTGTAATGAATAATAGACAAAAGTAATTATGAGACTCTATCAATCCCAGAGAGTAAGGTATTCTATGCACCCCCCAGTGAGCATCCTAGGCGCAGAAAATTCATCTCTCTGGTCCAAACAAACTTCTCTGTGGCTGTGACTAGTTATATGGAGGTTAAAACATTTTAGTGTTTCTGAGTCTGGACTAGATAAAGGCTCACTAAATATGCATTAGATATTACCTAATTCTTCAAGTTACATGATATAGCTTATGACAGTATTTCTTTGTATAGCTTTCTATATCACATATATTAAAAAGATATAGTTAGTTGAAACTCTGTTTGGAGAGTGTATCTTAGTCTGAAGTACCTGAGATGGCTGCAGATTTAAAACATAAAATATATTTTGTGTAAATCTGTATGATCTTGAATTTGTAAAGTGCTGAATTCTCCTGAATGATATCCGAATATATCCTAAAATCAGAAAAAGCAGATAATACCTATACAGATTTATTTGCATTTAAATATATATATATATATATTGGGTGGATATTTGATAGAAGATGAAAGCTTTAAGCACCATTTAGGACGTTCACTCAGTTATATCAACAAGATTCTGCATATCATATCATCTGCATGGAATGAAGTAATTGTCCATTCTAAAGCACACCACAAGCTTGAATGTCACTAAAAGGAAATATAGAGATACTTGATATAATTTTCACTAAATAGTGACCAAATATGTATATATATATATGTATTCCTTTAAACATGTTAAATTGAACATTTTAAATGGAAATGAAATTAAACTTACCTAAAGTCAGGCATAATTTATTATTCTGCAAATGAACTGAGTATATATAACTTTCCCTGCATATTTAGCTTACAGTATACAAGAGCCCTTTGTAGAGGTGCGTGCCTTCCCTCACCTCCACAATCTTAGGATAAACTAACATTATATTCTTGTTATTGTTACAAGTGCAGTGAGTTGCAATGATTAGGCACTCCCTAACTGGTAGCTGGAACTTCTGCTACCCAAACTGGAGTTCTACCCAAAAGGTACCAGAACTGTACAACCTGCAAAGTACTGGAATTGTACAGTTGGTAGTTAACATCAGAATTACCCAACCTGAATTGTGGCCAGGATGGAAAAATATAGACTAAAGCTAATCATCTTGTGATGCTATAAATATTGCTCCATTGCGCAATACTTAGTGAAGAGCTCTTTGGGACCACAGCGAGCTGTGACCTAGGATCTCCCCCTGAGGTGGGCTGCCTCTCAGGGCAAGACTTCTTGAGATTAAGTGATCATCTGCTGTATATGTTGATGCATAACTTTTCCCAAAAAAGGAAAAGTTATTGAGAATTTAGAAATCCCCAATGTACCACTGGATTTATGTACCACTTCTGTACATAAATCTCTAACATCCCGCTGCACAGAAGTTGCTAATACCTTACCATAAGTCTTGTGTATGAACCTTGCCACTTATGAATCTTTAACTAAGTCACTGTCTTGATTGTAGCAAACAGTATTGAAACATTAAATCAGCTAATGATTAAATGATGATTAAGTTCTAAAAAATAAAAGAATAATAAAATAAAAAAATAAAACCATGCAATTAATTTGTGATTTGCTATAAAGGAAATAATTTGCTATAAAGGAAATAATAAATCTTAATTTGCTGATATATCAGACCTCTGTAAAAATTTAATCTGCGAGATCATGACAGTAGGCTTCTAACATTAAATTCTGAGGAAGAAAATGAAGGAAATCTTCACTGGATTTCCCTAAGAAAGATCTCATTTATGCTATTCTGATGCGTAATATGGCATGTTTTCACTTTTTAAAGAAAGCATAAAGTCAGGCCCAAATCTCATAGCTTTCTTGTTTACTTACTTTGTATATTCCAGGTCAGCTACATGCCAGAGCTGCCTACAGAGACACATTACTTTTAGATTGTTTCACCTAACCAGCATAAAATGTCACATCTCCAGGGAATGAGCCACACCATACACTACCTGATATAAACTAGCTGTATATCCATGCTATGCCTACTTCTGTCTGGCAAACAGTAAAATAAGCTATACCTTGTTGAAGTATACGTAGAATTAATCCAATTTACACATCCAATATCAGTTTGTTAAAAATTGATATATTTTAATGTATACCTCTGCCTGAAAATCATGGGAGAGGCACACTGTTTAAAAATATTATAAAGTCCATCTACTCATCAACTGTATTAAATTCTAGATTGTTAAAAAAAAAAAAAAAAATCAGGTTTGGTATGAAATTATTAAATAATAAAATGTAAGCTAAAAATAAGAGAGAGAATTCAGTATGAATAAATTGAAAATATTAATGAGCCAATGTAATGAGGATGCATTCATTTTTAATGTTATTTTAAGTAAAAATATGAATACTTTATGTGTTCTTTTAAAGATTTTCTTGAGGCAGTGGCTCTGTACTTATGTAAATTACAATGAAAACATAATTTTCCTGGTCCTGTAGCAATATATATGACTACAAATCTCTACACTTCATACTGTAAATAATACTTAAATTAAGAATTTATCTTTATAAATTTTTCTTGAAAATAGAACTTTCCTAAAATATGTCAAGTATTTTAATGCTCATTAATACATAATAAAATATCATGCAATTAGTAATACAGCAGAAGCTTTCTGAGACTGAGGAAATATTAGTTGTGACCATATATACATTTTTAAGATGTGCATTCACTTATAGCTGTTCTGTAAGCTCTAATGGAAGAGGCAGGGCATTGTCTCACTGAAGGATGTATACATGGATTATAACTTCAAGAATGAAATTGTGCTTTTTGAGTTCCCTTTTACAGTTTTGTCTCTCCTTGTTGCATGTGAAAAGACATGTAGAATTTCTGAAGAAATGTGCTTCTCTTTATCCTGTTAATGGAAATCCAAGGAGAGAGTATTTCTTACCTTGATCTTTCCCTTTCTGTCACTTCACAATGATAATGCCACAAAGTTAATCCTTCAGCTAATTTTGTTTTGTAATGTGGTATCCAGTACACATACAGATATGTGATGAAAATGGGGTAGAGAATGAATTGCAAGTTAGAGTATGACAGTAATTTTACATCCACTCTTTTTCTTGGCCTGATACTCAGCATTAAGTGATTAAAGCTGCAGCTTTTCTTGTACTCTCACTCTCATACATGTCCATGACAAACACAAATGGAGAGACTGTACTTCTCCTCATTCTTTGATGATTCCTTACAAAGTAGAAATAATAATCTTTTTATATTTTAAGTTTATATAATAATCAAATCATAGGATATCTTGAGTTGGAAGGGACCCACAAGGATCATGAAGGATCATCAACTTGTGCCTTCACACAGAACTACCCCAAAATAAGACCATGTGTCTGAGAGTATTGACCAAACACTTCTTGAACTCTAGAGCGTTTATGGAGACTTGCTTATGGAGACTGTTCCAGTGCCTGACAATCCTCTTGGTGAAGAACCTTTTCCTAACATCCAGCCAGAACCTCTCCTGCTGCAGCTTCATGATGTTCTCTTAGGTCCTATTGCTGGTCACTAAAGAGAAGAGATCAGTGCCTCTATCAACACTTCCCTTCCTTATCTCCCTCTTCCCAGTGTATAAAAAAAGAACCCCATTTCACTTGAAAAAGTTCAAATCAGAAATACTGTTAGTAAAATTGGTGGAAAAATGTCAGTGTTACTTTGGTTTTTCTTGGTTTTTGTTTTGTTTTGTTTTGTTTTGTTTTGTTTAATTTTTTATTTCAAGTGACTTGTAGCGCTAATACTAGAAAATAATTTATTTCTCCTTAAGTTACTGAAAAATTGCAAAAATTTGTTGACAAATTAGAAGATGAGAGGACAAAATATATTTTAACATTCCAATGACTGAAACCCATATTTTTCTCAATTTTGAATATCTAAATTGACAGGTTTACAATGTTATTAGCAATGTTAATAGCAAAGGGAAATTTAATATGTCTGTTTACATAAGATGTTTTTATGAAGATTTTAATTCCTGTTTAGCCTAATGTCTATCTACTTAGCTGTGATTTTATAAGCCATAATGATACTCAAGACCCAATTCTTTGGCATGATATTACTTAATAAATGAGTTAGGAGTATCCTTTCTTTCCCTGTGGTAATCTACTGGAATAAGTTTTCCTACTTCTCCAAAACCTATTATGACTAACATATCATTGACAATTTTTGACAACAAAAACTCTTGCTGAGAGGTGGTGAAAATAAACTAACTGCCAATATATGAAGGTCAAAAAGATTGTGAGCACCATTACAAAAGCATGACTTAGACCTGATTCATCTTATATTTGCCAATTTCTTGTCCCCTTGTGATTGCTGCTCAAAAGCTCTACTTGAAGAGGTGAGAATAAAAGAGGATTATATTAATCGGAATCGTGTAATATTTGCCAAGCGGGAAATTTCAGAAAACCTTCTAGACCAAAGAAAATATTCAACACAAAATGGCTTTTTTCCCTACCACTTTTTTCTCTGTAGTCCCACATACCCACAGAAATAGATGATATTTCTATAGTAATATTTTTTTTTCTTTCCCCAGAGTTGTGCTGGCAGGGAACGTTTGCCCTGTTTGTTGGATGTTAAAAGTGGACTTGTGCTATATAGCACTATAATAGAAGTGAGTAAAATTAACTGTAAAGTAAAGTAAGTAAAATTTAACTGCACTAACCCTTTGATCATGTGGCTGGCCTTTCCTTCATTTTGCCTTTCTGGCTGGAATTTATTTTTGTCAGCACAGCAGAAAGTGACATGTAGCATTTTTGTTGTTACTTGAAATAATCTTCTGTAGATCAGCTGGATTTCCCAAATGAGCATTCAACATTAGAGAGAGAGAGAGGAGATGAAAGAGAACCTTAAATCATTATGCCTTCCCTGACAAAGTTTCCATTAATCCCCCCCTTTTAAGCCATTGTATTTACTTCACATTTTCAGCAAGTAAGCAAAGGTAGAATCTCCTTTGTGATGCATCAAAGTCCTGTGAACTCTGATTTAGGTGGTGAATGAAGAAAATTTATTATTATTATTATTATTATTAATGTCTCAGGTATTTTTAAGCTATTAACTTATTAGTTTTTGGCTTTGTCTTTCCTACTGATGCATAAACAAACTACAGTTACATATCACTCTGGATTACACCTTTGTGATGTAGGCATCACAGCAGCTAAATGCTGACCTGCCAACATAATGGAATATCAATGAAAGCATCCTAACGTGCGTAGCATCTCTGATTAGATATTCAAAAATACAGCAATATTAAGAAAAAAATATACATAAACCATCACAGATTGAGAATAATGAAGCTGATATTGCTACATACTTGGCATTACAAAATGTTCTCATTTATGTTAATGGGCAGCACAGCACAGAAACTGCTCAGTAATTTGAATTCAGAAACAGCAATCTCTATTGTTTCTGCCCAACAGCACATTACATCAATTCTTTTCCTAAAGTTATTGCATATTGATGGGATACTTTTCTACTGACAGGTAACAAAAAATGAAGTCAGCACTTATCCAGTGAAAGTGGCTGAATGAATGGGAAGGTTAATGCCTCAAACTAGGTTTAAATTAGTTCACATTTCTTTAATAATTGCATTTCTGCATTAAACTTGTTTTAAACATGAATATGTTTGATTCACAATTCCTAAAGGCTAAGTTATGAGTGTATGATGGAAAACTGTTATGCTTCAAAGCCTATGAATTCAGATAAAAATTACCGTAACTTTTATAAAGTTTTTCAAAGGTCAGTGAAGGGCTGGAAAGTTGCATGACAACAAAAAAGAGCTATGGGGGAAATAACTAGAACTGATAATGACCTTTAAGCCAATGAAGAATGAAAATCATAAAGTACCTATCCATATGGAAGAGCAAAGACACTCATAAAAAGGATTCAACAACAAGATACAAAGTAAAATAACTCATTATGACTGGAAATGATGGCCTAGAACTGCGCTAAGGAAAAAAAAAAAAATCTTACACAGAAAAATTTTACTTAAACAAGTAGTACGTTGTGTGTCTGTGTGCGTGTGTGTGCATGCTAGTCTTTAGGCTAGACTTGCCAAAGTCAAGACTAAGCTTCCATGTCCCATAAGCTAAAAAGCCTGGAGGGCTTTTTAGCTTATACTTCCTTCTGAAATAAGACTTAAAAATGCATTGGAACGAATGAAAATTGTTACCTCATTAATTTTAATTTCTTCTTTCATTTTCTGTTTTCATTTCTCTTTCTACTGTGAACCTGTCTGAAATTCCACTTTGACACTCCCCTTTCCATATAATGAGAAGCTGGTACTTTGGTAGTTTTCATACAGAATACATATGAGATAATATATACATTTCTAAATTATAGTAGGCGTGATACAGCTGTATTGACTTCTCTCTGTGCACTCATACAAAATCAGTTGAAGCCAATGGAGGATTTCATTAACTTACATGTGATTTGCTCCACACTAGTTTAGACAGGATTTCAGGATCAAAGTACTGAGTTCACTGGAAGCCAAAAAGGCTTATCAACTATGAGTTCTTCGTAATTGCAAAGACTCATTCAGTTAGAAAACCAAACAGTTAATTTAACTAATAAAGAATGGGTAATAGAACTCCTTCATCTTGAAAAACTAAATTTTCTTGTGGAGATTCTGTACTGCCTCACATAACTAAATACAAATAAAATATTCCATATAAAATATGGAATTATGCTAATAGAGGGAAGCGATGCCATCCAAAGGGACCTGGACAGGCTGGAGAAGTGGGCTCATGAGAACCTAATGAGGTTCAACAAGGCCAAGTGCAAGGTGTTGCACTTGGGCTGGGGCAATCCCAGATATTTATATAGACTCGATGAAGAAGAACTTGAAAGCAGCCCTGCGAAGAAGGACATCAGGGTTCTGATGGACGAGAAGCTGGACATGAGCCAGTAGTGTGCGCTTGCAGCCCAGAAGGCCAGCTATATCCTAGGCTGCATTAAAAAAGGGGTGGCCAGCAGGGAGAGGGAGATGATTGTCCCCTCTCTACTCTGCTCTAGTGAGACCCCACATGGAGCACTATGTGCAGGGCTGGGGCCCCCAGCACAAGAAGGAAATGGAGCTCTTGGAATGGGTACAGAGGAGGGCCACTAAGATGATCATAGGGGTGGAGCACCTCTCCTATGAAGAAAAGTTGAGGGAAGTGGTCTTATTTAGCTTGGAGAAGAGAAGGCTCCAGGGAGACCTCATTGCGGCCTTACAGTACTTGAAGGGAGCATATAAACAGGAGGGGGAATGTCTGTTTACATATGTTCATAGTGTTAGGACAAAGGGGAAGGGGAATGGTTTTAAACTAAGACAGGGAAGATTTAGGTTAGAAGTTAGGAGAAAGTTTTTCACTCAGATGGTGGTGAGGCATTGGAACAGGTTGCCCAGAGAGGTTGTGGATGCCCCATCCCTGGAGGCATTCAAGGCCAGGCTGGGTGCAGCTCTGGGCAGCCTGCTCTAGTGGTTGGCAACCCTGCCCAGAGCGGGGGGGTTGGGGGGTGGGGTTGAAACTAGATGATCTTTAAGGTCCTTTTCAACCCAGGCCATTCTATGATTCTATGATTTTATGATTCTATGATGATTCTATGATTCTATGACAAAAGCTAAAATCAAACCATGTTTAAGAACAAATTTTATATGGAACGCTGCAACTTCTGAGTAGCAGACCAACCCCAAAGTTAAACTAAACAGAAAGACATTTCACAGAGAAGAAAAAAGAAGCGATATATGTTCTGAGAATTCAGTTGAAATGAACTCTGAATTTTTCATGCTCCAATGGAAAAGCGCATAGGAAGGGTAGCTTGAAAAGGTAGTTCAGAGTTTAACTGAGAGTTTACTGAATGTGTGCTGAATAAACAGAAGAAATGAGGTTACTATGGCATTCTACTATGCTATTTTTTGTTACTCAAGAATAGGAGCCAGTATAACAAAATATTCTGCTGGTCTTTTGTGCTCCTCCACTTTATACCCTGAGCTGAGAATGAAATTGGAAAGCTTATTTCAATTGCATTTTGAGATAGACACCGACTTCTTTGTCAGAGTTTCAAAGACAGAAGAGTGCTTGTTGAAAAGCAGCCATTAAAATAACATTTAGATTTTATAATTCCCTTCCTTCCTCCCACTGAAGACCCACCTCCCATCACATATAATTTTTTTTTTTTGGCTTTATACCAGACATCAATCAAATTATGGCACCATGGAATATTACCAAATCATTTACTAGCTATTCCAGCATGGACAAGCTAGTCCAATATGGCCTGTTTCTTTTATGTACAATTGTGTTTTCTGGGTACGATCAAATTTTCAAACTCTTACTATTGTACTGAAATCTATATTAGAAATTACAAATTATGCATTTCAAGACAAGTGAACAGCTGCTCTGGCACAGAATTTTTGTCCCAAATATTGGAATACTACTGTTTAATTAATGGCTGGGAATAGCATCTAATTTGGCTGAAGTCTTGTATGTAGGAGTGCAGGTGCCTATTTAACAGATTTTCTTATTTCATGAGTTTGGTTTATCTCCAGGTATGTCCAGAGGCAGAATTATTGTGACAGAAACAAAAAACAATAACTGTCATCCTCCATTTCAGAAGTAGTGGTATCTGTCCAATATCCAATCAAGCACAGATCAAACAGTGGATATTTACCATTAAGGGAAAAAAGTTATGATAACCCAGCTAAATACCTATATTAAGTCTAACAACAAAGTAATATACTCTTAGGGTTTTTGTTTGTTTGTTTGTTTGTTTTAATAAAGGTGTCTGAGATTTTGTTTTCATTTTCTTTCCCCCATTAAAACTGGGATGCGTTCTGTAAAAATAAATAATTTTTACTTTATATTTGAGAGCAGAATGGAAAGTGTAGTGATCTGTGAATCTCTTGTATTAAGGGTAATGACAGGTGAAGGGAGGAACTTATGATCATGAAAGTTGTCAGGAGCAGGTTTTCCTGCTATGAATTAAATATGTATGGTATAACTGAAAAGTGTTACATTTTCTTTTTTTTTTTTTTTTCTTTTTTTTTTTTTTCTTCTTTTTTTTTTTTCTCCAGACCAGTATAGGCTGTTTGCATTCAAGAAGTATGCTTGGGATAAAACCACTGTGAACCATTATAATTTACTGAATTTAATATTTCCTTCCTCTTTTAATTCTTTCAAGCTTCTGAGAATCAAATAACCACCAAGTCAGCAGGGTACTTAAAGGCATTAGTGGTTATGCTGCAAGTTCTAGCTGGGAAGAAAACTAGCAGATTCTTTAAATCAGATGTTTCTAGGATAAAGTTATGCATTTTGGCTAGAACCAACATATTAATCATGACCAAATCTGGCAATGTATGGCCAGGTTCTCCACACCTGGTTGAAATCTCGTCTCTGCCATATTAGCAACAGTTTTTGACGCCCTGTATTGAGTTGATGTCACAAAGTGACACCTATCCAGAAACACTGTACAGACAAGTGAGATTTTGACTACATCTGCCTACCTCTAATTCATTAGATGTTTCTGTTATAGACTGGGAAGTAAAACCAAACAAACAAAAAACAAACAAGCAAACAAACAAACATAAAAACATAGAAAATTGCTGTGATAAAGCAAACCCAGGAGATCCACAAATACAAGCTGCATCTAGATATGCATATGAAAGAGAGCTGTTACAGTTTTACATCTTGAACATTTCATGGAGGAAGAGCGGAGAAAGAAGCCACTAGCAACAAGGAAATTGCATCTGCTTGGTTTTAGATACAAAGGTAATAATTGTGTCAAAAAACTTGGAATATTTTTTTCCATTTAAATGAAATATTTTTTTATATATATGTTCTTATATCTTTTCAAGCTTTTGATTTCAACATAAAGTGGGATTTTAAAATAAATTTGATTATGTTTCAAAATGTCTATCTGTAATCAATTGGGTGTAGATTAGGTAAGGTTGCTGGCAACTTCTGAGAATTAAACCAAACACTGGTTGCAAGAATCAGCAGAAAAAAAGAAAACCTATATTTTCCGCAGATGAAAGTATGTTGCAATATCAACTACTCAGCTGTGAGGCAGGAAAATCTAAATGAGAATAATTGTACATATGCTATGTGTACATCTGTACATATGTACATCTGCTATGTGTATAGAAATTCATGTTGCATATACACAAACATGTTTATATAAATTTATACATATGTTACCAATGTTTCAGTTATACCTAGCTTTTTTGTTATTTATTTATTATTATTACAAACTACATCTACTAAAATATGATTTTTTCCTGCTTGGAATCCTCAGGATGATTTTAACCTACCAATATTGCTTGCATGCTTGCTATGTCAGCACATCAGCACAAAGAGCACAGTCCGAAGTAAAAAAGATGATGTCCAAACACAGATGGTTAAGGACTGGCACTTCAAGGCAAACAAACAAACAGACTGAAAAATAAAATAAAATAAAATAAAATAAAATAAAATAAAAGAACATTCCCTGAAAAGTCAGGTGCAAAAGTTCACGTTGCCCTTAGGCAGTTTAATTTATTCAGTCAGTGTTTATGAAGAAGATGGGCAACGAGAAATTGACCTCAGTAGCATTTTGGAACTGATCTTTTGACAAAGATGAACAGTTTACGAACAATTTTTCTATTCTGGGAGGCAAAAAAGAGGAATATCTGTAGGAGAAGGTTTACTAATTTCAAATTTAAATTACAGTTATTTTGAGTAAATGTGTTTACTGTTATTAGAGCAATGATATATTTCACTTTCTATATAGTGCAGATATCTTTCTGTCCTACATCTCTTTTCTTTCTACACTTTAAAACTCTGTTTATGTCATGCTTGCACAGAGATTTTTTTTATTTTTATATTTTAAGTAGTTCCATACAGATTTCAAATATTGTTGGTTTCCTCCTTTCACCACTTGAATCTTTTCTACTGCTTTTCTACATATCTTGTATTAAAGAATTCATTGTCTTGTTGCACAAATTCCAAGAACCTCATTTTTTTATGTTTTCAGGTGATTCTACAAGCTGATGCAATTTATTCAGTGATATACTTGTTTGATGTGAGGAAATAAATTAGATTGTCACCTACAGTGACTCTGACTGAAGAGGTTGACAGTGGTTTCTTACCACTGATTTTCAGTTTTGTACATAAAAATAAAAATAGACCTTTCAGAAACATAGCTGCACCAACAGATTTACCTATTTAAACAGAACAAAAGTGATCAAATATCTGGGGTTTCTCAAAAGTTTTATTAATCCCCTGCTTAGGTCCTGTAGCTATGCACCTGTATATTGAGCCTTACTGAAAAAAAAAGGTACAACATGAACCCCAATTAATCAAGTTACTGAGTTAAATGTACTATTTATTGAAGAAATACTCCTTGGTTTAATTATTGGATTGAATCTTAATAGTCTTCTGATGATATCATATATGCATATATACATATACTTTATATACCTATTTATACAAATATATATACATGTAGATACATATATGTAGATTAAAATTAAATTACATATACAGGCTAGACTCAGTTGTCAGCATTATATTGTTATATTTTCATATACCACTTCCTGGGTATTTATGTAATGTATGTTACATTGCCAGAAAGACATGTATACTTTTCTGCTTTACATCTTGTACTTCACCTTTTTGTTGTTGTTGTTTTAGATATGAACAATGCATGAATATCCTGAAAAGTCTAAAATCTGTAAAGTGCTACATGGAAATTACAACTGTGCCAACTTATATAGCATTGTTGGCTTCTTCTGTGTGGGATGTACAATGGTTACATATCCTGATTTGGATCATCATAAAAATTCAGACATGTTTTCAGTGTCTAAACTTCTGAGTACGTATTTATGCCAGTCAATATCCTTAAGGGCATGTTTTTTGACTGTACATACAAATCTAAACATAATTTGGCAGCTATGGTGAACTATAGGCACTACTTTTGGCAGCTATTATGATTATGCTTTTTTTACTAAAAAAAAAAAAAAAAAGCTACCTGACTATATTTTTGATATCTAGTTCCATCTATTTCTAATCTCACCAAAAGGAGAAAGAATGAGTATAAGGAAATACACAAGATTATACTTGCATCAAGTTCTAAAACTCAAAGTCAAACCTTCAAAGTCAAGACATATTTTATATTTGTTGAATTAACTTATTGTGTGTACCTGTAGTGGGTTTACATGGCAAGGTTTTGGTAGTGGAGGGCTGCAGGGCTGGCCTCTGTGAGAAGAGTCCAGCAATTGGCCCATGTTAGATAAGGGCCCCACTGCTGGCCAGAGCAGAGACAATAAGCGACGTTATTTGCACCTATCTGAGAGCATATTTAAGAAAGGAAAAACAAACAAACAAACAAAAAACTGCTGGGGAGCAGCATCTGGGAGGGAGAGAGAAGTGAGAAACAGCTCTGCAGACACCAATGTTATTGAAGAAGGATGAAGGAGGGGGAGAGGTGCTCCAGGCACCAGAGCACAAGTTCCCCTGTGGCCTCTGATGAGGACCATGGTGGAGCAGGCTGTGTCCCTGCAGCCCGTGGATCCCATGGCAGATCTCCACACTACAGCACATGGAGGAGCCCCGAGTGGAGCAGGTGGATGTGGCCCCAAGGAGGCTGCAGCCCATGGAGAGCCCCCTCAAGAGCAGGCCCCAGGCCAGATCTGCAGCCCATGGAGAGGAGCCCATGCTGGAGCTGTCACCCATGGAGGATCCATGCTGGAGCAGTTTGCTCCTGATGGATGGGCCCCATGGTTCAGACCCATGTTGGAGCAATTCTTGAAGAGCTGTGGGAAGCCCCCGCAGGACCAGTTTGGGAAGAATGGCATCCCATGGGAGGGTCCCCACGTGGAGCAGGGGCAGAGAGTGACTGTGAAGGAGAGGAAATATTAGGGAGTGACCGCAGCCCCCATTCCTCATTCTCCTGCGCTGCTGCTAGGTAGAAGAGGGGTTTTTTTTGTTTGTTTGTTTGTTTTCTTTTGTTTCCCACTTCTCTAGTTTGTTAGTAATAGGCAATAAATTTTATTATCTTCCTACTCTGAGTCTGTTTTGCCCATCACAATAATTGCTGAGTGATTTTTCCATCCTTGTCTCACCCCTTGAGTCCTTTGCATCGTATTTTCTCCCCCTTTCCCTTTGAGGAGAGGGAGTGAGAGAGTAGTTGTGGGTGAGTTCAGCTGCTGACCTGAGTAAAACCGCCACAGTACCATATTGTAGTACTGCTCTGGTTCACTGAAGTAAGCTTGAATTTATCTCAAAGTGAGGGACTCAGACAGATATTCAGTATCTACAGATTAAGTTTCACTATATTTATAAATGGGAATTACATTGTTGGAACTTCATAGCTTGACATACTGTACCATATGTCTACTGTAACATTATAATAGTAGCCACAATATAAATGTGTAGCCATAAGAGGAAATTAACAACAGCAAAAGCAGCAAACAAACGAACAAAACACAACCATGATCACACACACACACACAGAGAGATATACTACTAGTCTTAGAGGTCTCTTCAAACAGAAAAGGCACTTAAAATAAATAAATAAATAAATAAATAAACCCAGTCAGCTAAGGCATTGACTTTTGCATTTCTCCAGGGATGTAGAAATCTAGTAATCTGGGAAGTAGGTGGACTATATTCCTCCAGTTACTTCAAAATGATTGACAGAAATTAATGAAGTAATATATACACAAAGAAAAATATTGGTCCTCTGGGAAAAGAGCTGTAGCTAACTGTTCTCCTATGTACTATAGTACCTGAGAAATTATGATATATATATATATGTATGTATAAAATGATATAAAGAGACACTTTTTTAAAGCATGTGTTAAGTTCAGAGTTGTTCTTACAGAAAGAAGTATAATAAGATCTCTGAGTTACGAAGAGATACCATCAAGATACAGATTGCAGCATTTTGTCCACTTTTCTTTGGCAGCCACAGCATTCAGGCTATGTGCAGTAGTGTGACTTTCATATACCACTCAGTCACTACTGAAAAAGAATAATGATAACTTAATACTGCAAAGTAGGACATTCATAAAATAATATATCTGATAACCATTATTTCATAACTTCAGTCTTAAAGAACTGATATTTCTCAGAATTTCAGTGTGGTTAAGGTGACATAAAGTGGTGACTTAACTGAAGTCAGTGGAGCTGCTACATTAATATATGTCCCGCTGAGAATTTGATCTTCACCTCACTTTTAATAAAAGTTCTTAGAAATAAGGTATATTCACAAAGGTAAATATTGATAACACTGTGGTAAACTAGACTTGTAACTGTTTAAGCAGCAAGAGCAGATATTCTTCCTTACCCCAGTTTAATTTATGCTGCTTATTCTAGCATCTTATTATCATCTTTTTAAAGCTATCATATAGGAATTGGAGAATAGGGAATGTTTCTTTTTCACTTCAGCGATTTTTTGGTTATTGTTGTTCTAAAATTGATTTCACATTTTAAAGTTCACCTGTATCCAAGCAGAACAAAAAGAATTTACAAACAACAGAAGTCTGAATCTTTCAAAATGAGATCTGTTTACTCTGGTACATGCAGTCATTCATCCATACTGACTTCAGTGTATCAACACAAGGTACACAGGCTGGTGGGAAGAAATGAGCAAATATTACTGAATAAAAGAGTATGGCACCGAATGCATATTATACAACTTTTATTCTGTAGTAGGCGACACTGTAGCAAGTAAATGAGGGCATTTTTTTTATTAACTAGAGTCAGTTGATGATTTCTTTGATGGCTAGAAGAAGTGATAGTTATTTCAATTGTTCCAGTTATATCAAATCAAAAGAATTTGGAGATGGTACCTCTCCACAACCAGAAATTTATGCTTCATGTTCATCTGGACATTTCAGCACTATCTGATGCAGGGAAGGTGAATTAGCTTACATAGTAGTGCCTGTAGTCCTGTTGTAAATGTGATGCAGAATCACTGGTTTCATGTGCATCTAAAATTCACAAAGTATGTTAAGTAAATCATAAATTGAACTTCTGAGCTATAAGAATTGGCTGTTGGTTTTGTTTGCCTTTTTTTTTTTTTCTAATTTACTTTCAAAAATGTCTTAAAATATAGCAAATCAAGGACCTACTCCCTATCAAGGCATAAATAATGAGTGATGTAAATTGCCTCATTGTGGAATAATTGCTGGAGGCGACTTATTCAGGCTAAACTTTTGTCGATATCTTAAGAGGTGGTTCAGTGTTGAGGAAACTTCCAGGGTGAGATGCAGCAGATATGCAAGGAATCTGTTCCATGATAGTCCCCTTGGCAACATAGCCTGCAGCCTTAGTTATCGGTGATACCAGGTGAGCTTGGTGTGCTGATTCTAAGTGTTATAGCACAGAGGGTGGAGCGGAGTGAAGACACTGCAGCTATGCTATCACTGCAGGGATGGGGAACTGGATGGTATTGCGGAACTGATAGACTGCATGGCCAACTCTGACTCTAACAGATAACCAGATCTTGTCCTCTGGGTGAACTTTGCTTGTATAATTTCATTATAATGCCAAAGCACAACTCCACCCTAAAGGCTACCTGCCTCCAAGGTGTGACTACCCCTCACTGAGCATGAACCCTGAATTACTCTGAGCCTATACCTTTAAACAAAAGCAAGAAAAATCTACACCAGTCACAACAAATCTACACCAGTCAGTCAAATAAGAAAACAGTATAAAAATGTCCCAAAAGAGGAAAATGTCAGCAGAAGACACCATCTCAGATGAGTTGGAAGGACATTGCTGACTTCTGCGATCAGTTGATGGGTTGAACCCCCACAGGGATGCCTATTGGCTGAGATTCAAAGTCGTTTATATTGAGTGTTTCCCCAATAAACTTAATGTTCTCTATAGTGTTGTTTCATTAGTTAGCACATGTGTAGTTGGTTGTGTTTGTCATATTCTTGGTATTTGCATGTGCTTTACAGACAATATATTTATCACTGGCAATTCAAAAGAACGCGTATTCCCGTTGCTTCAATAAACTACACCAGTCATTTACGACACTGAAAGTGTAATTGTGCTATTTGTGAATCTATGATTGTGATTAATGCAACTGGACTTATAGTGCCAATTGCACTATTTGTGCATCTGTGATTGTGATAATTTAATATAATTTAGTATATTGAATGAGACCAGATTTATAGTGCCAAACTGGGCATCACTTAGAATCTAAGCCCTGCCACCCCCAGCCCCTCTGATACCTGAGGACAGTCTGGAATGGAAAAGGGTTTAGGTCCTGCCAAACTTCCTTACCCTTTCACACAACACATACCATTGCATCAAGGACCTAATGCTACTGTTGTTGAGTAACCAAATTCTTTCTCTCTTTTGTACGAACCTGAACATCATGTATTAATATATTCAAGTTGCCTGGTACCTCCCTTTGTATTTTGTAAAACCTTAGTGCTGCATCAGTATCAAGAGACTGACATACATTTTGTGGTACAAAATTTCACACTGCCCAGTACTGCTAATCAGTTATGGCTTAAGTGTCAGTTATTAATCAGTTATTAATTTAAGTATCACTTAACTACCTAAATCTCTCTCAGATACTTCAGCTTTGGAAAAGTTTCTAAATGAAAGTAAGTACTATAGAGATAGAGAAAAAAAAAAAAACCCTGTATGGGCTAACAGAGATGAAAACCTGAAAAAGAGCAGGTGACTGTAAATTTTGAAGTAGAATTTCAGTTTAACTCCAGGCAATGTGTGTAAATAGGAAAACAAACAAAGGACAGCTTTGCTTCAAGTATCAGGTAGCTCTACTAACTGGCTGACAAATATGCCAGTTATGGTTTCACAAATATGCATCAGATTACCCTATGGTTTTTCTGACCTTAAAGTGTTTCCTCACTTAAATGGGTGGAGACAGACATACCAGACTACCAGACACAGCAAGGATGAAGAGAATTAGGACTTCTTTTTCATAGCTATGGAATACTAAAATGGAGTGTTTCTAGTGCTGGGTGGCCATATCCACCAGCTATTGAGAGCCTGGAAAGTACCTTTATACAGCTGGAAATTAAAACTCCCCTCCCCCATTTTTTTTTTTTTTTTAATATAGATATTCCCTCCAGTGAGCATTGAAGGAATTTACATCCATGCTAAACACACTGTCCAAAAGAACAACTACTGCAACCTACCATGTCTATAGGATAATAAAATAATTCAGGCTGGAATGGACCTTAGGAGGTTTCTAATCCATATCCTAGATCAAAACAGGGTCAGTTCTGAGGTCAGAACATGTTATTCAAGATTTTATATAATTTGACCTTGAAAACCTTTAGGGATGGAGGTGGCACGATGTTTCTAGGAAAAACTATAGATCTGAACTGCCACACTGCTCTGTATTTTCACCATCAACCCATTATCTATTTCACAGTGGTTTCATTGAAACACTGTCTTATTTCTTGGGAGTGATGCATTTACTGAGTTCCCTTCATCTCATCTTGGGAATTAGACTGTTCCATGAAATGGCTGAGATAGTTTGTCTGGCTCAAAATAAATAAATAAATGAATGAATAAATAAATAAATAAAATAAAATACATTGGTAGGAGGATCAGTGGCAGTCACGGGAGGGATGGATTTAAAGGAAGTCATCATTTTCTATAAGTGAGCAGAAGCCTGAAGTATTGGCATAAATAAAGTAAAGAAAACACTGTTTTGAAGAGATGCACACGAGTAAATTATTCATCCCATGAGATACGAGTCAAATCATATGCCTCATGGGTGAGGCTCTCTCCTTTAAAAGGAAGAATAGTCTTGAGCAATATATATGGATATGTATTTGTATATGGTTTTGCTACCCTATGAAACAAGGAGGAAGCCCACTGCTGAATACTTTTACCTGTTAAGACGTAGCCTAAATCAACATGAGAGAACTACCGTCCAATATCTGTCTCTAGTCATGTCTAGTTTCCAATAATTAAAAGTGGTGAAACACAAATAAAGGAAAAACAACTTTTCTTGGTCTCTGCAGTCAATGAAAGTCAATATGTGTACAGAATTAATTGAACAAGTTGACAAAACCATAATCAAATATTCATTTAAACAGACTCCTTGGACATAGCAATGAATGATACTCATACCCTCTAATTGTATACTTAAGAAGATCTCTTCGGTCACATCACAAGAACATTCTCATAGATAGGTCTCTCTCAGAGCAGAAATAAATCTCTTTTATCCTCCCTCCATTGTATCTATTATGTCTTTTCAGAACTATCTTCTTTGAGAACCTAAAAACTTTCCTTTTTTTTAAGGACCGTTTGGTTCCATTTGGTATTATACATTATTGCCCTTGAAATTATTCTTTTAGCTTCTTGATAAAATTGATTGTCCCAAAGAAATAGAAAACAAAAAACAGTAATGACAGTTAACATCAGTGTTTTGTTAAAAAATCATTCTTATTTCAGTTGCCTATCTCATGGCTGTTCCTCAGTATTTTTTTCCAATTGATATGGATTATTTAAAAAAAAAAAAAAAGTTTTCTTGCTTTGTTCAGAGCAAAAATGACTTAGTAGTTTTGCAACTGAAACTTTCAGACTTGACAAATCAAATGAATTATCATTTGAGCTGGGTGATCAGCACAGGATCATAAAGTTAATTTAGATAACAGAGTAGCGTAGGTAAAATAATTGGACATCAAGTCTTTGATTTTGTCCATGAGGTCTGTGTGATGTCAGATTTACAAGATGTATCTTGCTTAATATTTCCATGCTTATTTTGCATAATATAAAACAGAAAGGATCAGAAGATTAACATGTGATTGGAAGATCTTTTGAAAATTTTAAGCAGTTGTATAGAAATAAGTTGCATAAACAGGGAGAAATGGACTGTGGGAAACATAATAACTAGGACTGAAAGAGAACCAGAAGCAGATCTTAAGGTGCACCTCCAAGATCTACTTTTCCAGCTCATATAGGAATAAGCATGTTGTTCAATTCCCTTCTCTCTGTTAGGTATCCGTTTTCCTTTGATATTGCTCTTTATGAGGTAGTGATCAAGATTTGCAGTAATGTATATTCTGAGAAGGTTACACAATAGCATTACCACTTTCTGTATTCAGTCTACCCCTCATAAAAGGAAAAGTGAAAACATTTTCTCACTAGATGACACTTCCCTTGAGAAGGTAGCTGGATGGAAAAAGTAGTCATTTCAAATGTAGGGGTTTTGTATAGTTTGGTAATATAGTTTATTTTCTTTTTACAGAAAAAAATACATGAAAAAGTATTACAAATGAGCAATGCAACTTAAGCATGTACATATTGCTGTAATGAATTTCAGTAATGAGAGCTGTGGATTTTTTTTTTCCTTAAAACATCTCAGTTATAAGATTGATAAAAATACATTTTGATGTTGTAATAAAAATAACACACTTTTTTTTTCTGTGGTGTAATTTGTTAAAACCTTCCATTAACATTCAACAGCAGTCTGTTCAGTCTGTTTGTAGTTAATAGACATAGAGCACTCAACTTCTTGCCCTCTAAGCAAGTACTGGCAATGTGCTCTGACCTATAATCTCCACTTAAGGGTTCAGAAGCTTTTTAGGAATGTTCATGAAGACTTTATTAATCTCCAGTAAACTCAGCTCTTCTATTTCTTTTCATGGCTGAATATAACACTATCTGCTTCCAAGACTAATTATAGAAGGCAGAGCAGAACAGTCGAAATTATGCCCGTGGCATAATTACAATGGACTTTGTTTATCTGCATGCCTTTAAACATCATCCAACTATGCAATGCTTTCCTTTTGTTCTGGTTATTTGTTTCTGAGAAATGACATTTAAATTACTAAAAGAAAAATATTAAAGTGAGGGATGGCAAGCAAAATTTAAATCTGATTGTAAGTGCAGCTAATGCTCCAATTTAGACAATATTCTTCAATTTAAAAAAAAAAAAAAAAAAAAAAAAAAAAAAAAGAGAGAATGTGTATTTGAATGCCATTTTTCATACTTGGGTTCTTGTCTGGATTTTGTGGCTAATTTACCACTGTTAGATCCCAAATGTATCTCTAAAAACCTTGCACCTTACATTTTTTTACAACTTTCTGTTATGTGTAATATTTACAAGACAGTATGTATAAATGTACTCTAGAGAAAGTACTATAGAGAGTAACTGAAGTATTAAAATCATAACCCTTCCCATTTATGTTGTAGAGCAAGGAGCTAAGTATGGGCCTAAGGGGCACTATAACAAAGTAATGGAAGTAGCAAACACAGTATACTTCTGCAGTAGAGATTAAGCACCTGGGATATCATCTGTTTTAGTAGATGGGTTAAGTCTTAATGCTTCAATAACAGAGAGTATTGTATAAAGTCTAATTCATGTATGTAATTCCAGGCCATGCTCTTTTTCAAGCAGCGTAAAGTTTTTTGTTTATGCTTCTTTCAGTTTCAAGTACCTAAAATGGGAACATAACATGATGTCTTATCTTATTCAAGTACATAAACCACTTTAGTATCCTAATACCAAAGATATGATGGGTTTTATTATAGCATTCATTAATTATGAATAACTTAGAGTGTCAAGAACATATACATGCTATTATACATAATGCATGAGGGTGTAAACAAGACTCAAATGCACAGAAAAGACTGTTTCTCTTTTGTTTCTTTAATCCAGTAATTCAAAGATAGAGAATTTATCTCTGATCAGAGATTCTAGCTTGTGGATTTTGCAGCTGTCCTTGAGGGATTTTGAATACATAAACCAATAACACCATCACTTTTCATTTTGTTACACCTTTTATCTGAAGATCTCAAAGTGCTTTTCAACTTGAATGAAACACACCTTACACCAGCAAGTGACATACATAAGGGACATAATAGGAATTTGTTCAAACTCCCATTCCCCACTGAAGTTAATCCCCCTTATTGTTCTTTAAACATTTGTGACAGCACTCTAGCAAAGTTCAACAGGCTGCAGACCTCCCCCTCCTCTCCCCTGTATTCCAGTTGTACAACATATTCAATTAAAGCTGCCAGAATTCTAGAAGGCATGATGCAACTGAGTTGCAATTTGTGTAAAATACAAGGATTAGTGCCCTTAGGTGATGAAAAATGTCATGAAATCTAAATTAACATATATGGCTAGAAACCCAGATTTATTTTTTTGCTAAAAGAAATAAAAACAGATTACCACAGGATGGCGAATTAATTGAAAATGTTGTTACACTGTGCCAGCCAGAGATGTTGAATTCCTGTGCGACTGAAAACAAGGTAGAAGGCCAGCAACATTTCCAATTACTCAGGTAAACTGAATGTTTGTTTACTAAAGTTAAGTCTTTTTCACAAAGAAAAATCATATTTAAATATGTAGATTACTATCTGAGCTTTGAAACTACATTTGTCCATGTAAATACTCATGTCAGTTCAGCAACATATTTTTAAAGAAAAAATCTGGAGGCTCTTCTCTACCATAATGTTGGACATCATATAAGAGTCATAGAATCATAGAATCACAGACTGGTTTGGGTTGGAAGGGACCTAAAAGATCATCTAGTTCCAACCTCTCTGCTGTGGGCAGGGGGCTCTTCCACCAGATCAGGTTAATCAAAATCTGGCCTTAAACAGTTATGGGATGGGGCTTCCACAACTTCTCTGGGCAACCTGTTCAAGTGCCTCATCACCATCATAGTAAAGAATTTCTTCCTTATATCTAATCTAAACCTACCCTCTTTTAATTTAAAGCCATTACTCCTTGTCCTGTCACTATACATCCTGACAAAGGCTCCCTCCCCAGAAAGGTGGGACTGTCTGGGAGGATGGGAGGGAAGAGAGGATGTCTGTCATAAGGACAGACAAATAGGTTATTATAGCTTACAGTAGTCAAGTATGGCTTGGAAATCTATATATTTAGATTTTGATAACAAGATAAAACCACTGATGTAAGTATATTGAAAGTAAATACCCAATAAAAAACTTTTCATTACCTTCCATTTCAGTATTATAATGCCCCAGGACAATTTTTTCTCCTCCAGCCCTCGGTTTTCTGCCAGATTTATTGAGACCACATTCAAACTCTAAGAAGAAGAGAAGTACTAACTTAGATGCTGGAAAAAGGTTAGCCAGGTAAGTACGTTAGCTGTGTTAAACAGAAAAATTTAGCTTATTTAGTATCAAGCTGGTAACCTCAGCAGTTTGTTACTTTCTGTAATAAAGACCTGACCAATTTATTTTGTTTAATTCAAGAAATACAATACTAAATTTTCCCATTTCTATCTTTCTACAAATCCCTTATTAACACTTACTGTCCTCAACACTGGTGTGCTGTGATAAACAAAGGACACTACAGTGTTCTCTGCTAGACACAGAAAAGACCCACTGCAGTCAATGTTCATCACCATGTGCCTTAAAGGAAGTGACCATGATATGAAATCTCCTAGTTTAACAAAAGCAGATTCGAAATGGGATTTTACACTTTTAAGTTTTAATAATATCTAGGGAAGTTACTTCATAACAAGAAATATAGCATAGAACAGATTGCATATGCCTAGTCAAAATAAACAACTCCTAAATTAATTTATTTCACGGAAACAGCTTTCCTCTGATGTTAACATAGAGTTCTTTATCTTAATTTGTCTTGCTTGAAGAAAGGTTTTATAGCTTCCTTATTATCATTGTTTATTTGAGACTATTGTGAAGGAGATCTTATTTTTAATTTTGATTTTGCAGTTTCTAGTGGCCTTTATGTAATCATTTTAAAATGCTTTTTGTTACATGTTTGGTATAAATAATCTAGTTCTTTAAAAGAAATTCCCTCCAGCATCAAAACATCCATTCTGAATTGGTAACAGTTGCTGTACTGGCCACACTGTGATAACAGCTTTAATCACTTTCCTCAGGGTCTTATCTTGGATCATAACTTTGGTAATCATTGCCAGACATGGATTTACTGGATGGAACTAAAACTGTATCCATTATGTGGCATATATTCTCCACCCATGATCTGTGCTCCTCCTGGAGAAACATTATTCTGTAGGTTTTCATGTTTCTTCTGAGATCATGTAGCATTATTGAACTCATGTGAAATGTACAACATTTAGTTCTGCTTTGCTGTGCTGCACTATGTTATTAAGGTTTTATCTACTGACACAAAGATTCTCCTAGGTATAAATTCAGATGTCAGATAAAGTATGTGCATTAAAAAAGTATGTTTTCCATAGTAAAAGGAATAAGATACATATTTTACAATTGCAGCAAGGCTGAGGGAACTGGAGTTGTTTAGTCTGGAGAAGAGGAGGCTCAGGGGAGACCTTATTGCTCTCTACAGCTACCTGAGAAGAAGTGGTGGAGAGCTGGAGGTCGGCCTCCTCTCACAGTTAACTAGTGATAGGACTAGAGGGAATGGCCTCAAGTTGCACCAGGGGAGTTTTGGATTGGAAATTAGGAGAGTAGTCGGGCATTGGAAGGGGTTGCCCAGGGAGGTGGTGGGATCACCATTCCTGGGGGTGTTTAAGGAAAGGCTGGTCCTGGTGCTTAGGGACATGGTTCAGTGGGTGATATTGGCAGTAGGTCGATGGTTGGACCAGATGATATTGAAGGTCTTTTCCAACCTTTATGATTTTATGATTCTATGAATGACCACCAATAAAGATATGGGCCTGCCGGTATCACTCTTAACTTAGACAAATGCCTCTTTGTTCTTTGTTTCAATATTCCTGTATTTACCTTCCTTTTAAGTTCAGAAAGAATATACTGTGGCCTTGCATTGCTTTGAGTGCATTTTTTTGAGTTTGTTACTACCCTGAAAAACATTTCTGAAACACATTCTTTTTAGCCTGTTTCTTAAGAATATGAAGTTGTGCCCATGTTGCTTCTGTCAGCAGCTATACATTTATACTTTGTCCAACAAAACTGTCTTCAGTCAAACGCAAGAAAGGAGTAGAAGTTTCACAAATATTGTGTTTCTTGAAAACAGATAAACTGTTACAACACATGTTCTGCTACAGCAATCCACCAAGGGAAAGACTAGACATTTACTTATCCTCTGTTAGATGCCAGAGATTCCCTATAGATGACAAACACCACAAATTTTCCAACAAATATATTAAATAAGATTTCTGCTGCATATTTATTTGCTATCATAGTATCTTAGCATTAGCACTTTCAAAAATAATTTGTCCCATTACTCAAATTTGTTAAGCGTATCCTATATGCAAAGGACATTTTTAAGTTGTAATACAGACAGCTGTTTTGGAAGCTGTATTCATCATGATCTTTCTCTAACAGTTTGCCACTCAAGAAATCTTCTGTTCTTTCAGAAATTAGAGAGGGTTGTAAAATTAGCCCTTCATCTCTACTCTACCTGAAGGATATATATATTTTTAAGTCTACTTCAGTTATTTTTATCCTTTCCCTCTCTACAGGGTGCCTCATCTTGAAAACATCATAAGGGTTTGTTGTTGTTGTTTTTATTTTATTTTAAATAGCTTATTTCACTGGAGTTATTTCCCCCCACCTGATTATTTACTCATATATACATTCAGTTACTTTCTGTACAAGAAAAAATCCAGCACTACATTCCCTGGAATTATCAATTTGCTTTCTCTATTAACCACTTTTATTTTAGGGTTACTAACAATGTTTTTGGCAGTGACTAAAGGACAGTGTCCAATTTAGACAAAACAATGCCCAGCTTGTTTTCATCTTGATGTTCTCTTCTGTTGCAGCTCTAAGCCAATTCTCCCCAAAGGAGGAAATTCTTCTGCACAGGGAGTTCTGTTATCACTGTCTTTGTTTACACTGTGCATACTGTTGCTGCCTTCAAAACTTTGGAAAGCAATGTACACATGTGCATATTTATGGAGGGTGGGTTGTGATTTGTTGTGTTTTTTTTGTTTGTTTGTTTGTTTTGTGTTGTGTTGTGTTTTCTTGCTAGAATTGATTGTCACACTGTAAGTAGCTGTGTGTACTGTTTTCTGACTTTGAGTTCAGATTTAGCTACTGCCTCCAGCTCTTTTTCACATAATATTCGGAATTTCAGTGATAAACAGACTGATTCTGGCTGCTCACAGGCCCTAAGATGGCCTGAGAGACTTTTCGTTGCTTGACAAAGTCTAATAATTAATTCTTTATCTATCAGAATTGTCCTTCTTGGAGTTTTTTGTTGTTGCTGTTGTTTTTGTTGTTGTTTTTGGATTTTGTAAAATGCTCTTTCCTGGAGAATGAACAACTTTGTTAGAGGACCTGCTTCCAAGAATGAGAATTCAGTTGTGTGTCATGGTCATATGTTAGTTGATTCCATACACGTACAGAGACTTGACACTCCTTGACCTTTGAGTCCTGTCTCCTATGACTGAGATACAGATCAGGCAGATTTGGGCTAGGGGTAGGATCCAGAAAGGGGCATTGTCACACACAAGCAAATTCATGTATCACCTCAAAGATATTTTCTTGACTCAGCCATCAAGCACAGGCTTTCCTATAAACTTTTCTTTTTTCCTCCTCTGTTCCAAAACCACATTGATATATCTCAGTTTTATATATGCTTTGGAATGACATCCATCATATTTCCTGTTAGCACCTTTTGTGCACAGAGACCTGCAAACTCACTTTAGAAGTCTCTTGTACTTTCTTGTAGAGATTTCACTGCTCTAGTATCTCCTTCAGGAGGCAGGCACAAATAAGTTTTATCTTTTTTAATTTTTTTTTTCTCATAGAAACAGATATTCAACAATAAGATATAAGATATTCAACAAAAATGTTCTCTATGCAGAAATTAACACAATCTGTGAGTTGTCTAAAGTCAGCATATCAAATTCAGTGAAGTCTTTTAAAGGTAAATGCTCTCAACTGGGTTACTCAGCCACATTTTTTTCTGTCCCCCTTAATTTTCCTCTCTCAAGTCTCAGACGTCATTATTTTAATTTTCATGAGATTGTATTACACTATTCTTTCCTCAGCCTTAAAGTAGACCTTGACATAGGACACTGTTAGCTCTGATTCATCTGACCCTGAGAAGTGAGCAATCACAGCTTTTGTCATCAGGAGCCTCTGACAGAACTAAAGATGGCCTTCTTTACATCAGTTATCTTAGCAGAGATTAATGTTGGAGGAAAAATAATTTAATCATATATTTTTTTCCAAATATATGCTGCATCCAAAGGTGAGTCCTTTTTGGCTAAGTCTATCTAACATGATAGGTATCTGTCACTGAAAGAAGCAGTCTCCCTTCCTCCCTACTTGCTGATAATTCAAAAGCTTGCATTCATAGTTTCAAGTGAGACAGTTCAGCTGAGAACTGGCAACTTAATAGGGAAGAATTGTTTTCTGCTCATTTAGTTGTCTGTATCAGTGTACTGTGGGGGTAAGATGGCCATTGAGGCTGACACAAGAGAAGGAATTGGTATTGAGAAGCTGGACGCAGAAGGGGTGGATTAGCCCTTTTGGTGTCAGCTTACTGCTCAGCTTTCCTCAGCACTGCTCTCTCTGTTCTGTCTTTTCTCCAGGGTCTTTGATTCACTTCTAGCTTTCTACTGTCTGCCTAACCTAATATTGGGACACATTTTTTATTCAATCTTTGCTCTTTTATTTTACAGTTTTGTAGCCGGCCTGTCTGTCTGAAAGTAATTGGTAGGTTCATCTGAAAACAGAGTTAGCGCCATGGTTTATAACGCTGTATTTCTTAGAGTGAATCATAGCATTCTTTCTGTTTTTGCCTTCAGCTGTGATGATTTAGCACACAAAAATTATGCTTTAAAGATCACAATAACCACGTTAATATCAACTGTTAATCAATTTTAAGAGAACAGCCCCAATTTTATCCCAAAATTTAACTCTATTAGTGTATATATATATATATATATATATAAACAAATAAACACTCTTCTAGTGAAGGCACAACTTTTACAAAAATAAAGTAATATTCCAATCTTTGGATAAGTTTGTAAGGGATCTAAAATTAACTAGGAAAATAATTCAGTCACCCACAGTCAAATGCCCATGAATAATTTTAAGAGGAATATGATGTATTCTGTAATACAAAAAGAAATTTTGGAGAGGGGTAATTTCAAATACGAAAATCTAAAACAAGCTTTATAGCAAACTCCATTGTTCCAAGTTCTACTGCCAAATAATGAGTCAAAAACTTAATTAAAAAAATTAATTCCATAACTAACCATTTTCCATGGTTGTACTTTTCTATGCTCAGCTTGCACATGTATAGCAAACCAATATACTTTATATGCATTATCTAAGTGAGCTACAAATTTTGCTGTTGTTGAGTAAATGTTAAGTGAGGTGAAGAGCAAAGAGTGCAGCCACCTCCTCCAGTTACTCCAGCCCAGGACCATTCTGTAGGGCTGCTGGGGCCCAGCCTGGTGCCCCTGGACCCAGGGTCTCTGCCCAGGATGGGGACGTGTCTGTCACCATCTTCTTTTCATGTTCAACCAGTAGCAAAGCTGAGTTTATATCCCAGAGACACAAACACAGAAAGGACACCAACATGACTGGTCACACAGGTTGCCCCAGCCACAGGCTGCCTTCCATAGCACCTCTATAAGACTCACATAAAAGAGAGATAGCCCCCCTTCCTTCTCTCTCCATGGTAGAGATAGGAGTTCACTAGTGCAGGATCACAAACAGCACCCTCCAGGTTCACAAGTACATGCACATTTCTGGATTCCTCAATTACCTGGCATGGCCCCTCTGTCTGCTCAGCACTGCTGCATGGATCCCTGGCCTCACTCCAGTAGCTGGTGCCAGTTTCCCTTGCACACATGCAGGTCCACCAGTAGCTGTCATGTGGTCCTTCAGCACACATACGTATGGGTTAGAGGGAGTTAAGAAAAAGTTTAATGACAAAATATAATAATATAGGGCAGACTGTGGTGATCAGGCACAGGGTTCAGCCAGACAAGCACACTGATTGGCCCCCTTTTACATGCAACTGGCCCTTTTATACAATTTTCTACCTATCTCCCTTTGTTCTTCCTGCTCCCTCTTCTCCCTGCACATCTGCATGGGTTTGCAGAGCCCTGCAGTTTCTACACCCTCGCAGTCCAGGCCCCCCTGATTCACAATCTTATCAGCTGCAAGGTTCATCCTTCCTGGAAACTATGCCTGTAGTTGAATAGCCCAGTAATTAGTAAGAAAGGGATGTTTGTTTCTTGGTATTGTCTCCCATCTTAGAAGTCCTCCAGCAGGTAACCCCAATGGAATAATCATTCCCACATTCTCACATACTCTCATGAATTACTGAACTGACCAGTGTTGGTTCCCATAACTGCCTTCCTTTCTTATTATCCTTTTATTGCATTGGAAAAGGTCCTTCACCAGGTATTCTTAAAGGAGCTCACACTCCTTCATACCCTTAAAATCCCAACCCCCCTCACTCTCCCAAGGTAATATCAGAAGAAGTTGCACCACTTCTTCACTTTCCCATTGAGCTTGAATGGACCTCATGTGGCATCCCCTCTGTGGGCTGCACACACTGGGTCAGGAGTCTCCAGTCTCCAGTGGGTGTTCCTTGTGCATGTTGTAAAAGCTGCAGTCCCTGGACAACCATCAACTCATTAAGAGGTGATACTGCATATTGAGGCAATTAAGGTCAGTAATACTTCCTTAAGAACAGTTTTCATATACAAGTCTAGTAGTTCAGGTGGTTTTTGTTGTTGTTTTGATGTGTTTTGTTTTGTCTTGCTTTGTTGTGTTATGTTTTGTTTTATTTTAATAGGTGTATCTCTCTAGGCACCAGGTCAGGGGATGTCTGTGGCCTGGTAGATTCCACAGTTTTGGTCTCAATCTGTCAGGGTCAGGTAATCCACTTTTGTGTGTGTGTGTGTGTGTGTGTGTCTGTGTGTGAATCTGTCTTAGTTTGGTACCATTTGCTATATTAGTCCATGTTGCACATTCTTTCCCAAGTCATAAGACAGTTGGTGTTTTTCCTAGTTAAGGCCCACAGTGTCCTCTCACTATCCCTTCATTTGCCATTTGCAGTGAACAAGGTTCAGGCTTTACCAGAACAATTTTCTAAGGCTTAAGGGAGTGTTGCAATTATTCTTCCTATAGACTTCCTAATCTAATCCAAATGTCCTTTCTTATCTTTTTAAAGAACTGTAAAAAATCAGAATCTGGAAATGAAAATGAGTATATAACACCTGATTTTGCACTATATTCCCTAACCTTATACATGCTTGTCATTAGTGTAAGAAATATCTCCACTGTGTTAAGAGAAGACGAAGATACAGTTTGCACTGGATCAACATAAACATTAAATGATCATGGGATATTTTGCTAAACAAAGAACACAAGTACTTTTCTTTTTCTTTCCTTTTTTTTTTTTTTTTTTTTTAATCTTGAAACAGTCTTGTCTTATAATTTTGTTTTAACTATATTTAAATTCTTCCCCTTCTACCCTAGTGTTTGTTTCCCAAATTGTAAACAAATATCTTATCAATATTCACTAGTATTTTATGAACATACGGATCCACATAAATCTATAAAATAATTGTAATAATCTATAAGGAATTTAGGACCAGGGCCCATGCTGAATTCTCTTGGACCTAGAAAGTAATCTTAAATTATTTGTATGGGAGCTGATGAAAATTCCAGGTATGCATTGAAGACACTGTCTTTTCAGCTTCACTGACTGTTGAGAGCGTAGCCTTTAAATGAGTCTTGTTCTGCTCTCTTTAGTGCATTCAACTTAAGAGTAATCATGCCTGCAAGAGACCCTTACATTTGACAATGCCAGGTATGCAATTAATATTGGCTGGGAAACTAGGAGATGGCATTTTCTGACCTGTAAAGAGCTTGGGTGACTCCATATTACTTGTGCCTAAATATTTCTGCATATGTCTGCATTCCAGGGTTCAGTGTAGAATATAGGTGTCTGAGTTTGCTTTAAAATAGCTTGAGTAGGTTCTTGTGGCAATCTAACCATCACAGCATGGAGCTCAGCAGGGGGAAATTTATCCAGGTTTTCAGCAAGATGCAATTCACAGATTGTTCGGGGTTAACAAAACTATTCTATTTGCTATTTATTAGAAAAATCAATGAAAAATCAATGAAAAGCTGGTGGGGAAGAATTGAAATAAATGAATTTTGAAGGACATGACCTAAAAGAGAGCTAGAGCAGACTTCACGCAGCTTGCAAACACACATCTTCACAAACCCACTTTCATAATTCTTCAGAAAGAAACAGCTGACTAGAAGAGATTCAGTAAGAAGAGATGGGGGATATCGGTCAATAAATATTTTTTGTATCTTGTGGTGGTTCTGTGAATGGTGACAGACTATAATAGATCTGGTTTGTGACCAGCTTACAACCTGTTACAAGTGCTGGGAACTAAACACGTTAATGAAAATGTTCCATAATTCTGATTATCTTCCAGTCTTTCTATATTTACACATGAAAGCATTTTAAATGCATAAAAAGACCTATGATATATCATATGGAAAAAATATAGTTATTTCCAATAATGATTTATTCAGGGCAAAATTGTATATTAGTTTTAATATAACATTGTACAATGAGAAGTCATATCACATATTTTCAGTTCCTTTTAGGCAGTTTGCCCTGGGATTAGTCTTCCAAGGAAGAAAATGCTAACTGGTATGAGGGATACTATCTTCTCCAAGGTACTAGATATTTGTTTCATCATTTTTGTGAAGTTCTGACTAAATTCAAAAGTTTTACTACTAAATTCTATAAATCCAGACAAATATGTAATACTACTAAACATGTGAGTTCTCTTTGGAGGTCTAGCCTGTACTGAAACAGTCTCTCGTGTCCTTTCGGTGCCCTCATTCCTTCACAATAAAAAATATGAGAAAAAAACTCAGTTTCCTTGGAATACAGAGAAATTATGTAAAAGGATAGAAATTACAGAGAGCTGCCTGAGTAAGGATCAGATTTGGAAGATTAAAAAAGTCTGTGTTATGTTGGAATACAAAACAGTGGAAATTTGTGGGGGAATGAATAAAAAGAAAAGGTATGAAAAACAGAACATGCCAGGGCAGAAAGAAGTCACAGTTAATACAGAGATGAAAGCACAAGTGACTACCAAAATCAGGATCTACAAATCTCATAAATTCCTTTCTATGGAATTCAGTGTCAGCAATGCTCTCTCTTCTTCCTTTATGAAGTTGCCTACATACATAATGGACAGTGAATTATGTCTTGTATTTGTTCCACTCAGAAAGAACTCTGTGTTTCTTTTACAGTGGACAGCACTTCCCATGGAAATTTGAGGAGAAGGAGGCTGTCATTTTGTTCTACTTTCTTTCCTCCTCAGAATCTAAGAAATTACAAACAGAAAGTTATGTTAAACTCTGTAGCTAAAAACAACAACTATGGTTGTGAAGTTCAGCACTGAAATTAGGAAATGACAGAATTGCAGTAATGTGTCTAAAAAATTGCACTTTGAGTTAGATGAATGCTCTAGGGTTCTTTTATTAAATTTGACATCAGAAAACTTTGTTTTAGGAACAACAATATTGCATATTATTGGACAAACTTAGAACTGAAATGCAGTAAATAGAGAATTCGGATGCTTCTGGGAAACACAGCTTGAACTTAGAATCACAGAATCATTGAATGCTTTGGGTTGAAAGGGACCTTAAAGAGCATCTAATTCCACCCCCCTGCCATGGGTAAGGATACCTCCCACTAGACCATGTTGCTCAAAACCCCATCCCACCTGGCCTAAAACACTTGCTGGAATGGAGCATCCACAACTGCTCTGGGCAACCTGTTCAAGTACCCTACCACCCTCAGAGTAAAGAATTTCTTCCTTACATCTAATTCGAATATATCATCTTTTACTTTAAAACCACTACCCCTTGCCCTATCACTACACTCCCTGATAAAGAGTACCTCCCCAGCTTTGCTGTATGCCCCGTTTAGGTACTGGAAGGTTACTATAAGGTCTCCCCAAAGACGTCTCTTCTTCAGGCTGAACAGTCTGAGCTCTCTCAGCTTGTCTTCATACAAGAGGTGTTCCAGCCCTTTGATCATCTTTATGGTCCTCCTCTGGACGCATTCTGATAATCCCATGGGAGCCCCAGAGCTAAATGTAGTACTCCAGGTGGAATGTCAAGAGAACACAGTAGAGGGGGACAATTATCTCCCTTGACCTGCTGGCCATGCTGTTTTTGATGAAGCCAAGGACACAGTTGGCTTTCTGGGCTGCAAGCACACTTGATATGTTAAGCTTCCCATCAATCAACACCCAGAAGTCTTTCTCCTCAGGGCTGCTGTCAATACATTCTCCACCCAGCCTGTATTTGTGTTTGGGATGGCCCCAGACCAGGTGCAGGACCTTGCACTTGGTATTGCTGAACTTCATGAGGTTTGCAGAGGCCCACCTCTCAAGCGTGCCCAGGTCTCTCTGGATGGCATGCCTTCCCTCCAAGATGTCAACCATACCACACAACTTGATGTCATAGAAAAAACTGCACTCGATCCCACTGTTCATGTTGCCAGCAAAGATGTTAAACAGTGCCAGTCAGTTAAACAGCACTGAACCTTGAGGAACATCACTCATTACTGATCTTCTCTTGGATATTGAGCTGTTGACTGCAACTCTTTGAGTACAATCATCTAGCCAATTCCTTACCCACAAAGTGGTCCATCCATCAAATTCATGTATCTCCAGTTTAGGGACAGGGATATTGGGGGCGGCAATGTCAAATGCTTTCCATAAGTCCAGGTACATGATATCAGTTGTTCTTCTGCTATCCACCAATGCTGTAACCCCATTGTAGAAGGCTACTAGATTTGTCAGGCATGCTCTGTCCTTAGTGAAGCCATGTTGGCAGTCACTCTTGGAAGGAGGTGATCACTGAATATTAACCATCTTTGTTGCGCCTCTCTTCCCTCCAGGGCATTCCCTCATGGCACTCTACCAAATAAATCCCTAAAAAGGGCAAAATCTGCTCTCCCAAAGTACAGGGTACCAAGCTTGTAGTGCTCCCTCCTTGCTGCCCTCTGGATCCTAAACTGCACCATTTCATGATCACTTCAGCCAAGCCTGCCCTTGAGTTTCCTATTCCCCAACAGCTCCTCCTTGTTGGTGAGAACGATTTCCAGCATAGCACCTCTCCTTGTTGGCTCCTCTATCACTTGGAGAAGGAAGTTGTCATCAGTGCATTCCAGGAACCTCCTGCTTTGCCCTGCTGTGCTGTCCCTCCACAAATAGCAGGGTGGTTGAAATCCCCCATGTGAACCAGGGTTTACAAATGTGAGGTTGCTTCTATCTGTCTACAGAAGGCCTCATATGCTCGGTCTTCTTGATCAGGTGGCTTGTAGTACACTCCCACTATAACATCCCCTGTCCATGCCCTTCCTGTAATCCTGACCCGCCAGCTTTCTGTCAACTCCTCATTCATCCCCAGGCAGAGCTCCATGCACTCCAAATGCTCATTGACATAGAGGGTGACGCCCCCTCCTCATCTGCCCTGCCAGTCCTTCCTAAAGAGCCTGTATCCTTCCATTCCAACATTCCAGTTATGGGAGTCATCCCACCAAGTCCCCATAATGCCAATGAGGTCATACCCCGGAAGGTGTTCGTACATGTGTAACTCCTCTTGCTTTTTCCACATGCTACATTCATTAGCATAGAGATATTTGAGTTGGGCTCCTGATGAAGCTGACTTATTGTATTGCTCTTCAGGTGCTCTCCTGACCTATAATCTTTCTCCAGGCTCTGGGCATCTATTGCTGACACCGACATCAAACCAGGAGGAGCAGGATGGGTTAAAGTTCCCTTCCCCCATCAGCTCTAGTTTATAAGCCCTTTTCACCAGCTTGGCAAGCCTGTGATCAAAGATGAACTTCCCCTGCTCTGACTGGTGGACCCCATTGATCCCAGCAGACCAGGCTTCTCAAAGCGACTCCCATGGTCTAAGTAGCCAAACCCCTCCCTATCTATGGCACCAGTCCTGCAAATATCTATTTACGAGATATGGCTGGCCCTTTTAATCCCCTCCCCTTTAACCAGCAGGACTGATAGAAAAACTGCCTGTGCTCCTCAGTGTCTTAATACTGCTCCCAAGGCTCTAAAATCCCTCTTGACACTCCTCAGAATGCTCCTGGCTGCATCACTAGTGCCCACGGGGAACTGCAGAAGCAGATAATAGTCCTTAGTCTGTATGAGGTTTGGCAGTCTCTTGGTGACAACCCTGACAGGAGCCCCAGGTAAGCAGCAGACTTCCCTCAATAGCAGAGCGGGTCAGCAGATGGGCGCCTCCGTATCTTTCAGGAGAGAGTCTCCTACTACTGACACCCGTGGCCTTTTCTTAGTTGGACTGGTTGTTATGCAGGAAGCAGACCAGGCTGCCTTATCCAGCTACACCCCCCTGCAATGGGTCTTTCCTTTTCAGTCCGCAGAGGGTTAAGCAGCTCTATAAGGACACCTCAGGCTTTGGGGGAAGACTTCCTCTTGCTTGTCCTTGTTGTTGCCAGGTTCCCTCCTCCAGTTTTACTGTCCCCCCTCCCTTCTGTGAATGTTGGTGAGGGAGATTTTGGCTGTTTCGCCATGGGTTGTGGGTCCCCTGCAGACAGTGCTAAGATCCAGCTGTCTAACTCATTGTATTGGGTTTATTTGGCAATGTTTTGGTAGCAGGAGGCTGCCAGGGTGGCCTCTGCAAGAAGAATTAAGAAGGTGCCCCATGCTAGATAAGGGCCAGTTTCAGCCAGTTCCAAAGGGACCTGCTGCTGCCCAGAATCAAGCCAGTAAGTGATGTTTCTGTCTCTGTGAGAGCAGATTTAAGAAAGGGAAAACAAAAAACAAAACAAAACAAAACAAAACAAAATAAACAACAAAAAAAACTGCTATATAACAGAAGCTGGGAGAACAAGGAGTGAGAACCAGCCCTGCAGACATCAAGGTCAGTGCAGAAGGAGGGCAGGAGATGCTCCAGGCACACAGCAGCAGTTCCCCTGTGGCCTGTGGAGAGGACCATGGTGGAGCAGGCTGTCCCCCTGCAGCCCATGGGTCCCACATGGAGCAGATCTCCACGCTGCAACACATGGAGGAGCCCTTGGTTGGAGCAGGTGGATGTGGCCTGGAGGAGGCTGCAGTCCATGGAGAGCCCCTGCAGGAGCAGGCCCCCAGGCTGGAGGTGCAGCCCATGGAGAGGAGCCCATGCAGAAGCAGGGGGTCTGGGGTAATCTGTCACCCGTGGAGGATCCATGCTGAAGCAGTTTGCTCCTGATGGATGGACCCCATAGTACAGACCCATGTTGGAGCAGTTCTTGAAGAGCTGCTGCCTGTGGGAAGCCCCTGCAGGACCAGTTTGGGAAGAACAGCATCCCGTGGGAGGGACCCCACAATGGAACAGGGGCAGAGAGTGACCGTGAAGGAGTGGTGGAGGTGAAGCATTAGGGACTGACTGCAGACACCATTCCCTGGGCTACTGCTAGGTAGAAGAGGGTGGATGCGGGGAAGTTGTTTTTAGTTTGCTTTTGTTTCTCACTGCTCTAGCTTGTTAGTAATAGGTAACAAATTATATTACTAACCCTATGCTGAGTTTGTTTTGCCTGTGATGATAATTTTTGAGTGTTCTCCCTCTCCTTATCTCAGCCCTTGAGCCCTTTTCGTTTTTCCCTTTGAGAAGGGGGGATGCAAGGTGGTGGCAAAGCTCAGATGCCCAGCAAGGTAAAAACACCACACTCCTCAGCCTCTCTAATGCTAGACAGCCTTCCCACTGCCTCCTGCAGCTTGGCCACCTGCTGCAGGAGGTCCCCCACCTGGGTCCTCCACCATTACTGCTGGCCTTGCCCACACCTCATCAGCCACTCATCTTCTTTCCTTCCAAAAAAATTCCATTGGGTTTATTGCAATACATACTATTAATCAAGGGATCCTGGATGACTCAATTCCAGGGGTGAAATAGCTTGATTTGTAAGCCAAGTAATTTGTAGCCAGTATCTTTTGAAAACAATTTTTGCTTCTCTTGTGATGAGGCAATGAAAATAAATCTATAGAAAAAATATATGTATATTTATCAGACTTAAAAAAAAAAAAAAAAAAAAAAGACAAATTGACAAATTAACTTTTAGTAGGAGAGCTTTAGCTGAGGAATGATATCAGATGTAAAGCATTTCCTAGCAGGCAGGATGTCACTGGCTAGAGGAGCTGTGGCCCACAAGCTTTGCCTTAGGCTGTTCATGCACTCAGTGATTAACTGCCAGAAAGTAGCTGACCTATAGGTCATTATTATTATTAATATAAATGGGTATAAATATATCTGAGACTATGAAGAGAAAAGTGCTGAATGTACATTGTCATAAATGTAGGAAGCTCAAGTTTCATCTCCTTTGCACTACTCTCATGGCACTGCAACTCTGCTGATACCAGAGAAGTTGGGTTTGATTTATACCGTTTATGTTTACGGAAAATCTCAGTATCCTGGTTTCAGTTGGGATAGAGTTGATTTTCCTCCTCGTAGCTGGTAGGGTGCTACATTTTGGATTAGGATTTAAAGAGTGTTGATAACACACTGATGTTCTAATTGTTGCAGAGCAGTGCTTACACTAAGACAAGGACTTTTCAGCTTCTTGCTCTGTCCTGCCAGCAGGCAGGCTAGGGGTGCAGCAGGAGCTGGGAGGGGACAGACCCAGGGTAGCTGACTCAAAGTGGACAAAGGGGTATTCCATACCGTCTGATGTCATGCTAAACAATAAATAGGGGTGGCTAGCCGGGGTGGGGGAGCTGGCTGCTCGGGGATAGGCTGGTCATCGGTCAGCGGTGGTGAGCAATTGCATTGTGCATCACTTGTTTAATACACATTCTTGTTAGTAGTAGTAGTAGTAGTACTACTACTATTATTATTGTTATTGTTATTATTATTATTGTTATTATTATTATTATTTTCCTGTCTTAATAAACTGTCTTTATCTCAACTTACAGGCTTCACTTTCTCGTTTCTCTTCCCCATGCCAGAGAGGGAGGGGGGAGGGTGAGCAAACGGCTGAGTGTTGTTTAGCTACTGACCAGGTTAAACCACAACACTCACTTATACTGAGTTTCATTTGTTTTGAATGTTTGGTTTATTTTTAATATAATCTATAGAAAGAAATTGTAATTTTAATTATAATTTTAAATAAAAATATAAAATTGTAATTTTATAATTGGTAGTAGTAGATGCATGGACAAATATGATTTTTGCTCATACGGTAGTTTACCTGTGCACAACATAAAAGATAAGGTCTTAGCCCTGGTTGTTCACTGCTGAATTTCAACATGATACAACACATGGAAGAAACAAAACATTGGAAAAGTAGGAAAGAGGTCCAAACCTCATGGAAGCAATTTGAACTGAGCGTGCAATTCATCTTCATGAAATGAATGACTCTTGACTGACTTTGTACAGAATCTGAATAGACAATAAGTATTCACTACCATGAGAGAGAGGAGAAGCATTGCTATTTCATTTCTCATAAAATGATCATGAAATTTTCTCATGTTCTCGGGGGAGGAGGGGAAATGGAACAAATTCCCTGGTGGAAACAGGCCTGCAACCACTGTGTTCTAAGCTTAAATTTAGGAAATTATTCTACTGCTGTTCAGGGAATTCTTAGACAATTAATTCTTCATCCATTTATGGCTAGATAAACACTAGGTAAAAACTAACCCACTATTGAAGGGATTATGACCAATAATATTGATTAAAAGATTCTGAAAAGAAAGGATAGAAAGGATAAGAAATGCTTGTCCCTTGATCAGACTCATGGTCTTGATTAAAGACCCAACCCCAACTCACCAAGATTCTAATGCAACTTAAATTAATGCAACCACACAGGTAAATGATATTGTTGACATTGTTATCAACTAAGACCTGGTACCATTTTACTCAAATGATCCCTTATTATTAGACTAATTATTAAAAAGTAAATTAAAAAATATATATATTTTGGTATTTGAGTGCATTCATTGAGAGGAAAGTATGCTTTTTGCATTTTCTGGAATAGTTGTGCTTCTATTTCAAGAGATTCTTTTCCTATTTTTAGTGACTAGGACTCCTATATTTTCTATACTTTTTTTTTTTTAATGCACCCATAATCATAATGTAGGTAAGTGAAAAGAGATAAACGTTAAATATATAGCTGTCATACAGTTTGCATTATCTGTGCATTCAATATAATTCCTAGGATGGGTATTGTGCAAGCAAAGATAAACTGTGATTGAAAAATGCTGGACTGTGCCTAAGGGACCTTAAAATGATAGAGACATTTATTTTCTTGTGCAATTCTAGCTATCTCTTCTGGAATCTGCTTTTCTGAACTTCTTGAAAGTCTGAGAAGAGACTATCTTCAGTTCTTTAAAACACATGTCAAAATGTAGCAGTTAGAAATATCTAAAGATCTTGCTAACTGAAACCTTTTTAAGGAGGAGGAGAGACATCTGTAAATCTTCTTGAAAACAAAACTGGATTTTATTTTGTTTTTAAGAAATGTGAGAGGTGAACTGAAAAGTCAGGTTGCTTTCTAAAAGGTCAGGAACTCTTGGCAGAATTTGTCTATTGAAAACAAACAAAAAACAAAAATGAAAATGCCTTTCCTCTCCACTGGAAGTCATCTTAGTGCAATCATGTAGCAAGCAGTGTGTACTAACACGGATAAAGCACAAGAGCAATTAATATAAATGTCTTGCATACCTGCTCTCATTGTATGAAGCTTGTCTTTAAGTTTGATGTTAAAAAAAAAAAAAAAAAAAAAAAAAAAAGGAAGAAATTGGCTCTCGGATATTACCATAATCTTTCTTTTCTTAATATTGAACCTATTTACTTGTTCTTGTCTGCCAAAATAAATCATTTATAAGAAGAAAGAGGTGTGAAAACTAGTTTTTCAGGGAAGCATGCTGCTTTTTTTGTTCTCATTTACTTCTTCCAGTAATTAAGCTCTTCTATTAACTGGATACATAAGTTTCCTTGGCTTTTTTCTGCTCATAACCAGGAATGGTTTCCAGTTCCTGAGCACATGGTGGTGTTTGGGATTTATCTGGACTTCAAATCACATCAAAACCTGTATTCATCTCTCTCTTTCAATTCACCATCTCCCCTACCACATATAGAGTTAGTCTGAACAAGTGTCGATTTGGATATCCCAAAGACCACCTCACTGTAATGCTCTGTCACTGTATTTCAGAAGAGCCAGGTACACAATGAAAGACAAAAGGGTTTCACAAAGTCTTTTTTTATGTGAGGCTAGTGTAAATACATAACTATAATTCCCTTTAATATGGGAATTTGAGGTACAATACAGAGTGCATTAAACCTTTTTTTTTTTTTTTTTTTCAGAATGTTAGGAAGAAACATTTAATATTAGCTAAGAACTTATATACAAAATGCATAAAACATAAATATAAATGAGTCAATATATATTTTGCCAGTATAGATTGTTCATAATAGCAATACACTATTATGAACATATGAAATCTTAATAGTACATCCTTAGTTTTTTCTCATTACTTATGGTTGTCACCAGGTAACAAGGACACATTTAAAATGCACTAGAAAGGCAAAAGAAGAGGAGAATAGAATATGTAATTTCTGAAAAAGTTAACACATAGAATTAACACATAGAATATATTAAAATGTTCAACCATAAAGATAAAAATAAGATAAATAAGCTCAAAAAAATGTTCATGTGTAAGAGACTGTTAAAATTGTAAAGGTACAAAACAAGAGTGTGAGACTGAGACAAATCTTAATTGTCAAAAGATTCTCCAGCCCACCAGTTCCTTACAGAATATCCCCATATCACTTGCTTCTAGACTTACTCTCATATCCAAATGAAATAGTTACATATTAATATTGCAAAGAAAATGCATTGAGACTCTCTTCTGCATTTCATGACAATCTTTCTAGTTCAAATAGCAAGATTTCTAAGCCTAGATGTTGGGAACTAGATAGGAAATAATTGCCAAATATTAGTTTCATCAGAATGTCTTGAATATAGACATTCTCCTGCCCCTGACAAAGTAATAAAAATAACAATAAAAAATGAAAAAACATCTGCTAAAGGACTTTAGAAAACACTTTCTCCCTTTTTGAAATATCTCCCTCAAAATTATACAGTTTTAATAGATCTCTAACAGTGATTCCACTAACACGAGAGACATGAGACATTTAAAACTGAAGATACTAGCTACTTTTTGAAAAACTTCTCCATTTTTATGTTCAATACAGAATGTCTCTAATTTCTATGTCTTATGTGTTCAAATGAGAACTGCAAATCAAAAAAGAAATGTTATTGCTCGGGAAAAATATCCACATTAAGTAAATAACAATGAAATAGACAAAAATAACAGAAAACAGAAAACAGCAACATAAATTATTCTAAAACAAAATAACAGAAAGAAATGATGCTGCTATTACATAAATTAAATGTCAGTAGTATGTAATGACCCTAAGAAAGAACTGGGACCCATTATGTTAGAGTACGTGCAAGTATGGTAAATGTTACCTTATGGATCTTGTTTTCCTTTTCTATGACAGACAATCAACACGGTGATGCAGAAATGTGGCCTTGTAGCATCCCTCAGAGTATGCAGGGAAAAAGATGTGAGGGGAAACAAATACGTCAGAAGCAAAGTAACTGAAACCTTGCAGTAAGTCTGAAAGGAAGAGCTTTCTCTGTTCACACCTCAGTATACCACTGTCAGGATCGTGTAGATGTGCTAGAACAATGGAGAAAAAAAAGAAGTCCACAGTGATTCTAGTTAACAAGTGCCAAATTTACTAAACAAAAGAAAAAGATAACAATGGGAAAGGAAGCAAGTATTACAGTGACAGAGAAAAAGAGAATATTAAAGCTAAAGATAACATTCCTATTATTTTGGTAACAAATGCAGTTTAATTTCCATTTTGGACATACCCTTCGTATTTATCTACGTCTGAAAACACTTCTTGTTTTCTTATTTTCTGGCACAACTAATGATGGCTGAATTCAATGAGAACAGATTTATAATAAGCTTTCACATAAATCCGTCTTGTGGAATAAGCTAAGAAATTAGTCCCAAAAGATGAGGTACAACTGGATTTCATTTAGAAGCCCCGTTTATCTTCTTTTGTAAATATTTTAGACTAATTTATTTCTCTTCTGAATTAATGATCTGATGTTTCATTTGAACCCCATTAAAATCATATGAGTGAAGCAGATGTCAGCCTTTTGTAAGACGAATATATACGAGTTCCTTCAACTTCTCTGAAAACATTTGCTTAGAATATGCTATTTCACTCAGAAAGCAGAAAAAAAATATATTGTAATATCCAGCTGATCATGTTCCAAACACTATTTCAGATTCAAGTACTAAATGGGCAAAAGAGATGAGAACACACTGCTAGCTGAAAATGTTTCAATTAAAACATGAAGTATAATAGAAATTATGGCCAATTCAGTGATAAAGAATAATCACTGTTAATCCATATTTTTGTGCTTTCTCTTCCTCTATATGTAATACATATAAAGATCTATAAATAGACAGGTAAAAATATATGTTTAAAGTAGGGAATTAATCTAATAATTAGGTAAAAATCTAGTCTGCATTTTCCTTTTGACTCCCAGGATACAATGACTGACATATCTATTATGTGAACCACTACTGATAAACTATCTTTTTAATTCAGTTTTTGCACAAATCTGCTTTGATAGAATGGAACATTCTTACAAGGCATATAATTCCTTCTTTACACAGAGTATAATTACTAAAGGAATTACTGATCTAAATCTACATAGTCATTAATTGAAAAAGCTCATCTTTCAACAAAGAACATTCTAATAACCTTCAAACACAGATGGCAAACTTATTTAACAGGTTATTTATTTATTTACAACACTTTGTAAGTTTCAATTCCTGGGACATGTTTGCTGAAGTTGGCAAACCTTTATTTTATGACAAACTTTTATCTCTTTGTTGTAATTCACAAAGGAATTTCAAACACAATGTTTTATTCATTTTTCAAAGCCCAAAGCTCCTTAAAAGACTCTGAAGATTTTTTTTTCTTCCTCCTCTCCCTCCTTTCTTTCTTGATTTGCCTTTCTAGCAATCAGCAACAATAAGGCTCTTGAGTTGCTCAAAATACAAGTGTTTTTTTTATTTGTTTGTTTTGTTTTTGTTTTTGTTTTGGTGTCAAGGAGTGATAATCTTGGAGACTCTAAAATCAGATTTATAGCTGGGTTTATTTGGAACTGAAAAGTGTTACTCAGCTTCTACTCTCCTCTCTTTCATGGGACCAAGGAGCAAAGGTGAAAGGTTGCTACTAGGAATTTGAAAGGCTTGTTTCTCTTCCATAGCCTGAAGTCATCTTGTGTTACCAGGAAAGACAGCGTCCTGATCAGATAAAATCATTCATTACACTGTGAAATGCAACCTAGTTTTTAAAGAGAACAAAGAGAATGAGATCAAAAATAAGAAATAAGATTTCTAGATTTTTACAGCACAGTCTCTCTTTTCCTAAACAAAAGAAATAAATGACATATAAAATTATATCATGTTTCCTTATATTTTTCAATTAACATTCCCAGGAGTTATGAAAAAATTATGAAGACTCATTTTATTTTTATTTTTTTACATTTTCTAACTAAAAGAACTACAACAGATTTAGAAATATTGGTTCCAACAGGATTTTCTTCTTGTACTTTTTAATAATAATCATTTTTAAAGAAAATATTTAAGCTATCTTTCATATTATTTATATTTTTACACAAATTGGATGTTAGCAGACCAGAATGGAGCAGCAGATTACCTAGTATGTCCTCCTATACAGTTTAGCTCCATAATGTTTTACTCACTTACTACTACATTAATCTCAAATGTGCTCGATTAAAAATGTCTTTAAAAAAGCGATAATAATTCAAACTTGGAACATTACAGGTCCTACACAAGAGATACTGTACAGATCACAGTAGAATATTCCCCCCAGAATTAGAAATATTCAGGACACTGAAAAATGTTATGATACCTGTTTAGAGGGACAGATCACAGGGCACAAATTACTGAGAAGGGAGGTTCATAGGAAGGATGTTAGAAGAGAGAAGGAGGTTTGTGAAAGTGACAGACATTCTTTCATCACACATTTTCTGGGAAGCAAATAGTCTGAAATCAAAACCAGATCAATCTGACAATGCAAGTTCTTCTTTTCATTTAAAGTCACTTTGAAAATAACAAATACAAAATAGACACTTTGGAAATAACAAAGGGAGTTATATTGGAAGAGAGTCCCTTTTTTGCTTCCTATAGAAATTCAAACATCAAAGGAAAGTTAATTCCTTTTCACATTAAGGAAGTCCAATCAAGTTGACAGAAGTGTTTGCATGGTGAGATTGTTTCAGCGCCAAGCATTGGGTAGGTTCACACATATGTGCATGAGTAACAGCAGGGAGAAGGGTGACTGAAAAAGGCATGGTGGCAGGGGATCCTGGAGGTCAACTAGAAGAAATCTGAAAAAGCAGATGATGACTAGGAGAATTTTATTTAAGTACAAATTTGTAGACAAAATTATTTTTTACATTATAAAAAAAATGTTCTACTCTGTCCTGCTCTGTTAGAACACAGCAACTGGATTTATCTCCAAATGAAATAATTTCATTTGGTTTGTGAACCTCGCATGCAATAATTTACTGAAGCTTTGTTTACCTTAGTGGACCTTTTTAAATTTAAGAGTATGTTTACCTACATATGGATAGGTTTCAGAGATGTGCATTATTTTTATTTTATTTTGTTTTATTTTGTTTTATTTATTTATTTATTTTATTTTCCTCAGGGATTTAACATGAGTTGTCTGCTTCATCTGTATAAACAAGAGAAATATCTGAACATAACATATCGGTCTATGGTTCTAAAACTCAGTCATATCTTAAAAATCAAACTTAGAAATTGCATAGAGATATTATTCAGTTCTTCCTAATGGAAACTTTTACAGGAAAATTTATGATGTCAGAACTGACAGTCTAAGAGAGGTGAGTCTATTGCAGCTCCATGCCCTGGGCCCAATTAGTAGCAAAGCACAAAATATATTGCCAGTAGGCAAAATGCATGTAGAGCACATACATATATCAGACACACTTATGTGGCCAGCCACATGGATAACAGATGGACACAAAAAGCACTCAGCATGCACAGCTCTTCACTCACAAAAGTGGTAAAAAAATGGAGGATCATGAGAGGACAGGACAGACTGTGCTGATCAGACATGGGCCATACATGACCTGAGAAGCATGCCAACCACCTAAGTATTTACATGTCAGCAGTCCTATGAGATACTTGAAAGAGGAAAGCCTTTCAGAAATGGTCTGTAGTTGAAGGCAGGGACCATAATCCTTCCCATTTTTCCCGCTCCTTTCCTTCTCCCACTCAGAACTCTTTAACTTCCATAGCACTGCTGATAAAAATGAAGTATAATAGTAATTTTATTCATAGAAAGATCCACACATCATTCTAACATGTCAGCTTGATTTACTAAGCAGGAAAACAATTCACCAGTAGAAAATGGGAGTGCTGTGGAATGAGAGATGGTAACAAAGAGAGAGAATACATACATAACATACTCTCATGTCTATCAGTTTATTAGCAGAATAAGATTTACTATTGTCTCACTGTGAATGACATTTTACTTTATATTGGTACATTTTCAATACAAAACCATCAAAGCATACTTTCTGAGATCTAGAAGGGGAATCCAGTTCCCTGCCACATTCTTAAAGAACACTTTTAATCTTTCCTAAAGAATTTGCTTGTTTGTTTGTTTTTAATTTTGGGAAGTGTCTAAAGTAGTATTTGCCATGAATTGGGACCTGCATAGTAAAACATATATATATATATATATTATAATTTTGTGTACAAATAAAAGTGATGCATAAACTAAGTAATAACAAATTTACAGTGGTTAAAAAAAAAAAAAAAAAAAAAAAAAAAAAGAATAATAACAAATGTCCTAATGAATCAAACCAGTGCTATAGCTAGACCAGAATTTTGTCTCTGACTACGACAGCAGAAGAAAGCATTACATGTCTGTTGTCTGATACGGAATGAGTGACTAATAGTAATTATCCCCACCAGCATAACCCCTTTAAAATACAATTAAGTAACCACTAAATTTATCCTTTTGATCCATAAATAATAAGTAATTTCATGAACAGTGACTTAGTGACTTTTAGTTTCTCTTTCAGTAAAGCCTTCAGGAAGCTTTTTCTGTTTTTGTTGTTGTTGTTGTTGTTGTTTTTGTTGTTTGTTTTTTTTTTTTGACCGCAAAAGGTAATATTCCTCTTCTTTACATATTTTAAATTTTTTCTATGTGCAAAAGTGGCGTGATTAATTGCTATCACACTTCACATCTCTCCCATATAGATTTATCTCTGCTTTCGTTTCTTCTTTCCTTCCTTCCTGCCTTCCTATCTTCTTTTGTTCATTCTCTCTCTAATAAATGGGTGATAGGTATGTTCATGATAGCAAATGCCAAACTGATAAGCTGGTTAATCACATTGTTGATTCATATGACTGATTCATCATGACTGTGCTTCCCTTTATTTGTGGACATTGCAGGGTTTGGGTTAGTTGATTGTTCAGGCTGCACTTGACAGAGAAAACTACCTCTGTGTGAGTTTGCATTGGATATGTACGCATATAACAGCACACTGAAGAGAGAAACATAACTGTCATATAGCTAGGTCTGGACTGAATCAGGTTTTTGGGAGGTGAATACTCCCAAGTTCAATATTATAGATGCACCTTTTATTTGCTACATATATGTATACATTTCTAATATCAATCTCCTTTTTTCAGCGGGGAAAATCTTCCCTATAATACCAAAAAAATAGTAATTTATGCAGCTATTTGTGCTCGAAGAGGGGGTCAAAATAGTTAGAACAGTGTCAAAGTTTGTTGTTTTTGTCTTTTTTTTTTTTTTTTTTGTGTGTGTGTGAAAAAAGACTCCACATAATTACCTTAGAGAAACTGATATAATGAAAAGATTTTAACGCTCTGAAAACAGGAATTTTAAAACCTTGCATTTGTCTTTGCTTTTATCATGGTGTCACATTTCCTGGTATTGTACAAGACACTTAATGTCTTGTCTTTTATTTCTCCAACTGAAAAACTGGGATGATACTCTCTTATGTGACATAAAGCAAGAAAGAAACAAGTTACTGATGCTTTATAATGAAAGGACTAGTATCGATACTATATAATGCCTTTTTTTTTTTTTTTTTTCCCTTTTCTTATTTTTGTGCAGAGAGGCAGAAGAAGAAAAAGGAAGGACAGTCACTCAATGGAAAATAATCATCAGCATAATTTGAAGAACTATGTCATTTGGACTGAAATTTGCCAAAGCAAAAAGCCGCAAGTAACTTATCATGACTTTTTGTTTCATTTTATTAATGTGTTGTTTGTTGTTTTTTTTTCATAGAAAGTGTGACTCATTTAATTCCTTATAATTCCTCATAGCTTTATATATACATATATATACGTAATGTGTCTATGGGTTTTTATCTATGAATAGCTATATCCTGACACGTATTTGTTGATGAAACAGAATAAAACCGTTGTTCCAAGTGGAAATTTTAACTGAATGTGTTTTACAAGTCAAATGATATTATCATTTTGATAATTTTTTTTCTTAACTATAAAAATAAATATGTCAGAATATTAGATATCAGAATTTCTGAGGCAAGTAAATTATGTTTTCTGAGTTCTTATCTTCATTAAATTTAATTATCTTTATTTGTTATAATTTTGTTTGTAACCTCTTTCTTTTTAAAGTACCTTCTGTGAGGAATATCTACTTTCAACTGTACTCAAACTCACCAATGTATTTTTAGTTGTTTAACGTTAGAGGCATGACTGTCACCACAGATGCCAAATTTGCAGTAAAATACCCTCCCATTTGTTGTGATGGAGCTATATTACAAAACCACCTTAAACAAAACAAAACAACCAACAAACAAACAAACAAAAAACACCCTGTAGGTCTTCCAGCAAGGAATATTTCTGGAAAATTTAGTAACCAATTCAATATGGTGTTCACAAATGATAAATAATACTCAAGAAATACATCTATTAAACATTTTTGGGAATATCTTGAGATAGAACATTTCAATTATTTTTGGAAATGTTCTTTGGAATACCTTAAGTTCCTTTAGAGCTACCAACTTAGAAATCCACCCTTATTATCAGAAGGTACATCCTCAAGATATTACAATTCACTTTGACCAACTGTATATATATTTTAGAATCAAACCTTTATCAGTATTATCTGTGTCTTACAATTGTCAGGTGCTCTGACAGTTTTCCAAGAACTAACAGTCTAAAATGACTCCAGACCTTTCCTTCACTCTCCTGACTCTCTTGCACAAAGCGACTGACTCAAGTGCCTATCCAACAATGCATTGGTTAAAGCATCCACATTATCTGTCCACTAATGCAAGAATGTAATGTAAATTTTCTTCCCATGCTTTCTTACCCTTTTTTTGCCTATTTAATGTCATTAAAAGCACAAAATAGTTGCACTGTTTGTCTTAATGACCTCTTGGGGTAATGAAATCCTGTGATGGGCTACACATTATACACTACTCTATTTCCTCATAAAATTGAGGTATTAGTCTTTAGTTTTATGGAGTTTTCCTGTTGCATGGTAAAAGAGAAAATGGAAAGACTGGATAGTCTTCATGTGTTCTTAACAGTTATCACAAACCTCACTCAGATTCCCTCTAGCCCTTGTCTTTTCAAATAATCCATGTCTTCACAATTTTATGACAGGATGAACTGATGAAAAATATATACTTTAAATAGCTTCAATTATATAATGACCTATTTGCATTTTAATAGATTTTGAGAAGAACACCTGAGACTTCCAATAAAATAGGGATTTAAATTTGAAGGTAATTAAGGGTTGAGCAGATTGTGAAATTTCTGTTTGATCTATTTAATAAACCTATTTATTGTCATAGACAATAATGTTGCTGACCCCAACATGTCCCATGCTGTCAAAAGGGAAAAAAAATATTCTTTTGACTGTACTAATTACTCAGAAAGTGAGTGTTATCCACGTCACGAATATTCTCTTAATAGAGATGCTATTTTAGTAATTGTACCTCTAGCTACTGATGAATGAAGAAAAAATAATTGAAGACAAAAAAAAAATGCTGAATGTATTGTTTTAATCCTCAAATTACATATAATGCCCTAGCTTTTGGCCAGCAGTTACTGACTCTGGTCAGCTAACAGTGCCTAGTGACTTAACCCTACATTAATTCAGTTGGCATTAACAAGGCTTAGTCCCAAAAATCTCATGGGTATTGATTGCAGAATGAAACTTTAAAGTAACTAAAAATGGGTCAGAAGAGAAAAAAAAATTAGTCAAAAACTCCCATTGGGAAACACTATCTTGGGGATGAATATTGTTTTCAATTTAACATATTTTATATAGAAGTGCAAATTTTGTCCTCTTTAGACTCTTGATCAGGGCAGGTAGTTTTATGTTATTGGACTGAGACAAGTCAAATTACTCTAACCTGTGGTTTGTTGCCTATGAGATTTTCTGGGATTTACATCTAATCGGCATAACCATAGTCAGGACCTCTTTGCTGACAAACTGCAATCTTTAGATTTCAAGCAGGTAGCCTTCCCAGACATTTCTTTTCCATTGGAAATGGTATAGATGCAACAGAAGTAGGAGAATTCAGAACTGCAATTACAGCAGTGAGGAAACACACTCAAGCAGACAAAAACGTTATTTTATTGCTTTCCCTCTGCGTCCATTAATAGGTATCATTGTATTGTAAAGACTGTTAATCTCTACTCAAAACATAACAGAGCACAGAATCACAGAATGACTGAGGTTGGAAGGGACCTCCAGAGATCATGTAACTCAACACCCTGTACTGGGTCTGGCTGGGATGTTAACTTTCCCTGCAGCATCCCATACAGTGGTGCTGTGCTCTGCACTTGTAGCTAGGACAGCAGTGGTATCACACTAGTGTTGTGTCTGCTGCTGAGCAGTGCTGGCACAGCATCAGGACTCTCTCTAACCCTCTCTAACCCCCAAAAAGTGAGAAAGAAATATCAACAGGGCAGCTGACCTAAACCAACCAAAGGGATATTCCATACCATGTGATATCACGCTCAGCAATAAAAGGTGGAAAAGGGGAGGGCTGGGCTCTTGTTGCGAAAATGTCTGTCCTCCTGAACACCGGCTACATGCGTTGAGGCCCTGCTTCAAGGTCAAGCATTGCTCATTTGTGGGAAGCAGAGAGTAATTTCTTTCCTCTGCACTTCCACATAGCCTTTACTTGTTTTGTTTTGTTTTCCCTTTCCCCCTCCCTTTTCCCCTTTCCCTTTAAATTGTTTAATTAATAATATTGCCTTAATAATTATTTTTTCCCTTTAATTAAATTATCCTTATCTCAACCCGTGAGTTGTTCTTTCCTTTACTTCTTCCCCTCCTCATCTAAGGAGGGGGAGTGAGAGGTGTTCAGCTGCTTAGCATGATAAAACCACCACACACCTCCTGCTCAAGCAGGGTCACCTACAGCATGTTACACAGGATCGCATCCAGGCAGGTTTTGAATATCTCTGAAGAAGGAGACTCCACAACCTCCCTGGGTAGCCTGTTCCAGCTCTCTGTCACCCAAACTGTAAAGAACTTCTTTCTCATAGGCAATGAAACCTCCTGTGGTTTAATTTATACCCATTATCCCTTGTCCTACCACTGGCCACCACTGAGAAGAGCTTGGCCCCATCCACTTTACATTGTCCCCTCAGGTATTTATAGAGGTTAAGATCTCCTCTCAATCTTCTCTACTCTGGGCTAAACAGGCCCAGCTTGCTTAGTCTTTCCTCATAGGATAGATGTTCCAATCCCTTAATAAACTTTGTGGCTCTACGCTGGACCCTATCTAGAAGATCTATGTCCCTCTTGAACTGAGGAGCCCAGAAGTGCATACAATTTTCCAGGTGTGTCCTCACCAGAGCTGAGTAGAGGGGCAGGATCACCTCTCTTAACATGCTGTCCACGCTCCTCCTGATGCTGGCTTGGATCCCATTAGCCTTCTTGGCCACGAGGGCACACTGCTGGCTCACGGTCAACTTGTTGTCAGGTCCCTCTCCTCAGAGCTGCTCTCCAGCAGGTCAGCCCCCAACCTGTACTGGTGCCTGGGTTTATTCCTCCCCAGGTGCAGGATGCTACACTTGCCCTTGTTGCACCCCATAATGCTCCTCTCCGTCCAACTCTCCAGCCTGTTCAGGTCCCTCTGAATGGCTGCACAGGTCTCTGGTGTGTTAGCCACTCCATCAAGCTTTGTATCATCCTCAGACTTGCTGAGGGTGTGGTTCATCTAGGTCATTGATGTCTAAGTTGAATAGCTGTACCCAGCTATATTGCTGTATCCAGCAATAGCTGGACCCAGTACTGACCCCGGGGGGACACCACTAGCCACAGGCCTCCAACTAGACTTGGTACTGTTGAGCACAACCCTCTAAACTCTGTCACCCAGCCAGTTCTCGATCCACCCCACTGCCCATTCATGGATCCCACACTTCCGGAGCTTGTCCAGGAGGATGTTATGGGAGACGGTGTCGAAAGCCTTGCTGAAGTCAAGGTGGACAACATCCACTGCTCTCCCCTCATCCAGCCAGCCAGTCATCTCATCGTAGAAGGCTATCAGGTTGGTAAAACACAACTTCCCCTTGATGAATCCATGTTGACTGCTTCTGATCACTTTCTTTTCCTCCACATGCTTAGATCTGCTTGAGGACAAAGCCTGAATCGTGCACCATGAACTATGAAGATTTATTTTTGCGAGACAAGAAATTAAACTAAACTTCATCAGAAACGTACGTAAGGTGACAGCATTGTAAATCATAGTATGGCTTTCTGTAAGTCATAGAACATTTCTAAATCTGGCCTAATTATGTGCATCTGGAAAAAAAATGAAAGAAAGAAAAAGATCTCAGAAAAAAAGTTAACTGCAAATACTGGTTTTGCAGAATGGGTCACAGGCGAAATTGCCTGATTTATGGGAAAGCGCTGCCTAAAGTTAGAGCTCAAACCCTTTCATAAAATCAAATGCAATCCTTGATTATATGATATCCTGAATTATTTAGCTTGAATCCTCTATTAAAAACTGTCATTACAAAAATAATTTTAAAAGACTACTAATATGTTTTGTTTGTTTTTTGAAGGCAAATATGTTCAGGGTATATTTGTATAATTCTATGTATATATGTTTCAATACTGTCTTTTATGTGTATCTTATAGATGTTAGCCCTCTGTATCACCTTGAATAACTGACAGTCTATAGAAATAATATGTTGTTCCTTATTAGCAGTCTAGCAAACATTTGAAGCTATTGATTGCTCATGGTCAGTTGGCACTGTTTAATTGCTGGCTGAGCATATTCCGTCCACAAATAGTTAATCTGTATCATTCATCGTTAGTATCTGCATGTATTTGCAGTGGGGTGGCTATCTCAGGAAACATATGACTAATTTATGTTCCGCTGTTACACTCAGATCACAACAGTGTTGTGGAAGGTTTCTGATTAACTAAAAGGACTTTTTGAAAAATAACATATCACAACCCCTATTTTACTTTGTTGCATTAACTGTATAAAGGAATAATAATAAATAAAGGAATTTCAGGTTTTACCTTACCCTTAGTGGTGGTTTTGGATGATATTTTCAAGCCCTCCTTAAGTCTTCCATTTCTACAGTGGACTGCTACAACATGTGAAAGCCTGATCAAGAGCTTGGCGCTATCAACATACGTGATTTATAAATGTTCTCTTCCTACAGTTATCTTCTCATATGATACCGTAGAATCAAAAATGAGTGCTGTGGTCAAGTGGCCACAGACAGCAATTAATAGCAGGAAAAGGTTTATATATTTTTACAACCTTTCTGTTGTGCAAAAACTGTATGGAGAGCTTTAAAAGACAATCAGATACTAGCTGTGTCCCTGTGTACCATTAAAAAAAAAAAATAATAAAAATCTTTGATGCATTTTCTTCTCATGGTGAAAATCTATATGTTTTTATTTAAAACAAAGTAAATGTTTTTATCTGACCTATGAATCTAATAAATAGTCTCAATACTATTTCAGTACATGTTATCAATTGTTATCCAACAGTTATCTCTAGAAATGTACAATGTTTCAGACTGAACTGAAAAGATGCATTATTTTAACTACAGCAGTGATAAGAAATATATGTATATATTACACAAAAACTTCTCAAAATGAATCCTAACATTTATTTTTCTTTACGTTTTGGTTTCAGAAGAAGCTGAATTCAGAATTTCATAGCCTCACATGACAGAGTAGGTTTTGGAAACAGAGAAAGAGACGTGCAAATCCACTGTTTCTCTGTGTGTATAATATTAGTTTTTGTACTATTAAAAACTGCAGGGACAAAATTAGAAAAGCCAAAGCTCAACTGGAGCTCAATCTGGCTACTGCCGTTAAAGATAACAGAAAATGTTTTTATAAATACATCAATACAAAAAGGAGGACTAAGGAGAATCTCCATCCTTTACTGGATGCGGGGGGAAACTTAGTTACAAGAGATGAGGAAAAGGCGGAGGTGCTTAATGCCTTCTTTGCCTCAGTCTTTAGCGGCAATACCGGTTGTTCTCTGGATACCCAGTACCCTGAACTGGTAGAAGGGGATGGGGAGCAGGATGTGGCCCTCACTATCCACGAAGAAATGGTTGGTGACCTGGTACGGCACTTGGAAGTGCACAAGTCGATGGGGCCGGACGGGATCCACCCGAGGGTACTGAGAGAACTGGCAGAGGAGCTGGCCAAGCCGCTTACCATCATTTATCAACAGTCCTGGCTATCGGGGGAGATCCCAGTTGACTGGCGGCTAGCAAACGTGACGCCCATCTAAAAGAAGGGCCGGAGGACTGACCCGGGAAACTACAGGCCTGTCAGTTTGACCTCAGTGCCAGGGAAGCTCATGGAGCAGATTATCTTGAGAGTCATCACGCAGCACTTGCGGGGCAAGCAGGCGATCAGGCCCAGTCAGCATGGGTTTATGAAGGGCAGGTCCTGCTTGACGAACCTGATCTTCTATGACAAAGTGACGCACTGGGTGGATGAGGGAAAGGCTGTGGATGTGGTCTACCTTGACTTCAGCAAGGCTTTTGACACCGTTTCCCACAGCATTCTCCTCAGGAAACTGGCTGCTCTTGGCTTGGACTGGCGCACGCTTCGTTGGGTTAGAAACTGGCTGGACGGCCGGGCCCAAAGAGTCGTGGTAAATGGAGTCAAATCCAGTTGGAGGCCGGTCGCTAGTGGTGTTCCCCAGGGCTCGGTGCTGGGGCCGGTCCTCTTTAATATCTTCATCGATGATCTGGACAAGGGCATTGAGTGCACCCTCAGTAAGTTTGCAGATGACACCAAGTTAGGTGCGTGTGTCGATCTGCTCGAGGGTAGGAAGACTCTGCAGGAGGATCTGGATAGGCTGCACCGATGGGCTGAGGTCAACGGTATGAAGTTCAACAAGGCCAAGTGCCGGGTCCTCCACCTGGGCCGCAATAACCCCAAGCAGAGCTACAGGCTGGGAGATGAGTGGTTGGAGAGCTGCCAGGCAGAGAAGGACCTGGGAGTGATGGTTGATAGTCGGCTGAATATGAGCCAGCAGTGTGCTCAGGTGGCCATGAAGGCCAACAGCATCCTGGCCTGTATAAGAAGCAGTGTGTCCAGCAGGGCTAGGGAGGTGATCGTCCCCCTGTACTCGGCTCTGGTGAGGCCGCACCTCGAATACTGTGTTCAGTTTTGGGCCCCTCGCTACAAGAGGGACATCGAGGTGCTTGAGCGAGTTCAGAGAAGAGCGACGAAGCTGGTGAGGGGCCTGGAGAACAAGCCCTACGAGGAGCGGCTGAGGGAGCTGGGATTGTTCAGCCTGGAGAAAAGGAGGCTCAGGGGTGACCTTATCGCTCTCTACAGGTACCTCAAAGGAGGCTGTAGCGAGGTGGGGGTTGGTCTGTTCTCCCACGTGCCTGGTGACAGGACGAGGGGGAATGGGCTTAAGTTGCGCCAGGGGAATTTTAGGTTTGATCTTAGGAAGAACTTCTTTACCGAAAGGGTTGTTAGACATTGGAACGCGCTGCCCAGGGAAGTGGTGGAGTCACCATCCCTGGAGGTCTTTAAAAGACGTTTAGATGTAGAGCTTAGGGATATGGTTTAGTGGGGACTGTTAGTGTTAGGTCAGAGGTTGGACTCGATGATCTTGAGGTCTCTTCCAACCTAGAAATTCTGTGATTCTGTGATTCTGTAATATAAAGTGACTAAAATGCTTCCTTTAACACTCATAACATATAAAAACCTCAGTTTATTGTTATTTACTATCTTGTTAAATTGTGACATATGATCCAAATCTATTGAATTCAACAGATATGTTGAATAGTGTTTTCTTTGCAACATCTGTTGCCGATCAGACCCATGGGTATTAATTGGGTCAAAACGAAGGAAAATAACTTAGACTAGTAATATTAATCACCACCAATTGGTTCAGCACAGAATCACATTTCTGTAAACAAACATCTTTGTTGACCTTACAATTTCTTACATGTTCAAATTTTAAATCACTCCAAATCATTCCCTCAGTATTCTTAGGGCAGAGAATACTAAATACACAGAATCTAAAAAAGAAATCATCATGATAACTGGTGGTGAAGTACTGAAAACAAACTGATGGCTCTATTAGAAATCATAATGTGTCACTCAATGAATATACTATACAATCACAAGACTATGAATAAAGTAGTCACCATGACTTTATTGTAACTTTTATACTTAAACTAAAACGACTCCTTGCACCCTCTATTTTTTTTTTCTAATTACAGTGTCATTCACAGATAGTTATTCCCAATACCATTATCATTCCAAACTTTATACATATTTAAAAATGTAATTAAAAGCTCAGGAGATATATCAGATTAGAATAAACGACTTCAATGGTGACATCACTGCCACCATGGACTAGGCTGAACAAACTTTCAACTACTTTCCAGGTGATTTGAGATGATTTAAGGGAAATGAATAACTAATCCAAAATGTATGCCTCATTCACATATCATATATTGTAGACCATATATAAATATTAAACAGAATTCATAATAAAATAAAAATATAGAAAAAATAAGTTTAATAGTAGCTTTGTGATATCTTGTTCTTCCTTGTTTAATGGACAAGAATTTTAGTGAAAGGCAATATATCTTCTTCTGTGTATTTACTCTAACAAAATAAAGAAAAAACACAGACTTGGCTAAGCAAACTGACAAAAAAAAAACTATCCCTTTCTAAACTTGTAATGAAAATAGGATGAGCCATAAATCACATAATAATGTTATGTTTCCCATAGTAAATCTTCTTCATGTTTTGCAGAAATCTTTTGTATTACTTAGCAAAATCTCTGGGCAAGGACTAAGGCATCTTTAAAAATATCCTTAAGTCTTTAAGAATGCAACACAGGTTTATCAGAGAGCTCCATAACTCTTCATAACACTTCACCTAATAATAGTAATAACAATAATAATTAAAAAAAAATAAAGCTGACAGAATTAGAAGGTGTGAATAAATTATAGATTAGATCTGGCAATAGGCAAAAAGGTACATAACTAAATTTATTAATTATAACATACATTAAAAAATATAATGACCTAATTTAATAGTTCTTTCTTGTTTGTACCAATTATCCCTCACAGACCAATGACAAAAAATATTTCTGAATGTTTCTGAAAGTATGATAGGAAAAATAAATTTAAGATGTTTGGAAATTATACTTAATTTTCTACAGAAAAACATAAATCTTTCAGTAGTTTCTTAAACTATTTTTTTTTTGTCAAAATGAAATTTAGATTACTTTTTTATTTGAAATATATAGTTCAAAAGGAAAAAATATTAATATTACATAAGTCTATCATTCTTTTTCTAACAAATATCAAGGTGTTTTGAAATATGTAACAATTCTAATGACATTACAACACAAAATCTAGTTTGCCTAAGTAAAAAAAAAAATACAGAAGTTTTTATCAGTCACATTAAATATAATTTAACATGGAAATTAAACAATTAAAATTATACTGAAACCGATTTCAAAGCAATGGGCTAGATTTTTTATATAAGTCAATGATAGACTAGAATACACATGGTATAATTAAGTTTGTCTCAAGATCAAAACCTTGAAACTTTAATAATGTATAGAAATTAAATGTTAAGAATGAAGAAAATCCAGAATTTCCTATCAATTTTTATGTTAAACTGCTCAAGTAATCTTATAAAAAGCTTTTTTTTATCTTTATCTGTTAACTGTATTGAAATTTGTCTGCCTGTAGCCTTTCAAAAATTTTAAAAAAGCATCTGCGCATATATTTACATATGTTTGTATGTGTAGACTTATTTTTTGTTTACCTCTGTAAGTCCTAAAGTTTTTTTTTTTTTTTTTTTTTTTGATACACTATAAAAGAATACAGTAACTTTAAATCAAAGATGAACTTCTTTTCATCCTCTTCTCCATCCAGATTTTCTGTAAAGGTTTGGGTGCCCATTATGCAAAAGACGTAGGAGCATATTGCCAAACAAACAAACAAAACAAAAACAAAACAAAAAGATATATTTTGGCTTATTTTCTGAAAAAAAAAAAAAAAAGTAACTAAAAGGAATGGTAATTGGAAGGACACTTTAATATATATATATTTATATATTGACTATCTCTGCTTTAATATTTCAGAAGTTTGGAGATAAAAGGTGTACTTTCTTTGACAGCAATCATTGTTCAGGCTGTTATCACTCCAGTCAGCGATTTCATCAATGCACAGCAAATGCATCATTAAAAATAAAAAGGGGGGAGGGAGAGAAAAGGAGGGGGAGTTTGAGATGAACCACATTAAAAAAAAATAGGTCTTAGTTTCTTCCCCCATATGAAAGGTTTATGTATTTTTATCAAAGCTGAAGGTGTTTCTAATATGATTGTTGCTAAAGAAAATCTTTGTTCATGGTAATAAAAGAGGATGCTTACAGAAGCAAAGTTTATTCTTTAAAACAGACTATGGTAGCACTTTAACACCGACATGAATAAACTGATAAACAAAGACATGGCAGGTTTTTGTTGTTGTTGTTGTTGATTATTTTTGTTTGTGTTTTCATTTACTAATAGCATATGACTAATAAAATTCCTTTCCTGTAGTAAAGGCATAAAAAGTTATGGGAAGCTCAGTTTATTTTTATTTACTTTTAAAGTTAAAAAAAAAAAGTTATTGATGATGTCAACACTTGTCAAGCAGGAAAACAGATGGATTAGAGTCTGAAAAACAATCAATAAATTAATAATTTCTTAAATGCATGTATATGGTATAATCATTTTACATGTTCTTATATAAGAAAATGTGAGAAAAGATGGAAGGAAAGATGGATTATTTAATTCACACAGGAGGGCTTGTTACTGTATGGTCCTTACTATATTATAAAATTCTTATGCATACGTGGCATTGCTATCATCTCCCCACACAACATAACTGGAAAAACATCAACCAGTTCTTAAATGTCTTATCATTCTAGTGGTCAAAAGTCCATTAGTCCATTACTCCTCTTCAGTAATTAAAAAAAAAAAAAAAAAAAAAAAAAAGTTCCAATAATACTCCATCTAGATTACAGTTTAGGTGGCCTTCTTGTTGCTTGTCTTACCAAATTAGTGTTCAGCCTGTTCACACAGGCTACTGAGTTCTGGCTTCTTGTAAGGAGATGCTCACTCCAACTCACCGCCAAGGCTTCCCATCTAGGCAACTTCTTATGTACAACTGTACTGACAAGTTTTGGGTGGACTGATCTGTCTGCCAGTCATTTTGTCTCCTCTAGAACTTTCCTGGGCCATCTACTATGCAGCTGGACAACCTTAATTCAATTCAGATGAGGTCCTTTGACAGTCTGCATTTTCTGCTAATTTCTTTCCTAATTTCAAAATAAGATTCTATGAGTTTAGATAAGAAGGTGTTAGAACTATTTTTTAATGTGCCTTTCTACGACCTGAAAGAGTATTCTCATAAAAATCGTAATTCTTTATTGCTATTCTGCAAGAAGCTACTTGAATACAGATTTCCCTGTCTTCTCCCTCTCTTTTATTGTGCGTCTTTTAATGGAGTCAGAAATGAGTTTAAGTCTGTCTGGCAATGCATTATTGTTTGTCCAACACAGCTTTGGTAATGATAATATCAGAGGTGAGCAATTAAATGCAGTATAAAATTTCTAACTAGAATTAATTCCCACAGTGCTTAAGAAAGCATCATTGGAGATTAAATATGACAGTAGCCATTCAGAGGGGAAATGTGGATGTGCTTTCTCAAGCATGCTTTTTTAAAAGCCATGAGGCAGTAATTTCATAATACAAAGGTCTGTCGGTCAGGTCTTCTTAAAGGTCTTTCAGAGTTGATTAATCATTCCTGAACATTTGTTTCCAACAATAAGTGGGAAGTGATCTGTATGGAGGGGGTTGGGAAAAGGAGTTGAAAGTTTCCTTTTCATGCTTTTTTTTTTTTTTTTTTTTAATTAACCTAGTTCAGTTTGTTGATGCAGTATCACATTTTTTATTAGCATGGAAGGTAGGAAGATAAGGCGTAGATGCCTTATTTCAAATAGATATGGTAGAAGGCTCAAAAGTCTACAGTTATTTCTGGTCTTGCCACAGCTTTTTGCATATTATCTTAGACTGCTTCACCTAACTTCTATCCTCAGATTCTCCAGTAATGCTCTTCTTTGGAAGGATGCAAATGTAAGCTGGTTTGGAAGACAAGTTAGCTAACAATATTATAATGGAAACCCTGACCTTATGACCATATCTTCTTCTATCTAAAATGTAGGCAAAGTTTTTTCTCTCTCTATTCTATCAGTTTCAGATGGCAAAACTTCCAAAACAAGTCTTTGTTTCATTTGCACTAGTTAAAGAATATGCAGCTTGAGGCATAGTGTTATTACAGATGATAAGCATTCCCATTCAGTTGCACCATTTAACTTTAATCATAGAATACGGTAGCTAGTAAACAGAATCAAGGTTATTGTATTTTCCTTAGGCCTAACATCAATGGTAACAAAATTGGATCATATGTAACTTTAAAGAATTTATAAAGATCTGTTTCATGAAAAATATAATTATCTAAACATTTAAATGGGGTTATAATTAAATTATTATAATGTTTCTGACTGTGGTCTTATGGTATGTTGTGAGATGTGAACAGCAGCTAGACGATTTTCATGTTTCTCAATTTTCCTTTAGATAGATTAAAGGTTAATTAATTCACATTTGGCTCCTAAATGATTTAAAAAAAAAATCATTAAATCAGGCTCTTAAATTTGTTTATCAACTATATTTCATTTGTGATTACATACTATATTCAAACTGGATAAAAAAATAAATTTTCAAAAGTGGGAGAATATTTAATATGTATTGAAAATGAGACAACATCAGAAAAGCAAGTGAAGCATTTATTTATTTATTTATCCTGGTAATAGGCAAGATGAGCTATATGGCAAGTCAAGAAATTGCATTAAAAGACTGGAAATTTTTCTTGATACCTGATCCAGTATTATGCTTATTAGTAGTTTAGTGCGTATTAAGAAGCATTTTGTGAAAAGAAATGTAAATTGAGTTTCTGATTCCATTTAGAATAGCCTTTGCTCACTCTCTCAGATGTTCTTAAGCCCTGGCATACTTACTGTACACATTCAGTTGATAAGACAAAACAAAACAAACTATATACACAAACTATATACACAAACTATATAAATGCAGGCATCTAAGAATGGGACATTTACGAGCAGTGATTGCATTGAGGTATGGAAGTTGCATATACTATAGGTATTTTTCCTTTCAAATTTGAAATGTCTGAATGTAGTTACCCACTGGTCATTTGACTTCTACACAAGCACATGCATTTAGAGGTAAACAGATGGAGGACAAGAATAGATGTATGGAACTGCAGATTAGCTATGGTGTGACAAAAACAGCTCTGACTCTCTAGATAAATACCTCAAAGCTTGTACACTAATTGTGAATGGGGCAAATAATAGAGGGACTGTGTTTAAGGTCCTGTGAAGGCGTGCTTGATAGGTATCATACCATTAGAGTAGTATTGTGTGGTATCTAAAAATTCCATTGATCTCTTTTTCTAGAATAGCAAGAAGAAGAAATAGAACCACTTACTTCTTCTTTCCGTAACACACAAAATGAAAATATCAGCAAATTTACTTCACTTACTCAATATTTATAGGTTTTGAGTATTTTAAACTTTGTGGTCACAAAAAAGTGCCTAAGAATACGGTAGGTTTAAGGGAGAGAAAAAGAGAGAGAAAGAAAGAGGCTATCAAACCTTATTCATTTATGTATTTATTCATTTATCAGTTCCCCATGAAGAATCTCATGGTCACAGGTTTTCCCAAAGGATGAGGTGTCAGAAAATATAGATAAGCTGGCAGGATCTTGCTCTTCTAGAAGTGCTTTGTACTTGTACAGCTACTTTAAAATTGATAATGCTTGCTCCTTGGAAACCTTCACTAGGGAAATGATCATTTATCTTTTGAGATATATCTAAGGTCAATGTTCATCCATGGCAGGCCATGCATAAGATAAGGCATAGATTTTTATCCAAGATACTTCCCATCAAATAAAAGATAACACTACAGAGTTTGTCTGCAAATAAGATGTGTGCACTTTATTTTGTAAAAGGGAACGTGATTTGGTCTCTGTTTTCATTTGTCTCTATTATTTCGGCAGTCATTCTTCGAAGCTTATCAGATTTTCAGAGCTGCAGAGCAGCACAGAAAGCACTATCGAAAGAGACAGAAAAAAAAAATATTTTAGGGGGTACTCTCCTTCTTATTAATATAGCTAGAATAACATATCCATTTTCAGGTATTTCATTTATTCTCAAAAGTTGTGGACAGTTTGGTATCTAATTTCAGAATAAAAGATCAGTTTCTCTTTGAATCTTCGCTGAGGAATCTGAGATCCAGGCCTTAGTGCAGAAAAATAATGGTAATGAATGCCCAGTCGGGTTAGAAATGGAGACTGATTTGGGAAATCTATATTGCCTGAGATTCTGATTGCTGCTCTGCCTAGAAATAATGACTCTGCTTCCATTTTAAATTTGTGCCTCTCTCTGGACTGTTTAACTGTAGGAAAAAAAAAAAAAAAAAAAAAAAAAATGTAAAATGAATAACCTCAAGTCTTTCTAAAAATAGACTGCAGGCCTTTAGGTTTTATAATAGCAGGAGCAAGGTCAAAGGCCCCGGAGGAATATGTTAATGAACTGATGTCGGTTTCAGCTGTCAGAATTTCTTTACTGGTACACTTCAGCAAACGTATTTATGGGCAGGTCAATGTGATAATTAAAATCAATTGTACTAGAGTTGATTAGGAAGTAAAAAAACCCATATTAAATACTACATTTTATGAAGTTTCTTGTTTATTCTTTCATTTCCTTTTCCTTAATTTAATGACCTTTACGTTTTACTCAACAGTGATGCATTACTCACCAATGCAAGGATGCATTTCAATTTGACAGAAGGTTAATAAGTATTAAAACTTACAATGCCATACATATCAAATACGTATCTTATTACTCCTGTAAGAAAATACGATTTTTTTTATAGGATGAAATTTTGAATCGTGCAGGTTTCTTAGCTGGGGAAAAAGTCAGCAAATTTTGTCTGCAAATATGACAAGGATGATACACAATTACCTTTAAATCCTAAATCACACTTTTGAAATATTGCAGAATCATCAGTTATCATACTTTAACTAGATAAGACATGTTGGCTCACAGGCTATTCTCTCAGATTTAGTTACGTAAAATATTTCTTCAGAGATGGGTGTGAAGTTATTTGTGTGAGAACTGAAGTCAAAAGCATTATAGTCTTAATACAAACATTTCATCTTTTCTTCTTCAGTTTTGATACTTCATTTTTTTATTAGAAGTACATAAGCTTCTTACAGTTATTTATGAATTTTGTAGAATGTTGACATTTTCCTTATTTAAACCATCCTTCCCTGAGATTCAAACTACTATTTAACAAGTTATTGGATTTTATTGCTTTGTTTTGTTTTGTTTTGTTTAAAGTTAATCACGTCAATAGAATCTGAGTCTCCTTTAAACAGTGTCAGCCTGGACATGTAAAACTAGCATTTGTTTATTTAGTTAGTCTTAGGTCTCTTAGCATGGTCTTCAAATACTGTGTGAAAGTCATAGAGAAGCTGGAGTCAGACTTCTCCCAGAGGTACACAATGAGGATATGGACAATATGAGGAGATGAACACAAGTTTTAAGGAGATAAGTTTTAACTAGGCAATAGGGGAAGAAAAGAGTCACTACAGGCGCGATCAAACACTCAAACCAGAGACATTTTGGAAGTTCCAGCCATGGACATGTTCAAAACTTGACTGGGTATAAGCCTGAGAAACCAGATCTATCTCTGAAGTTGAATCCGACTTTGAAATTGTATTTGCACTGACCAGGGAGCTGGACTAGCTGACTTCCAGAAGAAATGCTGGATGTTGAAGCAAAAGGGCACTGTAATATCATCACACTCCTTCCAGGAGATAGGGCTTGAAGAATAATATGCAACCCACATCATACGAATTTTGTCCTTTTCTTTATAGACAAATGCTATATTAAAATCCATTAAAAGTCTGCACTAAGTAGTATCTACATTAATATGTACAAAAGGAGAAAAAGTGTAAGAAATAAACTACTCTCTCCTTCTACAAGGTAGCATAAATACACAAAGTACATAAAAAAAAAAAAAAGAACTGTTCTGACAGATTGTTTCTATTTGTTCTCTTCTCAATATTTCTTCTTCTAAGGAACACAAGGCAGTAGGTCAGAATGTTATTAATTTAATATTGACCTTAACCTCATTTAGAAAGTTACATATAACGTCTCAGTTTAAACATAGATAATGTTTTCCTTAAAGGAAAGGAGAGGTTATTGAGCTAAGAAAGGAGTATGACTGTTAAAATAAAATGATGTGCATACCCTGATGTAACACAGAAAGGACCAAAGCATTGTGTATTTTATGTCCACAGATCTACTAAACATGACTATTTCACACTCTTTGATGTTATTGACAAACATGGTAGGAAAGAAACAGTAAACAGCAATTTACTGTTAGCAAACCTGTTAGCTTATTTTCTTACACCTTAAAAAGCAGAACAAGAATGCATTTTAGGGTTAGCTGAAGCCAAGGAATGCCATACAAAGGAAAGTGAGGGAAAGAAGTCTGAACATGAAAACTAGAAAAGCAAAGCCATTTGTCATTTGCCACTTGACAAGCTAAACAGATATAAGCCTCATCATTCTGAAGTCACTAGGATATCTGTTTTCCAGTTACACCGTACACATCAATACTCTTTGCTTTAAATAATAAATAAATAAACAAACAAAAATATTGGATGAACATTTTAGAAGAAGTGCCTCAAAGAGAAGTGAATGTTAACACGAATCGATTCAGCCTAATTTCAGCTTGCATATACCAAGGCTAGAAAATGTGCAATCATCTGATATAAGTGCATAAGAAGGATCACATAAAAGATCACAAAACACCAGAAACAAGAAGCAGAAGCAGTTAAGTAACTGAAAGTCCTATATAATAAAAATGATGAAGCAAGGCATAGTTTAGTGAAGTGCATTGTAGTGAATAGTAGCATCGAAACCTATCAGGAATATTATCTTTATACAATCACAAAATCAAAGATAATTACGAAGAATGTGCCATGACCAAACTCGGTGAGTAAACAAGCAGTTCATTTCATGTTTAAAACATAACACCTTCCAGAAAATAAATAAATAAATAGTAGAATCTCAGATCCAGAGAACAATGGCTAAGGTATGGATACTTAGCAGTCCAGCCTTCAGACCAGAACCAGCTGTTTCACAAGACAGTCAAATCCACCATTTTTCTACTTCTGAGTATTGAAGTAGTTCTCATCTACGTGGCGTTATAACGTAACAGCCGATGGTGTAGCAGAAGGATCGGTGGACGAGCCCGCAGCTCCCTATCTGGCAAACCACGCGTTTCTATGGTCCCACATGGCTCTTTAAGGCCTGAGAGACTGCTCGCCAGGTACCGAGCAATCCCGCCGCAATCTCGTCGTTTTTAGTAGCAGAGTCCCACACCTTGACCTCAGTTTGGTCCCATGTTTCAGGAACATAAACTGTCTGATTCGTAATAAAGGGAGTAAGCTGTAAGGTTACCAGGACAGTCTCTAAGGACGTATGATTCCCCATAGCAGGCAACTGCTTACCTTCGGCCAGTAAGGGGCAGCTGTGTGCGCGGGTCAGTTTCTGTCAGCTTGAGCTTTTTTCCAGCTCCGGTACGCCAATTTCCAGCGACTTTCTATACGAACTTCTTTGAGCAGTTGGCTGAGGTTGGCCGAACCTGAAGCGATCAATGTCCTTGTTCCTGTTCTGCTAGTCCCTATTCCTTTTTTTTTTTTTTTTCCCTGTGCTGTTAAGCTTGTCCCTGTTCTTCAGGATGTCCCTGATTGTTTTCGTTCTCTTCATGTCCCTGTTCGGGCGCCATCTGTGGTGTTATGACCACACGGACACCAGGGTTCTTTTAGGATCAGTAACTGCTACTGCTTTATTGATGACATAACTTCATTATATATCTCTTACCTCCACATATCGAGGACAGGCTCCCTTCTTATACCACTCCCCAACAGCATTACTTTCCCCTAACTATTCATTGGCCAACAATTTTGCCCGGCAACAGCACACACCCAGCAATTTCTATGCCTTAACGGCTGGAGAACAAGGAAACCGAGACGACAGGGCGTCTCCTGAATCACCCTTCTTTGTTCGCTCTAAACTCTTTACATTCTTGATGGCCTCATCGTTAAGAGACCGATGTTATCACCAACCATGGGGCTTGCCCATCTCCATGGCCGTACTCCCACACATCTATGAGAGTTCCTGTGAGTTTTCTGTTCAACAAATTAGACCTGGAAATACTGATTTTAATTGCTAGAAATGGCATGGAATCTGTTACCTGAGCTTGATGTTATACAAGAGGCTAAAAATTGCAATACAAGTCTCAGTTGTTGCAAAGAAAAAAAAAAAAAAAAATCTATGATAATTCATAACTAAAGAGCATGATTTTTTATTCTTAATTGGTACCTGGATTTATGTGGCCTTACATGTCTCCATGTTGTGCTATCCTATAATGTGGAACACTTAACATGGGATATGCCTGTTACAAAATACATTTTGGTAAGTATGCTTATATGAATTAATAAAGACACCATAGTTACACAAAGAACAGAGAAGATGAATAAAATTGCATCCTTCCAATTCAGTCAATTTTCAACACTATTCTAGACCTCATCCCAGATGTCAAAAGTTTACCTTCACCCATCAAGTTTTTTATTGTAGTATTCACTTTAGAGAGTTCTTCTACTAAACATTATTATAATACATTTAGGTCAATTTTAAATTACCTTCTTTTCAGAGAGTATGCCTGCCCATTCTCCCAGCTGTGTAAGAATTCTCAGTTGTGTACAGCTGAGTAGATTCTCAGCAGTACTGAGAATTACATAATTTTGATAGATGTTACTGTAATAGCAGATAACCAGCTTCTTGCACATATTGACTTCTAATGATAGATTTCGCTTTTCTCAGTTTCTCTCATGAAGGGAATTAACATGTTATTTTATTCAGAGATGAACAGATGTAATGTCTTATGAAGTCTGTATTGCTTCTGAAAAATAAATAAATAAATAAATAAACCAAGTCAACTAATCAAGATATTAGCACAATTCCGTTCTGACATAACTGTATGAGGACAAAAACAACGTCTTTCATACTACATCTAATAACATTTAGAAGACCAGTTTTCACCTGAGACAATATTGTATTTTACTTTATCCTATTTCTGACAATGTGTAGTGTTCCTCACTCTCCCGTTTTTGTCCAATGTGTAGAACAGACATTTCCTAGAAATTAAGCCAGGTTAAGTGATACAAGGGAATGTGGTTTTAGGATGTTTCTAATCTTTGCCAAAAAAAAAAAAAAAAAAAAAAAAAAAAAAAAAAAAAAAAAAGGAGGGGAAAGGCTGGGAAATATCTGAGGAATCATGAATTTGAAAGAAGTATAAAGAATAAATTTTTATTTCTTTGTTTATTTATTAATTGCAATACTGTGCTGTCCTTTCAGCTAGGATAGAGTTAATTTTCCTCCTCATAGCTGGTAGGGTGCTATGTTTTGGATTAGGATGAAGAGTGTTGATAACACACTGATGTTCTAATTGTTGCAGAGCAGTGCTTACACTAAGACAAGGACTTTTCAGCTTCTTGCTCTGTCCTGCCAGAGGGTAGGCTAGGTGTGCAGCAGGAGCTGGGAGGGGACAGACCCAGGGCAGCTGACCCAAACTGGCCAAATGGGTATTCCATACCGTCTGACGTCATGCTAAACAATAGATAGGGGTGGCTAGCCGGGGTGGCGGGGTTGGCTGCTCGGGATAGACTGGGCATAGGTCAGCGGGTGGTGAGCAATTGCATTGTGCATCACTTGTTTCGTACACATTATTATTAGTAGTACTATTATCATCATTATTATTATTATTATTATTTTCTGTTCTAATAATCTGTCTCTATCTCAACTCACAGGCTTTATTTTATCATTTCTCTCCCCCATCCAAGGGAGGGAAGGAGGAGGGTGAGTGAACGGCTGCGTGGTGCTTAGCTGCCGGCCTGGTTAAACCACAACATATTAAGCAAAGTATTCAAAACTATTAAAAAATGAAGCCAGTTGAATGTTCACTATTTTCTTGGCACACAGATTTTCTTGGGTATCCCCAAGGTTTTTTCTTATGTAAGAAACCTGAGAATTCAGAAATCCAGCTGAAGCCAATTGCTTTTTGTTGTTGTTGTTGTTTGTTTGTTTTTGTTTTGTTTGTTTTTGTTTTGTTTTGGTAACCTCTGGAAAACTGTGATTACAATTAGTCAGAAACATGGTCAACAGAAGCATGTTTTATAATTCAAGAAATAAACAAAAAAATGCAAATACTTTGGCATTGTTCTGTGCATCAGCTCTCCCCTTGTGAAATAGTTATGGTGTCTGATGAGGGTCTTTGAGGATATCTTCTGATTAGTGCATAGGCAAGATATCTCAGTGAACATAACAGAAATATGTTTAAAATAAAATAATATATATATATATATATAATGAAATAATTAACTCTTCAGAGCAGGGTTGAACTTCCTGAAATAAATAAGACCAAAGCACAGCTCACAAACATGCAGTGAAATTCTTTCACTTTGTGTGCTAAGTGAGGTAAAAGTTGGATAGATATGGAGAAAAAGTATAGGTAATGGTGTTAAAAGGTTTATAAAAACCTTTTTTTTCTGGAATATTATACCTCTTGACAATTTATAAGTGGACTTCTTTTCTGACTGCTATTTTGACTTGTACTATAATACAGGTCAAAATAATTGTTCATTCAGTGGATAGTTTAAGCATAAGTGTTCCCTTATTTATTAAAACACAGTATGTTTTTTTACAGAAATGGGATACTTCACTTGTGTAATAAATTGTGAATATTTGTTCATTGAGTAAGGAGGGGGAAGTTACACAATAACAAAGGTTGAGACATGTGGTTAAGCGAACAGACTGTGATATCACAGGGTTAAGTAAAATTCCTGATTTGTACAGAGACCTTGTGATCTCATGTTAAAACAAATTCACCGCAGAACAATACCCGAACCTATCAGAATATATCTATAATAAAACCTGTCAGAGACTATGTAACTGGGACTCTGAAACAAGCAAGTAAATAGTTAAGTGTAAAATAATGCTTAGTTAATTAGACAGTAGAATAAATTGTTGTCTGCATACTGAGATTGGAATAGAATATATAGTCAAGGTTATCTGTTGGCTGGGGAGGAGGTTGTCTGAGTCTGAAGGATGTGCTGTTGGGGGGGGGGGGGCAGGAGGCGAAGGATGTGTGGAGACTGGTTGCAGAGGCTTGCCAGACCATCACGTCCCAGGCAGAAAGAAAAACAGATGGACAACAAGAACATAAACTAGCTCAGGCCAATAAAGAAACTGCAAGCCTGTCAAATCACTACATTCCAGGCCAAAGATGAAAAATACACTGCGAGGAAGACCTACGGCCTTCCTCCCAAAGACCACTGCCCACATCCCAAAGACCCCTGCCCACAATTCTTGGAAGAATCTGCGCAAGTGCAAAGGACTGATAAGCTAATCAGCATACGAAGCGAGAGAAGGCGGGATTGGGTAATGAATATGTATAGGCATTAATTGAATATTCAGTGTTCTGCTGTACAAATAAGAAATAGTTTGTCACTCCAGCGCGCGCTGTGGGTGGAGCTGAGACTCCCCGGCCGCCCAGCGCTGTTTTGCTTGTGTCTGCTTACTTAATTACTTAATTAATAAAGCTTTCTCACTTTATTAAAAAAATCTTGAAATAGTTTGATTCTATGAGAAAGTAACTTATAACAACTTGTGCCTTGATTTTGAACACAATTTAAAAATCCTAAAAATCTTCATAATATATGAATTCAGACATCTCTAACTTGGAACAAGAGCATACCAGATGAGTTGCATACCTCATTTGTGTGAATACCATCGTGCAAGAATAAGAGTTTTGCAGATAGAAAAACATTGACTTTTTAGTTGTTTAATGAGAATTCTTGACAATGTATTTGAAAACAGCCATAAAATAGTTACAATTTTGAATTGAAAAAAAAAAAAAATGCTGGTGGTTTATTATTTTTTAAATTAATTATACAGTACAGAAAGTGACTCTAGTATTGCATTTCTTAAAAAACAGGTTTGAGCAACACTTAATATTAAAAAAATGCCATGAAAACAATTAAGAGTTACTTACTTGTCTTCTTAACAGCTTGTTGATAGTAAAATGGAGTCCAAAGTGGAACCTCTTTTTTTTTCCCAGAGTGTTTAATGATTACTGACGCTTTTGATTCTTGTGAAGATAAATCATTAAATGTTGTTCCCCTCAATTCCCAATTGATTTTTTCCTATATATATATTTTTTTCCTATCTATAGATAGATAGCAAAATAGAAATGCAGACTCTTAAGTTACTATCTCCACTTTTGGTTATATTTACATTTGGTTATATTCCACGTATAACTCACACTGAGTTTGCATTTAGGTCCACATGGAAACATTGTAGAAAGGATTCCACATCCTGAGTAGTGATTCTTGACTGGATTGGAAAGTACAGTCTATATGGCAGATAATAGAACAAACTTTTAATATATCCAGCTTTAATTTAGGTGCAAAATTCCTTACCCATGTAATTTACTTAACTTCAGGTACAATTAAGCTAAAATGTAATTTACAAAACCTTAGAAGACCATAAGCACTGTTTAAGCTATTAGGATGCATGATTCAGTGTAGCAACTGAACTTCCTCTTGTTCTAAAGTGTAATTAAACAAATATAAAGTGCTAATAATAAGTATGCATTCTTGTATTTTCTGATAAAATGACCATGATCATACCTTTACTTATCTTTTGCAGGGTGACTTTCCCCAGCTTGATTCAAAGACGGTGAGATTTAACCCTGTGGTTAAGTGTTTTGCTGAATGAGAACATGATTGATTAAAAAAAGTGTTCAGAAGTTTTAGATCGGGACATTGATGTAATATTCTTTTATAAGAACAAAGCTGTAGAGACTGGTAAAATACAGGAAGAAAAACAAAAAAATAAATACGAAGAAGTAAATGATCTTTGTTTCCTCCCAGATACAAATATTAATAGATGAAGAACTGTGAAATTATGAAATCTGTAATCAATTTACATTACATAACATTTTGACACTCAACACTCAAGGTGAGGCTGCACCAGCACAGAGCAGGACAATCACTCCCCTTGGCCGGTTAGCAATGGCGTTCTTGATGCACACCAGGATGCAGTTGGGGTGCATGTTGCCAGGGCACACGTATGATTCTTATTCAACTTGCTATCGACCAAATCCCCCAAATTCCTTCCTGCAGGTCTGCTCTCCAGCCTCTTGTCCCCCAGTCTTTATGTAAAGCCAGGGTTGCACCTTCCCAGGCACAGAATCTGCCACTTGATCTTGTTAAACTTCATATTGGAGATGTCCCAGCTCTCTAATTTGTCAAGATCTCTCTGCAAGGCCTCTCCACCCTTGACAGAGTCAATGGTTCCTCCCAATTTAGTATCATCTGCAAACTTACTAAAAATACCTTCTATTACTACATCGAAGTAATTTATGAAAACACTGAAGAGAACTAGCCTTAAAATGGAGGCCGGAGGAACCCCACTAGTGACTGGCTACCAGACTGATGTAATCCCATAACCCTTTGAGTCTGTGATGCACTTAGACGTGATGCACTTAGAGATGAAAATGTGTTAAGGACAGTAAACCTACAAATATAACCTGTAGTTCATTGGCCAGCAGTGTAATTTTATATGCTGATGCTCATGAGAAGCTAGTTTAAATATCTTCAAGTTGAAATAACCTTCCTATGAAAAATAATATTTGTGTTGCTTAGATGCTATGTGAACATTTTTAATAGACATATACATAATCAGGTATAGCTGATATCTAATTTAAAACTCTTTCTTACCAGCAGTCTCACAGCTGCTGCAGTGTTCCTACACCTGTCTTCCAAAGGCTGTCCCAGAGGTACCCCCAGGTTGTTTGCTGGGCCCAGTTGCACCCTGCAGTGGGGCTGTTGGAGAGCAGATGTTGTTGAGGCTACATGGTGTGGTGGTTTTACTCGGGTGGGCAACCGAGTTCCACCACAACCACTCTCTCACTCCCCCTCCTCAAAGAGGAGCGAGGAGAAAATACGATGAAAGGGGCTCAAGGGTTGAGATAAGGAGATCGCGCAATAATTATCGTGACGGGCAAAACAGACTCAGCATAGAGAGAAAGTAAGATTTATTGCTTATTACTAACAAGCTAGAGAAGTGAGAAACAAAGGAAAGAAACCAAAAGCACCTTCCCCCCCCCCCCATCCACCCTCTTCCACCTCCTTCCCCCCGAGCGGCGCAGGGGAACAGGGGAATGGGGCTTATGGTCAGTCTACAGTACTTCTTCTCTGCCACTCCTTCTCAGTCACTCTCATCCCCTGTGCTGTGGGGTCCCACCCACAGGATGCAGTCCTTGCCAAACTGATCCAGCGTGGGCTGTCCACAGGCAGCAGCTCTTCAAGAACTGCTCCAGATATGGGTCCGTACCACGGGGTCCATCCCTCGGGAGCAAACTGCTCCAACCTGGGTCCCCCACGGGCAGCAGCTCCTGCCAGGTCACCTGCTCCTGCGTGGTCTCCTCTCCACGGGCTGCAGGTCCGGCCTGGAATCTGCTCTGGCAGGGGTCTTCCACAGGCCACAGTCTCCTTCGGGGCACAGGCTCCACCGTAGTCTCCTCCACGGGCTGCAGCGTGGAACCCTGCTCCACCGTGGTACTCCATGGGCTGCAGGGGGACATCCTGCTTCACCATGGTCCTCACCACAGGCCGCAGGGGACTTCTGCTCCGACACCTGGAGCAGCTCTCCCCCTCCTTCTTCACTGACCTTGGCGCCTGCAAGGCTGTTTCTCACTCCTCTCACCCTCCCAGCTGCTGAGTGGCGCAGCGTTTTTTTCCCTGTCTTAAATATGCTCTCACAGAGGCGCAAAACAACATCGCTTATTGGCTCAGCTCTGGTCAGCAGTGGGGCCCTTCCCAAACATGGGGCAGCTTCTAGATCCTTCTCACAGAAGCCACCCCTATGCCCCCCCTGCTACCAAAACCTTGCCACGTAAACCCACTACACATGGCCCCTCACAGAGGGGCCATGTAGCCTCCAACAGCCAACATCTGAGCACCCGCATCCCTGTGCTCACTTGTTTTTCTCTAAAGAAATCACATATCTCTGTCCCTATGAAGGCTGTCTGAGTTGAGCTGAGAAAGACACTGTTGGGACTTTAACCTATTGTATGGTGGTTTAAAACTTTACATAGGTAAAAAAGAATTTTTTATTCTTTATAGTTTTCATATCTGTAGGCTTTTGAAGGGAGCATTTTCAAATGATGCATTCATCCGGTCTATCATTGCTTTCAGGAGGAACTTTAAATTAGTTGTATTTAATTAATAAGTTGAGTCAAACATAGCAGTTAACAAATTATTTTCATTAATTTGGAATCACTGAAAGTGAACCTTGTATTTATTTATTTATTTATTTATTTATTTATGAAATCCTTTTATATTCCCGATGATTTTTTTTTCCTGGAAAAAGCCATTATTGTGTACCTAGATAATTCCAAATAAAAACTGGGGGAAAAGCAGCAGTGATTGCTTCATGAAGTAGCTAGCTAGAAGACATACAAACTAAGAAATAACTCAGTCTTGAAGAGAGTCAGCAACTAGCTAAAATGTTGCTGTCAACAAGCTCCTCTAGAACAGAAATTCTAATGTACTTCCACTGAATGTCCTTGTAGAAGCAACAAAAGCCAAGAAAACCAAGACTGTACGCATAATTTCAGAGTGCTGAACTACATAGTAATAGCCTAGGGACTTCAAAAAATGTGAAAGAAAGTTCTCCTGGTTAAATTGCAGATTCATAGAAAATACTTAATTCAAGAAGACATCATTCAAAAAAAAAAAAAAAAAAAAAAAGTGAAATTCTGTACAAATGAAGAAAATGAGCAACAAACTCAAGCAGGTTAAATACAAAAAGCAGGCCAAAAGAAGAATTGGAGGACAACTTTCAAAAGGCATTAAAAGCCTTTAATAGACTTTTTCCCAAAGGCATCAGAGGCAGGAAACCTGCTCAGATGTTTATTAAAAAATAAATAAAAATAAAAAATTATGAGAATAATAGGTCACAGAAGAAAAACTAAATGAATATATTGCATCCATACTTACTGTTGAAGACATTGAAGAAGGTATGAATCTTGACCCTTTACAAGCAGTGCCTCAGGACTGTTTATAAGTTGAATGCTTGGTAGGAAGATTTACAAAACTAAACAGCAAAAATTTCGTATAATCATACAATCATAGAATCATACAATCATAGAATCATAGAATCATAGAATGGTTTGGGGTGGAAAGGAGCATCTAACTGGCATCCCATGACTTGGACAGGTACACTCTTTGCTGAGTTAAAAACTGTCTGGACACCCAGCACCACAGAATGGAGTGAAATCCAGCTGGCGACCAGTCACCAGTGGTGTTCCCTAGAGATCAATGTTGGGGCTCATCCTCTTTAATATTTTTATTAATGATTTGGATGAGGGAATTGAGTGAACCCTCAGTAGGCTTGCAGATGATACCAAATTGGGGAGAAGTGTTTATCTGCTGGAGGGTAGGAAGGCCCTGCAGAGGGACCTGGACAGGATGGGTTGATGGGTGGAGGCCAACAGGATGAAGTTCAACATGGCTAAGTGTCGGGTACTGCACTTTGGCCACAACAACCTCATGCAACGCTACAGGTCTGGGGGAGAGTGGCTGGAAAGCTGGGCAGAAGAAAAGGATCTGGGTGTGCTGATTGATGCTCACCTGAACAAGAGCCAGCAGTGTGCCCAGGTGGTCAAGAAGGTCAACAGCATCCTGGCTTGCATCAGGAATAGTGCATCCATCAAGACCAGGGAGGCGATTGTCCCCTTGTATTCTGCTCTGGTGAGAGACCGCACCTCGAGTACTGTGTTCAGCCTTGGGCCCCTCACTGCAAGAAGGATATCTGGAGAATGTCCAGAGAAGGGATACAGCTGGTGAAGGGCCTGGAGCACAAGTCCTATGAGGAGAGACTGAGGGCACAGGGGTTGTTTTGTCTGGAGAAGAGGAGGCTCAGGGGAGACCTTATTGCTCTCTACAGCTACCCAAAAGGAAGGTGTGGGGAGATGGGGTTCAGCCTCTTCTCACAGATAACTAACGATAGGACCAGAGGGAATGGCCTCAGATTGCACCAGGGGAGGTTTAGGTTTGAAATTAGGAGAAATTTCTTCTCAGAAAGAGTAGTCAGGCCTTGGAATGGGTTGCCTAGGGAACTGGTGGAGTCACCATCCCTGGGGGTGTTAAAGAAAAGCTGGTCCTGGTGCTTAGGGACATGATTCAGTGGGTGGCATTGGCAGTAGGTTGATGGTTGTACCAGATGATATTGAAGGTCTTTTCCAACATTAATGATTCTATGATTCTATGATTTAATTCCAACCCCCTACACCTCCCACCAGACCTGTTTGCTCAAAGACCCATCCAGCCTGGCCTTAAACACTTCCAAGGAGGAAGCATACACAACTTCTGTGGGTAACCTATTTCAGTGCTTCACCACCCTCACTCATAACACCCTCCCCCTTTACTCCTTATTGGAGTAATAATTTCTTCCAAATATCTAATATAGCCTTTTTAAGTTTAAAGCCGTTACTCCTTGTCCTATCACTACAGTCCCTGACAGAGTCCCTCCCCAGCTTTCCTGTAGGTCCCCTTTAGGTACTGGAAGGCCACTACAAGGTCTCCCCAGAGCCTTCTCTTCTCCAGGATGAACACCTGCAACTGTCTCAGCTTGTCTTTGCCTGGAGAGGTTCTCCAGCCCCTTGACTGTCTATGTGACTCTCCTCTGGACTCGTTCTAATATTTCTGTGTCCTTCTTGCGCTGTGTCCTTCTTGCACTCACCCACTATGCCCTGTTTGCTAGCTCTGTTCACTGCACTACTGATCACTTGTGCTCCCTAGGGGCTGTCTATGGAGGTGCAGGGGTGGCTGCCATTACTGCTGGCCCCACTCACACCATGTTAGCCTATCTTGCACAAGCTTCTGGCCCCTGGTCCCTGGCCCCCTCTGCACTCCCCTGAGGCTGCCCTGGCTCAGGATCACCCCCCCTATCGTGCCACCTCCTGCTCCACTGCTGAATACGCCCACCCACAGCAAATTGCCTCTGTGAGTTACTCAATTGCCATGACATTTTTTACCAAAGAATTCTAAAAGAGCACAGCAGTGAAATAGCTGAATTTCCAGCTGTGGCTTGCCCAATACTGTCTGGGTTACCATGGAAAGGCAGATGAGAAATGTGATGTTGGTTTTAAAGAAAATTTCATGGTGATCATAAGAACAGCAAAAGTGACCCTGAAGTTATTGACCCTAAGATAGGTCATCACTGAATTTGCACAGTTTGTACAAGGTGCGGCAAGGTTTAGTAATGCATACTGGCTTACATTCTTTGAGAAATTCAGGACCCAGTTGAAAAACAGTTACCTTTTTATCTCAAAATGCATCTAGTAGGTATATGTAGTTTATATTTTCTCAGGCATTTACTACAGTCATGGATTTGCAATGAAAACTGGCAAGAGACAGAGTGGAAAGCCTCCCTAATGCAGTCTTCCGTGCTGGAGACAGCTTCTCAGACAGTGACCTGGTACTAGATGACAGGTGTTAGATCCGTGAATAATGTGTTGAAATAATCTTCTTTATGTGAAGTTGTACATCTGCTGTGGTATGTCCCAGAAAAAAACAACAACAAAAAAGTGCAAAATCATACTATGGAACCATTCCTGTGCAAATAGCTTCAGAGTAAGCTTTTTAAAGAGGAAAAGAGGACATTAGGGAGTTTTCTCTATCATGAGATGTATGGGAAAGGGCAAAGAGTACTGAAGGTGTAAAAGAGACTAAGATTCTCTGTAGCTTGAAAATAGACTGCTCCCCTAGTCTGAAACCAAAAAAAAAAAAAAAAAAAAAAAAAAAAGAGAGAGACCTTGATGACATCTGTCTAACTCTTATTGACTGTTTTAATCTGTTATGATCTGGAAAACAAGCAATAGTCAAACTTTATTATGTGACAGTTGCTAGCACTTTCTGTAGCACTTTTGGTATGGGAGACCAGAGGATGACAAAAATCAAAAATCTTGATCAAAAATCAGCCACTAAGTTGGTTTTAGGTATGGAGAAAATCTGATACATTGGCCCAAGAAAACATGATAAACAAGGCTGTTGGCTTCCATTGATGATCTAATTTATAAAGCAATAATTAGCTAAAAATAGATGAAAGGAATATAAACTGAGACCGAGAGTGAACCATTTCATTTATGTGCCCATCCAACAGCTAGGACTTTGTCATTGTCTACCAGACTTTGTCTACCAGACATTGTCTACTATTGTCTACTGCATACTATTCCCTATGTATTATTCCCACAGTCTATGATGTGAATATGAATTGGACCAGAAGGTCTGGAGCCTTCATTGGTGTCAGTTTGTAGTGTCTGTGTGTTGTAGGGGAGGAATCTTAGAACAGAAAAACGCCTCCCACATATAACTTGCTTAATAAATTTAGATTAAATTTAGACCTCACCTAAACTGCCCTGTGAAGACAGGTAAACAGGAAAATTGAGACAGAAGCATGAAAGAATAGAAAAAGACCAATTGCTATGCCTTCCAGTGCTGGGACTGTGTAGTATTAAATTGAACTAAAAAAAATCTATTGGAGGTAGAAAATACCTTTTTTGACTCAAATGTCACAGGTCACAGGTAGTGGAGGTTGGAAGGTTGTTCTTGCCCTGCTCTTATTTTCTTCCTTGGGCACTTCTAGAATTACACACTGGGATACCTGCACCTTTTGCCTGACTTATCTGGGTGTTAGGGCATGGGGAACTGTGAAGGAGCAGTATGTACAGTGCAGGCAATCAGGCAATACAAATATTGTTTTTATAGCAACTCAGAGGTAAAGCTCCAACTAGGCTGGGGAAAAAAAAAAAAAAAAAAAAAAAAGATTCTCAAAATAGTGGAGAAGTGTTCCTCACTCGCTGATAACTCAGTGATTAGAACAGCTAAACGAGATACAGGAATTTAATTCTTCCCTCTGTTTGAGGCAGTTTCAGTCCATAGCATTGTTAATGCATGTTAGACAATTGGCTACAAGGTATTCTGTCATGAGCATGCTGTCTTTTATGTATTTAAATTGGATGAACTCCAAGTATCTCAAATGAGACCATCTTTCTCTATGACCACTGACTTAATTCTTTTGTTAAGTAGGGAAGCTCTAGGAGGAAGAAATAAAGGAGCACGGTATCAGCAAAACTAATATTCCAGTGATTTTGATACTCACCAAAGAGATGGAACATCTATTCTAAATTTTGAGTGCATTTAGATAGTAGTAGAGTTGTTTTCATCTTTCACCCTGAGGGCTTTTTAGCACTTTGCTTGTTCTATATGATTTTCCTATGGATATGAAGTTGCTACTCAGAAAAATAAAGTCCACATAAATATACAAAAAAATCACAATCAAGTCTCCTATTAAATAAATAAATTCCCAATAGAGAGGAAATTAAAAATTACTAACTGCAACATCATAAAAAGACACAGCATTTGAATGATATCACTTTACGCATGAAATCTTTAGAATGATTCTGTACATCTAACTGTAATCACAGATCACTTGTGGTAATAGCATTCCCTATAATTCCCTATAACAGAGTTAATGTTGCAGACGGTATAACCCATTTCCTATCATTTTAACGGCAACAAAATGAGGGGAAACAAACAAACAAACAAAAATGAACAAAACTAATTGTTCACACTAATTGGCTATAGAACTGAAAAATGTAAATTGCCTACCATTTTGCTTAGGTACATATGATGATATCCAGGATTAACATAAAATCTATATCCATAGAATTCTTACATCTAATTATTTGAGTTAAATACTACACCATTTCAAAGAATTGCATATACCTGCACAAAAACATTGCATATACCTGCACAAAATCTTCTATATTGCACATAATTGAAAAAATGGCTTTTTTTTTTTTTATTTTTTAATAAAATGAATCAATAAAGTAGTAGAACATCAATATATATATACAAAAAAAAAAAAATAAATACACTAGAGGTAAAATATTATGTATATTTTTAGCTACTTATACTGTCAAAAGATGTACCTTATGCTTCTAGATGTTTCTGCAGAGAAGATAGTAGAGTTTTGAAGGACTCATTTTTAATGGACAGGTATGTTTTTAAAGACTCAGCTATGTACACATTCAGCCTATTGAAAGTGAAGTGATAGGTGACAGAGACAGGGCAACTACTATACCAAAAATAACTACTACAGCAGCTATTCTTGGTACAGTATCTCTGTTCTCTCAGCACAGCCTTTTGCCATAGGAACCATCTTTTACAAAAAGAGTAAAAATTGGTTTCAAATAATAAAAAATCAATCAGATTCTTGTCTGATTCTTAACTGGCTGCTCTTGGCTTGGACTGGCGCACGCTTCGTTGGGTTAGAAACTGGCTGGATGGCCGGGCCCAAAGAGTCGTGGTAAATGGAGTCAAATCCAGTTGGAGGCCGGTCGCTAGTGGTGTTCCCCAGGGCTCGGTGCTGGGGCCGGTCCTCTTTAATATCTTCATCAATGATCTGGACGAGGGCATTGAGTGCACCCTCAGTAAGTTTGCAGATGACACCAAGTTAGGTGCGTGTGTCGATCTGCTCGAGGGTAGGAAGACTCTGCAGGAGGATCTGGATAGGCTGCACCGATGGGCTGAGGTCAACTGCATGAAGTTCAACAAGGCCAAGTGTCGGGTCCTCCACCTGGGGCGCAATAACCCCAGGCAGAGCTACAGGCTGGGAGAGCTGCCTGTCAGAGAAGGACCTGGGAGTGATGGTTGATAGTCGGCTGAATATGAGCCAGCAGTGTGCTCAGGTGGCCATGAAGGCCAACAGCATCCTGGCCTGTATAAGAAGCAGTGTGACCAGCAGGGCTAGGGAGGTGATCGTCCCCCTGTACTCGGCTCTGGTGAGGCCGCACTTCGAATCCTGTGTTCAGTTTTGGGTCCCTTGCTACAAGAAGGACATGGAGGCGCTTGAGCGAGTCCAGAGAAGGGTGACGAAGCTGGTGAGGGGCCTGGAGAACAAGTCCTACGAGGAGCGGCTGAGGGAGCTGGGATTGTTCAGCCTGCAGAAAAGGAGGCTCAGGGGTGACCTTATCGCTCTCTACAGGTACCTCAAAGGAGGCTGTAGCGAGGTGGCGGTTGGTCTGTTCTCCCACGTGCCTGGTGACAGGACGAGGGGGAATGGGCTTAAGTTGCGCCAGGGGAATTTTAGGTTGGATCTTAGGAAGAACTTCTTTACCGAAAGGGTTGTTAGACATTGGAACGGGCTGCCCAGGGAAGTGGTGGAGTCCCCATCCCTGGAGGTCTTTAAAAGACGTTTAGATGTAGAGCTTAGGGATATGGTTTAGTGGGGACTGTTAGTGTTAGGTCAGAGGTTGGACTCGATGATCTTGAGGTCTCTTCCAACCTAGAAATTCTGTGATTCTGTGATTCTGTGATTCTGTGATCCTTCAGCTCGGTCATCAAGAGGTTATAGACAAGTGATACCATTCCAAAACAGACATTAAAAGTATTATTTCATATATATATTTTAATATACTTTCACATACCATATCCTGTGGAAGAATCGAATAATAAAAAAATGTGATTTATACAAGATTTCAAGGTGAAGAGCACTTGTTACTCATGATGAAACTAATATTAAAAAAAAAAATAAAAAATCAAGAAAATCAAAAAAAAAACAAGAAATTTGAACCTAAGCAAATTGAATTATTTTAAACACTCTTATTGACAGCATTACAATATGAAATAAATATGGAAATACAACCTCTCATTCCATCTGTTTTCACAGATAGAGTACCCATTATTCAGTGGCCATTGACTCATAACAGTCAGGAACTGGGATGGTAAACCATCTGAAACAGTAGCATTTGCAAGAGAAAAGATGAATTATTATTCTTCTAGGGATGACTAAGATAGACAGATTAATCACTAATACATCCTAGAGTAAACTGAGCAATGCAAAGATAGTTGCAATGCAGTTTACAAATGGTAACACATACGTGAATGCAAGTCACTCCAGCTAACTAGGCCTCCTAAAACCTCAGACTGTCTAGTAGCAAACCTGACAACAAAATGCAAAATCATACTTCAAACATGAAGCATAAGGACTAGTGACTAAAAGAGCCCTTTGTGTGAGCGTTCTTCCACAGTAAGAGAGCTTCATTAATCTTCCTGAATTTTCTCAAGAGCTACATAACTCACAATTATTATGGCACAGATGTAACTCTAGGGGACTCAATATATACATGATAGGCTTAGCAATGCATAGGAGAAAAGCTTTTGTATAGCCAGTGTTATTCCTCATAAGTACCTTACTGTGTGCCTACAATTATGAGTCTGTCTTGATCAGGGAAGGAAAAAGGAACTAAGTTTGAAATATGTGAGCTGAACCGCTACGTAGACTCCCCCAAAATATTTTCCTTAGCTGGCACACAGCTTTAATCTTCATTGACAACTAAGAAAAAAAATAATGGTTCTATTACCACCTAGGAGAAAGATGAACTACAACAATGAAAATGTATAAGCAGTTCAATCAACATGCAGCACCACAATCACTGCAAGTTCAAGACATACTTATCAGAAAGATAAGTATTTTTTTATCTATTACAGAACTTCTGTATAATTTTCTAATAATTTATGAAGCATGGGTATATGTTGATTCCATCTGAAATCTCTCTACCTTGTGTAATGTCTAGCTATACAATGACACACAGATGCTTTTAAATGTGCAGAAACTTCCATGGGTCTTTTTGATAAATATTCTACATAGAAAGAAACTATAGTTAAATAAACTGTTCATTAGCTTTATTACACATAAAGCAAAACAAAATCAATTCTCAGAATAATTGTGCTCTGTTTATCCAAGTCACTATGATCTAGAACAGTTATTTCTATAAATCAATGCCTCTGCCGTTCATTTGATGATACTAACAATTTGTGTTAATTTGTCCCTGTATATATATACATATACATCTACATATATTTATATATATAAATACAATATATTTACGTGATAAACCCTAAAATTCTTATACTTCTAAAAAAATACTAACAAGAAATTGTAGAATTATATTTAAAAGAGAAGAGTTTACATTCTATTTCAGACACCAGAAACACATAAACAGGAAAACATGTTTCTAAACAAGCAGATAAAACACATATTTTATGATATTACCCATTCATTTCTAGATATCTATCAGTAAAGAAACATAAGATATGATTTCTTATTCCCCTCTTTAAAATTACAAGCCCTATACTGCATTTCTTGCTTTGTATAGGAATATATATATATAATATTAGTATAATGTATATGAAAATAATGTTTTAACCAACAATATTTAAATTTATTTTCATATTTACCATATGTAGCAAAATGATAGTTATATTCTGCCACTACTAGTTGCAATAGTAAGAACTGCTTTTGGTGAAGAATATGAAATTACTTCATACTAGGTTAGTAATCTTAATGAAGAATCCTTATAAGCAACAGTGACAGAATTTGATTTTAAGTTATATGCTTGCAAATATAATGTAAAAGTCAAATGAACATGACTAAGGAAAATATATATTCTCAAATGTATTCCTGAATGAGTCTGAGGCATATTTTCATAACATGGGCTTATGTTAAAAAGTATTCATTTTAATTCAATGTGATCATTTCAGTTAGTTTCCAAGGGTGGGGGTTGGGAAGGAGAAGAAAACAAACAAACTTTAATGACAGTTTAGGAGGTTTTGTTTAGGTGCATTCTACTGTTTCGGACAGGTAGTTTTCTATTTTGGATGCAACTTTCCCTTCATCTTAGAAAGCATGAGAAAAATAGCCTGTGCCTCATTGAAAATCATACTTTAATCACTGAAGAGCTCACAGTAAAACTTAGATATTCACATTAAGAAGCTCTATGGAGATAATGGACTGAAATAGGGAAAAGAAGAAAAGCAATAAAACTCCCCTGCTTTAATCTCTTCTGAATTTGAGGAAAAAAAAATGTGCAAAAGGAGAAAAATATATTTTTAAGTGTCAGTTGGATAAGATTGATATATGAGATATGTTTTAAATGTGGGGGAGCTGCAATTTTGTAATGAGTCTAATTAACAATTTCTCTATGCATGCTAAGAACAGAAAGCACTTAAATTCCTCTGTTTTCTCAGAACTTATAAGGGGTTTGATCTGGGCAGAAATGGTTTTCTTAGATAGCCAAACTGTGAAGGGCCTCCCTGTTTAACATGCAAAGTATGACCATGTCACTCTTTGCTTCCATGCAAGAAAGCTTTGCAGTTTATGAAGTGTGGCTACTTAATACCAGATGGCTTCACCTGGAAGCTTATAACTATGGAAGAAAAAGTACTAAATAACTCTTCATAACATTGTCATCTATCATGAACCCTGCTGTTACAGGCACCAAGGACACTGGTAAGCATTTTGATGCCTGCTGGTCTTGTTTTGTCACAAATCATAATTTTGAAGGTTTTGGAGTTTTATATTAATTTGTTAGAGACTGAGAGCATTCTGTAGCTTGTAATACAAAGAAGCATGGAACAAACTTTCTCTTTCCCCTTTCTAGACTGAAATGGTTACATTAATCTTTCCATGTCCGAGGTGCACAGCATCTGAGGCCATCTCCAATCTGAGAATGAACATTAGAATTTTGCTTAGGTGTAACTAACTTTTCCCCTACCTCCATCTCTGTGGTGTCCGTGACCAGTCTGGGTACATCACATAGGTGGACAGCATCAGCTTTTGAAAACTACAGCCTTAATGACATTTCTATCATACAGTGAACTCAGTCAGTAGACTTAAACACAGAAGCTACCTGGGGAAGATCTATGATGCAAACCATTCTTCCCAATTCTGTCTTTCTTACAGAAAACTCTTATCATCATCCAGTTTCCTGTTGATGAACACTGACTTACTCACAGGAAAAAAATTTATCCAGGTTTTAATTAGACAAGTGAAAACAAACCAACATACAAACAAAAAAACAAACTGTAATTCAGTAACAATTTTATAGAAAATATTTATTTCTTATAAAGGGGAGTCAGGCACTCCATTGCAAATTAGTAAAATGAGATAACTGGATAGCTATTCTAGAAGCAGTGTTTGCATGCATTGTGCGTTCTGTGCAAGTCTTGGAAAAATTAGCATTCAAAAAACCTCCAGAGGAGCCCTCCATTGATTCCCTGGGAATCCCCCTGAGGTGGAAAATATCACCTTCAGAAAACTAGAGACATTTTTTATCAATTCTATTCCCATATATCTTTTATTTTATACTTTAAATGTTATAGTTATTTTTAAAATTTGAAGACAAAACAAAAAGTAATGTAGACTTAAAACAGTATGAACAAAGCTCAAAGCTTTTACATGCTTTCCACTTTTTTTTTTTTTTTTTTTTTTTTTTTTTTCCCAAGCTGACACCTAAGCCTCTAATAAATTGTTACAATTTAAAATGCTGGTAATTGAAAAAAAAAAAAGGTGTTTCAGTAGTCTAAAAAAAAAGAGAGGGAGAGACAGAGTGGGAGAAAGGAAAGGCAGAAGTGTCTCTTAGATGATTTCATGCAGGCAGCCCAACCACATGTATATCTCACACTAAATATGAATCCAATAAGATTATTTTTTTTTTTTAAGCTAAAATTCAAAAATTGTCTGAATAAAAATAATGTAGATGGGAAATCTTTGTCTTTAATTTCCGTGAGCCCACTGAATATCTGAATGATTAAACAGACTATTCTGAAATTTGTATACTTCTCTATTCTCCAAGACGTAGAAATTGTATGAAACTTAGTAAAATATTTCCTAAAATTCTTGACATATTTTTTTAATATAAAAGCATTTTTTAACTTTTAAAGCATTTTAAAAGTTAACTTTGTTAACTTTTTTAACATTTTTTAACTCTCATATTTTACCAAATCATACTTTTTTACTGTATTTTACCATTTTGTTTCATTGTTGATGACTATGCTATGCATATTTCACAAAAAGATGCATTACTATGATTTAGAGAAAGAATCATAGAATAATAGAATAATAGAATCAGAGAATGGATTGGGATGGAAGAAACCTTAAAACCTCTCTCCTGTGAGCAGGGACACCTTCCACTAGACTAGGTTGCTCAAAGCACCATCCAACCTGACCTTGAACACTTCCAGGGATGGGGAATCCACAGCTTCTCTGGGAAACCTGTTCCAGTACTTCACCACCCTCATATCTAATCTAAATCTACCAATTTTTAGTTTAAAGCCATTACTCCTTGTCCTATCACTACAGTTCCTGACAGAGTCCCTCCCCATCTTTCCTGTAGGCCCACTTTAGGTACTGGAAAGCTGATATTAGGTATCCCCAAAGCCTTCTCTTCTCCAGGATGAAGAACTCCAGCTCTCTCAACCTGTTTTCATAGGACAGTTGTTCCATCTCCTTGACTGTCTGTGGCCCTCCTCTGGACTCATTCTAATATAGCCATGTCCTTCTATTGCTGGGGCCTCAGAGCTGAACACAGGGCTCCAGGTGGGGTCTCACAAGAGTAGAGTAGAGGGGGAAAATCACCTCCCTTGACCTGCTGGCCACACTACTTTTGATGCAGCCCAGGATACTGTTGGCTTTCTGGGCTGCAAGTGCACATTACTGGCTCAAGTTGAGATTCTTGTCAGACAACAGTCCTTCTCCTCAGAGCTGCTCTCAATGCATTCTCCACCCAGACTGTATTTGTGCTTGGGATTGCTCCAGACCAGGTGCAGGACCTTGCACTTAGCCTTGTTGAACCTCATGGGGTTCTCACAGGCCCATCTCTCAAGTGTGTCCAGGTACCTCTGAATGACATCCCTCTCTTTCCTCCAGCATGTCAACCGCACCACACAGCTTGTTGTCATAGGCGAACTTGCTGAGGGTGCACTCAATCCGCTGCCCGTGTCATCAACAAAGATGTTAAATACTGCCGATACCCATACTGACCCCTGAGGAACACCATTTGTTACTGTTTTCCTCCTAGACATTGAGTTATTGACCACAACACTTTGAGTGCAACCAGCCAGCTAATTCCATACCCACCAAGTATTCCATCCATCAAATCCATGTCTCTCCAATTTAGAGACTAGGATACCATGGGGGATAATGTCAAATGCTTTGCACAAGTTCAGGCAGATGACATGCGTACATGATGTGGAAGAAGGGACACATCACTTGGGTGGAATATGGGAACATTGTCAGAGAATGCAGGGACGCAATGAGGAAGGATGTGGCCTGGTTAGAATTAAATGTAGCAAGAGACATCAAGGATAACAAGAAAGGATTTTTTAAATACATCAGCAGCAAAAGGAAGACTAAGTAAAATGTAGGTGAGCTGCCAAATGGGTGGGTGCCTTGGAGATGGCAGATTCAGAGAAGGTGGAGTTACTGAATCCCTTCTTTGCCTCAGTCTTCACTTCTAAGACTAGCCCTTATGCACTACCTAGCCCGGAAACAAGTGAGAAAACCTGGAGAGAGGAAGACTTTCTCCTGGTCGAAGAGTATTGGGTTAGAGGTTATTTAGGCAAGCTTGACTCCCACAGATCTATGGGACCTGATGGGATGCACCCAAGGGTGCTGAGGGAGTCAGTGGATGTGATTGCTGGGCCGCTTTCCATCATCTACCAGTGGTCATGGGCATCTGGAGAGATCTCAGGTGACTGGAGACTTGCTAATGTGATGCCCATATATAAGAAGGGTTGCAAAGAGGACCCAGGGAACTACAGGCCTGTCAACCTTAACTCGGTTCCAGGAAAGGTGACAGAACAGGGCATCTTGAATGCAATCACACAACATGTGTGGGACAACCGGGGGATCAGGCCCAGTCAGCATGGGTTCATGAAAGACAAGTCCTGCCTGACTAATCTCATCTCTTTCTATGACCAGGTAACTCACCTGGTGGATGAGGGAAAGGCTGTTGATGTGGTCTACCTAGACTTCAGCAAGGCCTTTGATATGGTCTCCCAGTATTCTCCTGGAGAAGCTGGCAGCCTATGGCTTGGACAGGTATACTCTTTACTGGGTTAAAAACTTGTTGGATAGCTGGGCCCAGAGAGTAGTGGTGAATGAAGTGAAATCCAGCTGGTGACCAGTCACCAGTGGTGTTCCCCAGAGGTTAGTGTTGGGGCCCATACTCTTTAATATTTTTATTGATGACTTGGAGGAGGAAACTGAGTACACCCTCAGTAAGTTTGCAGAAAACACCAAGTTGGGGAGAAGTGTCGATCTGCTGGAGGGTAGGAAGGCCTTGCAGAGGGACCTGGACAGGATGGGTCGATGGGCAGAGGCCAACAGGATGAAGTTCAACGTGGCTTCAGTCTTTGCAAAGTGCCGGATTCTGCACATTGATCACAACATCCCCATGTAATGCTACAGGCCTGGGACAAAGTGACTGGAAAACTGTGCAGAGGAAAAGGGTCTGGAGGTGCTGACTGATGCTTGCCTCAACGTGAGCTGGCGGTGTGCCCAGGTGACCAAGAAGGCCAATGGCATCCTGTCTTGTATCAGGAATAGTGTAGCCAGCAGGACCAGGGAGTCCCCTGTTCTCTGCTCTGTTGATGCCACATCTGGAGTACTGTGGGATTACTTTCTTCACTGATGAGTTGTATATTTTTGTTTCTCCTTCTGTCTGAATTATAGTTTGTATATCATAAGATAATTGATAGATGTGATGGTTTTACTCGGGTGGGCGGCCGAGTTCCACCACAACCGCTCTCTCACTCCCCCTCCTCAAAGAGGAGCGAGGAGAAAATACGATGAAAGGGGCTCAAGGGTTGAGATAAGGACGAGGAGATCGCGCAATAATTATCGTGACGGGCAAAACAGACTCAGCATAGAGAGAAAGTAAGATTTATTGCTTATTACTAACAAGCTAGAGAAGTGAGAAACAAAGGAAAGAAACCAAAAGCACCTTCCCCCCCCATCCACCCTCTTCCACCTCCTTCCCCCTGAGCGGCGCAGGGGAACGGGGGAATGGGGCTTATGGTCAGTCTATAGCGCTTCTTCTCTGCCGCTCCTTCTCAGTCACTCTCGTCCCCTGTGCTGTGGGGTCCCACCCACGGGATGCAGTCCTTGCCAAACTGATCCAGCGTGGGCTGTCCACAGGCAGCAGCTCTTCAAGAACTGCTCCAGATATGGGTCTGTACCACGGGGTCCATCCCCCGGGATCAAACTGCTCCAACCTGGATCCCCCACGGGCAGCAGCTCCTGCCGGGTCACCTGCTCCTGCGTGGTCTCCTCTCCGCAGCCTACAGGTCCGGCCCGGAATCTGCTCCGGCAGGGGTCTTCCACAGGCCACAGTCTCCTTCGGGGCAAGTCCACCTGCTCCACTGTGGTCTCCACCGTGGGCTGCAGCGTGGAACCCTGCTCCACCGTGGTACTCCATGGGCTGCAGGGGGGACATCCTGCTTCACCATGGTCCTCACCACAGGCCGCAGGGGACTTCTGCTCCGGCACCTGGAGCACCTCTCCCCCTCCTTCTTCACCGACCTTGGCGCCTGCAAGGCTGTTTCTCACTCCTCTCACCCTCCCAGCTGCTGAGTGGCGCAGCGTTTTTTTCCCTGTCTTAAATATGCTCTCACAGAGGCGCAAAACAACATCGCTTATTGGCTCAGCTCTGGTCAGCAGTGGGGCCCTTCCCAAACATGGGGCAGCTTCTAGATCCTTCTCACAGAAGCCACCCCTATGGCCCCCCTGCTACCAAAACCTTGCCACGTAAACCCACTACAATAGAAAACAAGTAGGTGATTTTACTAATTGGTTTTCATGGTTTAAATTATTTTTTTTCTGATATTTAGCTGAGTACAGTAATTTTTGAAGGTCAAATTAAACAAAATGTAATAATCTTAGCTAATCAGTGTGTTTGTATTCCATTAATATAATTGATTTTATTGTTTATTCAGTGCAATGCCTTCCTTGTTACAAAGGGAAACACATTTCCATTGTTTCATTAAATTTCTAAAGGGCGCCTGACTTTAATTCTCTGTATTGTGTGCCACATGAATCTATCAGGGACTGAGAAAATGTGACTTATCTGGTGGATAGGACACATTTTCTTATTGTTGCTTCTGTTGTGATCAAACCAAGCAAATGATATGTGGAAACAAAGAGAAAAAATGAAAGAAGCATCAGATGGTTCTATCTAAATTAGGTCATTCTCTGTCTCAGTAGAAACATTTTTCTCACGTTTAAGGGTTCTGTTCTTTTCTCATGTTTAGTTGACTGTTAACCAGTCTTTCATATTTAGACATCTTAATTTTCTTACTCCAGTTTTAACTGCTTCTCCCTTATGCTTTCAGAGTAAAGCCAGTTTTTGTGGTGACAGATTCAGTAATTTGCCACTCCCTTCTCTTTTTGCTTCTTCAGTTCACCTTTTCTGTGAAGCGTCATTAGCAGTAACATTTTTTATGTTTCCAATGAATTATTACTCCTGGAGATTCAATGAAATGGTTCAATTTCCCTACCCCCTGGCTAGTTTTATCAGGAATATCAGTAGTATTATGAAATCTATTTTCAGAAAGAGGATTTTTTTATTTTTTATTTTTTCCCAGAAAGAGACATAGCCTTTAGAGAAGCTAAAAGAGCAATTGTGAAGGAATGGGCTGAAATTAAAGGATTCAAAACTACTCTAATGGAGTTTCTCAATGACTGTGCTAAAAGAATAGTGTTGAGGCTGCAAATGAAACACTTCAAAGTGCAGAAGCAGTGAAACTGAAGTTACTGAAGTTTGACAAACAAAATCTTTGTCAGTCACATTCTATCCTAATATATTAACAGATGTTGATATTTAGCTTGATGGCACAGTCTGAAGTATAAGACATGTATATGCATAATGTTATGCCTAAAATGTAAATTACTATTACTAAAGTTAATGTTCTCTTTTAATAGGCAGATTTGGAGCTTAGTGTATATGTGTGTATTGCATACACACACATACACATGCGCGCGAGCATACACATGTAATATGTTGCATATGAGTGTTCTTTTAGTATGATCTCTTTGAAGTGTAACCTAACTTTTGTTGCCAGAGGATATATGATAGGTGAGAAAAAAATGGCACATAGCTTTAATGGAGTGGTTTATAAAAAAAAAGTTACTTACAGTTTTCCTGAAAACTGCTACTCTTTACGTATTCTCATTTTAGACATAAGTACACCCACTTGCTAGTTTGCTCTGCTATTTAATGCAAGGATGTCTCCAGGTGACAGCAAAAGTAATGTTTATTAGTGTATTTTCTTCCTGCAATCTTTCTTAGACGGCACTAAACTAATTTGATAAGTGACACTTAATTTTTGGTACAGGTAGTGTATAAATCTATAGTAAACTTGATGATAGTATTCAAATGTACCTGCTACTTGTAAATCTTCAAGATTTTCTGCTGGTAAATCAAGGACTTGACTTGCAAAAAGGGTGAAATTTGCACCAATAGTAGCTCAGTAAATGTTCAGTGCAGGCTGTTGCACTTTAAAATGTACTACTTGTTAAGATGAGAATAATATAATTTAGCCTGCATTTAATACAGTTTAATCTGCATTTCAGTGGATACTTAAATTCTATTAAGCTAATGCATTTTTATTAATACGACCCAAAAGCAATCAGGAGACAGCTCCTGCAGTGTAGCATAGAGATATTGAAAAATCAGGTTACGTACACATTCATAATTGACATTTACTTGTACATTTGGGAAATTCTCTTCTAATCTAACTGTGATCTGTAAGAGGTTTGCTGTATTTACTGTTATTTTTTAAAAGATACAACAATTCCTAAAAATTTTCAAGAAATGACAAAGAAGGGATTCTGCATTCACTTTTTGATTTTCAAACATTTAAAAACTGAACACAAAAGATATACTTCTTGAAGAACAAGAAGTATAACAGTGAGTAAAAAGGCAGAAGTTCCAACAGAAATGTGAAGTTGCCCTGACTTCCTGTAAATTGGAAATACTATTATTTTGATTCAGTCTCCTATAGTTACTTTCTGAGCATTCTTAACCCTTTCCTCAAACTTGTCTCTTATAATATAGATGTTTATTTCTGAAAGTAGTTTGAAGACATGATTTATCAGGTTGTCTTATAAAGTATTGAATACAGGATCGTTACCTTTAATGGAGTTTTTTGTTTGATTTTGTTTTTATAAAGTTACTAAATGATCATTTGGGGAGATGAACATTTGGGAGAGTATTACTTCCCAGGTCAAAAAAAAATCACGTGTTTCATGTTGACAAAGATCGTAAGATTTGCAAGTAGATTTGTGTAGTTTCTATGCAGGATATAGTTTCTATATTTTTTGGTAATGAATAGATGCCAATATAATATGGCACATCTAGCTGGTAATGAGTGAGAATTGAAATCTACCTTCTGGATATGTTCACAAGAGGGTTACAAATGAACTACAGAGTTAAAAAATATAAAATAAAAGAGAATATGTTATTGAAGCTTGTCCTCATATTGCAGAAAATAACAACATAAGCTATGAACCTCACAGTATGCAGTAGTTTCTGAACATTCATTAATCTTTGGCTATGGGAAAAGAAGACTGATACTTGCCACCCACTCTGTGCTCCTCAGACATTTTCTAAGCAGATGATAAGAGAGCTTTCTGATAGCATGCTTGAAGTTCATCATTGCTGGTAGCTTCTTTTCCTCTATTCAGGATAAAGGAAAGAGTGAGAGAAGCTTTTGGAAATTTTCCATTGCATGAACAAACACACTGATATATTAGAGGATGTGGAACGACAATTAAACAGAAAGATGATGTTGTTTATGACAGTCCTTAAATCTGATTCTTTGGTCTTTTATGTGTTGCTTTTGTGGGAGGTAGAAAGCTGAGGAGGACAAGATAGCAGTAAAAAAGCAGGAAGTAAATTATTTTGGAAAATGAGCTTCACTGGTTGGTGACATTTTGGGGCAGCTGTAACAACACTGATGATGTTTTATTAAATAGTTTTCTGATTTAATCCCAGCTGTGGCAGTACTCATTCTTTTTCAGGACTTATACTGAGAATTGTTTTATTTTCCTGTGTGCATCTGCATACCATGAAATGACAATTTAAATCTAGTTGCATTTTTAAACTAAAAATATCAACTGTATTTTACATTCTATCATTAGCATAATTACACATTGTCCTGTAAGAATGGCATTTTTCGTTAGAAGGAAGTACAAATAGTAGATTGCAGTAAATATTGGAAGCAATACCTTTAAAGATAGTGACTCAACTTCATTTTTTAAATGAAAACATTATATATATATATTTCATACATATATATATATACACTGTACTTTGTAGGCACATATAAGTTATTGAATTTATGGTAAATATATTTTGGTATTAAACAAAGAAAAAAAAAAAAAGACCAAATAATTACAGCTGTGATGAATTTACCTCAGAGTATTCAACATACTATATAAAGCTTAGCATTTTTGTATTCATAGAAAGCTTGAGTCATGACCTCGTCCTCATTTAATCTACATATTTACATACCAAATCTGTAATGAACACTGATAATGTTAAAACTAGTTATAAAGCAGTGTTGAAATGACAGCAGCAGGAACTCTGTGGAGTCAAATATCTATCACTTTATGCAATTTTATGTTAATTGTGAATGTATTATAGGCTATATACATTTCTAATGAAATTGACTTGGCATATTTTTGATTGAACACTTGTATTCATGATTGTGCATAGTAATTTATAGGTACTCCCAGATATATATTTTAATATTATAACAATGTATATAGACTGCCAAGATCAAGAATAAAAAATAGATAATTCAGCAAAAATAAAAAATAAAAAAATACCAAATTCCATTCTGCTTGTCTTGATTTGAGTTGTTACATACACAAGCAGTACTGTTTTAATAGGGTGGAATATACTTCTATTGGATTTACTCCATGTTTGTAAAATTGCTTAAATACAAGTAGTCACTCTGTAGTTTACATATAAATCGTACCATATTTGTTGACTGTCTTTATTATGTTCGTTTAAAACAGGCAAATCCTCATGCATGGCAATCAAAATATGTCTGCTTACAATTTAGACAAATAGCATAGATTTTCTCTGTACTTATTTGTTGCTTTAGGATTGGAAAAAAATAAATAATATAAAAAGTCTGGAGAATAACTTTGCAGCTTAATTGCTCATATTTACAAACAGTGCTGCCCATGGATTTAAGTGCTTGAATACGTAAATTGTGACTCTTCTATTGCAAACTGTATTGTCAATATAAATCCATTAAACATAATGATGTAAGCATTCGCTATTTTTACTGAGCTAACAAAAATAGAACAGTAATACTGTTTATTGATATAAATACAAAGATATTTTAAAATTTAGCATTATTTGATTAAAATTATTCATTTACTATTTTATATCCATAGCATACTCCATGTTATAAAGAAGTATAAAAAATCCCAGACCAAGCTGACAAAGCTAGCTTGTTGAAATGCTTTTGGAATGCTCTTTCTTAATAGATCTTTCAGAATGCAGGGACTGATCGTAATACACTGGGAATGTTTAAACAAGTATTTCTCTATGTCAGGCTCATAAGTCTAATTGTCTCTTGTTTTCATTCAGAAAGATGTGCATTAAGATAGCTATGTGTTGCTAAATACTTCACGTATTTGTTTATATATATATTTTTCCTGACTACCTACGGATACCTTGTTCTATCATGTGTCTTGATAATTACTTCCCCTTTAAATCATAATGCATGTCTACATCGTATAATTCAGTATGCTAAATGAGCTTGGTTTAGATGTTACATGATAGTTATATAGTACATATAGTCATATATAGTTATACACCTGTTATAGTACATATACGGTTATATATGAACTAGTTGACTTTATCAAAGGAGGCAGAGCTAGCCTGGATGTGTCAATGTATCCTCACTATTGGACAATGAGGGAATTAGCCATTCATTTTTCATAAAAAGTAAATAAAATAAATAAAATTCTGAAAATATAGAATATTCACAAAGAATCTGAGGTTCATGGATAGCTGTATGGCATGTGGGATACCCAAGGAGTGGATGTTGGTACACAAAATTGATAACAAATGATATGAGTTACAACTAGATGGAAATGAGAGCTCTGAGTGTACAACGTCAAGGGAAAGGTTTAGTCTTTTTGCATCTTTTGATGCAAAATCTTTATTTGCAAAGTATGTCATATTGCAGTTTTATACTCTGAGCTTTGCAAAAAGCATGGGAAGAATTATATTATTTATAGGAACCTATTCATAATGGTTAATGCATAAGTGTGGCAGAAGTAAGACTTCAGGTTTTCCTTGAAAATAGTGGTCAGATTGTGCCAGCCTTTTCCTGGAGCAGTCTGTAATTATACTAACAAAGATATTAGTTAACTCTTTTGTACCAAGGGGTTCTTAACATTTTGTATCATTTCCTCTCTGTCCTTGTTTCAAAAATTATTGTACACCTTTTCAATTACCCTTAGCTATGCTTCCACCCTTGCAAAATTTTAATGTATATTTATCTTTGTTAAGTACATACACCACCTCTTTCATCACCTTAACTACTATCCCCTAATTGCAATCTACACAGCTCTTTATTCGCAATTTCAGCAGTCTCTGCTGGGATCTTATCTTCCTTCTTCACCTTTCCTAAGCTGAAAAGTAAATTGCCTTTTCATATTGTCCTTCTACTCCCACTTTTGTGTTTTATTTTGTGCTGTCTACTATCTGCTATGCTACTGTTGTTGCTATCCACATAACCCTGAAATAAACTGCAATGTACTGTTAAATGATCATTCTCTGTACCAAGTTTAGGTACTTTTTTCTATTTATGACAATCTGTATATTACAAAGCCTTGTAATTCTGTGGAATTCACAGATCAAAATTTCTAACTTAGCTACATACTCATTTATTAATGATCTCAGTAAAAAGATGAGGTATGATTAAAAGTCAACAGATGCTTTAGTGAGACTAAATTTGGATATCTCAGGAAAAGAAAGAAGGTTGCAGTCATAATAGTTACATATATATATATAATCAAAATTTGGAATTAAAAATGCTTGCTCTATTTTACCTGTATCTATATCTGTCCATAGAAAAAGAAGTTTATAATAAATGATTCTTTCATGAAACAAAAATACTAACATGACATGCTTCCACCCCATACATTTAGATAGGTACAGGTAGTCCACCTTTCATTCTATTTTCCCTTTTCATTTGTTCCTCCTTTGTTCCCACCTTTCTTTCTCTCATTGCTCTACCTCCCCAAAAACAAACAAACTAGAACAAACGAATGACAGAAAGAAAGAAAGAAAGAAAGAAAGAAAGAAAGAAAGAAAGAAGAGAAAGAAAAGGAAAGAAAGAGAAATACCTCAGTCTTCATGTCCTCAGAAGTGAAAAGTGAAATCTGTTGAAGTGGTACATAGTGGTACATGAAGCCTTAAGGAAAGGATCATTTTTGTCATGCTGTGATGTACAAGGCTTGAGAAACCTTGGGAAATCTGGGTTTTGTGACAGTCAGCTGCCAGGTGTGAGAGAAAAGCAGATTAAAACTATGTAAATTTTAAAGAAAGGAAGGCATTCCCAATGGTGAAGAAAAATTACACTGAACCACTGTCCCACCAGACATTGAACTAAGTACCAGCTCTTGGATGCTAGTGTATAACTGAGGCCATCCAAGGAAGAAATAAATCATTTAGATCATAATAATCATCCAGGACATTTGTAGCTGGGTGAGGACTTAAATACTGCAAGACAAGATCAGCTTTCCGTTAGCCAAACCAGTACCCTGTGTCCTATCAATTGCATCTTCTGCTCTGGTACAAAAGGCCCATCCTGCTGAGTGTTCTGCTTTCCTATACTTTGTACGTATTCTGTGGATGGATTAGGACGATAATGCTGTAACATGGCTCAAATTGCACCAAAAACTCGGTTTGTGGGTCTCAGATAGTTAGAAGCTCAACCTCAGTGTCTCAATATACTGAGCATGTGGAGGGAATTGAAGTTGCTAAGGGCACTTGTACTAAGATATGTTTCATAGGTCTAATATATTCAGTTCCTCCCTTCCTACAAGACAGATTACAGTACTCAAAGGCTTTTTCTATTACTCTGAGGGTAATTCTCAACTCCCTCTTCAATCAGGGAAGGCAAGAGAAGCATTGACATTTCCATGGGGCCATTTCCATTTCAGCTATCTTACTTAGGCAACATTCTCCTCATTATTTAACCCAGTGTCACTAAATCCTTATACAGATCGTGCAGCTGTGGTCTGTATGACACGGTAAGAAGGACAGCATAAGGGATATTCATCAGCTGATGAATCGTCTTATTCACAGTTCTTATTCAAACAGTCATCCCTGGAGATGATCAACAAAGGAGTAAATCTATGTCTGTACTCCTTACAGAAATCTTTGCCCTTGAGAGTTAGGGGCCTATGAAGAGGCTGTCACACAATTAACAGAGCAATTCATTGTGTCTTCGCAGTTCTTTGAGACTTTTAATCTCTCCACATATTTTTCTGGTGATTAAGGATCCACTGAAATGTTCTTCCCATCCAATCTCCTCCCCAGTGTAGGAGAAATTGGAAGGAGAAGATAGTCAGGCCATCTGTACTATGTCTACCCTGGAACACAGAAATGAGAAGGCAATGCCAAAAGGAAAAACACACACACACACACACACACACACACACACACAAAAAAAAAAAAAAAGAAAAACAAAAACAAAAACAAAAACAAAAACAAAAAACAACTTTACAGCTAAAGCAGCAATTGAGCAGAGCAGATAGCAATGTTTCCAGTTTCTAGAGGACCATTGAGCTTTCCAGATAGAAAATGGTCAGAAATATTTCAGATTGTGTATGTTATAGATTCCTGAAGAAATCCTCTGATTTACATCAAGTCTTGATGTACTTCTGGTGCCATTCTATCTTGTGTGTGTGTGCGAATGAGACACTGGAACCAGCTGGTTCCTCACCTCTGCTGGAGAGCTCTGTGCTAGCCTCAGTTATGGAAAATTATTATTTCCCTACTCATTCCTGCTACATTTGTCTTCAGAAGTGCCAAGAGATTTTCAAAAAGTTGTCTTAGCCCTCCCACAGAAGTATGGCATATGAGGTAGAAGATACCTGAGACTACTTCTGTCCCTGCAGTTTATCTGACTACAGTTCAGTTGGCTATGAATTGTTAATGCTTGTACTACATTTTCAAAAGGTATGTTTGTTGTGAAAATACTCAACCCTGTATCAGTTTTATCAGTGCTTGTAGGTATGTCTTCCTTCATGTACTGCTTTCTGGCCTCTGGTTACAGAGATATGTTTCCAAACGTAGAGGTATAGCTGAAGAATCTCCCTTGGGCATTTATGACCCCACAACTGTAGAATGGCAATTTTTTTGATAGGTCCAAGCTGGAAAGTATGTGTCAGCATTCATGCCATAAAAGCAAGTGGTCTCTATGATTGTATTAGACACCCCAATAGTCCCTAGCTGGGAGGGAAGCCTACCATGAAAGATAGGGAGCACATAAAGCAACCAGAAGGTACCTACTTTATTTTTTTGCTGTTAGTTATCCCTGGAACTTTATGTAACAGTGTTATGGGTGACTATTCATCTTTTTTTAGAGGATTTCAAATATGGTCATATCTGCATGAAAATTTTGCTCTTACTACTGGTCATTTTAGGCTTTTATTTCAGTTTAAATAGTCAATTCAGCACAGCACACGATTTTCAAAAAGTCTTATAAACATATTTAAGGTTATCCTAGACAAACCATGTTTTCTCTTATATCATCAGACTCCAAAATGACTGTAGTGGTTGTTTTAGCTTTTGATCCATTGCACTTGTAAACTGGTGCAGTTCAGTCCCATGGTTAAATCTGGCCTGGCAGAACTTCATGTGTTTAGCTCTGTGCTCCCAGGAAAGCTCTCTCTCTCTATATATATATGTATTTTCCCTTGGTATTCATGCACAGCATATGGAGAACAGGTGCTAAATAAGTATAAATACCAAATGGATGATCAAAATTAATCTTATATCAGCTATTTGTATGATAGCTTTTCATTGCACCAGCGTTATGCCACTGTGACACCACTGGAATTGACCACTGAAACTTTGTAGGCTGGACATTTATTTTGTTGAATTTGAGGATACAGTGTCAAAGTATTTAAGTGGGGGTGTTGAAAGAACAAAATAGATGGGGAACTGATTAAATCTGTCAATTGTTGCTTTATTTTCTTTACTCAGCAGAGAGAGTAGTTTACAAAGAACACTGGGCTTATTATAAATCTACTAAATGATGAGGAGATCTCATCACAATACTCACTCCCCTAGGCCTACGATTAACCCTGTGTCTACTAGGATTTTCATTCTGGTTGCAACACAAGCAGAACTTTTTAGCATTATAAAATCTCTAAGGGCAAGAAAGAAAGCAATGACAATGAAAATCTACTACACCTCTGCCAGAAATGCCTGATCTACAAATGATAGATAGGGCATAAGTATTGGATGAGACTGACAAGGATTGTTTTAATAAGAGAATTGGCTGAAATCATCTCAGTAGCTGAAAACTCCTAATGTGTTCAAACAGCCTATAGGAAAAAAAAAGCTGCAAGGAAAGACAGGTAGTTGTACGATTCATCTTTCCTCTATGCTAAATTTCACAGGTTGTGGAAAGTGTAATATTTTTTTCCTAGGACCAGTTTAGAAAACAGAATGTAGAGCTTAACACATTCCTCTTTACAAGACTAGATTTTCCCTTAGAAGAATAACAGAATGCTTCTAACATAAGAATCATGATGCTTCTACTAATGATTGACTGGATTTTATTGGTAACTATTCACAGTTTAAAGCCCTAATTACTTTGAAGTTCCTATAACATGAAAATAAAATATGATGTTGCCAACAAGCTATAAAATAAATTCACATATACTTCTTTTGCTGAGTACCAAGATGTCCCAGTAATTATTCTTGCAATTATAACTGGGATGAAGAAAGAGTGGAAAGACCAGAACAAATTATCACAACATAGTGTATGTAGTTCACAATCATGCTATTCTAGTACAATTAACACTTTATGAGTAATACTGTTATATAGAAACTTACCCGTGCCAACTGCTTTTATAATCATTTGACTACCTTATTTTACTTTTCCAGATTGTTTTCTACATTAATCCAACATAGATTCTTTTTCAGATTCTTTTTTTTGTTTCTTTTTCTCATTTGCACGATGTGTATATATGTGAGTACACATGCATGTTGCATGTGCGTATATGGAAATATATATATATATACACACACATATGAAACTACCATTCACTGCTCTGTTGACTTGGAGATTGCTGTTTCAAAAGCAGTAAAGTGACTTATTTATTTTTTATTTTTTTAAAAAGGGTCATTGTGGCTTAAAAAAAATAATAATAATAATAATGATAATAAAAAAAAAAAAAGATCTGACAAGTTGGCTTTTCAAATGCAAGCTTATGTGCAAGGTTTTGGTAGCAGGGGGCTGCAGGGGTGGCTTCTGTGAGCAGAGCATAGAAACTGCCCCATGTCAGATCACAGTCAACTTCAGCTGGCTCCAAAAGGGACCCACCACTGGCCAGAGCTGAGCCAGTGAGTGTTGATGGATGGGCCTCTGGGAAAGCAGATTTAGGAAAGGGAGGAAACTGCTGTGCAACATCAGCTGGGAGAGAGTGAGAAAGTGTGAGAGAACCAGCCCTGTAGACACCAAGGCCAGTGCAGCAAGAGAGCAGGAGGTGCTCCAGGCATGGAGCAGAAGTTCCCCTGCAGCCTGTGGAGAAGCCCTTGGTGGAGCAGGCTGTCCCACATAGAGCAGGTCTCCACCATGCAGCCCATGGAGGAGCCCCCAGTTGAGCAGGTGGATGTGGCCTGGAGGAGGCTGTGACCCATGGAGAGCCCCCACAGGAGCAGGCCATGGGCCGGACCTGCAGCCTGTGGAGAGGAGCCCATGCAGGAGCAGGGTGTCTGGGGGGAGCTGCCACCTGTCGGGGACTCGTGCTGCATCAGTTTGCTCTTGACATGTGGACCCTGTGGTACAGACTCATGTTGGAGCAGTTCTTGAAGAGCTGCTGCCTGTGGGAAGCACAAGCAGGATCAGTTCAGGAAGGACAGCATCCCATGGGAGGGACCCCATGTGGAGCAGGGGCAGAGAGTAACCGAGAAGACAAGCAGAGACAAAGTGTTAGGGACTGACCTTAACCCCCATTCCCCATTCCCCTGTACTTCTGCAAGGTAGAAGAGGATGGATGGAGTGGAAGGTGTTTTTAGTTTGCCTTCGTTGTTGTTGTTGTTGTTTTTTGTTGTTGTTTGTTTTTCACTGCTCTAGCTTGTTAGTAATAGGTAATAAATTACATTCATCTCCCTGTGCGGATTCTGTTTTTCCTGTGATCATAATTGCTGCATGATCTTGCTCTTGAACCCTTTTCATCATATTTTCTTCCCCTATCCTCTTGAAGAGAGGGAGTGAGGGAGTGGTTGTGGTGGAGCTCAGCTGCCCAGCTGAGTAAAACCACCACACAAGCAGAACAGATTCATAAAGATGAAACCTGGACATATATCATGCTAGTTCATTTGTTAGGTGGGAAATGAAAATATTAACTTGAAACATATTTGTCTTTGAGTAGAAGTGTGAGGACAAAGACTGAAACTCTGTGTCCCAAATCACTTACCCTAACTAATTAATATTCATTATTGTGCAGTCATGACATCATAATATAAGACCCAGGTGCCAATAGAAATATGTATATATGTGTGCCTGTAAATCTCTTTTCTGAGATTGTTCAATACAATTCAAAACATACTTAATCCAAAATATTTTACCACCATTCTGCAGGTTTTTTGTTTGTTTGTTTGTTTGTTTGTTTGTTTTTTAATTAGTCTTATACTTTTGATATAGGGAAATAATTCAATTAAAAAAAAAAAACAAAAAAAAAAAAACACATTTTTGGCATATATGCTTCATCTTTTGCAATGACATATAGACATGCCTAGAAAATGGGCATTCATTTCAGGGCATAAATGACAAATATAATATTGTTTTTCCCATCAAATTTGAAGTTAAAAAAAAAAAGAGAGAGAGAAGGAAATGAAAAGGCTTGAAAATTGTGCTTATTTTTATAAGGTAAGCAGCACATATAGATTAATTTCATTCAGAGTCAAGATGTAACATTTTTGGCTCTGACTCTGTCTTTTAAAAATTTTATTTTAGTGTAGTCTCAGTAAAACAAAGTCAAGGAAAAAAGTTAAGTGTCAGGTGGTCCTAGTACAAGGATTATTCTTCTGTATGCTGCTGTTGTATCTCTGGAGGCTGCAGACTATTAAACACACTGATTATACCTGTTACCCTTATGCATTATTCATGAAATTGGCACCACAGCATCTTCAAACAGTCTGTCATTTTCCATTACTTTCCATCAAAGACACCATATGCTGTCCTCACAGTATATTGATACCAGAGCATACACAAATCAGACAGACACACGGAAACACTATCTGTTTTTAGATGAGCTTTTCAAATAATTATTATTAAAAACCACTTTTAATGGCCTGTTTGATTATTCAGTGCTTAAGCTATGGAACTTCAACAAGGAGAGCGATTGATGACTGCTTTCTCTACAATGAAAATGATGCAATTCTCTTAAATATAAACAGCCTGCCACTCAGTTGAACTGCACTACAAGATATTTTATGAAGGTTGTTGTACATCGAATCTTGTTTTGAAGTTTTGTTCTTCAGGTATCTCTCAATTACACTTGGAATATCTAAGAAGCAGTGCTTCATTATGAGAAATCAGTCTTGTTCCCCTACTACTTTATGTGAAGTAAATCATGTTTTTGAACAACAAACTATGTTTTCATGATCACTTTTAAGTTAATCAAAAACAGTCTAATTGTATGCATTAAACTTTGCTGAAAATTTTGTGAAATTGTCCAAACAATACCCGATCAAGGCGGAAGAAAAAATAAATAAACAAACAAACAAAAAACACTCCCAACTCCCAAAACCCTTTAGGTATCTTATGAAAAGAAATAATAATTTGTTCTTATAGACACTTGGTAATTCCACTATCCTTTTTCTAAAGAATGCTTTTGTAGACATTTATTTTATAATGTGATTTCTGTAAAAGAGCAATATATATATATAGACTTCTTTAAAGTCTACTGATTATTTATTTATTTATTTGTTATTATTTTTTACTGGATTTCAAGCAACGTTAAAATCCATTATCATCTGAGCTATCAATCATGTGAACACATTCCACTAAGATTTTAACTTAGCCCTGTATTCAGCATATAACAATTTTATGGAAAAAAAAAAAAAAAAAAAAAAAAAAAAGGAATCAAATTCAGATGTACAGAAGGAGTTTAAAATCAATGTTGGCTCAGTTTTTCAGTGTTCTTTTTCCTTTGATATCCCTAAATTAGAACTGAACTGAAAACTCAGAGTCTGGGTCACTAGTTGTCTACATGTTTGCTGGGAACAGCTGAGGTGCATTCAGTGGAAATACACCTACTTATGGTCCATGAAACTGAGTTTGGTCCTAAATGTCTAAACTAAGTCATGACATTAACAAGACGTGGTAGGCACTTGAAAAGAGAGTTGTGGTGGGTTCAAGTCACTGTTACCTCAAAGGGATTTTGCCTTCTCTACTCTTGAACACGAGATGTTTTCACACACACACACACGCACGCACACACACAGACACACAAAGATAATATCCCCAAAGCTCACTTCAGCTATAGCTGGATGAAATTAAAAAGAACCAGAGCAAATAATCTGTTCTCAAAGGGGAAGGGGGGGCTCAAGGGTTGAAATAAAGATAGGGAGAACCCTCAACAATTATTGTGACAGGCAAAACAGACTCAGAACAGGGAGACAAGTAAGATTTATTGCCTATTACAACCTAGAGAAGTGAGAAACAAAGGAAAGAAACCAAAACCGCCTTTCCCCCATCCACCCTCCTCCACCTCCTCCTGCC
>CM021766.1:101572219-101590029 GCA_011076525.1 Nettapus auritus | reverse complement strand
CCCGGTTCTGAAATGTTGCCACATAAACCCACTACACCCAGACCTCTCACCTCAGCAACACCTGTCTCCATCCCTGTCCACATGGTCATGCCCAGCCACCCTGGCACTTTTTCTGACTCAGGTTACCGTCAGTGGTCTTTGTTCTCCGTGTTGAAGCACTACAGGACTGGACTGAACCTTTTTTCAATGAGGTCTTTGCTCTAGCTGCCAGAATGTCACCCACGCTCCTGAGTTGCATCCCTCATGGAGCTGCCCACCCTCATGGCTTCCTGGCACTACATAGTATCACACCCATACGACACAAAAGGAGTTACAAAATTGAGTTCGGTCCTTTGGGCCCTAGAAGATTTGAATACAATCAAACAAACATGACAACTAACAGTTGCAAACACCTGTGAAAGCAATGACAAAACTGTTACATATACAAGCAATCTACTTTCTGCCTATTAGAAGCAATCTCTTAATTTCAGTGCTGAGTTACACTCAAATGGCAATTTTCCCTAGAGAAAGTTCACATGCAAAAATGTTTGAGATTTGTTAGAAGCCTTGTTAGGAAATCTTGTATTCCAGTAAATATTATTTGCAATTAATTACTGTTTCATTTTAGTTTGGTTTGGTTTGTTTGTATTGGAAGTGTGAAATGTTCATAATGACACTAGGATTTTTGAATTTTTTTTAAGGCATGTATGTGGATGGTATATTCCACACTGTCAAAAAAATCCCTTATCAACTCAATAAATGAGTAGTTCTACTGGTGGGAAATCTGTTCTTCTTTTTTTTTTTTTTTTTTTTTTTTTTTTTTTTCTTTTCCAAGACACCCATATTCTGGGATACAACAGATGTAACTTCATGTACACAATATCCTTACTTTATATTGTTGCATTTTGTTAGGTGAAATTTTCCTTTTTCTCCCCATGTGTGATAACATAAGCTTAAGTTCTCTGCCATAGCAGATGACCTTTAATTGTATCCCATATTGGGTCTTTGATGCTGTATGACTGAAGATTTACCTTGAGATTGTCTCAGTAATGTTTAATGGGTCAGTCTTAACCATTCATTCTATTTAAACTGTCCATACAAAATGCTTATGGATGGTTGGCTATCTGATATATGCACCAGATGTCTGGTACAGCTCAGCTCACAGGAGCATTGCTTTGATACTAACTATAGGCAATGCTCTAAGACTCAGTGTTCAAGACATTTAACCATTTTGTACTAAGAGCATGAAGACAGCTGATGAGTGACTCCTAAAACATTTGATATGACAGCTCTGAAAAAAGACACAGACATGCAGAGAAGTGGTAAGAACTGTACAGTACCCAATTTTATTTGAAGCCAGATTTTTTCTTTTTTCTTTTTTTTCTCTGCCATATATGCTGCTTTGCCCAGTCACTCTACCAGCTTTCTGACTTCATTTTGAGGCATGCTTTCCTCAGCATACAGTGCTCAAGTATTAGACTTGTCCTCAAATTTCAATGTGTACTACTGATTTAACTTGTTTTCCATCAACATTCTGAAAAAAAAATCAAGTGAAATAATTTGCCATAAGTAACAAAATTTACATACATATATATATACATGAGACCCATGCATAAACCTGCATAATGATAAATGAAACCAGTGCAGGGACAATGCTTTGTCTGGTGCCATTTTAGGTAACAAATATTTCTGAAATTTTTGCTATTGACATTTTTTTCTGACATCTTTGTAATTGAAATTTGCTGTCTTAAAATGAGTAGCTATGCACTTGTCTGGACAGAAACCTCTGTAGATGTTTTCATAGATGCTGGTAATAATGACTTTTGTTAAAGGCAAGTAGTATACATAGACCTTGATTTTGGTCTTTGAACTGTCCTCAGTTTTGAAAATCAGATTTTTAAAAAATTTTATTTTTTAAGATTTTTTTTTTTTTTTTTTTTTTTTTTTCCCTTGATCAGAAAATCATATTAACTTGGTGTTCACCAGACACATTGCCTTTAGGAAGGACTCTTCTAAACATGTTCTGTTGCCTCTTATTCTGTCAAGGACATCTTCCAGAAGCTGAGAGAAACAGCATAACAGTAGTTTTCAATGTTACTATCATGCTTGTAGGGATGGATGACATTTCTATTTTAAAGTCCCAATCAATTGTCTCTTTATGCCATATGGTAATTGCCAGTTGTTATGGTGTGGGGAAAAAAATAAATAAATCTATATTTGAACACTTAGTCAGAACTATCACTGACTTTACTGGCAGCCACTGCCTTATCCTGAAGCATCTGGATAATGATTTCCAGACTTACTGATACAGCATTCCCCGCTGATCTGATCCTGAGCTGGTTGCTGTGGAACACAGTTTAATGCTTTTCTAGTTATGGCAGATTGACAGTTTAATAAATAATGTGCACTACAACTGAAACCTCTGATGAGGACTTTTCACTCCAATTCACTACCTTCAGCTTTGTTCAATCATTGAATTATAGCTGTGCCTAGAGATCAAGCTAGACATCTGCTGTTTTAAATATTTCAGTGTTTAATCCTATTAAGGGTTTGATTTAACTCGTTTTGAAACCATTAGACAGTTATTGACATATGACTCTTCATTAATCAAAGATCAGACCAGAAATCAGGACCATGTATAACTTCTTACAGAGCAAATATCAAAGTGACAATATCACCATGTGACCATCCTCCTTCAGTCAGCATGTAACTGAATATCAATACTGTACCAGTGGGGCCAAGCTGAAGATCTGAGAAACATCAAGTAGATCATAAGATGCTATTTGACTTTTCTATGCCACTAACATAACAACTGATCAATTTGTACATTATTTGTACAAAGACCCGTACAAATCTTTGCAATGTTATACAATTCATTTAACAATGCTATTCTGCAAAGATCAGCACGTTGCTCTTGACCTAACCTGGCCAAGTCATAGTCAATAGATAAACAGTACTCGTAGTGCTATTAGACTAGGATATTCATGACATCAGTTAGACTTACAACTTTACATAGTGATACGACAGTGATGTTCACTCCAGTACTGCCCATTCGGGAACACTGAGACACATTTTCTAACATGCAAACCCAGTATCAAATGCAGCTGTAAGAGACTTAATAACAGAGAGGAAGCTATGAAAAGCTGTGACCTACAGGAATCAAGCACATGATGAAATTCTGTTCAGTTTTCAGGTCGTGTGTCAATAGTACAGTGAATTAATTGTTTATTGATGCATTTAAGAACTTTTACAGATTTTTTTTTTTTTTCTTTTTATAAAATTGACAGGTTTTTTTTTTTGTTTGTTTGTTTGTTTTGTTTTGTTTTGTTTTGTTTTTCAGAAGTAAATGTAACAGACAGTTTTCATTAAGGGACATTTTCCTTTCATATCTCCAGAGTGAGAACAGTAACTCACAAATCTTCTGACTACTGTAAAGGGTACAAAACTTATTGTTCCTCCAGATCCTTGATGAACGATGACCTCTTTATCTCCAGTTTGCTACTGGGTGATTGCTAGCAACATCCTCTGCTGTTTACCATTTCCTTTGCCTCAAGATTTCATTAAGGACAATATATAAGACACAGGAGGGTTCACACAATTAGTTGACTACAGTGAGAAAATACCAGTCTTATCTTATCTATTAATGTAATTTTTTCTGTCAGTTTAGCAGACAAAAAAGTGTTTAACAGTGAATACACAGCTAAAACTGACTGTCAAATGGGAACAGTATTCCTTGTTACAAACATTTTCTGTCTCTCAACTCAGATGGATTTTTAATTGTTATTATTATTTTTAAGACACCAGTTCAGTTAAAAAAAGAGGACACAGATCTTTAACAAATGCAGATTGGATGGAGCAGATTATCTTGGGTGTCATCATGCGGCAGTTGCAGGGCAAGCAGGCGATCAGGCCTAGTCAGCATGGGTTTATGAAGGGCAGGTCCTGCTTGACAAACCTGATCTCCTTCTATGACACGCTTAGTGGATGAGGGAAAGGCTGTGGACGTGGTCTACCTTGACTTCAGTAAGGCATTTGACACCGTTCCCCACAGCATTCTCCTCAGGAAACTGGCTGCTCTTAGCTTGGACTGGCGCACGCTTTGTTGGGTTAAGAGCTGGCTGGATGGCCGGGCCCAGAGAGTCTTAGTGAATGGAGTTAAATCCAGTTGGAGGCCGGTCGCTAGTGGAGTCCCCCAGGGCTCGGTACTGGGGCCAGTCCTCTTTAACATCTTCATCGATGATCTGGAAGAGGGGATCGAGTGCACCCTCAGTAAGTTTGCAGGCGACACCAAGTTAGGTGCGTGTGTCGACCTGCTCGAGGGTAGGAAGGCTCTGCAGAAAGATCTGGATAGGCTGGACTGATGGGCCGAGGCCAACTGTATGAAGTTCATCAAGGCCAAGTGCCGGGTCCTGCACCTGGGGCGCAACAACCCCAAGCAGAGCTACAGGCTGGGAGATGAGTGGTTAGAAAGCTGCCTGTCAGAGAAGGACCTGGGAGTATTGGTTGACAGTCGGCTGACTATGAGCCAGCAGTGTGCTCAGGTGGCCAAGAAGGCCAACAGCCTCCAGGCTTACATAAGAAACAGTGTGGCCAGCAGGTCCAGGGAAGTGATTGTCCCCCTGTACTCGGCTCTGGTGAGGCCGCACCTCGAGTACTGTGTTCAGTTTTGGGCCCCTCACTACAAGAAGGATATGGAGGCGCTTGAGCGAGTTCAGAGAAGGGCGATGAAGCTGGTGAAGGGTCTGGAGAACAAGTCTTACGAGGAGCGGCTGAGGGAGCTGGGACTATTTAGCCTGGAGAAGAGGAGGCCCAGGGGCGACCTTATTGCACTCTACAGGTACCTGAAAGGAGGCTGTAGCGAGGCGGCGGTTGGTCTGTTCTCCCACGTGCCTGGTGACAGGACGAGGGGGAATGGGCTAAAGCTGCGCCAGGGGAGGTTTAGGTTGGATATCAGGAAGAACTTCTTTCCTGAAAGAGTTGTTAGTCACTGGAATAGGCTGCCCAGGGAAGTGGTTGAGTCACCATCCCTGGAGGTCTTTAAAAGACGTTTAGATGTAGAGCTTAGGGATATGGTTTAGTGGAGGACTTGTTAGTGTTAGTTCAGAGGTTGGACTCGGTGATCTTGGAGGTCTCTTCCGACCTAGACTATTCTGTGATTCTGTGAAATCTTTGTTTCGTTTGTTGACCATTCTCTGAAATCATACAATCATAGAAAAGTAGAAAACATTAACAGAGGCAAGAATTTACACTTGCTAAAAATCTAATTTAGTTTAAAAACAAGACTCCTTTTTAGTTCTTATTAAACTTAATTATTTATTATATATCGATAATTTTGTATTTGTATTTATTCATATAAATATAAAATTAATTTAAAAAATCCTGTTAATTATTAACTTACAGTGGTACCTCTTCAGTGAATGTAGTTTTAGCTTATAAATGCAGACAGGGATGATGCAAAACAAAAATCTAATGAAAAATCTGAAATATATATTTAAAATTTGTGCCTTTTCGTTCTCTCTCTTATATATTGGAAACACTAGTAATATAAAGGCCTTTAGGGAGTTCACATTGGATCTTTAAATGTTCAAATACATTGTTGTTTTAATTTGTTAATTTCTGGAATATTTCTTTTACAAGTGAAAGTCATTTACCATATATATATATATATATAATATTTAATGAAAGTCAAAGTGTAATAGAAAGACTATTTTTATAAAACCCTCCAAATGTGTATACACAATTTAATTATCAAGAGTTGAAGTACAGGATATTCTTGCGATGAACATAAGGCCTGTGGATTAACTGAAGAATAAAGGTAACTGTACTCAAGGTATCTAATTCTCTGTAAGCAAACTCTGATAAATACTGTCCCAAGTATTTATTCCCTAGCCTCCATGTTGAAATGAATAGTTGATGCGGAGTTTCCCAGATTTTTGTGTCAGTATAGAACTAATATCCTGAATATGTGATTAACCCTACATATTTATTCACTTCAATTTTGATGTTATGAAGTTATTTTTGTATTTATATATATACATATATACAAACACAAAATTGCCTATACACCTCTTAGATACTTATATACTTTCCTATACAAACTTACCTTATTTATTAATAAGACTTCTGTAACGTTTACTGCAGAAGTTTTCCAGAGCTGTAAATACTGGACTCACACTTGTCCCACTGAACACAATAGCTGACTCAAGTTTGAAAAACAACGGACTAATTTTGAGCTCTTTCAAAATCTTGTTCTAAGTTATTCATTAAAATTTACCATACTGCATTTTGTACTAACAGAAACCTGACACAGACACGGAGGAATTTCAGGACTCAGAGAACAGCTGCCAAATGAATACATAAACAGGTACTCTGAATTTCCTTTGCCCAATATCTTTATGTTCACGTCACAATTTATATTTTTAAGGTTCCACTTCAACATTATAAATTTAACATAAATATAATTTAACTATAGTAAACTGAGATTACTGAATCACACAACCATAGAATGTCCTGAGTTGGACATGATGATCCTTGAGTCCAACTTCTGGCTCCACACAACATTCAAACCATGTCTGAGACTGTTGACCAAACTCTTCTTGGCAAGCTCAGTACCATGGCCAATGCCCTGGGGTGCCTGTCCCAGTGCTCTACCAACCTCTCAGTGAAGAACCTTTTCCTAACACCCAGCCTGACCGTCCCCTGTCCCAGCTCCATGCCATTCCCTCAGGTCATCTCACTGTCCCCAGAGAGCAGAGCTCTCTCATGAGGGAGCTGCAGTCTGCCATGAGGCCTCTCCTCAGCCTGCTCTGCTCTGGGCTGAACAAACCAAGGGATCTCAGCTGCTCCTCATACATCTTCCCCTCCAGACCTTTCACCATCTTTGTAGCTTTCCTTTGGACAGTTTCCAACAGTTTTACATCCTTTTTATACTGTGGTGCCCAGAACTGTACACAGTGCTCGAGGTAAGGCTCCCCAGAATATGGATGCACCCCAGTGCATCCCAGAATATGGTTGTCCCTTCTGGCTGCCAGGGCACACTGCTGGCTCATATTCAACTTGCCATTGACCAGAACTCCCTTCATGCGGGGCTGCTCTCCAGCCACTCTTCAACCCGTCTGTATATATATTACACACAAGGCATAGCTACAGCCATTACTAACTATGCTGTAATTTAGGTGATAGTGCAGTATGAGGCAGTATGTGTGTCTGATGAAATCTGTTAGTGTGGTAAAAATAACTAAAACTGTTACTCAGCAACAGAATGAGTTTTATGACCATCCTAAACCAGGTGTAAGTTTGACTGGTATTTTTATTTTCCCACACAAACACAATCAAGGTGGAATTCTCTTTAGTTGGATATCAATTTTCCTTTGATTTACATATCTCATGAGCACATAATGAACAACTCATTTCAAATAGAGAGAAAGTCAATGAATAACAGAAGAGCTTATCTTACTGTTAGGAAAAACAGAATTTCCACATCTTTCTGATAAACAGGAAAGATAGAACATTAAATATTTCAGGAAATAAATTCTACTTGTTACTGTATTTTTTTTTTTTTTGGGGGGGGGGATATCATTTGCTACTTTATTAATGGATCTACATTGGAAAACAATCATGAGTAGAATTCTATATCACCACTGTTTCTATTTAAAATAAGTAAAAGTTCTATTTATAGCATTTAATCTATTTCCTCTTTTGCTGTCAGCTCCACTGCAAATTGCATTTTGATAAAACAAGGTCTTTAATAGAGGGCATCATATTAAAATGGACAGACCTTTTTGAACTTGCTCCAGGAAATTACCACATCAGAAAGAAATCAGGAAATATATAAAGTACTTGTAGTAAAATACTCTCATTCTTCTTATGCTTCCAAAATGCCTTTCTTCCCATTTTCTTTTCTTCTTGATATAAGCATAAGTTCTTGAGATGTAATCAGCTCACTGGCAGTGGTTGGCAAAAATAAATAAATAAATAAATAAATAAATAAAAATAAATAAAAAAATCTATTGGTGTAGTGGGTTTACATGACAAGGTTTTGGTGGCAGGGGGCCATAGGGGTGGCTTCTGTGAGAAGGATCTAGAAGCTGCCCCATGTTTGGGAAGGGCCCCACTGCTGACCAGAGCTGAGCCAATAAGCGATGTTGTTTTGCGCCTCAGTGAGAGCATATTTAAGACAGGGAAAAAAACGCTGCGCCACTCAGCAGCTGGGAGGGTGAGAGGAGTGAGAAACAGCCTTGCAGGTGCCAAGGTCGGTGAAGAAGGAGGAGGAGAGGTGCTCCAGGTGCCGGAGCAGAAGTCCCCTGCGGCCTGTGGTGAGGACCATGGTGAAGCAGGATGTCCCCCTGCAGCCCATGGAGTACCACGGTGGAGCAGGGTTCCACGCTGCAGCCCATGGTGGAGACCACAGTGGAGCAGGTGGACTTGCCCCGAAGGAGACTGTGGCCTGTGGAAGACCCCTGCCGGAGCAGATTCCGGGCCGGACCTGTAGGCCGCGGAGAGGAGACCACGCAGGAGCAGGTGACCCGGCAGGAGCTGCTGCCCGTGGGGGATCCAGGTTGGAGCAGTTTGATCCCGGGGGATGGACCCCGTGGTACAGACCCATATCTGGAGCAGTTCTTGAAGAGCTGCTGCCTGTGGACAGCCCATGCCAGTTCGGCAAGGACTGCATCCCGTGGGAGGGACCCCACAGCACAGGGGACGAGAGTGACCGAGAAGGAGCGGCAGAGAAGAAGCGCTATAGACTGACCATAAGCCCCATTCCCCCGTTCCCCTGCACTGCGCCGGGGGAGGAGATGGAAGAGGGTTGATGGGGGGAAAAGGTTCATTTTGGCTTCTTTCCTTTGTTTCTCACTTTTCTAGCTTGTCAGTAATAGGCAATAAATCTTACTGTCTCTCTATGCTGAGTTTGTTTTGCCCATCATGATAATTATTGCGCGATCTCCTTATCTCAACCCTTGAGCCCCTTTCATCGTATTTTCTCCTCGCTCCTCTTTGAGGAGGGGGAGTGAGTGAGCGGTTGTGGTGGAACTCGGCTGCCCACCTCAGTAAAACCATCACAATTGGTCTGTGGAGAAATGGCTACTAACTTGATGAGGGGTATTGTTGATTTCATCTCATAAAAAGCATACCAAGAAACTAAATGAACCCCCTCCACCACCTCACTTATTTCTGCCATTTGCAAAGAAACACAGTAGCTTTTGCTATTTTTATGCTGTTATGTCACTATCATTTAGCTCACACAGCTGGAGGTATTTTCTCACAAAACAGTGATCACTTTCTAGTTTAAAGCTATCCTGCTCTAGTCTTCTGATATTTCTGTATCATAGAATCATAGAATGGTAAGGGATGTTAAAGATCTCCTAATTCCACTCCCTCTGCCATGAACAGGGACACTTCCCACTAGACCAGGTTGCTCAAAGCCCCATCCAGCCTGGCCTTGAACACTTCCAGGGAGTTCAGAGCTTCTCTGGCCAACCTGTTCCAGTGCCTCACCACCCTCATACATATTTCTGCTATTCTCCATGCTACTAGGTTAATATTATGTTCTTGGGAAAACAAAACAAAACAACTGAAAACATGTGAGGCCAAAACAATTGGATTGCAGATCTTTCTTGATTAAAAATAAATTAATGTATTCTGGTGTATTTACTGATTTATTGATGTTGTTTAACAATTCACAAATATGTACTACTATGAAGCATTTTTTAATTATTTTTCTGTTTCTACAATGACATTCAGTTGATATATAAAAGACTTTAAAATTATAAATTTAAAATATAACTATTATTGACCTTATGAAAATGATTTTTTTTTTTCTATCGTCTGTTGCATATTACTGGAACTTACAAATGAATATATAAAGAAAGACACATTTTTATTAGAATGTCTCACAGCACATTCTTTAGTCTCTAGAATACTGGAAATATTTGTAACATATAAATTTACACAAATTGATTAGATTTTAACAATTCTAATGGCAGGAGATAACATCAGCAGATAATGCATTTTTAGTTGAATGTTTCTCTAGAGTGGTTCCATACCAGCATTATTTCTGCCACAGTTCTCTCTTCTCAACCTGGGTAACATTCACATCTCATTGAAACAATTTGTTTAAATGCATACTTGGTTACCTGCTTTTCTCCACTCTATAGTCAAAATAGAAACAGAACTATCAAATCTTGTATCTTTTTATTATTATTATTATTATTTTTTGAAACCTTAGGGAGAAAAAAAAAAGAATAATGAAACTTTGTTTTATGGTTTTAGACTAGACTATAATACTAGATCATATACAGGGAACTGGAACACTGCAGAACACCTTGAAGGCAATGTAAGAAAATACAAGATCAGGGAATGTTCTGTTCATCTGTCCTTTCTTAACACTTTTATTTTATACTCAACAGACCTTATTCTAAATAAATAAATATCATGTTGTATAATTTAGGCATGGAAGAGTGAGGAAAGTATGGACTTCTGTTGAAGAAAAGTGGTGCTAATAAAAGGTGTATTTTCTTTTTTCACAGGCAGAAATCAAAGATATTTAATTATCAATTATTCTGCAGATATAATTATATCTGCTTTCCTTTTAGGTTTCTCAGGGAAAGTATCCCCTCAATTTTCATCCACTGAAATTAATAGTGCTGAAGAATTATCAGTTCATTAAAAAAAATGGCTTTTTGCTTACATTGTAAAACTGTTAAAGATTCTTTTTTTTTTTTTTTTCCCTCTTCTATTAGTAAGGATGCTGAATTTTATTTGTTTAGTCTTTCTAGTAAAGGGCTTATACCAAATATAAATGAAAGTCTTTCATTTTTATACAAATTAGTTTTGAAAAGCAGAATATTGATATTACTGTGGCAGAATTTTCAGTATTATCCCAAGCCCAGGACTAATACTGCTTTTAAGCTGTTAACCCAACAATAGCGTTTCTACTCAAGTTTGTTTAGAAAATAAGAAATAAAAATAGAAGTTGCTTGAGATGCATGATAATTAACAAGCTGCTGTTTAGGAACAAAACATGAATACTTATTTGACTGCAAGGCCTTTCTTTATGACAAAATCTGTGTTGTAAGAACATAGATGACTAAGTATACAGATGGGTTTTTTTCTTTGTACTGAAGGGGGAAATAAGTCAATGAAACATTACATAAGGCACAAGAATATGAACGTGAACACCGACTAACTGAACTTCAGTCTGATTTGCTGTATTTTTTTATTACTCTATATGATGACAGTATTAATGATTTGAGATCATGTAAACTTTGTGATTCAGGTTCAAATGTCAAGACAAACAAAATTAAAAGTTTTTTTGATATTTCCTTGTTGAATTATTCTACCACTACACTATATGATAAGGTCTTGCATATTAGAAACAATATCTACAGTTCCATGCACTTTTGTTTCAATTAGTAAAGTACACTGAGCCTGAGAGTTTGAAAGAATGAAGTGTGGAACCTACAAAACCTCCACTGACATTTACTTCTGCATGCAGCTCTACTGAAGTAATGAAATATATCTTTCAACATGGAAAGGAATGTAAACTATCTTTATTCTTCTGTATTAATAATAAGCAATAAATGAAAAAATGAATTAATTTATATCACTTTTTTTCCCCTTCTTCTGATATTTTATTCAGATTTTTTTTTTTTTTTTTGAGTGGTGATACTTGGACCTTTATTTATGGATTCATACTCTGGAATAACGACACCAAGATTTGGTCTTTTGATAGTTGTTTGTTGTTGTTGTTGTTTTTTGTTTGTTTGTTTTTCCGTTTTAGTAATATGAATGCTACCAAGTTATGTCGATATATGGCTAGCAATTCAGATTATGTTTAACCCAGATGAACTCTTGATGCAAATAAAGCAAAAGAATACCATTTGCCTTTATTAACAATAACATTTTTTTCACAATTTAAATAGCGACACATGGAGTATTTTTTTTCTTGTAACATAGATCCTTAATAGCAAAAAATAAATAAATAAAACACAAAAATAAACAAACAAACAAAACGAAGTTACATAACAATAAAGAAAAGAACAGTTTAACTATTATAGTTGTCATCTGTTTACTATTCATAAGGCTGTTTCTTTACGTGTTTCAGGTCTTCTTCAAGTCTCATATAATCTTAACATGTTCTACAAGCCCATTTTAAGTATTTATGAACATATAAAAAGAAAAAGTGGAGGGTTACACAACGCTTTTTTATATCAAACACTATATTCAGTGTCATTTATTTCAGTCTTCCTTCTCCTGAATGTTTCCTGAATAGTCATTTTTCAAGGCTCTGTTTTTGTTGTTGTTAGTAGGTGGTTGGTTGGTTTGTTTTTTTGTTTTATACTTTTTTTTTTTTTTTTTTAAATATTTTTATATACTCACACAGCTTTTTTTTTTTTTTTAAAAAAAAGCTAACTGAAAGCACAGGAACACCCATACCATTTAATATATTTTTCTCTTTCCTAAAACAGCATTGCACAAAAATAAACAAACAACAAAGCAATACGACAAACAGCTGTCAAGCCTGATGAAACAGCTGGGCTCTATAAAAAACTGTTCTCACTGAAAGTGGAGCAAATAAAACCATCAGCTAACTTGTGGGGAAAAAAAAAATATATATATATATGGTTACTTCAGAAAATCAGATTGAAATCAGAATGAAACTTTATTTTTTAGGAGTGATGTTACAAGACTGGTATTTAGTTAGTTTGCTTTCCTGTTTTTGTCAGTAAAATTCTCTTTAGAAGATTTTAATCCTCAGTCACTTAACTGAATTAAAACACACCCACCCACCCGTTAGCCCACACAAAAACAACTGTGGAGGAGTTTTGTTTGTTTTAAAGCTTATTTCTGACTAGCATTGGCAAAGGAAAATCTGCAATGATACCGATTAGAGGAGCTGAAAGGAGTTTTAGACAATATTAACGTTAGAAGTGTAGCAAACAATCCCTCAAACGTTATTTTTTCATGAATAGTATTCCTGTTTATGCTAGTTTTATAGTATATAAGACATATGCTGTAATGAAAGCTACTCTGATAATGGTGGTATTACAAAAATATAAAGATCTCAATAATAATAGCCCCACCACCATGAATTTTAGCACATTTCTGTAGGAATTAATTTTTACACAGTCAAAATATCTTTAAAATGTGTGTGGCTTCTGGTAGGGTGATATACCATGGTGCACCAGCATTGCATGTTAATGCAGGGGTTTTGTCCTTTTAAAATATAAATTGCTCAATGATTATGGCTGTAAAATAATCTTTTTTTTTTTTTTCACCTTGCTCCAAAGAACTACATCTTAATTCTATAGCTTTGCATTTGTAGTGTGTGAAGAAGTACAATGGAAAAGTTTCAGAAAAATAAACATTTTGTAGTGCTCAGAAAATCACCACAAGCTGATATGTTGCTAGGAATACTTAGTATAGGAACAGTTTTCGTTATCTTTACAGTTAAGTATACTCCCTAAATACTCTGCTATGGCTACATGCAGTGCTCTGCATTGACCTACCCTTTCACTTGGATTTTCTTTTGGGATTAGAAACTGTACTTCAAGCAGGCTGGCTTTTCTAGCAGTCTTGGAACCTCATTTCCAGGGAAGAGAAAGACTCTCAAATGCACTTGAAATTCACTTCAGAATGGAAGAACAAAAGAGACTCAGATCTTTACATCTGTCAGCATATCACTCTTTTATTATACACTTTGGAGAAAGATATGTTAACATTTTTTTTTTTTTTTTTTTTTTTCCCCTAATACATTACACAAATTTTATCTTCATCTGAAAGGATAACTTTGACAGGTAAAGGTGGAGTGAGGAACAGTGGAGGAAGGAAGAGTATGAGAGTTCTCAGACTGTGTGAATACATAGCTATTGTGGTAGTAATATTTATTCTGAATTGTTTTCAGAACACAATCTTAACTGTGCAGTTATAATGACAGCACAAGCTTCCATTCATTACTGAAGGAAGGTAGAGTCAATGATGATTAAATCTTTAATTAAATGTACTTTATGAAAAAATAACTTTTTTTTTTTTAAGTTTATTTACCTAAGAAATTTAAAATAACAAAGGGTGCCCTGATACATTTTAAAAAGTGCATAAATAATCTATCTGTGGTAGTGTAACAGAAGAAATATTTCTGATGCTGTATAGAAGTAGTATATTGTATCTCCTCAGCATTATTGTCTCTCTGCAGTTCTCATGTCACTTTTTGGGACCTAAGCAATTTCTCACTTACTTAAAGAACATGTAGACTTCAGTATGTACACAGTTCCTTTCTAGAATAAAATATAGAAAATGTATTCAGAAAACAAGCTTGTCTACCTATGCACCTGATTGTTTAGTTTCAAGCACCATTTAAAATAAATAAATAAAGGAGAAAAAACGACCAAACAAACAAACAAAAAAAACCCCACCATTTTTTTTCATTCTTTGAGACACTCATTTCTTCCTTTATGCCATCATTTGGAAAAGAACATGTTTAACAAGGCTTTTTACATGTCAGTGTTCAGATCATAAATAATTCAGATTACTTCTAATTCAATATTCAGATGATAAGATAGAGATTACTTCTAATTTCAAAGTCATAGTGCTAGGAATTTTCTCCGTAGTCTTACTATTATTTCCCTGACCTGCCCTATGGAGTGCTCTTAGGGAAAAATACATATCTGTTGAATTTTAGCAAGAGAAGGGAAGAAGCAAAACTCTATTATAATCCTGCAAAATCTCATATTGTAAAAGTTAAAAAAAAAAAAAAAAAGAAAAAAAAAAAAGAAAAAAGAAATTAAAAATCCCTTTCTTCTCATAGACACATGCAATCTATGTAACTATTACTTTTGGGAGCTATTGCAGGCCAAATGTTAAAAAAACCATTTATTGTCCAGAATCGTACTGAATCTAATGAGTTTTAAAATGTCACATGTGTAAAGAAATAGTAGGTAGTCTGAAAAGATGCTATATTCTCTGAGAGGCAGGCTTGCTTATATCCTGGGTATATTTATAACAGTCCCAGAAAATCCATGGTATAACTTAAAATATTTAATAGGACAATAAAGGTATTTAACTCAAATATGTGCAGAGATATCCTTTTTACATTTGTCTATGTGGTTTTAGCAACTTTAGATATATTCACGAAAAATATTTTTTTGTCAAGATGTATAAAATGTTGCAATAAAAATGTTCATATCCTTCTTTGTAGCTTTCTGTCTGCATCTGTCCTCCTCTTTGTACCTTCTTCTCTGCCCTAATTACTTGTTTTTCTTTTAAAGAATAGCACAAGTTCCGACAATCAATAAAGTAGTATTAAATCACTTTTTTTTTTTTTTTTTTTTTTTTTTTTTTTTAAAAATTTAAATTCCAAACCATAGAAAGATTAAAGAATCACTCAGATAATACGACATAAGGGACATGATGCAACAAACTAGAAGAATTTGGTAGAAGGAATAAAAAGAGGAATACCTTTTCAGGTCTTTGAGGTCTTGGTATGACTAATGCAAATTTGTATTATTTACTCTCTGGACATGCTTATCTATGAACAAATGAAGAATAAGAGAAATTTTAGTCAAAACTGCTCACTACGGTATCATAATCCTCAGAACGTCTTCTGACCTATCATTACTAGCGATGTCAGGCGATCGGCTCCGGGGCAGACGCGTTCTGCAGCAGACCGGGGGATCGGGCCAGGCAGGGCTAATTTTCCGGCATCGAGCCTACTCGACGGAGCCGCCACGATCCGGCAGCCCTCGTGAAGGACGTGACGAGCGTAGGCGGAGCCAGCAGCGCCCCCTCCCCAGCCGTTCAAAAGCTGCCCCTAGGGAGCGCGGCGACCAGGGCGGGCAAACAGGGTGTGGCGCGTCAGAAGGGAGTGGCGCGGCAGGGCGAGCAGGCAGGGCGAGCAGGCAGGGCGAGCAGGCAGGGCGAGCAGGCAGGGCAGGGCGCTCTCCCCCGCCCATACGTAACATCTCCTGTAACGACAGCCGTTGGCTAGGCGATAATGGTCTTCACCAGGAACGGTGCGCTCTCCAGGAAGTCAGTACACACCCAGACCGACTACCCGTTAAAAAATGCAGCAGTTCAGGTCACCGGATGCAGGGAGTGTCTGAGCCTGTTGCTGCCATCGGCGGGAGGCAGAGAAACTGGGTGCGTGAGGTGTGAGCAGGTGGATGACCTGGTCCGCATGGTGGCGGAACTCAAGGAGGAGGTGGAGAGGTTGAGGGATATCAGGGAGTGTGAGCGGGAGATAGACTGGTGGAGCAACTCCCTGCAGGGCCTCAAGGAGAGGTACCGGGGTGAGACCCCCCCAAATGGGGGTGGACCCCCTGCCCTGTCTCCGTCAGGCAGAGGGAGGGGATCTGGGAGTTGAGGAGGAATGGAAACAGGTCCCTGCTCGACATCGCAGGTGATGCCCTCCCCTTCCGTCCCCACCTTCCCAGGTGCCCTTACATAACAGGTTTGAGGCCCTGGAGCTTGAGAGATCGGTGGGTGAGGAAGAGGTAGCAAGAGTACCCAGGAGGATGCCTAGGGCGAGGAGGTCGACTCCACGCCTCAGGACTGCCTCCACCAAGAAAGACAGAAGGGTTATTGTTGTGGGAGACTCTCTCCTCAGGGGAACGGAGGGCCCTATTTGTCGGCCTGACCCTACCCGTAGGGAAGTCTGCTGCCTCCCTGGGGCCAGGGTCAGGGACGTTGTCAGGAAGCTTCCCAACCTGGTTCGCCCTTCTGACTATTATCCTCTTTTGATAGTCCAGGCAGGTAGTGATGACATTGAAGAGAGAAGCCTGAGGGCTATCAAACGAGACTTTAGGGGACTGGGACGGTTAGTGGATGGAGCGGGAGTGCAGGTGGTGTTTTCATCCATCCCTACGGTGGCAGGGAGGGGTACAAAGTGGACACGGAAAGCCCACCTGTTAAACACGTGTCTCAGGGGCTGGTGCCAACACAGAAATCTTGGGTTTTTCGACCATGGGGCACTTTACTCGACACCCGGCCTGATGGCTGCAGACGGGTCCCTATCTTTTAGGGGAAAACGGATCCTGGGCCAGGAGCTGGCAGGGCTCATTGAGAGGGCTTTAAACTAGGTAAGAAGGGGGACAGGGCTGAAGCAAGGATTGTTGGAGCTGTGCTAGGGGGAACAATAGCAAGGCCGGGGGATAAGGCAATGGCCTAGCTGAAGTGCATCTATACCAATGCACGCAGCATGGGTAACAAACAGGAGGAGCTGGAAGCCATCGTGCAGCAGGCAGGCTACGACTTGGTTGCCATCACGGAGACGTGGTGGGACCACTCTCATGACTGGAGTGCTGCAATGACTGGCTATAAACTCTTCAGAAGGGACAGGCAGCACAGAGGGGGTGGTGGTGTGGCTCTCTGTATTAGAGAGTCTTTCAGTGTTGTAGAACTCGAGGCTGGGAATGACAAGGTCGAGTCCCTTTGGGTTAGGATAGGCGGGGCCAACAAGGCTAGCGTCCTGGTCGGGGTCTGTTTCCCACAGCATTCTCCTCAGGAAACTGGCTGCTCTTGGCTTAGACTGGCGCACGCTTTGTTGGATTAAGAGCTGTCTGGATGGCCGGGCCCAAAGAGTCATGGTAAATGGAATCAAATCCAGTTGGAGGCCAGTCACTAGTGGAGTCCCCCAGGGCTCAGTACTGGGGCCAGTCCTCTTTAATATCTTCATCAATGATCTGGACGAGGGCATTGAGTGTACCCTCAGTAAGTTTGCAGATGACACCAAGTTAGGTGCGTGTGTCGATCTGCTCGAGGGTAGGAAGGCTCTGCAGGAGGATCTGGATGGGCTGCACCGATGGGCTGAGGTCAACTGCATGAAGTTCAACAAGGCC
>CM021766.1:101525747-101571819 GCA_011076525.1 Nettapus auritus | reverse complement strand
GGCTGCACCGATGGGCTGAGGTCAACTGCATGAAGTTCAACAAGGCCAAGTGCCAGGTCCTCCACCTGGGGTGCAATAACCCCAGGCAGAGCTACAGGCTGGGAGATGAGTGGTTGGAGAGCTGCCAGGCAGAGAAGGACCTGGGAGTGATGGTTGATAGTCGGCTGACTATGAGCCGGCAGTGTGCTCAGGTGGCCAAGAAGGCCAACAGCATCCTGGCCTGTATAAGAAACAGTGTGACCAGCAGGGCTAGGGAGGTGATCGTCCCCCTGTACTCGGCTCTGGTGAGGCCGCACTTCGAATCCTGTGTTCAGTTTTGGGTCCCTTGCTACAAGAAGGACATGGAGGCGCTTGAGCGAGTCCAGAGAAGGGTGACGAAGCTGGTGAGGGGCCTGGAGAACAAGTCCTACGAGGAGCAGCTGAAGGAGCTGGGATTGTTCAGCCTGGAGAAAAGGAGGCTCAGGGGTGACCTTATCGCTCTCTACAGGTACCTGAAAGGAGGCTGTAGCGAGGTGGGGGTTGGTCTATTCTCCCACGTGCCTGGTGACAGGACGAGGGGGAATGGGCTAAAGATGCGCCAGGGGAGTTTTAGGTAGGATCTTAGGAAGAACTTCTTTACCGAAAGGGTTGTTAGTCACTGGAATGGGCTGCCCGGGGAAGTGGTGGAGTCACCATCCTTGGAGGTCTTTAAAAGTCATTTAGATGTAGAGCTTAGGGATATGGTTTAGTGGGGACTGTTAGTGTTAGGTCAGAGGTTGGACTCGATGATCTTGAGGTCTCTTCCAACCTAGAAATTCTGTGATTCTGTGATTCTCCTCAAGGCCACACAATTAGATTTTGAATCCTAGGCTGGTAAACCTAGTCTTTTTCAGGACTGATCTTTTTCAAGATCAGTCAATGGACAGAGTTCACAGACATTCAGAAGCAGAGGAGCAATTTTTGATTAATTTAGACAGAAGCACTGTATCAGTGGATGAGGAAGGGGGTGATAATTCCCTGACCATAACAAATAAATAAAAATAATATATTAAAAGATTAAGTAATGTGTGATGCTAATGGGAAAAAAAAAATAAAAAATCCTGTTAGTTACACATTTAGAAGGCACCCCTGAAAGTTACTGGAAACAGATACAGAATTTTCTGTGGAGTAAAGCAGTCTGCTCTCCTTTTTTGAAGATACGTAAATATAATTTTCAGGTCAGATTCAAAAGCTTTTTTCCATTCTCACGTCATTCCGTCTTTTTTCCTAAGGGACATTATGTTCAAGTAAACTCCTAAATAAATTGTTTAAAGCTAGTAGTGAAAACACCTCTGAGGAATGTCACAACTTCTAAGTTTACTTTGGTAAGTTTTATGAGTTGCACTGTAGCCTGTCAAAAACTTTTTTCTCTGAGACCATAAGTCTACAAAATAAGAAAAAGGGAACCTACATACATTGACATACACTGAGAAACACATGTAGAAATAACTCAGTGTGGGGGCTCACATCTGCAAACATTATTGCCAGTTTTTCATTGTGAGCAGATAGATGGCCAACACTTCTGTTTTTCTGCAAATATGGCTACATGGACACTGTATAAAAAGTATGGTGATTCTTGCGTTTGCCCACAAATTTAGGGTATTAATAGTGACTGAAAAGTAATTGTTATGATAATATGACACTATTTACAAAACCTGCTACTTCAATGAAATTCATTCATAGGGGATGACTATACTAATGAAGCACATGAGTTTCTTCAGCATCTATGTTATTTACCATATCTTACTGATGATGTGCTGTGAATTATTGGGAATGGACAGGAAAACACTAATTTTGCACTTAATCTTTACCTTACCTTGTTGCAGTGAGAAAAATTCAGTGTGATTAGGGAAATATAATGGAGAAAAAAAAAAAAAAAAAAAAAAAAGGATTTTTTTTACAAAAAAAACCCAAAATCTTCTGCCTTAGTTTTTCTGAGCAGAACCTCCTATTCTCCATTTTCCAGAAGGAAATTGCTTTTAGGATCATTTACCCAACAATTAACAACAAGTCATTTGTAAACTGAATTCAGATGAGGGTGTATAATTCATGAGTCTCTACAAATACTTGTGTTTAGTAAATAAAACCATAGATTTAGTATTCCAGAACAGAGAAGAAATATGATACCTGCAGTCTCCTGGATGTCTGGAATATGAGCCAACACTAAAGAAAATGTTCACTTTTCATTCTTGTATCTCAAACATTGGAAAAATCCAGCCAGTAATATTTGAAAATTGCTTAGTCTTTTAACAAAACAAACAAAAACCAAATTAAAAAAAAAAAAAAAAAAAAAAAAAAAAGGAAAGAAAAAGAGAAATACAGTCAAAGTAGATGAATGTTTCAAGGGCTTATGAAGTTCATTTTCCCAGAAGTTTCAAAGCAAATTCTTCTGTAATTCCAGTATTACAGTAAGCCATTTATTCTAAACACAACAGGAAAAGGAGTATCTATCACTTGGATATTTTTAAACTGTCTCCCATAATACATTCCTGATAAATGAACCATTGCAGGGCCAACCTAAAATGGGGGAAGAGCACTACCAGTGAAAGCGTTATTGTCCTTGTACTACCTTTAATCTCAAACTGCAGATACACAGATAGCCTTTGTTGCTTGGGAAGAAAAGTTTCTTTTTCACTGTGTTCAATTCATTTGCTTTGAATAGCACCAATACATACTTTTTTCTCCGAGTTTTTTATCAAAGCACTTATTAAAGTGAAGAGGCATTGAGCTTCTGTTCTTTTAGGATTTCACCCATATTGAGTCACCACCTAAGTAATGCAGTTTTGTTTTAGCTCTCATTTATAACCGTGTTTGCTAAAGGATCATGCTGTCAAAATGCAGCATTTTAGATCCACATTTTTATCACTAGAGAAATTCTAAAGAGTGGTTAAGTCAGTAAATGAGATATTAATGATAAAATTTAAAAAGCCTTTTATTAGGAAAGATAACATTTATAATCAATTTGGGATCACTTATGAATTTTAGCAATTGGGTTTAAAATTTGGGTGGTCAACATGCAAGCAGAAAATATGCTACATGAGACTGTTTAACAGAACAAGGGACTTCAGCCACTGGAAAAAAACAAACAAACAAACAAACAAAAGCAGCACTTCAGCATAAAGAATAATCACATTTCATTCTTAGTGAGTCTTGAGTTAGTACAGAAAACATTCCTTCATCAAAGCAACCTTCCAGATCTTCCAGCACAAAAATGCCCTACTTGACATTAACACCAACCAACCTCCACCTACGCTTCAATTGATACCTTTCAAAATTGCATTAGTTCATTAGGAAACACATAAGAATTACCAAGAATTTTAGAAGATAAAAGACAGTTTTTGAATAAGGTGAGTAACTCGTGAATGTTGTCCAATTACATATCAACGTGCTTCCCTAATAATATAATAGCTAGTCATGACATGGAAGCCAGAGTTATGTGTGTGTTGAAATTAAGATATTTGAGGAACATTGATTGTCTCTGAACAAAGGATAGGATAACACAGGTTAGGATAATTTTTCAAACAGAAATAGAATATAAGTCACACAAACCAAGTATTTATTTTTCACACTTCCTCTTCCCCACCTCCCTCTCCTCCCCCCTCCCAAAAAAACAACAACAACCAACCAACCAACCAACAAAACAAACAACAAACAAACAAACAAACAAAAAACTATGCATCACCACTAATAACTGCTAAAAAATAAAAGTTCGGGACATTTTTAGTTTTCCTGACTTTAAAGTCATATGAAACAAAAGCACTATAATGAAAAAAAGAAGAAGAAGACCATAATACATGGGTATGAACTACTAATAGATACAGAATATGTTTCCGATATATTTGAAGTGTTTCCAGTAACATTTTAAAACAAAACAATCAGTGTGTTTGAAGCAAGTAATTTTTAATGGCATAAATGTAAAATGCTGCAAATATGATTGCTGCACATGTTCATGCATAGAGTTTTCTAATTACATAAGCAAACATTTGCTTAAGAAGTAATTCAGTAAATAGCACAGTGAAAATGATACATTTTAAAATGATACATGAAAGCTAGAGTGAACTGTTTTAACACAAATACTATCAACTTTTTCTATTTAAAAAGTTAATTTTAAATTATAATGTATTTTAAAATAATATTAATGTATTTCAATTTTGTTAGGCTTATGATATAGTTGGGTGTTTCTTCATGACCTCAAAACTAGCTGAATTCTTTTTTGTTACTACTACTACTACTACTACTACTACTAATAATAATAAGTTTTTGACATGTTTTCTTACCAGGTAACAGCTGCTCTCTTCTTCAGGGATGGAACTTGCAGAAATGCAAGCTTTTACAGTGCTAGTACAGGCTGTGTACCACCTGTAGAACTATGGGCATCATATCAGGGTGACTGTTTTCCCTGAACAGGCTATTTGTCAGCAAAAAAAGGAAGATCCTCACTCTAGCTGCATTTTTCCTTCCCACATCTGCAAAAATAGTTCTTAGACTGGAAGGAACAATGTTGTGCTCCATATATGGGATGACCAGCAGCAGATTTGGAGGGTTATTCTCAAAACCCTCTTTAAAAAGATTACACTATTAATCAAATGCTAGAACACCACCTTCCAGAAGACCTCAGAGGGTTGCCATTACCCTTTGGACCAAGTGTAAGCAAATAAATAATTTAAACCAACACATCCAGCTAACTATCTAGTGAATCTTGACAAAACCTTCTTGTTTGCTAGAATTAAAATCCCTACAAAGCCTTTTCAAGTACACCTCTCCTGTCAGTGCAACCATGCAAATACTTAAAGGTACGATCAAAACACTCTATCAAGTTCCCTTGATTATATTAAAAACATATATATATATATATTTTTTTTTTTTGGTGGGTGTTTTTTTAGGGGGATTGTTTTGTTTTCTTTTTGAGATCCTATTTTTTTTTTTTCAACTACTGTAATGATTATTTAAGGGGCTTTATTTTTTGTTTTAAACTCTCTTCAGTGTTTTAATATTCCTCAATTTATGGATAGTAATAACTGGATCTCTGCAACAGGCAACACTTCTGTTCCACATTCCCACTAATTATCTATTTTATTTATGACATTGAAAACTTCTACTTAACTGACTATCCACTTCAGTCTTTTGGAGTCTTTGCATTCTTGTATATTTTGCCCAATATAGTTATTCTGTAAGCATAGCTTACTTTACGTAGTTCTGAAATTAGAATTTCTCATGTCCTAGCATACCAAGTGATCCACATCTTCCTGAAGCAATGACCGGCATGCTTTATTATTTAACCAGTTCTATAACCTTTTTCATCTTTAAAAATATTTTCTAGAACATTTTCTTTAAGGTCATTGATGAAAGTCTTAAAATAATATCAGGTCAGAAATCTATTCCTGCTTAACCTCCCTCAAAGAGCATCCAGTCATGTTGCCTTCAGGACTTTAATTGTATTTATTCAACAGTTATTTGTGAAAATATTCTGTGCTAAATTTAGACACAATGTAAAACATTTAAAATTATGTGTATGTAACTTTTTAAACTGAAATAAGCTTCATATTTTTTAAGGTATGATTATAAGACTAAAAGTACACATACCAGGTTCTGGAAGGCATATTGATTAAATGGGCACCTAGATTTAGTTGTTTGAATTCCCCAAGGCAGTTGGCAGGGCATATCTTTACAACGGAAAGTATATCAGACCGGTAGTCTTTTATCCTGCCTATGTGTACTCATGACTAAAACAAGTTTGCAGGGAAGCCATCCTCAAACTGAAAGAAGTCTCCCTCAGCACTATCACTGAGCACATAAAGAATGTTTTGTACCTTGTGTTCGGGTAATTGTATGTGAGAGCTAGGGGATGGAACATGGAGAGTGAGCTCCTTGTTTATTAAAGACTCTAGACTTCAGCCTCTTACAGCACAGAGGTATATAATCACAGATCAGCACAGCACACTGCTACCCAATAGGCTCTTCAATATGGTAAAGAAAAAATAAAGAAATATTGGACTGCAACTTATAATGATAGATTCTTGTCACACATTTTCTTGGTCTGAATTTCATCTTGTTGCCAGGTAGAAATACTTCACAGACAATAAGAATGAGATTCCTCATTAAATTTGTGTTGATTCTTTGCATTTCCTGAAGCAGCTATCTTAGTTCATAAGACGTTTATTCTGAAGTGTTGAATAACTTATTTCCTCTTTTATTCACTGGAGGCTCTGCAGATACCTTTTAAAAAATATGATTTCAAATCAATGATGTTTTCAGCAAGATGTTATCACAAGTCACATACAAAGCAAGCTACACTTCTGATCCTTTTCAGTGCACCCTTGAATGCCTTAGCCTATATTTGCCTCTTGAGCCTCCCCTCAAAAGGCAAACCCTTCCTACAGCCTTAAGGGTACATTATACTCTTATAATAGGGCCAGTTTGTATAGGCAGAAAAAAAAATGCTTACAAAAAGCACTGGTGAATGGCTTTCAATCTCATGGAAGAGCCTGTCAAAGTTGTCCCACCTGGCATGTTCAACAACATGGAGGGCTTTCTGCACTCTAGAAGGGATCAGAACAGGAAGAAGTTAGTTAAAATTGATTCACCTGAAATTAAGATTGACAGTATTAAGACACTGCAAGAACACATCACCTCCCACTGCTTCAGACACAGCTTGCAGCATTTACTCAAACAGCACCAGGCATACTCCTCAGCAGATCAATTCAAACTTAAAGAGACATGCCAGCAGCACAACTGGATTACAGCATCACACATAAAGAGAGGGGACACGGGTCTTGTACAAGAGCATATGTGGTGACAGTGCTTTTTATTTCATATGATTGAATTCAACAATCAAATGCAAGAAGCAGTGGTATGTATCTCGGTGCTTTGCTCCCAGATATGTATATGATGATATTCCTTATACAAATACTCACTGTGGGTCCACATGGCCTTGATGGTAAGTTGTGTCTGGAGTAAAAAATAAAAATAAAAAAATATTAGGCCAGCTAGCTAAATAGATGAGCTCTGGTTAGCCTGGCAGAGCAAAACTCGTCATAGATGCAAAGAACACATTAGGATAGCCTCTTCTTGTGCACATAAATACTTCTAGGATTATAGGTTAGTTGCCATCTCTCTGCTCCCGTCAGATACAATCTTGTATGTCCTCCAGAATGAGTAGTTGTCAGCCAGTCTTTGGGTACCATTTTCATAATTCAAAGAACTTTTGAAAGGAATTCCTCTCTATTATTTGTCAGGCAATCACGCTCATCTGAGGTGTCTTCAAGCAGTGCTCATAAAAGGGGAACACCAAGGGCTAGACACCTATACTAGTATCTTGAACAGTTTGTGTTCATTTTAAAAGTTATTTTGTAATATTTGCTTCAGGAAGACAATACATATAGTCTCAGCAGGTCTGGCTGAAGACACAGCTATATGGATGGAGGTGGGTATCAGTAGTTTCATGAACAGGATGAACTGCCCTCAGGCACTAAACACATATTAATGTGTACTAGATCCCCCACAAAAAGATGAATCATTTCCTTAATGATTTGGCTACTTTTAGCCAAATGAATTTCATTCCTAGAAAGGGTTTTGGTTGCTTAACACTGGTATCTTGTTCTTTATTGGTCTCATGGTCTCATGTTTAGGGAAACATGCCAAACTGAAAGCCCTAGGCACAGGTATGCCCTGGTGTAGTCATCCGTCAATGTCCCTTTCACCCAGAGTACTTCCTAGAGATGCAAACTCAAAGTAGAACTTAAGCCCCCCCCCCCCCCCCTCCCTCCTCTCTATTCCCTTGTCAGCCAACCCCAGCCCTATGGTTTCCAGTCTCTGAAAATCATCATGGTCTTCAGTCCAATATTAGTGGCTAGGGCACAGGAATCTTAGAAAGATCACTTCCCCCATGGTCAGTATTTCAGAGCACATTAAGCTTCCACACTGACAGAAAAGAAAGGAGTTGAACATTTGATACTGTGTATCTGTGGACATGTTAAAATTAAATAAAAATGTTGAAGTTAAATTTTATCATGTATTCCTAGAAAATGAATACCTGTATCCCTTCTGCCTCTCTAGTGATGACAATATGCAAATATACATGTATGACCACCACCAAAAGTGCAATCATTCCATCTCCTCTTGCCTGATTTCCATCCCAATTACCCAGGTCTGTGCAGATGTTTTGAGCTGATATGCCACTTGGAGACTGGCTGATGACAAGCTGCACCTAAAGCCAGTCACCCTATGACTTTTACCTATGACATAACTCAAGTTCTATGTTTAGTTGTATGGCTTCTAGCTGAAATGTCTATGTATTTTTGTAAAGGTATCACAGCCCAGCTCTCTGCAACTTGCCATATGTAAGGTTATCTAGTTAAAGGCTAACTACTGTAAACACAAAGGGAGAAGGGAGCAAATAAGATTCAGAAGAGCAATTATAGGTCTATCAACCTTGTAACCTTATCAGAGAGAATAGAGCATATAGGGAAAACTGCCCAGGGAGAATAATCATCATCTCTGGTGTGAAACCCACAGGGGAATCACATTTTGGCGACCTCAGAGAAACTCTTTCACTGCAGACTACAAGAGGTGGCAGTCTAAAGGAGGTAGCAGTCTGGTGTTCATTATGGGATGTTGGGAGAAGAGCATTAGGGATTGTAAAGAATTTAGGGGTAACTCTGAGATGATTGTGGCAACACAAGAACCTCATTACAGAATATTAAGGTAGGATATTATAGGATATTTAGGAAGGACCAAAAAGGGAAAGAAGTACTAGGGGAGTAACAAGCATGAGAAAACAGAAGAAAAGGGAGATAAAAAGGCCTGGCCACATATAAACAAGGGGCTGGTTTGACAGAGCCGTAAGATTACAACAGCAGTCTATTCAATATTCTTGTTAAATTCTACTTCTAAATTTTTTCTATCACAGAATCACAGAATCACAGAACTGTAGGGGTTGGAAGGGACCACGAAAGATCATCGGGTCCAAACCCCCTGCCAAAGCAGGTTCCTCAGAGCAGGCTGCCCAGGTAGGTGTCCAGATGGGCCTTGAATATCTCCAGAGAAGGTGACTCCATAACCTCCCTGGGCAGCCTGTTCCAATGTTCCGTCACCCTCACTGTGAAGAAGTTCTTTCGCATGTTGGTGAGGAACTTCCTGTGCTCTATCTTGCAGCCGTTGCCCTTTGTCCTAGCCCCACAAATCACTGAGAAGAAATTAGCTACATCCTTCTGTCTCCCACCCCTCAGATATTTATACACATTGATAAGATCCCCTCTCAGTCTTCTCTTCTCCAGGCTGAACAGACCCAGGTCTCTCAGCCTTTCTTCATAGGAAAGATGCTCCAAGCCCTGTATCATCTTTGTGGCCCTCTGCTGCACTCTTTCCAGGAGATCCCTGTCTTTTTTGTACTGGGGAGCCCCAAACTGGACACAGTAATCCAGATGAGGCCTGACCAGGGCAGAGTAGAGGGGGAGGATCACCTCCCTTGACCTACTGGCCATGGTCCTTTTAATGCACGCCTAGGTCCCAGTAGCCCTCTTGGCCACGAGGGCACAGTTCTGGCTCATGATCAACCTGTTGTCCGCCAGGACCCCCAGGTCCTTCGCCTCAGAGCTCCTCTCCAGCAGGTCGTCCCCCAGCCTGTACCGATACTTCCGGTTGTTCCTTCCCAGGTACAAGACTCTGCACTTGCTCTTATTAAATCTCATTTGGTTTCTTCCTGCCCATCTCTCCAGCAAGTCTAGGTCTCGCTGAACGGCAGCACAGCCTTCTGGCATGTAAGCCAGTCTTCCCAGCCTTGTGTCATTGGTGTACTTGCTGAGGGCAGACACTATTCCCTCATCAAGGTCGTCGATGAAGATGTTGAACAAGACTGGACCCAGCACCAACCCCTGGGGAACACCACTAGTCACAGGCCTCCAGCCAGACTCTGCTCCACCAATCACCACGCTCTGAACTCGGCCAGTCAGCCAGTTCTCAACCCACCTCGGCACTTCAGCATCCTTGCATCAGTTGAAAAAGGTTAGGAGGAATCCCCGCTGAACCCCAAGCCCACTACATTCAGCAACCTATAGGACTGTGTATCTTACCAGGTGATGGCTGGAAAACTGGCACAGCTGTCAAGGCCCGGGAAGGGGTCTGGAAGCCCCTGTAGCTCTATTCATGGGAAGCAGAATTGTGGACTCCTTCATGGCTCAGTAAAGGGAAGATAACAAGGTCTGGCAGTGACCTTTTCATGTAACTTTATTTAATGCTGCTTGGTATATGTGTGCAAGCTGTGGGTAAGGTCTGTTCACTTGGCCATAACTACCTCTATTATATGCCTATATTATACATAACTGCAACTCCAGATATTGCAGTGGTGGTAGTGAAGATGCTTTGGCCACCAAGTGCCAAACTAGAAGTGTGATGAAGGGGAGAAAAATGCTTGATTTTCATGAAAGTGGGTTGTGCAGTCCAGTCCTGGGTGTGAGGTTTAACATGGATCTCTCCAAGTGTGGTGTGTCATAAGGAGGGAGCATGTGAGGTTGCTGTGCTTACATGGCAGGGACCACTGAGTTTGTAGTGTAATTGTGTAGACACATGTGACTGGTGGCCCAAAACAACAGTCTCCGCTGTGTGCAGGTGAACTTTTTACAGGCATTTCATGAGGTAACAAAACTGACAGACATCCTCCAAGACAGGAAGCTCCCTGATGCCATTCCTATAAGTGCTGGACTGACTAGAAATGCAGAAAAATTAAATGCATAGCTGTCTGGCTGATCAATGTTGGCCATTCCTCATGTTTTGGGGAATAAATATGCCAGATTTCTGGCAGTATTCTCAGCTTCTTCAGTTACCCTCATCCCTTCATATGCCTGTGTTTAAGCTTACAAGCTCTGCCTTTTGGGGGATGGAGAGCATAACTGAGAGGACATGTGAAGGAGTGTGTTGTCAGATTCCCTGGTAGGTATGGTATATTTGCTGATTCTCTCCTTCCCTTCTCACCTGCCCCTTCCTTTATTGTGGTGTTTTAAGTGCTAGGCTGTGCTACAAATGTCCCTCCTATGTGCTGTGAAAGGTGAATGTAGGAATTGCCAGGTAGGACGCAGATGTGTGCTTAGCCCCAGGAAATGTACTTGACATTGTGTCTTTCTTGACCCGCTGCCTACTGTACAGCTGACCTGCCTGTCAGGGAAGGGATGTTATATAGGGCATGGTGCCCTTAATAACACTGCTGAAGAAAGGTATTACTCACAGTGAAAGTGTGGATCTTTAGTGGAGAGAACCCCCTGCATTCACACAGAGCAGTATTATAATTCTGGGTGCCTGTGGTTCTGTGGTTATAACGAGCAGAGTAGAACTGCCTGGAAAATAAACTAGTGAGAGAAGTAATAGAATTGGGTTTATGTGTCAAAGTTTTGGTAGTGGGTGGCTGCAGAGGTGGCCTCTGTGAGCAGAGCATAGAAGCTGCACCATGTCAGATCAGAGTCAACTTCAGTTTTCTCCAAAAGGGACCCACCAGTGGCCAGAGCTGAGCCAATAAGCTATGTTATATGTGCCTGTGGGACAGCAGATTTAGGAAAGGAAAAAAACTGCTGTGCAACATCAGCTGGGAGAGCAAGGACTGAGAACCAGCCCTGCAGATCCCAAGGCCAGTGCAGAAGGAGGGCAGGAGATGCTCCATGCATGGAGCAGAAGTTCTCCTGAAGCCTGTGGAGAATCCCTTGGTGGAGCAGGCTGTCCCGCTGCAGCTTATGAGTCCCACATGGAGCAGATCTCCACACTGCAGCCCATGTAGGAGCCCCTGGTGGAGCAGGTGGATGTGGCCTGGAGTAGGCTGTGGCCCATGGAGAGCCCCCACAGGAGCAGGCCATGGGCTGGAGCTGCAGCCCGTGGAGAGGAGCCCATGCAGGAGCAGGGTGTCTGGGGGTAGCTGCTGCCTGTGGGGGAACTGTGCTGGAACAGTGTGCTCCTGATGGATGAACCCCATAATATGAACCCACATTGGAGCAGTTCTTGAGTAACTGCTTTCTGTCTATGGTAAGCCCATGCAAGATCACTTTGGGAAGGATGGCATCCTGTGGGAGGGACCCCATGTGGAGCAGGGGCAGAAAGTGACCGTGAAGGAGTAGTGGAGATGAAGCGTTATGGACTGACCACAGCCCCCATTCCCTGTTCCTCTGTCACCCTTGTTTGGAGAACATAAAGGAGAGTGGATCAAGGGGAAGGTGTTTTTAGTTTGCTTTTTAGTTTCTCACTGTTCTAGTCTTCTTCTAGTGATAGAAAATAAATTATATTAATCATAGAATCATTAAGGTTGGAAAAGACCTTCAAGATCACCTGGTCCAACCACCACCCTACTACCAATATCACCCACTAAACCATGTTCCTAAGCACTATGTCCTACCTTTCCTTGAGCATCCCCAGGGACAGTGATGCCACCACTTCCCTAGGCAACCCGTTCCAATGCCTGACTATCTTTCTGAGAAGAAAAGTCTCTTAATTTCCAAACTAAACCTCCCCTGCCGCAACTTGAGGCCATTCCTTCTAGTTATCTGTGAGAAGAGGCCATCCTCCAGCTTCCCAGAATTTCCTTTCAGGTTGTTGTACAGATCAATAAGGTCTCCCCTGAGCCTCGTCTTCTCCATACTAAACAACCCCTGTGCCTTCAGCCTCTCCTCACAGGGCTTGTGTTCCAGGCCCTTCACCAGTTTTGTAGCCCTCTCGCTACGTTAAATCTATTTTGCCTCTGATGGTAACTGATGAATGATCTCCTTGTCCTTATCTCAGTCCTTGATCCCTTCCCATCATATTTTCTCCCCCATTCCCTTTGAGGAGGGGGAGTGAGAGAGTGGTTGTGGTGGCGTTCAGCTGCCCAACTGGGTATAACAACCACAGTGATAGAAGGTGAAGATTGTACATAAGTTTGCCAAAGCATGGGAGGATGGTGTTTCGTGAGTGTGTGCTCAGGTCATGTTTTCTCTGTGTTCTCTGTTTCAGGAGGGAACCACTGTATTCAGGGACATCTCTGCAAGGAATGTCTTTGATAAATTGACTGCATCTACCTGGAGATGTTGAAGGGTATTTTCCAATAGACACCATTTTGTAGAGAATATAATTTACTTTGTGGAGATTATTCAGGTGCTGTACAGCATTTTGCCCGCTCTTCCCTAGGCTGTCCCTGAGGTGCCACCATCTTCACTGCTGGCTCCAGCCATGCCTTGTAGTGGGTCCGTTGGAGCCGGCTGGAACCAGCTGCGTCCAGCACCAAGCAGTCCTGGCCTTGCATCATGGATGAGACCTTGTGGCCCCTGCTGCCAGCATGTGGGTGCTTGCACTCAGTACAAAAATAAAAAGCCTAACATTTCCAAAGACATGTTGTGAAAAAATACACTTGCTAGTGATAAATTATAAGAAAAAAAAAAAAAAAAAAAAAAAAAAAAAAAAAAGCACAAATGGTCCTTCACTAATTAATGCAAATGATATGAAAACATCAAAATTACACAGTAGAATAGCTGATTCATTGACAAGGCTAAACAGAGAATCTGGGTCAATTTATAGTTGTTTAAGGCTTGGAATTTCCTTTCTTAATAATACCTGGACAAGTTTGAGAATTAGGCCCACATGAACCTAATGAGGTTCAACAAGTCCAAGTGCAAGGTGCTGCATGTGGGCCAGAGCAATCCCAGACATGAGTACAGCCTGAGAGTGAAGAACTCATTGAGAGCAGCCCTGCAGAGAAGGACTTGGAGGTTCTGGTGGATGAAAAGCTCAACATGAGCCAGCAGTGTGTGCTTGCAGCCCAGAAGACCAGCTGCGTCCTGGGATACATCAACAGAGGAGAAGCTAGCAGGTGGAGAGAGATGATTGTCCCCTTCTACTCTGCCCTTGTGAGGCCCCACTTGGAGTACCGCGTCCAGGTCTGGAGCTCCCAGCACAAGAAAGATGTTGATCTGTTAGAGTGGGTCCAGAGGAGGGCCACAAAGATAATCAAGGGGCTGGAGCACCTCTCCTATGAAAATAAGCTGAGAGAGCTGGGGCTGTTCAGCCTACGGAAGAGAAGGCTTCAGGAGGACCACACTGCAAACTTTCAGTACTTGAAGGGGACTTATAAAAGAGATGGGGGGCAACTCTGTTCAATTGGATAATGACAGGATGAGGGGGAATAGTTTTAAACTAAAAGATGGGAGGTTGAGATTAGAGGTTAGGAGGAAATTCTTCACTGTAAGGGTGGTTGAGGCACTGGAACAGGTTGCCCAGAGAGGTTGTGGATGCCCCATCTCTGGAGGTGGTCAAGACCAGGTTTGATGAGGCCCTGAGCAATCTGATCTAGTGGGTTGCATTCCTGCCCATGGCAGGGGGGATGGAACTAGATGATCTTTGAGGTTCCTTCCAACCAAAACCAAGCCATTCTTTGATTCCATTCTATGGTTCTATGATTTAATTTTTTTTTTTTTTTTTTTATTTTTCTGACTTGTGATAATTAGAATATTTACAGAAGTGGTAAAGTGCTCTTGCTGAAAGACACAATGCTGATTTTGTGTTAAGTGTATAGATGAATAAAAATTTTAAATAAATAGTTAATACATGTAATCTACTATTTAGTTAATGTCCATTTCCCAAGCCACACAATATAATTTTTAATCCAGCATGCTGGAGAGAACACATAATTTAATAAATAAATAAATAAAATGGAGAGAACTTACTCTTGATGGTGAGAGTGGACTGGTATGGAAATTGAAATAAGTGTGAACAATGTCACCCAAACTGCTCCATCCTCTTAAATGCAGCAAGCCTTGGTAACTCATTTTGGTTTAGCAGAGAAAAATAAATAAATGTACTTAATTATAGACTGTGTTTATTGTAGGAGGCCAGAAATGACACATAGGATAAAGACTTCTGTTAGAACTACTGAGGCATATTGTGATTTTGGCTTATCCCATATGGCTTGCCTGAAGAGATTGTTTTAGATAAAGTGTTTTCATATTTTTCTGCAGAATTTCTAGTTTTCAAGAAGAAAAATAAAACTGAACAAAATGCACTAGATCAGATAGTTATTACCCAACTCCAAATGGATTAACAGAATGCTTTGCAGAAACACTGAAAAAAGCATTAGACAAAAATGAGAGTAGACTCTTGCAAAAACATATTGCAAACTTGATTTTATCATGAAGCTCAGCATCAAGCAACCACATGAACTCTCACAGAGTTATTTCTTATGATACAATAAAATAAACTTTACTTGCCTAAGCAAGATATAACCAACAAAAACATCTATCCCCACACCCATTTATAAAAAATGGTGGTTTTTTTTTTTTTTTTGTTTGTTTGTTTGTTTGTTTTTAATGGTTTAAGAATTCCAAATGCCATAATTGATCCTCTGGTGTATTGGTATATGAAATTAAATCTCTTGCACAAAACTCAGACAAGGAGTAAAGTGCTCTTGGCATGTAGTTTCGTGAACACTCTTGCTGGACTTTTGCACAGTTGGATCATCTGGCAAATTAAATGTGTTCCATATAGCGTGTGCAATCATCTTTTGGTTTAGTAAAATCCCATGAACGTCTGGTGAAGGGAAAAGGAAAAGAAAGGAAACACAGTACAACAGGAGATAAAAAACACTGCAAAATCGCTGTTTTGTGGGTTGCCAGATGCTAGGCCTGCTGTAGTGCTGTTTTTTTTTTTGTTGTTGTTGTTGTTGTTGTTTGTTTGTTTGTTTGTGGGGGAGGGAGGAAGGTTCTCTGCCTGACAGAGATGTATTTTTTTTATTTTATTTTTTTTCCCCTGCAATCTTGGATATGGTCCGAGGCTTTGCAGTAACTGCTGTAGCACTTCTTGGACCCTTCTTACTTACTTACTTTCTTTCTTATGCTTAGTTCTTTTCACAGGATGTATTTGGCCAGGAGATATTGAATGGCAATTTTTATACTCTAACAATCTATGATAATGTTAGCCATTTCACATAGTTTCAAACATATCTGTTCAGCAGGTTGGAGAGTACATGAAAATTTACATAGGAGGATTTCACTTCAGAAGGTGGAGAAAATGCTAATGGAGATTACCTGTTGTTCTCAACCTGAATCTCCTGCATCAGAAGATGGACATGTGTTTACCCTGATTTATGAGAAGCTTTGATGACAGCCAGATGGTCAGAAACAAAGGAATAAGGTTGCAAAAATCCTGTTCAGTGGAATAGGATGGATTGATCAGCGAAACTTCAATGCCAGCTACATTTGCTACAATTTCATTTTGAATGAATTTGCTACAAATTCATTTGCTACAATGAATTGACAGGAGCATGAATCACTTTAGTTGCGAGTTGGGATTGAGGAGCTAACATGAGCCAAGAATGACCCTACCTGTGTAAGGGAAATGGGAGAAGACAATGTCTATTTTCTATAAGCCTAAATGACCTTGCAGGGTGAAAATAAAGGGGCTTTATTTTTTTATAGAGACTGAGGATACACACAGGACATGCAGAATGTGGCTATGTTGGAATTACAAAGCTTTCTGTTGCTGCATGGATGCTGGCCAACTGCTGGAGGACTAAGTAATACAGCCACACATATGGGTTTTACTTACATGTGCCTTTTAGAGTTGAAGCACACTGCTTGGGGCCTGTGACTTGGTTTTGTCTTTGAATGTAAACCAACACAAGGTAACTAGAGATGGCTTTGGGTCACTCACTCTATCCTTACAAGTAACAATGAGGACACTCATAATTCAACAGTTATTCAAACTGGGGCAAATCCATTATTTGTTCAATGCTATCCTAATTCAGTATTCTATTTGTTTTATTCTATTTCTAGGGGAGAAAAACAAGTTGAGAAACTGAGCAGTGATACAGATGTAGCTCCTAATTTTATGCTAATGCAGAAAATTCAAAAACAGACAGGTGTGTGTACATATGTGCTTTTTTTGAGCTGCATCAAAATACACAACTCTTAAAAACTATGAAAGAAATACCAAAAACTGAAGGTGTCATCTTAATTGCATAACTATGTTTATGAGGCAAGTTCTCTGCCGAATATTAGTAAATACAGATGTTCTCATTTTATTCAAAGTATTTGAAATTATCCAGGACCAACAGGCTGGAACATAACTGCTCAAAATAACTTTCAATGTTTTAGTTTTTAACCACCAAAGTCTTATCAGTGAGCCATCTTTATTTCTGCCCCTCTCCTACAGGCCCATCAAGACTGCATCTGCATTAGCAAATTATACATACCTGGAAAATGTACTGGGAGGTCACACAGATAATCTTTCTCTGTGTCATTCATTTAATAGACTCCTTCTCAGATGCAGTCACTATTTGACTTATTCCAGAAATCAGAGAACTATGTTTAGGTCTCATTCTGTTAGACAACCTTCTTGAGTTGGGCCTAGTCTTTCATGTGGTGGACCTCTGGGCTACAAGTTTTCAAGTACACTCTGAAGAGGTTTTCTTCCTTCTCTGCTTCTTAATGCTGTTTTCTCACAATGATAGAATCCTTCCTGAAAAGCTGATTCCAGCTCAAATCAGCTCGTTGCTCCTCATTCTCCCCAGGATTCCCAGGATTTCTTTTATTTATTTATTTATTTTCCTGTGAAGAAATCTTCTCAGACTTCCTAACTTCAGTTACTGGCTGTGGTTCAAGACTGCCCAATGGTCCTGCTTTCAGCTGGGTTAATTTTCTTCTTAGTAACAGGTATGGTGCTGTGGTTTGGATTTAGGATGAGAATAATGCTGATAATGCATAGATGTTTTAGCTGATGCTGAGTAGTGCTTACACAGAGTTAAGGACTTTTCAGCTTCATTATCTTTTATCATTATTATTATTCACCCTTCCTTTCCTTCATTTTCTGTCCAATTAAACTGTCTTTATCTCCGTCCCTGAGTTTTTATTTTTATTTTTATATTTCTTTCTTTATTTTTCCATTTCTCTCCCCTATTCCAATTGGGGGTTGGAGGAGTGAACAAACAGCTGTTTGGTGCTTAGCTACCACTCATTTTAAACCACAGCCACAAAATATAACAAGTTTATCCTTTATCGATTCAAAACAGTTGTAGCAGTGCTTGCCAGGGGTAGGGGTAGATAAGACTCCATGCTTCTGCAGACAATGTCTACAGAGGATTGCCATGAAAGTCGTTACGCACAAGATGGCTTTATGAATTCTGATGACTATGCCATAAACTGGAGGGGACTTCAAGATGGGGGATATGCTAGCAACCTGCTATCTTAATTGATTGAAGACGGCAGCTGTGGAACAGGCATAACAAAGAGGAAATATATGGAGAATGGCTAGGTTGTGTTTGCTGAGGAGTCTGGTTTCGTAATATTTCACCTTTGTGTTTAAGGCCTGATCTATATGGTGAATAGTATTGTGAAGCAGTTTAGTTTAAATACCAGTGATATTTCTGTAATTAAAATAAAATAATAATAATGAGTTAGAAAAATATATATGTAATCTCATTATATATATATCTTCTAGCTAGATATCTTTTATAGATTGACCTATTCCGTGATTCTAGAGTAAGGACTTACTAATGACTAAGTTTTACTAATAAACGATTAGTAATGTAGTCAGTAATCCACATCTTGAAGGCCACTGAAGAAAAACAAGGAGTTTGTTGCAGGGAATTTCAAAAGTACATGCACAAGATGATGCCAGCATCCTAAGGGAATGAGGATAAATTAAAAATGATTAATTCTGTGTTACTAAAAATGAAACCTTAACATCTAGAGAGGTAGTAGGGCAAAAATTAAATATGTACTTATAAACATATGGAATCATGTGTATGTAATCATGTTACCTATTGAAGCTTGCTAGGACTGAAATCATTAGAGCCTTCCTTTGCTGAAGGGACATAGGAAAATATTGTGGGAAAATATATTTCTGAGGTAGTCCTTTCCTGCACTTCTCGTCATATGTCTCTGGTTCTGAGACATATGTGCTGTGTCTAGAAGATCCAGAACCATAGGGAATTTGGCGTGTGTGTGTGTGAATATGGAAAGCATATAGCTGGAGACTTAGATCCTTAGTCCCAGGTCATGAATCTGTAGAGGATCAATGGAGTTCATCCATCTAAACATTCCATACTGCTGAGCATAAAACTGCCAAGCAATCAGGACATCTTTTGTCATTCTCTTTTGCAGAGGAGTAGTTGCCACAGCATTGTGAGATTCTGTGATTCTATGTAGATTTCTACGTAGAAACCCTTTGCCTGGCTCAAACAACACGATGAGTCAGGCCTTGCAGTGACCCTACCTCATACTGATGTCTTTTAACAGGACCAGTATTAAAAGCAGAAGCATCTGCAATTTTATGTGTGGCTTGCTTTTGAAACTTTCAGTGTGATCATAAGGTGTGCATTAGGTTCTGGGCAGTCACATGGCAAAGTAGGAAAGATTAAAAATGCTGCATAATGTAGTATGGTATAGTTATTTGTAAGGCTTATTTATTAAGCAATATGACATTAGCTATTCAGAGCCACCTGTCCTAGAGAACTGGGATGACTCTTCAGAATAAATATCAAGGTATTGCAAATATAGATACTATGAATAACATGCTAATGTGGTGCAAGTTTTGTAAAGATGTTCTTTATATCGATGAAAGCCTATGTAAGCACTGGCATACACTTGTAGTCTCAAAGACAGTAGAAGAATTTGAGGTAGAGAATGACAATTATTCATCTAAATCCAGCAGTGATTGAGGACATTTTTTAATGATGGACCATTAATGATGATGGAGATATGACTTGTTGACGCTGAAGCAGCACATAAGGAAAAAAAAGAAAACATAATGGCAACGAGCTTTTACAATCAGGCATCAAATAACTAAAGAGCATTGTACTTGCAACCATTAACATACTGTCACTCTAATAACATACTCTAAATATCAGGAAGCAGTTTGCAGGTGATAGAGAACTGGAATAGGTTGTCCAGAGTGCTTGTGGAGTCTCACTCTTTGGAGATTTTCAAAAGCTGCTTGGATATGATCCAGGGCAATCTGCTCTGGGTGTCCCTGCTTGAGCAGGGGATGTGGACCAGATCAACTCCAGAGGTCATCATCCAGTGATTAGTGATTCTGTAATAATCTTAGACTTGAGAAGGTTCAGAAAGTTTAGAAGGATTCAGATATCTGCCAGGGCTATTACTAGCCACTAACAGAGTATAGTTCTAATTGTTCCTTTTTATTTTCTTTATTTTTATGTGTTCAACTGGTTTTATAAAAGCAAAATCACAGAATCTGCTTCCAAAAATAAAAATAATTCTATTTGGCTTTTCACCTCTGTAAACGTTCTAAACCTATATAGTATGAATGGAAATGAGAACAGAAAGTACAACTAGTTGTCTTTACGCCACAAATAACATCAGAAATATATTGATACAACATAAATAAAATTAAAAAAATAAAAATAAAAATAAAAAAATAAAAAATAAAGGATCCAAAAAGATTTATACTTTGGCTTTAGGTCCATCCATGTATTGGACCAAATTAATGCTAGCAGTTACATTAAGCACAGGGTGGTTAATGATGCATTTATAGTATTGATCGCATAATACATTGTAATAAGCAGCATTAAAGGGGTAGAAATTAGTGTTCTTTTAAATGTCAGAGAATTTTTTATAAGAATTTACAGTGATGTTAATGCTATATTCATCCAAGAGCTTTCAATTTATCACAGATGAAGATTTTTCATAAAGTTATTCCTTCTTACATTTAACTTCATTCCCATTTTAATTTAATTAAATTATCTTCCTTCTGTTTAAGGCCAGAAGATTGCTTAAATCAGTATTATTTAATTGATAAGACTGTAATTTAGGATAGCTACTTACAATGTAAAATTGTACAGATAAATAAGAAGAAAGTGATGTATCCAGAATTCTTAGCTGATTCTTAAATTCTAGCTACATTATAAGCATTTTATAGGAAAAAAGCAGTACTTTGTCTTTTTGACAGCAAAAGTTAGACTGACCATTAAATAGCAGTCCGGGTATGTGCCAGGAACAACTTTGTTTAGCATATGTTTAAAAAACTCAAGAAGATAAAAGCTACCACCTATGGTCTTTATCAAAACAGTCCAGCAGGGAAAGTGATTTGTATTTTTAGGACTAATCCTTCAGAAAATGCAAAGTCTCTACAGTCTTCTAAAAAAACGAGAAGGACATATGCTCATATTGTAGTTTTATACTGGAACCACTCTGAATCACATTTTTTTCAGAGTTGTACAGTCATAGAATCACCTGCTGTCCATGAAATGTATTTAACCTTTTCATTATATGCAAAAGTGGACCGTGGATTAGATTTTAAAAATGAAAATAAGCTTAGTAGCATTCTCCTACTGTTTATTTTTATTTTATTTTATTTATTTATTTTTTTAACCAAAGACATTCTTCATTTTAATTTGAATGAATAAGAGGGTGAATGTGTCAGGTAAGTGGTTATTTAAATATTTTAGAAGGTCATCACATCATTTTTTTTTCATATGATTTATATGAAACGTAGTACAAATTGAACAACAAAAAGCAGCAGAAATTACTTAAAAAAAAAAAAAAAATCAGTGGAATAGCAAGGAAATAAATTTGTGTTTGGCCGCTACTCCTGTGCGAAATTAGAAAGGAACTTTAGAGACAAGCAACTGACAAAAAGAAAAGTGTCTTTTATTTGGCTGGAATAAATAAGTAAATAAATATGTAAAATGAGAAAAATAGGAAGTAAAGATCCTTAAGAATGGATAAAAACCCGAACCTATGAAGTTTTTTGTTTATTTGTTTTGCTTCTTCTTTTTTTTTTTTTTTTTAAAACATTTTACTTGATGCCTTCCCCAAATGTTTAGCAAATGTGTCAAGAAAAAACTTCCTGATTCAAGAGCAGCGAATTATTTTTCTGTCAGAAAGAAGAAATTCACATTGCAATATTATTTAGAAAATAATTTTAGTTTCAGCAGACTCTTTGAAGATTTTGGTTTGTTCCACACAGAATTCATTCACAGGTACTGAAATAATATGTTACTGAGATGAAATTAATGTTCTTATGACAACTACAGAGCTAAAAAGATTAAACTTATCTAGGGAAACAGTTCTCCTTTTTACAATAATTATGGACAAACATTTAATGAACCAAAATGTTGCTCTTTTTTCTGCTATTCACAGGATGGGAATGGTAATGGGAAAGAGTAGTTAGGCATTGGGGCCCAGGGAGGTGGTGGAGTCAATGTCCCTAGGGGTGTTTAAGGAAAGATTGGATGTGGTACTTAGGGACATGGTTTGGTGGGTGACATTGGTAGTAGGGTGATGGTTGGACCAGATGATCATGGAGGTCTTTTCCAACCATAATGATTCTATGATTCTGTGAATGGTAGATATGCTTAAAAATATCCTTCCAGATAAACAGAAATCAGTGAAAAGTTCTGCCAAGGTAGCCTTAGAAGTTTCCTGCACATTAATCTCCTGGGAGAGAAATTTTCTGGTTGGCTGTTTAGGGAAATCTAATGGTTCTCATTGTATGTGTTACATGTGGTTTTATGTGTAGCATAGTGGTCATTTTAAAACAAATTAAATCCTCAATCCAAGTGAGAAGTGAGAACAAAACCTTTCATTAAAAAGAAATGCTTCTAACTGTATGTATGATGAAGCAAAATTGAACATTTTACATAAAACCATAATAACTGATTTCAATACAGCCAACCCATATATGGATAACATTTTGCAGACTCAGTACTCCTCTTAGTCTTTATGTGGTGCTATAAAAAAAACCTGAATTCTCAGTTGTGTATGCAAAATGTTTTTCATCCCGAGGTTACCTTCATCATCTAGAATTTCAATTTAGTCTGTATTTGAAGCTATTCCTTTATAATAATGAGCTTAACGGATATATTGTCTTGTCCCTAAAGACCGGTCTCCAAAAATGCAGGTGAAACTGAATTATCAGTAAGTTAAATATCAGCCCTGTGTAAAACTTAAAGTCTGTCTATTATAACATATTATTTGAAAACTTCAATAATTATAGACTATTTATTTCAAGATTTTGTCTTGACTTGTCTTTACTTACCACTTTAACTAGCTTTAAAGAGAAAATAGTACCCACATTTAAAATTGTAATTCCTGGAGTACATTCATAAAGTGCATTAAAGCATAAATGCAAAGAAGCATTATTATGATTACTACAGTATAATAAAGTCCATTTACTCTAATACTCATGAAACATTCAGGTTAAAATTTTCAAAAAAAGGTTTTCAAGCTTGAAGCTAGCACTACAACTTAAGACTACAACTGCATGTCATAGAGAAGTATTGGATTCTCTTTGAGTTTCATATTAGCAGCACATGTGGAATACCAACTTCAATGACATAAGTTTAATATTTATTAAAAAAAGACTCTTCAGAGTATACCAGAAAAAGTTATGCTTGAATATTTTAACGTATTGGGACCTTAGGAATTACTACTCCACATGAATTAACATGCTATCATGTAAAAAAATCTAACTGTAGGTAGCTCCCGTTTTTGTAGGAAAAAAATTAATAATTTATATATTAAAATATAAATAATCATTTATTTAATATTATAAATATTATTTAATAATTATAAATCATAAATTATAAATATAATTTACAATTAATATAATTTATATATTTCTTTACCCTAATTTTAATGTCTTCTTATTCCAGTTCAGAAGTTAAAGCTATAAAGAAGGTAGACATTGGTCAAATAATTACAATTTTGTTGTATTTCAAAAAATGTTAAATAAAGCAAAATCAAAACCTACGAGAATGAACACAGAGTTAGATACTGTATACACATAATATGATTTAAAAATTGTATTTATAATTAATATTGATAATTTGATAAGAGTATTGATTTAACAACAAAAAACAGTTGCAAAATTACAGCTGTAGAACACAGCTATCATGAATGATAGCTATTGAACCATATACCTTTACTGATGTCTCATAGCTTAGTCCTGTGAGGACTGCTTATATCATACATTTTTCTTACATATACATAAACAGTACAGAACTGAATGAAAATGTCCTTTATAAGGACTGTTTTAGGCTGTTTGATGTCTGTACCACTCTGCCATAGTTCTCTGCCAAAACACATCACTGGGCTGTTGGATATAAGGAGAAGAGTTTTGATATTTGGAAGGCTACTCTGACCTCAGTAGACAAAATTCCCTGTGAAGGAAATTGCCTTTGAAGATGGCTAAAAACTACTTTTTCATATGCACTTCTGTGTTTGCAAGGGCAGCTCTAGCATGTGGAAGGTTTAGCTGCCTTCCACCAAATGAATATCTAATCTCATTACCTATGTTATGACTGATAAATATGAGTCACTGAAATGGGGTGATACCAACGGCCCTTCAGTGACAACTTGTACCAAGTTTGCTGGCCACAGAAGCTTGTATACTTTCTTTGCAATCAATTAACATAATTATCAAAATATTATGATGAAAATTAGTTCTCTTTTTTTTTCCTTTACATTTTTTTTCCTATTATTTTCAGGGTTTCTTTGGTTGGTTGGTTTGGGTTTTTCTTTGCATTCTCAATCTGTTATATATTAAGAAAAAAAAAAAAAAAAAAAAAAAAAAAAGCCAGTTATCTGTGATTTAACTAGTTTAGTCTACCTCAATAACCAAGCTGAACTGCAGTCTGATAACTGTCACGACCCAACGACTGTAAGTTTCCTTGTCCAGACATAGTATTCCATTAAAAGCTTACTTTAGATTTCTTCTCCAGCATAACGTATATTTTTTGGATGTAGTTTCCCGGTTTACAAGGTGGATGTACTTTCCTTTATTCGCTGCCTGTATTACTTGCCATCTAGCTTCATGGAATCATGATACTAAAAGCTATCTAAGGCTTTAGGCTTTAGTTATTTTTTTTTCTACCTTTTGTAATATTCCACTCCTCCTCTCCACCCATAACTATCTGAATGTCTGTAGTTGCTTCTATAAATGCAAATTTATACATATATACATGTTTATGTAGTAAGTCAAATGCTACTACTTCTTACAAATTATGTAGTAAGACAGAATATTTTGTAATGGTTTCAGACCTGAATTTCACTGAATCCTGTGTTGCTCTGTCAAAGCTGTTGAGTGGTCCCTGCCAGGTCACAGAAGATACTGCCTACTCACACTGTAACTTGCCATCAGACTAATTCTGTCTGGGCTGGAAGGGTGAAGCAGTGCCTCTTTAACTAAACTTTTCGTTGTTGGTGAGGATGTCTGAAGCAAGTAAAAATGAGAAGAAGACGGAAAACTGTTTCCAAAGATTTAAAGAATTTGTGTTATAACGTCAAGCAATAAATATATAAATAGATAAAATCAATTTGTGTTAATCCAATGGTTAGTCTTCAAAACAGTTATGTTTTAGAAATTTCTTCCTCTACCGAGCTGGCAGATGAGAGAGGATCTGGGCTGTTAATATTTTTGTGAGTATGACTACTGAGTACATGGTTCTCTTTCTAGAGCTAGAGCTGACGTAAGTGGTAATACAATAATTAAGATCTTTTTAGTAGGCAATAGTTTGCAAAAAAAAATCAAAGTCCAGATATAGACCATAAATACTTTTTTATCTCCTGATTAAAAAGACACAGGAAAAAAAAAAAAAAAAAGGGCAAAACAAAACCAAACCTAGCCAAGCAAGCAAGCAAACAAACAAACAAAAAAGGTGAGTGAAGGCACTCTGGAAGACACACTGGAACACTCAGGAAAAACTTAAATTTGCTGCAGGTTGGTGACTGAAATTAAGCTTTCAACACTCACGCTTAGGCACCTAATAAGCCATTATTTTCAGACTTCCTGAGTAATGCTGGTATGCAGAAGGAGCCTGGTTGAAAGAAGGGAATTGAGAGAAGTTTGAGATGTTCATGTACAAATTCACGTGTAATGGCTAGATATATTCTGATAGTTAACAGAACGTGAATGTCTAATAAGAAACTTGATTGATTAATTAAATTTGATTAAAAAAAATGAAAGAAACAGTAGCTGAAAGAATAAAGTAGAAACTGAGGGAAAAAAATGGAAATATTTAATATTTTTTGAAGGTATTGAAGGCTGAAAAGTTTTGTATCCCATAATGGTAAGGTAGTCAACCCATAGATGAAGAACATGATATTCATGGATATTCAGCATGTGATCCTATCCAATACTGTCTAATTTTGCTGTATTTCCCATTAAGTCATATCACCTTTTGGATTTTTGCCTACAGTTATACATAATGGTTTCCAACACTAGCTGTCTGTGAAAGATGAGAAAACTGCTGTAGTTGTGCTGTAGTTACCTCATCCCGAATATTCACATGACAATTGCATCCTGGCAGTTATGCAGGTTTTTTAGTCAAAAAGACATTCTGAACTATATAATTTATTTCCCACATAAATTAGTAGGATTTACTCACTACTAAGTGTCTAAATCTCACCTTCTATCATCTACCTTCTCTTTATGCCAATCATCCACACCAGAGAAACCCATTAGCTTGAGTTGAGCTTAGCTTACAGGCAGTGCACACAGGAGGTTTTTTAACCTATATAAATAAATAAATAAAATATAATTAATCCCTTTTATGACTTTGACATCTTACCTTTTGAATTAAACAAAATCAGAAGACAGGAAACAGAGAGCTGGTCTTGTTTCTTTCATCAGACATAATGAGATTAGATTGAACTTAAAAAATATACAGAATGCAGGACCAAACTGTGGAAGCTTGAAAAAGGACTCTTGATTTCATTTGACCCCCGCCAGCTGCCTCAAGGTTTCTCATAATGGATAGTTGGTAAGGACGGCTTCTCCGCAGCCCCTGTGATGACTCTTCAAAACCTGTTCTTATGCCTTGAGTTCAAGAGAGGGGAAGGAAGTGAGGAAGAGCTGGGATTTCAATAAGGAACATATTTTGTGTTGTGAGTTTGTTTAGGAAAGGGAGAAAACTGCTATGCAACATCAACTGAGAGAGAGCATGAGAAAATGTAAGAGAACCAGCCCCACAGACACCAAGGTCAGTGCAGGAGGGCAGCAGGTGCTCCAGGCATGGAGCAGCAGTTCCCCTGCGGCCTGTGGAGAGGCCCCTGGTGGAGCAGGCTGTCCCCCTGCAGCCCATGGGTCCCACATGGAGCAGATCTCCATGCTGCAGCCTGTGGAGGAGCCCCCAGTGGAGCAGGTGGATGTGGCCTGGAGGAGGTTGCGGTCCCTGGAGCGCCCCCACAGGAGCAGGCTGTAGTGGGTTTATGTAACAAGGTTTTGGAAGCCATAGACGTGGCTTCTGTGAGAGGAATCCAGAAGCTGCCCCATGTTAGGTAAGGGCCTCGTTACTGACCAGAGCCATGCTAATAAGCAATGTTGTTTGCGCCTCTGTGAGAGCATATTTAAGAAAGGGGAACAAACAAACAAAAACAAAACAAAACAAACAAACAAACAAAAAAAGAAATGCTGCTACACAGCAGATGGGAGAGAGAGAGGAGTGAGAAACAGCCTTGCAGGTGCCAAGGTCAGTGAAGAAGGAGGAGGAGAGGTGCTCCAGGCTCCAGAGCAGAAGTCCCCTGTGGCCTGTGCTGAGGACCATGGTGAAGCAGGCTGTCCCCCCTGCAGCCCATGGAGTACCACAGTGGAGCAGGGTTCCATACTGCAGCCTGCGGAGGAGACCACGGTGGAGCAGGTGGACCTGCAATGATGGAGGCTGCAGCCTGTGGAAGACCTCTGCCGGAGCAGGCCCCAGGCCAGAACTGCAGCCCATGGAGAGGAAACCACGCAGGAGCAGGTGACCTGGCAGGAGCTGCCACCTGTGGGGGACCCAGGTTGGAGTAATTTGCTCCTGAGGGATGCACCCCGTGGACTCCTATCTGGAACAGTTCTTGAAGAGCTGCTACCTCTGGGAAGCCCACGCTGGATCAGTTCAGTAAGGACTGCATCCCATGGGGGGGACCCCACAGCACAGGGGATGGGAGTGACAGAGAAAGAGTAGTGGAGATGAAGTGCTATAGACAGACCACAATCCCCATTCCCCCATTCCCCTGCGCCGCTTGGGGGGAGGAGGTGGAAGAGGGCGGATGGGGGAAAGGCATTTTTTGATTTCTTTCCTTTGTTTCTCACTTCTCTAGCTTGTTAGTAATAGGCAATAAATCTTATTATCTCCCTACTCTGAGTCTGTTTTGCCCATCACGATAATTGTTGAGTGATCTCCCTGTCCTTATCTCTACTCTTGAGCCCTTTGCACCATATTTTCTTCCCCTTTCCCTTTGAGGAGGGGGAGTGAGAGAGTGACTGAGGTGGAGCTCAGCCGCCCACCCAAGTAAAGCCACCACACAGCCCTTGGGCCAGAACTGCAGCCTGTGGAGTGCCCACGCAGGATCAGGTGATCTGGCGAGAGCTGGTGTGGAATAATTGCTGGAGGTGACTTAGTGAGGCTAATCTTCTGTCCATGTCTTAAGAGAAGGTTCAGCATTGAGGAAACTTCCAGGGTGAAATGCAGCAGATATGCAAAGAATTTGTTCCATGATAGTCCCCTTGGCAACATAGCCTGCAACTTTAGTTATTAGTTATACCAGGTGAGCTTGGTGTTCTGACTCTTCAGGGTTACAGCAGAGAGGGTGGAGTGCAGTGAAGTCACTACGGTCAGGTTCTCTGCTATCACTTCAGGGACAGGGAACTGGAAGATATTGGAGAACTGATAGACTGCATGGCCAGCCCTGATTCTAACTGATAACCAAATCATGTCCTTTGGGTGATCTTTGCTCATTATAATCCCATTATAATGCCAAAACACACTTCCATCCCAAATGCTATCTGCCTCCAAGGTGCAACCATCTATCACTAAGCATGCACTCAGAGTTTCTCTGAGCCTATTAAATAAAGGCAAGAAAAACTTATACAAATCACAATGAAGTTACACATGATTAGTCACTCAAGCTCCACCTAAAAGTAAGAAACATAACCCCCATTTTTAAAAAGGAATAAAAGGAAGACCTGGGGAACTACAGGACAGTCAGTACCATCTCTGTGCCTGACAAGATCATAGAGCAGAAATCTCCTGGAATCTAAGTCACATGCTAAAGCACATGGAAAATAAGGAGGGGATTGGCAACAGACAGCATAGCTTCACTAAGGGCAAAATGTGCCTGACAAAACTGGTGGCCTTTTGATAATGTAGTTACAGCACTTGTGGATAAGGGAAGAACAACTGACATCATCTACCTGGACTTGTGCAAAACATGTGACACTGTACAACATTACATCCTTTTCTCTACATTTGAGAAATATGGATTTGACAGATGGACCACTCAGTGGATAAGGAATTGGCTGGATGGTCACACTGAAAGAGTTGCAGTCCACAGCTGATCAACAGTCAACAGATATCCAGCTGGAGATCGGTGGTGCTCCTCAGCAGTTGGTATTGGGACTTCCACTGTTTAACACCTTTGTCAATGACACTGATGATGGCATTGAGTGCATCAAGATTGCAAGTTTGCTGGTGATACCAAGCTGTGTGGCTATACTGTCCAGAGAGACCCTGACATCCAAGGGAGATTGACCGGCTTGAGAGGTAGGCCTCTGTGAACCTCATGAGGTTCAACAAGGCCAAGTGAAAGGTCCTGTACTTTGGTTGGGGCAATCCAAAACACGAATACAGGCTGAGTGATGTGGATTGAGAGCAGCCCTAATGACAGAGACTTGGAGGTGTTGGTTGATGAGCTCAGCATGAGCTGGAAATGTGTGCTTACAGCCCAGAAAGCCAACTGTATCCTAGACTTAATCAAAAGAAGCGTGCATGGCCAGCAGGTCGAGGGAGGTGATTCTCCCCCTCTACCCTGCACTTGTGAGACTCCATATGGAGTATTGCATTTAGCTCTGGAGCTCCCAGCCCAAGAAGGACATGGAAGGATTAGAATGAATTCATAGGAGTGCCACATAGATGATCAAAGGGCTGGAGTACCTGTTGTATGAGGATATGCTGAGAGAGCTGCGGTTGTTCAGTCTGGAGAAGAGAGGGCTCTGGGGAGACCTTATAGCAGCCTTCCAATACCTGAAGGGGACCTACAGGAAAGCTGGAGAGGGACTCTTTATCAGGGAGTGCACTGACAGGACAAGGGGAGGACAAGGGGTAATGATCATAAAGTAAAAGAGCGTAGATTTTGATTAGATGTAAGGAAGAAGTTCTTTAGTCTGAGGGTGGTGATGCACTGAAACAAGTTGCCTAGAGTAGCTGTGCATGTCCCATCCCTGGAAGTGTGGGCTAGGTGGGATGGGGCTTTGAGCAACCTGGTGTAATGGGGGGTTGGAACAAGGTGACCTTTAAGGACTCTTCCAACCCAAATCATCTATGATTCTATGACACTAATCAAAATTATTTTTATACGTCATATTAGAGTCTCCAAAGTGCATATACAATGAAATACAAATGCTTATACAAGTGCATATGCAATGCACTTATTATGAAATAGAAGCAATAAAACTTATTTTAATATGAAACAGAAGTTATGGGAAAATGCCAGTATCAAAATATGTAAGAAAACCCATGCTTGTTTTTGAATTGTATACCTATACTTGCATGACTATGTATCTTTTTTCCTTTTGTGACTAATCTTTTGATTTGCATACATATTTGTTCATGTCTTTGTGAGGCATTTTATTCAAGATAATAAAATGTTGTCTTTTTTAAGTCCTATAAACCAAGGCAGGTAGAGATTTTTTTCTTCAGTTGTTTAGTTATACTTGATTTGATAGCACTAGTACAATTAACCCCTGCAAAATGCATGGGACTGAAATACCTCAATTTTCAAAAGGAATATATGAATATAGATATTGTGTATAGTCCTCCTTCCTCAGGAGGAAACACTATTGCAGTTTATTGGTGACTACACCAATATACATTATTATTAAAATAAAAAATATTTCTTGACCTCAAGCACACCCTTTAATGAGTCTTGTGATACAAATACAGATAAAAAATAAAACAAAACAATACATTATATTTCAGTGCAATACTGAAAAATGAAAGGGTAATCAGCTTTGCTCATTACATAAATAAGGTTTTTATTTGACATAAAATATTTAAAATAATTCATATTTCCATATTTCCTTCTTGCTCACCAGTCACTTCCAAGTGTTGCAGATGTGAACACGAGGGAAAAAAAAAAAAAAAAAAAAAAAAAAAAAGTTATTTGAATTCCTGTTGCACTTAAGATGTCAGGAGACCTTGAGCTTCATTATGCTAAGCTCCACATAATCCAGTAGCAAAAGACAGTCCACAGTTAAATCTGAGCTAAACAAATAGGGCAAGAGAAAAAAAAAAAATCAGTGTACAGACAGATGAAATGAAATTTCTCCACAGTATCTTTAAACAGCAGAGCAAGAGGTAACATTTCCTTAGTTCATCATGGACACTACTTGTCTGTAATTAGTCAAAAAAAATCCAGAGGAACTCAGAGGACTGTGATTGATTTCTTAAAATCATAAATCCTATTATATTTTTGTATATATTTATATATATACAAAATTTCCTTATTGGTAAGTTTTGTACTGTGGTTGGATTTCTATCTCAGAATTAGGTTCCTTAGTGACTGTAACACAGAGACCATGAACTTACTCTTTTATTTATTCATTTATTTATCACAGAATCACAGAATCATCTAGGTTGGAAGAGACCTACAAGATCACCGAGTCCAACCTCTGACCTAACACTAACAAGTCTTCCACTAAACCATATCCCTAAGCTCTACATCTAAACGTCTTTTAAAGACCTCCAGGGATGGTGACTCAACCACTTCCCTGGGCAGCCTATTCCAGTGACTAACAACCCTTTCGGTAAAGGTCTTCCTAATATCCAACCTACACCTCCCCTGGCGTAACTTTAGCCCATTATTTATTTATTTTCAATGTGGCAATAAAATCAGGCAGCTACTTAACAGCCTTAGCATTGCCCAAAACCATATGCTCAAAATGCAGAAGATTGATGTAACCTGTTAAGCTATAGTAAATAAAATAAGATGGGAAGAACAGAGCTAACATAAAGCTCTGTGACACACTCTACCTCAGATAACAGAAGAAGGGAGCAAGTAGTTAAAAACTCTTACTTCTTGCTATGAACTACATTCTTTATTTTCATGATGGGTGAGGAAGTAGAGCTACAGACCTCCTGTGCACATTAGCTCACTGCAAGGCTTTGTGTATATAATTGGCTGAATAGGGACCTCCAGTATTTTTCTAAATGTCATAGGCCTTATAATCTGAATTAAGTACCTTAAGGCTGAATTGTTCATCACTGAAATACATAATAAGCCCTTGGGAGTTGCAGGCATGAGATTCTGTTACTAAAAATGTATAACAGAAGGCATATTAGAAGGGCTCATACATAATAATGCATAAAGGACAACATAGTCAATTTATACTAAATTTCTGCATTAAATAGCTTATTACAATGAAGTTATTCCTATTATGACAGGTAAAAGTGATTGCATATAAATAATGCTATATGTTCAACATTTATTATTCATGTTTGACATATGCATACTGAAAGACTAATTGTACATTCTACTCCCCTGTGGCAACATCTAAAAATGTTATAAATTAATAACTCACAAATTGTCATACAAATTAGAAGCAATCATACACGTTAGTCTCTTGACTTATAGCTGGACTTTGCAGGCTCTAGTCATTGTCAGTTATGATAATCCTCACTAAGTCTTTCTGTTTAATTACGAACCCTCTTGTATGCATATGATTTAATAATTCATGCAAACTACCATGCTGTTTGTTGTGATAAAATTTTTATCTGTGCACTCTGGGAGCAGATGAGGAGTAGTATTAGTGCTTAGTTTATTCTTTCATGACATTTACATTGGTCTCCTGTGATCATTAATATGCCAATCCAACAGTTATTTTCAACCATCCTTTTGGATGATTGGCATACTGTCTTTGAAAATCCTTTTTCATAAATTGATGCCAGCAATATCCCAATGCTTTTCTGAATGGTATTGAATTTGTGATTAAGTCCAATTTATTGGTCAGCTGCTCACAGACACTCTTTGTTTATTCCGTACTAGATGACAGTCTTAGGATCCAACATCAAAACTGGTATAATTTGGGTATGGATGCTCAATACATGTTCTTTATCATAAAAATACAGGAGGAATACATTAAGTGTTAAGCAAAAACATGAAGACCAGTTGATTTATTCAGTAAGGCTTCTATTTTCATTGGAAAAAGATTCAATTCAAAACACTTTGAACAGAATCTCCCCCTTCAAACAAACAAACAAAAAAAAGTGCCTTTTACATTTTTTTTTATGATGGAATCTACTTTTAAAAAGTCTAGTCATGTGCAAGTGTACTTGTTTCTTAATACTCACTGTCTAAGAAAGCCAATAGGAATGTTTGGAGGTTAGCAAAACTAAGCAAATTAATTGAAAGTGCATGTGCATGTATGTGTGTATTTTTTTCTGCAAGACTGTCATTTCCATAAGAAGACCCACAGAGGAACACATATATACAAAAATATTTTCATGCACCATACCTACACACTTAATAGTGCTAAAATATAGGTAGTATCTTGAAAACAAGACCAATAACCGAGAGGGTAGAAACAGAAATTAAAGCCACTAAATGACTTTCAATTTAATAGAAGACTAAAATTTTTTGTTTGTTTGTTTGTTTTTCCTAAACCAATATGGCTTTATTTTTTATTTATTTTTATTTATTTTTTAATCTTATGAATTTCATGGCATACCAGTGGAGAAAAGAAAAACGATGAATTTGTGGAAAAAAAAAAAAAAATATATATATATATATATATATAGGTTAATATGGGACAGTAAAAATAAGACTAGATGTAACCTGCTAATATTTCTTATATATTAGTTTTGAATCTAGAATCTATAACATTATGGAAATTATAAAAATGTCATTGAGATCTGATAATCCTTAGTGAACCTGATTTGTAAAAGAGTAGGAAGTCATTATATTATAATATATTATCTTTAAAAAGAGTGCAATTGCACATTAGAAGAAATCTCTCCAAGTGAACTGATTGCTGTTGTTGCTGTTGTTATTGTTCTTAGTAGTTTGGTTTTGTGATTTTTTGTTAGTGTGTATGTGTTTATTTTTATTGTATTTTCTGTGTGCAGTGCAATGTCTTCTTATGGTGTCATATTGGAGGATCACATGGATAAAATAAATTGCTCACTAGCCAAAATGTAAACAAATCGTTGTCAAATGTGACCTCAGAAGAACCATTACTAGGATTACTTACTTGTGAAAAATAAAGCAAACACCTTATTTCCAAATGTGAATTCTGAATAACATTTGAAAATATTGCCACTTTTCTACCAATTCACCTTGCTCAAGTGGAAAGAGAAGATGATAATTTAAAGATGAAATTAAGGGAAATATTGTTCTTTCCTATCTTGTACAGAACTCAAGTTGTCTGTATCATGCTTCTGTTTTGTGTTTGCTCTCCTTTGTTTGCTCTCCTTTCTTTCTGGTACCTTTCCATCTTTTCTGTCTGTCTTTTCTCTCTTTCTACATTTTTTTTTTCCCTTGGGGGTAAGGGATTAGTGCTGAAGAAAAGTGACTAGTCATGGTTAGGCAAATAGGATTTACAACCCGAAAGAACCGCTTCCATAGTTGATGAGGCTATGAAATGATACTTGATTCTGTAAAAACAAAAAACAGTGATTGCAAAGGCAGAGGAAGTACTTCCATCATTTAGAAATATGCTAGTGCTCAAATATTAACATTTAGTGGGCAAAATTAAATTGACTAGATGTATAAAATTAAGATTTATTTTTTTATTTTATTTTTTTAAAATATCTAACTTGTCGGGATTACAGTGCTTTCTTATTTAAATTGATTCTTTATATAAAATAAAATAATGATATTTATGCTAAAAAAAAAAAAAAAAATGTGCCAGAAAACTCAAGTTCTAAATGCATTTAGGCATGTCCTGTTATTTAAGCTGAGATAAAACTAATATGCCAATGAAGAGTGCTAGATGGGATTTTTACCATGGATTTTTGTATAATATCTGATCTCAATATTCAAGTTGAAATGTAAGCCTTCAACTGATTCTATTTATCACAGATTGGTAAACCAAATTGTATCCTACGTCTTTCTAGATGGGAAACTCATCTGTTCCTGGCAGAACAAGGAATAGCAATTACTAAGTGATACAGCAACATGAACATGGATTCGAAGTGCAATGCTCCTGATTCTCATCTGATTTGTGGGACTGGTTCCAAGAAAATGCTTGGGACAGAAAAAGCTATGTCTCTTGTCTACCTGAATGGCTGCAATGACAATAAGACAGCTAGGTCTAGAATAAATTGTGGAAGTCCTATAATGTCTGTAGAGTAAGAAGCTTTCCAACAGGGTTAAAATTTGTTTCATGACAAACCTGGATCAGGAAAAACAGATTTCTAAATATAACTCTTTCTTAGGTTTTCGTCTTTTCTATATGGAGTTCAGTTTGAACTGAAGTAGGTGGATTACTTTTTCATCTTCTTATACAACTGAAATGAATTTTTACTTAATTACTTTTTAACCTCAAAAACTCTTTGCACAGATGTAGTTCTGATACTGCAGCACACCCTGAGGTTGGTAGAAAAAGGTCTTTTTTTACTATTAATTATCTGCTTACTAACAAACAGTTCAACCCTGTGTTATTTTACTGTTTAAGAGCAAACTGCAAATGGATAAATAGATATCCAATGGAAAGAGAGAAGCTCTAGGTTACATCCCAATTTTCCAATGAAGTGCCAGAATTTTTACTTTAGTTTCTTGATTGTAATTCTGATTACTTTTAGAAAACACTTGGTGAACATGCTTGCATTCTAAAACAAAAATGAAACTTATTTTTTCTGGCCTAAGGCAAATTCTACTGGAATGCTTCCATTGGAATCTACAGAAAAAAGTATATTATTAGGGAAGCTGCAAATAACAGTAAGACTTGAAGCCTTGATGTTTCTTAATACAGACATGAGCAGTAAAAGAAAAATAGCTAACAAGGATAATAAAGCTAATAAGTATAAAGATAATTTTGTAGCTAAAACTGTGGTTGATAGACAAGGATTCAAGGTCTGACTAAATTATGCTGGTATCAGTAGGAATGTTTAAATATTTGGAAAGTTTGGATAATTATGGAAAGTTTCCATGGTTATGGAAACCACCGCTCCTTCACTGTTTCTTCATTGTGTTGCTATGTCACTTTCTCAGTATTGAGAAGAATTTGTTGCCAGACTTAACTTATTGTGGTGTTTTAGTCTTTATTACTTGTTTATATAACGTTGCTTCATTTCTAATTTTTCTTTTTTATAAGGACAAGATAATCTTTATTAAGAAATGTTTAATTTTGCCTGTTCTGTGGGACTGTTCTACAAACTGAATTTCACATACTTAAGGTCAGGGTGCCTTTTTTTGCATCCCTTGTTAGTTGGTTCCCAGTAGTTTAAGGACACATATTTTAAACATATATTTTAACCATTTTTGTTGTTATTATTACATGTGTAGATGGTATGGTCTGGGTGGGTGTGGCTTTCCCCACAGCAGCCCATGTAGAGCTGTGCTCTGCACTTGCAGCTAGATATCACAGCACTGATGTTGCACCAATGCTTTATTGCTGAACAGTGCTGGCACAGCATCAAGACTCTCCAACCCCCAAAGCCAGTAGGCCGTGGGTGGGTGAGAGGGGGGGAGAGGACAGCAGGCAGCTGGCCTAAACCAATGAAAGCAATATTCCATACTGTATGAATATCACACTCAGCAATAAATGCTGGGAAAGGGAAAGAAGAAGGAGGGACTTTCCTCATGAAAACATCTGTCCTCCTGGACAACAGCTACACATATTGAGGCCCTGCTTCCCATGACATAGTCAAACATTGCTCATTGAGGGGAATTAGAGAATAATGGTTTTGTTTGTTTGTTTGTTTGTTTGTTTTTCTCTCATTTATACCAGGAGGCTTTTGCTTTATTTATTTGTTTATTTATTTATTTATTTTCCCTGTCTTTTTCCTTTAAGGAAATTACCCTTATTTCATCCATTAGCTTTTTTCTTTCCCATTGTACTTTCTTTCCCCCACCTTCCCTTTGAGGAGGGGGAGTAAGAGAGTTGTGGTGCAGCTTAGCTGTCCAACAGGGTGAAACCACCACAGATGGTGAATGGCATCTAAGTGGTTCATGATTGGTAATTCTGTGTTCAGAATCTGTTTTTGGAGGCCATTGTGAAACATGTATACTGTACTATCTTCCTCCCTTTCTGGCCACATGACTGGATTACTGGAGCACTTGTGCAGATTTTTCTAGCAATTCTTTCAGTGTTATTCAATGCAACAATGTACTGACATGTAGTTATTCTGTTATGGTTTTATGATCTGATTGTGATTAGTTTTCTAACTGTGGATTTTCTGGCCTGCCTTTTGAGATTTACTTGTAGAAGAATACCTATTTTGTCTGGGAGATAGAACTCTCACCAGCTCAGTAAGTAATTCTTCAGTAGATGCATAGCTACTTACATATCTTTGATTTTTTGGTTTCTTCTCTGTCTACATCCATTGGCATGAAAACTGATTTCTCCTCAATGGGGAGCACAATTGATTCAGCCTGTTGTTTACAAAAAGGATGGTGAGGATCTGAGCTTTACGTTTTGAGAAAGAAATCTATAGCAGGTATTGCACCATAAGAGATATTTTGGAGTCTAATAGCTTTCGTAACTGTATATAAAAAAGTACACTGCTTTTGGCCTTTTTCTTAAACCTTATTGGCTGATGAGATCAATATGAGTAACTATTACATAGCTTCATTTAAACATAACTCACTTTTTGTTTGGATCCTGTCAAAGGACCCAAATAAAGGCTATGTCAAAAAAAAGAGAGAAATGGAATAACAGGGAAAGCTTTGGATTGATTTTATGGATCCAGGGTTAGTGTTACCATGTCTGGTCAGTTAAAATGTTAAATTACAGGGATATTTAGATCACTTCTCAGTCAGAGAAACACCAGTGCATATGTATTTATACATAGTCAGTTAACACCAAGGTTATCATTTACCTGCATGTAATGTCACTTAGGGTTGGTTTTAGATTTAAAAGATTATACTGTTCTTCAGTATATTGTAATTACAAGTTAAAGCTTTTGGAGTAGAACTCATAATTCCCTATGCAGTATATATGGGGAAATAATGTACCTACCATTCTGTTAGACATTTGCTTCCTTTTTGATGTACATTCCTAGGAAGAGCTCTTCTCTGACCAGAGATCTGTGAACACTGAACACAGCCTTCCAAGGAAGAAGATTATTCCACTCTTCCCTTGGTCATGGACTGTAGACATTGGACCTTCAATGTCAGTGTCTGTAGGAAGTATTAATATGAAAAAAAATAGTGCATTATATTGCTTATTTCCAAATAATATGAGGACCATTATGTCTTCCCTTTTTAGTTTTCCTCTACAGGAAGATACGGAAGAATGACTTTAGACCATCCATAGTTATTACCTTTTCAGTCTCCACACTGTTTAAAAGATGAGGTAAGGTGTGGTTCTAAAATTTTTAACCAAGGCAGGTAGTGCTCAGGACTATACAGGAATATACCACAAGATACACAACAGAGGCAATAAGTGGTAATTCCTAGGGGAGCTCTACAGGTGATAGTTAAAAGCAAGCGTGGGACTGATAATTTCTATAAGAGCTGTTCGGAGCATCCTTCTCTTTGTCATTCCTTTGTTTTTCCTGAATCTGTCCCTCAGGACAAGCTACCAACCCTTTCTCTCTCCATAGCAGGAAACAGCAACGATGTCCATTCTGGTGGTAAATAGGTTTGGGCATTGTGACTGGGGTGATGATTAGGTTCACTGGGGACACCTTATGGAACATTTTCTTTTAGTATGCATGTGTATTCAGAGAGTCACACTTGAATGGCTTGGGATTCAAAGGCATTTCAAGAGCTCCAGTTGGCTTTCTTATTTTATTCTGTTACCTTTCCTTCTAAGTTCAATCATAACTATCACTTCTCTCAGATATAAATTAAGATAGAAAATGAGCAAACAAATGATAGAACATTTGCTTATTCTGTTACTTTCTAAATCAAGGTCCTTAAGTTCTGTGATGGTGCCATGGGATTTATCTTGAGAGGATTGCTTTTGACCTTGACTCTGTTGTCTCCATCTGAAATTACACCTCACTCATCACTGTCAGTGTCAAAAGATGTATCAGTATGCGCAGCAGCAGCAGTAGTGGATTCCTCAGAGGAAAGAAGTGTATCTGTTCACTTTTAAGCTTGTCAGTTAGTCTTTATCCTCTATATTTAGGCTTTATTATAAGTTGCTGATAGTGTTTCCAAAAGCACTGTATGAAAAATAAAATCTAGTATTACAGATGCTAAGGAAAAAGAATATCGTATTTGAAGGCTTGCTTTTCAAATTAGAAATCAAGGATTCACATTATAGTGCATGCATGTGGTTTGTTGTGTGTGTTTTTTATTTTTATTTTTATTTTTTGGTGGTGGTGAGGTTTGGGGGTTTTATATTTTTGTTTGTTTGTTTTTTGTCCTTTTGATTAAAAATAGAACTCCATCAGCAGATTTTCAGTTCTTTTTTGTTTAACTGATTTTGTTAAAATTGCTTTCTTAATGTAGGCATTGAGACTTTAAAATTATTTTGGTGTTCTACCTTAAAAAAATATTGTTTAAATACTTTTTTCGTTAGAATTATTTTTAAATTATAATTTTATTAAAGAATGAAAGAAAACTTCTCTTATGGTTCAATGCCAAGAAGATTAAAGTCAAAGTCATCCTAACATTCTGTAAGGAACTGTGTCGTATCTTGTGTGTTGTCCTCCACCCCCCCACCATTTCCAATACGATATACCAACAATACCTACCACTACTAATTTGTCAATGATTATTATAATCACACTGCAAAACTGTGATTGAAGCCAATCATAGACATTTTTCCGAGGTCATATGCCACCAAACTACTAAATTGTTAAATTAACATCATAACATTTTTCTCATCCTTGAAAAATACATCTGGAGGCTGAGAGCTTTAGAGTCTGCTAGTGACAAAAACACAAGTTGTAAGTCTTCTTGGTACCAAACACTGACAAACAATAAACAGTAGTTTTCTTTCAGCCTGCATATTGGGTTGAAAAACCTTAATGCTTCCAATACAAATTTTACATATTCACGATTTCTTCTAGTCAGCTTAAATTTGATTTAGATTGTATAGATTTGTTCTTTCTTTGCACTTCTAAGACTTCTTAAAATAGGTGAAGATGAGTTTTTAAGACAGTTTGTTAACAAGTGTAATGATGAAACGTCATGCAGGTATGACTGTCAAATTCTTCTGCTGTTTTACAGCATACTCTTTGGTTAAAATGTATGGAGAGGTACACCAAATACTTATTCCACCCTGAAGTTTTGACCATAGATAGTAGATGTTATAGGAAAGTATAACATGCATTTGGCTCTACAAAGTTTAATCATCTCATGGAGAAACGGAAACTTTGGGTAACAGCAAGTGGTTAATTGTTACATGCTTGCATCCAGGATTTTGTATACTTTCCTCATGGACTGTATGAGAATGCTTATGTCCATGCTGTGCCTTCACAGGCTGTTCTGATTTTTAACCCAGTAAAATAGCACACTTCTCTAAACCCCTCCTAATATCTTTGCCACTCACAAAACTATTACATGAGAAATCCATAATCAATTGTTTTCCTCAAATACTAAAATACTAGTAAAGAACGGTAAAAAGCTTCTTCTAATCAAAAAGGATGGGATTTTTTGTTTGTTTTTAATAAGTAGAAATATTTTTTTCTTATTCATTAAAATGTACTTTAAATCACAAGAACTTTCAAAACTGTAGACATTTTCAAGAATGCTTGATACTGACATAACACAATTCTCTTTGATCAGCCTATTTGTAAAAAATACTCAAAGAGGTCAAGAGAATAAAAATTCAGTTAATGCTAACTATCTTTGAGTATTCACCTTATTTATTTAAGGTATTCTGTAAGTCTATGTCATTTATTAAAATGATAAAGGACCTCCATACAACCTTTTGTGAGGATTCTGTCCTAGTTTTGTAGGCACAAGAGGTTTAAATAGATTATACCCACAGATTGTAAAGGAAAACTGTTCAAACTCATGTCAAGTTTAATTATATTATCATAATTTTCTTTCAAGTATTCCACGGGTTAATGTAATAAGTAAGCCTAACATGAAGTTTAAAACGTTTTTTTGCATGTTGATTATTCTTACTCAATTCCCATTGACTCAAAGCCATGAAAAGGGATCAAGATTTCTTTTCAAGGGAAGAACTACTATAGACATAAGGCTAAAAGATACTTTTTACATCTTAAAAAGCATGAAATTTGGATAATAATCTATGATCTAAGTAAGACTGAGGAGATAATTGCATGACAACTCCTATTGGCAGACCCCAAAACCTTTGCATGAAGCTGAACCCTTCTCAATCAGATTACCCTTCCTTTTCAAACAACCTAATTTTAAAATACCTACTCTTTACAATAATGATAAAATGAGAACACCTTTGTGTATATTTGACCTGAAAAGAAGTATTTTAAAAACAGTTTAAATTTGTTCTAGTCTACTAAAGTAGTATCTAATATGATTATATTGTCATACAACCTTTGCGTAGCAATTAGAATTTTATCTTTATTCAACCATTTTTTTAAAACATTATTGTCATTATATCATATTCACAATGCCTTGCAGCACATTTGGCCACACAACATGGTAGGTTCTTTGAATATTTGATAGTAATACAAAATGTAAAAAAAATAAAAATAAAAATAAGGAAAAATGTACACAAATTTTACTGTTTGACTTAACAAAGAGAAAGCTATAATAATCAGCTAGTTAAAGACAGAACTTGAAAAAAAAAAAGTGAATGGTCATCTACAAATGTGCATTCATGTCTGTGTACATTTGTACATTGTTGTTTTATATATTTTAACTGTCCCTGGCTTTTCCTTGATTTATAATTTATAATTTCCTAATTCTAGTCACTGGAATAGGCTGCCGAGGGAAGTGGTTGAGTGGTTGAGATTTAGAGCTTAGGGATATGGTTTAGTGGAAGATTTGTTAGTGTGAGGTCAGGGGTTGGACTTGGTGATTTTGTAGGTCTCTTCCAACCTAGACTATTCTGTGATTCTGTGATTCTGTGATTCTGTGATAAATGTCATCACACCTCTTATCACATTATTTCTTACTATGTATTCTGTTTCTCTATCTACTTTTTAAGTGTCATTCTATACTTAAATCTTGCTTTATCATTGCTTTATCATTTTAAAGCCCTTCTTAGTCATTCTGTTCTTTTAATATTATTGTTAGATTGAAAAAGTCAGGTTCATATGCATTCTGCTATATGGAATCATGTTACCATCTGTATCTAGTTCTAATGGTAATCTAATCTGTCCAACCTAACTCAGACTGTAAATGCCACCTCACATTTAATTGCATGTTACATACCTACAAATAGCTTTGTTTTCAAGAAGATTTGGCCTACCTAATTAGTTTCAACCCTTCTTTCAAAACCTGTACTAAATGGGAGAAACAGGTGTGCAGTGTGATAGAAGTCTGCAATATCCAGTTAATTACTTTATAATTTTGCATCATCTTTAAATCTAAATAATCTTTTTTTTTTTTTTTTTTTTTTGCAAATTAGTTAGATTATGTAGATATCTCTACAGCCTATCTTATCTGTATTCATTAGCTTTATATCATCCCATGCTGTGTTCTTTTATAAGATTCTTGTATGTCTTTAGATGTTAAAGAAATTGAAGTATTATCAATTAAATGATACTTTAAAGTTCAGTTCAAATCAACAGTTATTTAATAATCGATATTTACAACTTGAACTCCCTCTAGGTCACTATGTCTGAATTGTCTATATTGGTAACTATGTAGATCCTGTAATAGTATACCAGGCTGGACTGTCTCATCTATATATGTCTACATATTAGCATGCTCCTGATAAGTCCACATGCATCTTTATGCCCTAAAACACAACAGTTTTCTGAGGTGTTTGATATCAGCCCTAAGAAAAAAAATGTTTTATTCCTCCTTAAACCAAACATCTGACGTGTCCTCTTGGTCTGTTACTGGGATAAATGAATAAGGTCCTAGAGAAATGAAGAAAGGTGTTTTGCCAAAATCTTAGGAAATACTTAGAAGTTAAAAAGCTTTAAAGAAAATTGACAGCTTTTCTCCAACTGGTCAACCAGAGGTGTTTTTTTTTTTTCTTTTTTTTTTTTTTCTGAAAACTTCACTCACAACAGCATTCCATTGCTTTCAGAAATAATTGTGACACAAAGCTACATCTCTCAAACCTGTATACATTTCTCCATATACATAAATGTATTTCTCCAGACTATGAAGCAGGTTATGATTAACATTACTGTTAATGAAATCTTACAGGGACAGTATTTATTGTCCAAAAAAAAAAAAAAAAAGTATTCCTACCTGAGGATTTGACCTGAGATTTGACCATCTGAGGATCAGTTGTGCCATACCTTTTTTCTTAACATTATTCATTGTGATTCAGTGGGACAATTTAATTTTAAGACAACAAACTTCTCTGGAGGTTAGATGAACATTGAAACATTTGTGAAATATAAAAAGAATCTTCAGAGTCATGATCATGTTTGGTCACTTGTATATTTTCTTTAATTCAAATTCTTTCATATGCAGTGAACAATTACAAGAAAATTTACCCTTGCAAGGATAAATGTGTGTGGTCTTATAAGGACCATGAATTACCAACAACACTTTAAATAATAAAACACTGCTTGTTTAACATAATATATCTTAAAAGCCAGCTGAACATGTAAGGGTTTTCTGGAGAGCCTTTAAAAGCAAAACTATAAAATATGTTGATTTATGCCTCAGTATGATAGTGAAATGCATTATAATTATCCTAATCAATGTTTTATGTAGCAACATACCCATTCCATAAGAATTCCAGTATGGTGTTTTGTCCCACACAACCATTCTTCATGATGTAAAACATATGTATATATATCTATATTGTATATATTTAGTTATGAAATATATATATGTATATATAAATATTAAAACAACAACAACAACAAACAACAACAAAAATATGATATTGAAAAGTCATAAATACACTTACGTATGTACTGGTCCTGACAAACCTGTAGTCTAATACTAAGACTTTTGCATTTCCATAGTAGAATGTTAAATCTCCATTTTGATGAGGGATATTAATCAAGTCAAGATATACTTATCCCATGTAGCATAACACAACTTAAGGAGTACAAATTTGGAATTTACTTCAGTCTTGTGTTCTCAGAGGTGACACAGATTTATAGAGTTCTCAGACTCTGGCACTGTGACACTTCATGTTACAGTGGTTGGAACCCAACAGTAACAACCCAAAATAATAAATGGGATAGTTCCACCCTAAACTTCATGGAAGGGACTGATATTTTAGGGGAAGTCTAGAAGGAACTTAATCTCCAAAAGAAATCAAATACTAACATATTAACCACATTTCTTGCTCTGGTATGGACTGATCTGTGAACATAGGTAGATTTTTAAGAATCTATTTCTGTAACAACCAAAGCCCAAAATGTACTGACAATATTTAAAAGAGGGTGTGAAGCAAATAGAATGTTATTACATGTAATGCAAGTCTTTTTGTAATCTCTGAATCAGAGATGCACTCGAATCATTACTGGCATCATAACTACTGTTTAACACCAAGAGATGCCCCCGAAAAAGCAGAATTCACAGTGCAGATGAGCTTTGATGATGCTTCTGGTATTGTTTGAGTTGTTCAACAAAATGCTTGATTTTTCTAATTTGAGTTTAATGTCTACAAATTTAACAATTTACTAGTTTGAAGGTATATAACTTGGGGTTGGTTCACATCTTTACAGTGTCATTATAATAACCATTTAGTATTATTATTAAACATTTGTCGAGCTTTTCATTAAAAGTCTGTATTACAAAGAATTTTCAGCAAACGTACTTTTAACATATTATGTTTTTTAGGATAACAAGAAAAGTTGGATACAATTCCTTGGAGAGAGGGAAGAGAGAGAGAGGGAGAGGGAGAGAGACTTAGACATGAATTTTTAACAAGAGCTAATACTTGTTAAGTGAAGTAAAGAATGTGGCTGCCTCCTCCTTTAGCTGCTCCAGACCACGAATGCTCCTGTCCCACCTGTGGTCTGTCCAGGCTGGGAGCTGTGGCTGTTGCTTTCCCTTTTACAGGCTCAAGCAGTAGCAATGTGTTGTGGTATAAGGCAGCCAGCAGCTAAGCAACATACAGCTGTTTGCTCACCCTACCCTCTCCCTCTCTTGGATGGGGGAGAGAAAGAGGAAAGTGAAGCCTGTGAGTTGAGATAAAGACAGTTTATTAAGACAGGAAAATTATTATTAATAATAATAATAGTGTGTACAAAACAAATGATGCACAATGCAATTGCTCGCCACCCGCTGACCGATGTCCAGCCTATCCCTGAGCAGCCGGCCCCACAACCCGGCTAGCCACCCCTATCTATTGTTTAGCATGACGTCAGATGGTATGGAATACCCCTTTGGCCAGTTTGCATCAGCTGCCCTGGGTCTGTCCCCTTCCAGCTCCTGCTGCACCCCTAGCCTTAGTGTAAGCACTGCTCTGCAACAATTAAAACATCAGTATGTTATCAGCACTCTTCTCATCCTAATCCAAAACATAGCACCCTACCAGCTACTAGGAGGAAAATTAACTCTGTCCTAACTGAAACCAGAACAGAATGCCGAGCACGTATCCCAGAGAAGAAACACACAGACAGGACACTGACACAACCCATGTCAACATGGGTTCACGTTATGCCTTCAACAGCACTTTGTCACAGGGCGCAGACACAAAAAAAAAAATAAAACAGACACAGACAGCAGAGTGCTCTTCCTCCTCTCCAGCTGGTAGACACAGAAGTTCACACATGCAGGCACACATGAACACACACAAATGCATACACCCACAGAGCACTCTCTAGGTTCCTAAGCACATTTGTGGATCCTGGCAAGAACTGGCACATCCTCTCTGTCTGCCTAGCACCCACAGCCCTGCTTCAGCTGCCCATGTAGCATAGTCC
>CM021766.1:101503334-101515747 GCA_011076525.1 Nettapus auritus | reverse complement strand
AAGGAAAGGAAAGGAAAGGAAAGGAAAGGAAAGGAAAGGAAAGGAAATATTGAAAAATTTGTTTTGGCAAAGTAGAGAAATAAGTGAGCACACTTTGAGAGAAAATGCCTCCAAACTAAAAGTAGTTGTGGAGTCTCCCTCCTTGGAGAATTCAAAAGCTGCCCGGGCAACCAGCCCTAGATAGCCCTGCCTGATTAAGGAAGTTGGACCAGATGCCCTCCACAGTTCTATTCCAACCTCAACCATTTTTTGATTGTGACTCAAACAACCTCCTTCTCTCTTTTGAACTTAGATGAAGCCCAGGGCAACTTGTTTGCCACAGTAGAGATTGTTCACTCAGCTGAAGTATTCCTCTGACCCTGGCTCCCCATCCCTGAGTTCCCAGCTGGTAAGTCTCTTTAATGGTTCTTCTGAAATTAAACAAAGTGCTGCCTAGGATGAAGTATTTCTATTAGGAAATAATATATGACATATATAGAGCTTCAGAATTTCATTTTGCAATAACAATAAATAATGATAATAATAATAATAATAAATTTTTCAATGTAATAAGAGATGACAGAAATAGTAATTCTGAAATAAATTGAGAGTTTTATCCTATGAAGAATTTATGTATCCTAATGAAACCATTTCTGGATTTTACAGGGGACTCTATGGCTGGCTTTCTAGTGTTACCTTTTTTGGAATCAAATTAAATGTTGATTGTTTATAGCATCTTGACTTTTACAGAACAGACATTTTATGTGATTTATCAGTTAAAGGCCCATTGAAAAACAGTTGGAAACAGAAATCTGATTAGATGTTTTTCAGAGACTCAATAAATATTTAGGAAAATAACCTTTACTGCAGTGAATAGAAATTAGATCCCTAAAAACTTTGAGAACTGAAGCCATGTATGTTAGGACACACAGAGAACAAATTGAGTTTTACTACATGACTGGTTATGTGTTTTTTTAAAAGGCTGTAACCTGCTTTCAGATTAAATTAATTTGGTTCCAGACTCAAGTTTACTCCCCAAATAAAAGACTCATTTTCAAGGTTTGTCTGAAAGGGGCATGAAGTTTAGGAAACTGTACTAATGCAGTTTAATTAGTTATTTTCCCACAACCTCTCTTTATATTTGAAGCGTGTTTCACATTTTGGAAGATGGAACTTGAGCTGGGATAGGAATTAGCACTTTTATCTACTTGTCCTGCAAACTGTTCTCAGGAGAACAGTAGTTCAACTAAGAAATCTGAATGCATAGAGTTTAAAAGAACAGATACAATTATAGAAATATCTTACAATAAAAAATTATCTAAGTGTTGGAAAAGATACATCTTGAGGGGATTAAGGTTTTTCTGAAATTAGCAAAAGTGATTTCTAAAGGAACATTACAAAACAGTCAGAGCAACCTTGTAGAGTGAGAAAAATACATGGTTTAGTGCTATGTAAAGAGATCTCAATATTAATGAAATAGAAATCTTTCCTACTTTTATATGTAAAATAAACCAACAAGTTGCTGTCTAATGCTTTTAAATGCAGGACACATTTTATTTAAATTTATACCCTCATAGGAAGCAGATCCTCCCAATTTTGTGTCATCTGCAGAATTAATTGGTATGCATTCAAATCCATACAGATCATTTATAAAAACACTGAAGAGAACTGGCCCTAAAATGGAGTCCTGGGGAACCCCACTAGTAAATGGCTGCCAGCATGTTGTAACCCCATTTACTATAACACTTTGAGCCTGACACATCAGCCAGTTGTTCACGCATCACATTATGTTTTTTTTTTCTAGCCTTATGGGATATTTTGTCCAGAAGGGTACTGTGAGAAAGAGTATTGAAAGCTTTGCTGAAATCCAAAAAGATTACATCAGCTGGCTTCCCTTGGCCAACTAGGTGGGTGACCTTGTCATAAAAGGAAATTAAGTTCGTTAAGCAGGACTTTCCCCTCGTGAACCTGTGTTGGCTCTGACCAAGGACTGCATTGTCTTTCAGGTGTTTTTCAATAACTCCCAGAATAATCTCTGTAATTGTGCAAGGCACTGAAGTGAGACTGACAGGCTTATAATTACCAGAGCCTTCTTTCTTACGCTTCTTGAAATCTGGAACAATATTTGCCAGCTTCCAGCCAACTGGGACCTCTCCAGATTCCTGAGACCACTGCAGTATAATTGAGAGAGGTCTCATGATGACATCAGCCAGTTCTCTGAATACCGTGGGATGAATCCCATCAGGCCCCACAGAATTTTATGCATACAGCTGGAGCAGCAAATCCTGCACAAGTATTGGGTTGGCTGGGACTTTATCACTACAGCAGTCACGGTCCTCCAGCCCAGGGCTCTGAGGGTCCCAGAGCACATCATCAGTGTTGAACACAGAAGCAAAGAAGGCTTTAAATATCTCTGCTTTGTCTATGTCCCTACTTATGTGGTGACCACCCTCAAGTAATGGACCAGTGTTATCTCTGGTCTTTCTTTTGCTGTTAGTATATTTTAAAAAGCCCTTTTTGTTGTCCCCACAGTACTGGCATGCTTAAACTCTAATTGAGCTTTGGACACACAGATTTTCTCCCTACAGTGGTGAACAACATCTCTGTAGTCTTCCCATATAACCTGACCTCTTCTTCAATGTACATATATATATATATATATATATTTTTCCTGCTTAAGCTCTAGAAGATCTCTTCTCAGCTACTCTAGCTTTTCTGCCCCACCTTCTTGACTTTTGACATTTTGGAACTGCCTATTCTTGTTCTGTTAAAAAGTGGTACTTAAAAAGGGACCAGCAATGATGGACCCCTACACCTTCAAAAGCAGTTTTCCAGGGGATCTTACTAAGTCATCCACTGAGAAGCCTGAAGTCTGCTTTCCCTGTAACCAGAGTAGATAGTTTTGCTGCTAGGTTTCCTCCTGTTACTAAAGATTGTAACTACTTCATGGTCACTGTGGCCAGAATGACCACCAATTGTCACTTCTCCCCTGAGACCCTCTCTGTTTACAAACAACAAATATAGCAGGGCACCTTTCCTAGTCAGCTCTCCTAGTATCTGTACTGAGAAGTTATCACCAATATATTTTAGGAATTTCTTGGATGTCAAAAAGTTATTTTATTTCAGTTCCTTCTGCAATCCCCTATTAAAATGATACATAATATTCCCTCTTCCGTGGCATTCATGTAGCCCATCTTCAGTCAGACGCCACAGTTACTCACCTTGACTGCAATTTCAGTGACTTGTAGGGTGGGATATCCTGTGAGAAAGAGTTGCTTCCTTTTATCCACAGTAATAACTACTGTGTAAGAAAGGTAGCTGCAAATATTTGCTGTACATAAATACTTTTGTCTTGTACATCAGTGGGTATTTGCACAAGATTCTGCATTCACACATGCTATTCTGACGTGAGAAAGCAGAAAAAAAAACAGTTCTTACACCTGGAATAATCTTTGACGTAAGACAAAATGCAGTTTTGAGAGGAGTTTCTATGCTGAAGATGCCTCACATCTGGATATATGTGTGTCACTTTCTCAGTATTTCTGTGGCAGAGCACAACACTGAACATGCAATCCATTAAAGTTAGACAAAATTTTGCTTGCATTCTTCCATATCTAGAGATCAAAATAATCTTCAAATGGTGTCTCTGAATAGGAGAGGCCCAAATGATTTGTGACTCTAGAGGTTTTTTTTTTTTTTTTTTTTTTTTTTTAAAGATTTGTAATGAACTGGCAATAAAGATGTCATGAAATGATAGAAATGCTTAAAAATAATAGAGATCTGCTTATATTTTACAAATTTCATGGCTCTGCTTTTGTAACACTTGCAAAGAGACAGAAACAGAAGACATACAGTTTCTCACTGCCTTTCATGAAAGTATATCAGAGAGATCTAATCAGAACATGACCTTTTCCTTGTTGTCAGTATTTAACTGCAGGTATGCACAGTAAAATCAGATGTACATAGCCAAAAAAGGGCTTTTTATTTATTTATTTATTTATTTTTCCCCTGAAATGTGTGGAAATTAACTCTGAAATGATGTTTCTGTAGTTAATATATTAAGGTAATTGATGCTATTTTATAATATCAATCTTGTGTTCTAAGTAATTAGATCTTCCAATAAAGCCCTAAGCTTTTGCTATGAGTTGGTTGCTTTTCTCTGACTCTGTTGAACTTCCCCACTTTTGCTTCCATTTATTACAGTCATCTTCTGTTTATTTCCCTATATTTATTTCCCTTTATTTATCTATATTTTACTGTACCGTAGAATTATTTGGCCCATTATACTTAAGAAATAAAAGATGATGACTAACCTAATTTTCTAGCAAGCATTGCACTTGTCTCTTTTCTTTATATAAATTGTTTAAACACTTTTCGCCTTTGGAGAAACCATTGTCATTAAGCCAGAGGCAGTCAGGCCTTCCAAATCTAAAAGGAAAAAAAGGGAAGGCAGTTCTTTATCCTTGTTATTCAGTGATGACATTAACTTCAACATTTGGATCTGAAAATTATACCTTTCCCTAAAATGCAAGAGAAATAACAACCCCATTAAGTACCTACACCAGGGAAAAAAAATCATATTCATAATCTCGGGCTGAATTGTTCCTTATTATACTGTCCCCTTTGCTACAGTAAGACACACTGAGATGCACAATCAAGCCATATAAACACATGTTGGTAAGATTTTAACAAAAAAGCAGTGAAACATTTGGGTGTTAGTCCTTTTTTGTCATTGTTAAACAGTTTCATTTTGACAAGTTACTATATACTTTTGTTCAAAATCGCCTTTTACTTGACAGCACTAAAATGGAAAAGAAAGGAAGGAAAAAAAGGAAAAAGTGGCTTTACACCACAGAGATACCTAGTCCTCCAAAGTATTCAAATCAGAAGTGCTGTGAAATAAATATTCAATAACTTGATGAGGAAAAAATGATAGCTAAAGTCCTCTTGACCTTTTATGCAGCCCATTAACACAGTCCACTAACACCTGCTTTGTAATTAATGTGCTAATCAAGGCAGCAGGGTTCACCAGTTACCACATTTTTGCACAGATTTCCAGCTTTGTTGCCATGTTGCTATCTCAATTAGTCTGCAGCTTTCCTAATGTAGCCTCCTCCTGCAGAAAGAAAATTGTTTTTGGATTTCAATGCTTTATAACAAAGAAATCCCTTTATGTAAAATGAACTTATTATGCATTATGCTGGAACTAATTTTCTTTCTTTGAGAAGTGTATGTGTGCTTAAAACTTAGATGCAGAACAAATAATATTCAAATTTGTCCCAAAATTAGATATTTGGGAATAGTTTACAATAAACAGGCAAACCATCATAATCATAGAGCTGAAAAAGCTATTCACTCAATATGCTGTCTGCTTAGGTTCTGTCCACATACGCACACAAACAAATCATTTTGTGTCATATATTTCATGTCCACTCGCAATATTAATACTGTTAGAATTACTGAAATGTCACCTGAAAAGCAGAAAAGCATTTGAAAACTGTCATGTGGATAAGGTTCCCATGGAAACCAATTTCCTTGATATCCATGTGTTCAATGTAGCTCCCCGTAATTTTGTAATTTTGTTTGGGTACTCATGGGAAAAACAAAACAAAACAAAACAAAACAAAACAACTGTAACAGTAAAAAAATCTACACTTTTTAAAAGATTAATCTTCTTTTAGTAGACTGTATGGCTCACGGATCAGAATAACACTAACCTGATCAACATTCACCACTTCTAGATAGAGCTGTCATGCTACGTATAACATATAAAGTATGTTGACTAAGAAAACCAAAGGATTTTACTGGAGTAAACACAGTACATTGAGTTCTTAGTTAAGTGTATAGGGGTATACTAGAACAGAGTAGTTAGGCATGTTTGTAATGTAGACTTCATTACTGAATCCACTACTGCAAGTTGCTAAGACTGGTAACCTTATGCACAACTCCAAAACAGGAGACACTTGTGCTAGATGCTGAAAAGAAACTGTAAGGCTGCCCCCATCCAAAAGTACTGATAAAAAATTAGATGTGGGGCAGATGTAATTAGAGAAAAATTAAAACAGCTGATTTGCAAAGATGAAATGCTATCATGAGGCTACTTGTGATGAGAGCTAGTAAAAGGAATCACCAAAGGAACTAATCCTTGTGAATAACTGTAAAATTTATTTATTCCTTTATTCCTTAAAAAAAAGAAAAAAGAAAATTCTCTTTTCTCCAAAACTGAAACACAACATTCTCAGATGTAATCTACTAAACTGAAGCCAAGAAACACTAATTGCATCTCCTGCAAAATTTCCATTGTCATTTTAATTCTTCATTAGCTCAAAACCAAGATTTTTTACTTTTCCAGTGGATATATCAGATACATATACACTGATACATTAAACAGCCATGTGGCTAGGGCCCTCTTTAGGAAGAAGAAAGTCTCTGGTCACATATGAAACATTAAGGGCTTGGACTTTAGTAGTTTGCTGTCTAGGTTCTCTCTGTGGTCTGGTTTTGGCCAAAAAATTCATCTTGTATGTCAGAAACATCACCAAGTCCTGCTTCTTCTCTATTTTTATCTTTAAATATTTAGTGTCTTTAAGGTCAGATTTTTATAGTTTTGGTATATTTATATCCTGGAGTCACCTAAGGCTACACTACCTACCTTTACACACTTGATTGCCAAGGTTTCTTCAGTAATCTTATATCCTTAGTCATTTTATATCACCTAACATCTCTTTTCACTCTGAAAATACTCACATGAAATAAGTGGACCTGTTATGCTGTAAAATGCTTCTGAATCTTGAATCCATGTGAACTATGCCATATATATGGTGCATATGTTTGTATATATTGTTTTATTAAAGAAAGTCAAATATCTGAAAGAAAAACACCTACATATTGCTTAACAAAACCAAAGGAAACCTGATAATTCTTTTGCCAACATTTTCAACATTTTGAAACAGGGGAAAAAAACAAAAAACAAAACACCCTCAAAACAGAGAAAATATGCAATTGAACAATAAAAAAGTAAGAATGCAAGACCTTTTGCTTTATTCAATGCACTTTGTGAAGATTGTAAGTCATTGTGTAGTTTCCATTTGTCCCTAAGTATATTGTTTGCTATCTTGTAAAACTTTTAACCTACACTAAGTTACATGGCTAAGTTCTGAGCCCATCTAATATACAAATTAGGAGCATACTCAAAACCTGATGCAAGTGCTATATAGCATACTCAAAACTTGATGCAAGTGTTATATATATATCTATATATAATATATAGTTGCTACAACCGTAATGGCTGTAACTAAGTACACATTTTCTAGAAAGTCCAATATCATATTTTACCACTTTTGCCACTACTTATTACAACAACATTAACCTGAATATACTTTGCTATATTACCTACTGATCCAATTCAAGCAATAAACCGAAAATAATTAAAAGCTAGATAAGTCACTTAACTTTATAAGCCATTTCTTAGGCAGCATTAAGTTCAGTATAGCTAAGCTATATAAAAGTGATTGTCTCACTATATTCAGCATTGGTGCAGCCTCACCTCAAGTACTTTGTACAGTTTTGTGCTCCACAATGCATGAAGGATATAAAAACATTCGATAGTGTCCAAAGGGAGGCAACAAAGACAGTGAAAGGGCTAGAGGGCATAACAAGTGGCTAAGGACACTTGGCCTCTTCAGCTTAAAGCAGAGGAGAACAAGGGGAGACCTCATCATAGTCTGCAACTTTCTCACAAGGAGGAAAAGAGGGGCAGGTGCTGATCTCTTCTCACTGGTGACTAGCAATAGGACGTGAGGGAACAGCATGAAGCTGCATCAGGGAAGGTTCAGGCTGGGTGTTAGGAAAAGGTTCTTCTCTGAAGGGGTAGTTGGGCCCTGGAACAGGCTCTCCAGAGAAGTGGTCATGGCACCGAGCCTGCTGGAGTTCAAGAAGTGTTTGGACAATGCCCTCAGACATACAGGTTGATTTTTGGGTGGTCTTGTATGGAGTTAGGAGTTGGACTCAATGATCCTTGTGGGTCCCATCCAACTTGGGATTTCTATGATTTTATGATTTTCTGGGACAATCAAATGTTTGTACTAAACTGCTGATAAATCGTCCTTAATTCTGGCCCTGAAATCCTAATGATATATTTTAGCATGGATGACCTGATGCATTTTTGTAGGCTGAATCATGTATTTCTTTATGGCAGTTTACCCACTGTTATATACAAGGCAAGTCTGACATATAATTGTATTTGCAGCTCATTTCCCTGGTTAAATGAAGGATGAATTGCATAAATCTAAAATCATTCTTTTGTGTTTCCTGTATGTTGAGTAAAGATTGTTCTGAAACTTATTTCACATGCTGGCTATACTTAATAAAGGTGAAGCTTTGATTTCTTCTTCCTTAAGAATTCATTAAAATATGACAAGATTACATCAATAACAAATAATCATTGTTTGCTTTTTTGTTTTATGTGTTAGATCCTATCATTAAGATTTTTTTTTAATTTTTTTTTTTTTTTTTCAGACTTACTGCTGTTGATCTTAGAATGATTTGGCATTTAAATATATCCTTGAACATTTTATGGAAAAAAGAAAGCCATATTCCTTCTTGCCAGGCTCAGATTTTTCTGTGTTTCTTTACCAATTTTGTGATGTTCAATAATTGCAAGTAATTCTCAGCCATTTTTACCCTGTATACACTAAAACACTTTTTCTTAAATAGAAAATATGAACAGTAGTTAACTAAGATTATTACCTGTAAGTAGTCAAAAAAGTAAGCAGACATGAAATGGAGACTATTTTCAATATTTATGGACTGTTCATGTCACTAATAATTTCCCGCATATTTTTTGCACTTTCTTGAAGTGTGTGTGTGTTCTTCTTTCTTAGCTTTAAATTAATATTCAGTAATTTAAAAAAGCTTTATTTGGATCTTTTATTTATTTATTTATTTATTTATTTTTGTCTCTTAAAATATGTGGCACTATTTACTGTTAACATCCTTGGCAATTTGGATTAGGGTCTAAACAAGGAATGGGCGTATATATGGAGTACTATAGGAATGCTTACAAAGTAAGCTAATGTGCAGAGGAAAATTTGGAGGTAATGAGTTCAAATATCTTGCTAACTCTTGATGTTTATCAGATAAAGTATGCATTAGAATGATGGTCCTAAATGTGGTATTAAACTAACACAGAACACAAAACTAGAAGAATGAAAACTCGTCATCTATAAATATATTAGTGAAATATTTATTATATACACAGTACATTGCTGGCTATCTATTCTTAGCATTCTTTTTGTAACAAAGATTTTATTTTTATTTTTTATTAAATAAAACTTCATTCCTCAACAGTGGGTACTATGATGGTTTAATACCAATGGACAGCTTTCTTTACACTGAAATAATCCATATAGACAATTAATTCAAAGTATCTTCTGTGTTACACATTCACTACATACTTTACAGAACACTTTTTTCTTTGTGGGTAAGTCCACAGTAAAAATCCAACCACCACACTACTCTCTCACACCCCTTCCTCCACAAAACAGGGAGAAAATATGATGAAAAGAAGTTTATGGGTTGAGGTAAGTATGGTGAGATTGCTCACCAATTAACGTCATGGGCAAAACGCACTCAGTGTAAGGGAAATTAATGTAATTTATTGCCTACAGACTATATCAGTGAGAAACTAAAGGAAAACCTAATATATCTTGTGGTCCATCCACGTTCTTCTGCCTCCTCCTCTTAAATAGTGCTGGGGAATAGGGAAGGTGGATTGAAGCCACTCCTTAAAAACTTTGTCTCTGCTGCCCCTCCCTCCTCACTTACTTCCTCTACTCTAGCATGGGATCCCTCCCGTGGGATGCCATCCTTCTGAAACTGAGCCTGTGAAGGGTTCCCAAAGGCAGCAGCTCTTCAAGATCTGTTCCAACATGGGTTCATACCACAAGGTCCATCCTTCAGGAGTGGACCACTCCAGTGTGTTCCCTGCAGGTGGCAGATCAGCTGCTCCTACATGGGTTCCTCTCCACAGGCTGCAGGTCCAGTCTGGAGTCTGTTTGTCACAAAAAAAGAAAGGACTTTTTTTTTTTTTTTTTTTTTTTTTTTTTTTAATTACTTACACTCAAATGAACCTTTAGATGTATATTACAGAAGTCTTTCATACTGCAAAAGAAACTGAAAAAAAAAAAAAATCAGGCTCAAATACATAACTACAGAAATATTACAATAAAGATTTTAACTTAATAGGATTGGTGAAATTTCCTGTTCTATATGTTTTTGTGTTTCTAAAGTGTAGTCTTTCACTTTCTGTAAGAATTATAAAATTAAATTTCCTCTTTAATTTGCACACGACAGAATATGAAATTAAAGTGAATTGTGGGACATTCCAATGGAACAAAAGGGATTATAATTAAACACAATTGTTTCTAAATAGAAGGAAACTGCAATTTATAAATGTTTCAATGTTTTTTTCCCCATTTTCTCACAGTTAATATTATTGTTTGCAGTATTTCTGTATGTGAAGCTTGCCTTGTGAGCTCTTAATAAACCAATATAGAACCGTATTCCTGGTACTGCATGGAAATGACCCCTAGTTATTTTTCATGTTAAAATGAGTTAAAATATCAATAATTTCAGGAGAAGGATCTAAAATATGGATAGCATGATAATTGTCTTCCTCATGAGTTTGGAGAGAAACATGTTTTTTAAGTAAATAACAGATTTCTTTTATTATTTTGACATGTATTTGTCATTAAGAACTGATCTAATGAAAAAGGAATCATTCTAAAATGCATTAATCTCTCATCCTGAAGCAATTAATGTCTTTATGTGAAGCTTTTAAAATTGAAATGTGTATGTGTTTTTCATTTCAAAAGCCAAGCTGGCATCTTTAGAAAGTTCACATAAATGTACTCACTGATAAAAGAATATTGGATGTGGTTAGCTTGCTAGTGCAAATGACGTGCTTGTAAGTGTGATGGAAACAGGCTAGCAAAATACCATCATTATTATAATGCTTGTTCTTAGGGAAAGATGTTTCAGTTCTCTCCTTGCCCCACTTAGAGATAATACATTTGTCTCTTTTGTGCAATAACAGTGGCAAGAACACAAATGCAGGTATAAATGAGAGGTTTTATTTTGTATAAACAAAAAAGGCATATCACAGAAAAATGTTATATAATCCCCCCCCCCCCAAAAAAAAAAAAAAAAAAAAAAGCTCTAAATTCACTGTATTCAACTAAGTAAAAGAAAAGGCTGATATACAGTACTAGCAAAACTCATTATATGTTTCTGAAAGATTCTCATTACTAAAGGAGAAGAGGCCCAAGAGGAGAAAATCTGGTTATCCTGCTAAATGGCGTTCTCTGGAGATCCAAGTTTTATTTCCATTCAAGCAAATGGAAAATATCCTTTTTGCTATGAAAACTTTAAATTATAGCACTTCATCTCTAAATTGAGAAGAAAAAAAAAAGAAAAAGAAAAAAGAAAAAAACATGTCTAGGGTCTAGAACACTGTGTTGCATATACATGCATTATGTTATTTTCTTGGTGATCTTCAAGTGGAATGTATTGTAGAAGTGTTATTTTCTATACTATAATATAGGTTATATAGATTTTTGTAGCTGTTTTTCCAACATAGTAAGTGATCAAGGTATTTTATTTTACTTTTATAAATAAAATACTGCAACTATATGTTCAGTATTATGAAAACCACTGCAAAACCTCTATAAATGGTCTTGGTCTTACTCCTGAGACATTGCCAACAAGCTTAACAGAAATACAGATTAGATGTTTGTTTGAATCTTCATTTACAACTGAGCTTCAGCCAGGAACTACCCATTTAAGCTTTTCATTTCCAATTTTCCACGTTTTTGTGTCTTTTCAATATCGCAGTTAAATTTCATTTTGCCATCCAGTAGCCTTAAGTTAACATGTGCATGGTGGTTGGATGCAAAAAGTCAAACAGAATGGAAAGAGGGGAAAAAGGCAACAACATTAAAAGGAGAGCTGGTCACACAAACTCTGTTGTTTCTGTCTAATAATTTCTATAGTTCTACTGATTCATCATACAAACTTAATTTAAACTGACTTGGCTGATGCTACATTGGCTCCCACTTATAATCCAACTAGTGCTACCGCTGTGTATCATTAGAAAACCTCCTGTTGGACAGAAAAATGTCATTGCTGCTGGCTAACACTGCAAAAAGATGTCATACTACAGGATTCTGTTTGGTGCCTGGAATAAGTTTTGAATTGTAAAAGTCTCATTTTATTAAAATAAAAGAAGAAGAAGAAGAAGAAGAAGAAAGGAAAAGCAAATGGCTAAGAGACAGTGGATTAGAAAGGAGAAAAGTATTAGCATTACAAATGCATTTACAGAAATGTCCCTGGAGCTTTAAAATAATAATAGTTAAAAAAAAAAAAAAAAAATTTTT
>CM021766.1:101470300-101493757 GCA_011076525.1 Nettapus auritus | reverse complement strand
TTGTTGTTGTTGTTTGTTTGTTTTTGTTTGTTTTCCCTTGTCTCATGGAAGGGAGCTAGATGACAGGACTTAGCAGTAGTAGTAGTGAAAAGAAAAGAAAAAAAAAATGCACACAGGCAATTTCAGGTGGACAGAGAAGTCACCGTGTGTCCAGAATAACATTCTAGTTTGTAATCACCAAACTGTCTTCTTTCCTTTCCCTATTTATTGTTTGATATTCAAAAACCAAAATTGGCAATTCCAGCTAAAATCTAAGTGGAATCTATTCATTCTTGTAACCTATGCAGTCGCGTTAGCTAACTAGTCAGCTTAATCAGACAGCTGATTTAAGGGGAAGAATAATTTTGCTTTTATAATCATTATTCACAGGGACATAGTACCTATGAGCTACATGACGGCATATTTCACTAATGTAGATCATCATATCTTCTCTGCTTGCATATAGCTATGCTGATTAAGTGGTAGCTAAAGATATATTGTACTTTGAAATGATCTTGCAGTCTAATGCATTTCAGAAAACATGCCTTTTAGGATGGTGAAAGAGGCTGTCAAATGTTTATTAGTTACTATTTCTTCCCTGAAGGGTTTCACTATGTCCAACATTTCAGAAATAGGAACACATTTTTGAAACCCTGAGAGTAGTATTCTAATTCCAAAGAATTCAACAAAGGGTAAAACAAAGAGGGATGTGATATAATAAGGCAGTCCCCTTGTACTCAGTTCTGGTGAGACCGCACCTGGAGTATTGTGTTCAGTTTTGGGCCCCTCACTACAAGAAGAACATTGAGGTCCTGGTAGGTGTCCAGAGAAGGGCTGTGAAGCTGGTGAAGGGCCTGGAACACAAGCCCTATGAGGACCGGCTGAAGGCACTGGGGTTGTTTAGAATGGAGAAGAGGAGGCTCAGGGGACACCTTATTCCTCTCTACAGCTACCTGAAAGGAAGCTGTGGAGCTGTGGGGAGCTGGGGGTTGGCCTCTTCTCACAGATAACCAGTGATAGGACCAGAGGGAATAGCCTCAAGTTGCACCAGAGGAAGTTTAGTTCGGAAATTAGGAGACATTTCTTCTCAGAAAAAGTAGTCAGGCATTGGAATGGGTTGCCCAGGGTGGTGGAGTCACCATTCCTGGGGGTGTTTAAGGAAAGGTTGGGCATGGTGTTGAGGCACATGGTTTAGTGGGTGACATTGGCAGTATGGTGATGGTTGGACCAGATCATCTTAGAGGTCTTTTCCCACCTTAATGATTCTGAGATCCTGTATATACTGCAGTGTATGGACAATTACAGCTTAAATCTTCAGTGCATGATTAGAATCCAACTTCCATATTGATTACAAGTTTTTGTCATAGTTCTATTCTTCCCTAATGCTCCTTTCCATAATTCTTACATATTTGTTTTGCATTTTCTATTCCAGATGTTCTGCTTTTCTTTTTTTTTTTTTTTTTTCTTTTCCTTTGTACTACTATTTTAGAAGCCTTTTTGAACCCAGCAATTGCAACATATGTCTTTCAAATTCATTGATGACAAATGTGTTTAGAAACAGGGAAAATCAACATGTCCATAACTGTTGATCATCCTCTTCTTTTGAAAAGCAATAGTAGCAGAGATTAATTTGCATATTTTTTACATTTCACACTTTTTGCAGCATAATGTCTGAAATCAGAATTGCTCCAAATTGTGTTCCAAAATGCTATTCCAAAATGTGGAATGTTTTAAAATTCTCTGTTAAGTGATAAAATTAATGGATTAACAACGAATAGGATTTCCAAGTAATGTCATTCTATTGGAAAACAGTAACGCACATACATACGTGACTGACTCATCAAAATGTTAAAGGCCGAGTTCTGTCTGGAAATGTTGCTAAGAATGAGGATATATTTACAGCGAAATTGCTGTTGTTTCACACTAACAAATTCTAAATGACCTCTCCATTAAAAATATAAAATAAAATATTCCCTTTTCTCCTCAGCTGTGCAGCACAGTTTTGATGTATATCAGAGAGCACTATGAGTGCTTAAAAAAAAAAAAAAAAAAGGTATGAAAGCTCATATTCATTGCACAGGATATTCGTTGCACAGGCAAAGGCATTATTGCAGCTCTGATATATATATACTGATATATATATATTTGCAGTTTAGGTTGAGAGAAAACTTAAACCATGTCATTTTTGAAGAATATATATATATATATATATGTTCATTCAAGAGAAAGTTTCTTCTTAGCTGGACTTTCTCACTGTAGAAAAATAACTTAGTTCCTTATAATAACTCAGTTCCTTCTTATAGTGTAGATATTATGTGAATCTGAATATAATTCTTTCCTTTTTATCTAATCATTTAACAAATATACCTTGTAACACCATTTAAAGGACTCCATATCAGCATGTGAAATACAGGGATCTCTTGATGTCAGCTCTATTCATTTGATTCTGCAGATCATCATACTGTCTTATGATTCTTTCTGTACAATTTTTCCATCTTCCCTGTATGGATCATATTTTCCATCTTTGTCAATATATTCCATTATTGTGTACATTTTTTGTGCTGTGGTTTTTGGTGAAAATATGAAATGGTGTAGGTCCCATAGTTCTTGATGAATTCCAATGCTTAATAATATATATCATGAGAAGCTGGAAAGTTAAAAAACATTTCTAAGATAACAGTACTTTTCATGATTATGCTTGGCATCTTTTCCATTTTTCCAACAATCTTATTGAAATATGCAGAATTGAGTAGACAGAACATTAAGAATTAGATCACAGTTTCTGATATCAAAGACAAATTAAATAGCCCACTATGAACTAAACAAACAAGCAAAAACACTTGAGGGATCTTCTTTCTGACTTCCCATCAGATCACTGGTTAAAGTCCGACCATTAGACATCATAATCAGTTAGCCTGAGAAATATGAATGTTAGAAAACACATTCATAAGGACCTCATGTCTCTTACATGAAAACTTGAGGTCTGGCAGTATTGCACAGAACATCACGTATCACATATTAATTATGTCATAATTAAATCAGTCATATATAGAAAATATTTAGAGTAAAATATATATATTAAGAGCCATGAAAATTAATGCTTTAAAATAAATCGAATTAAACATTAATTTCTGTGTAATTAAGATTTTGTTGTGTTTTGTGTTGGTGTTTGTTTTGTTTATTTGTTTGTTTTCATAGTGAGGTTCTTCCCCTAATCACTAAGAAAAAATTATGGCTCTAAGAAACGGCTTCCTAGTCTCAGTGGTAGCATCTTGTATCATTAACCTGCAATGTAATCTGGCTGAAGCTGTCTGATTGTGAATTATTCTCCCTGTGGAAGGGGAATCTTTAGTGCTGCTCAACCCCAAGAACATGCTCGGTACACAAAGCCTATGACCCTGAGACAGACTTCTGTATGAGATAAGGAAAAGAACAGAATGGTTCTTTGTACATCCTACCACAACTGTTAGCTTTGTGGATAGATTTTTAGAGCCAGAGTGTGTTATAAGGAGATGAATTCCTGTATATTGAGTACAAATCTGAGTGAATACCTCTCTCTCTCTCTGATTTTACCGTTAGCGTACAGGAGGCTTGATACAACTCTTCAGTTGTATGGGAGGGAGGATGCCAAGAAAGCTAGCTACTCTGATGTCACCTTATACACCTTTAAAACTACTTCTAGGTCTGGTGGAGATTCTGTTACACTGTTTCTGCTTTTCTGTGGCCCTTATAGGTGTTTGATGTGTGGAGTCCAACCAGTACATGAGCTGCAGAAAGCTGTATTTTTATATTTGAAAGCTATATTTGTATATTTTAGAGAGAAGACAGAAAATGAGAGGCCTTTCTATGTGTTTCTTTTTTTTTAGTCCTTCATCTTTAATCTGACATGATGTACTTCTCAACATCCTTGTTCTCAATCTTATTTTTAGTTATAACATTGTGTACTGATAGCAAAGTTTATTTCTAAGTTTTATTTCTGAGCAGTATGAAACAAAGACATCTGGAATATACAAGTCTGAATTGAAAAAAATATATATATATATATATATACATATATCTGTGTTTAAAGAATCAGATAGTTTCATTGTTACCAGATCTGGAAGGGAAGATGACAGGAAAAACTGCTTAGTTTACACATCACTAGTGGAGCTCCAGAGAGACAGCTGACATGCAAAATACCAGAGCTCAGAAAGAGACTTCAAAGTTTTTGCATTATTATTCCCTTACATCTGATCCATAAAAAGAATAATTAGAACTCAGAAGTAGTCTGCACAACACTTCCAGACAGGAAGAGTTGTGTTATGGCTCCAAATAGCAACTGTATTAAAAAATTACTATTATGCCATGAAACACAACAAATGAAGGAAAAAAACTCCTAATTCTTTTCTCAACCTATTGAAGACAAAGGTAAACTAAATCAGCAACATCTCCATGTTTTTAGTAGAATTGTCCTTATCTAGGACAATGCCTCTCTTTAAGATTAAGAAGATTTATTGGAACTCATAAAATACGGCTCCAGATTAGGGACATTAGGGAACTAATGGCTCAAAAATTTTCAATTAAACCAAAGGATAGACATTATCAGATTGTCTATTCAGTGGTCCATACTATCTTAGGACATGACACAAAATGGGAAACAATTGGATTTTTTTCATTGATTCCAATAAGCTCTGTCCCAGACCTTTCAGCTGGCCTTATGCAATCCTTAAAAACGGACACCAATGAACAAGATAAATAAAATTTTATACTCTTTCTCAGGAAAAAATAAGGCCATATCATAACTAGTTGATAATACACAACCTTACAGATGAAATCTATAATTCTTTTTACTCAAATAGATTTGTCCATTCCCCTCTGACATCGTTCTAGCTGCTACAGAAGATTCTGGCTACTTGTCACAATGGAAGTTCTTTTCTGACATACAGCTGCATGTCTGAGCTTTCTTCAGAAAAATAAGGTATAACTCTGGTACAATTCCTATTGGCAATTTTTGTTACCATAAAAATTCTCAGCTGACCTTTACTTCTGAGATGGCCTCAGTCAATTTCAGCTCATCTCCCTGTTCACCTGCTAAGAGCAGAGTTTGAAATACAGTGAATTCACTTACCTGAGAAAAAATATGCCACTGATATAATTGCCTAGAGAGCTATTAAGGAGAAACAAATAAATCCCAATAGCAGAATCATTCTGAAGGGGAAGAAAACTCCGGAGACATAGTGTTTTCCTGCACATACAACATATTAGAAACACAAGTTACCTCAAGGCCTTCAATTGATTTGATTTCTGTGTTTGGTTTAACTCAATATTTCAAGGTCCTTTCTTCTTTATTATGTTGCTCCTTCTTCTTTATTATGATTTTATTTTGAAATATTATGACGAGAAGCACTATTTTGAACATCTTATGAATATACAGGAATACATAATAGCATTTGTATTTTCATATGACCTTGTTATTCCCTAGGTTAATCTGATCTTTGATGACTCCTCTCCCTCCCACCCGTCCTCCCTCCCTCCCCACATGCCCTTCTCTCACAAACAAATGATTTCAGAGAAACACAACTCAAAACATTAGTTACTCCAGTAAAACAAGTGAAGATATTCAGGGTTCTTTTGAATGGTGTGTGATTGTCATTCATTTATGAGGTATGAAATCTGGGATCAGCTTCTCCTGAGTAATGCCTTGAGCAACTTAGAGAAGGAAAAGAAGAGAAATGCACTGAAAATTATGTTTTTCTTTGCAGGTCTGTGATTCTTAACTGATGGTCTATGACCTAAGCTCAAGATAGATCATGCAAGGAGATGTAGAAGGAAAGTGTCAGCTCCTTTAAGAGTATCGAGACCTCGAAAGATCATCAGTCCAACCCCCCTGCCAAAGCAGGTTCCTCAGAGCAGGCTGCCAAGGTAGGCGTCCAGATGGGCCTTGAATATCTCCAGAGAAGGAGACTCCACAACCTCCCTGGGCAGCCTGTTCCAGTGCTCCGTCACCCTCACCATGAAGAAATTCTTACACATGTCGGTGAGGAGCTTCCTGTGCTTCATCTTGTGGCCATTACCCCTTGTCCTGTTCCCACAAACCATTGAAAAGAGGTTAGCTACATCCTTCTGTCTCCCACACCTCATGTATTTATACACATTGATGAGATCCCCTCTCAGTCTTCTTTTCTCCAGGTTAAACAGACCCAGATCTCTCAGCCTTTCTTCATAGGGAAGATGCTCCAGGCCCCTTATCATCTTTGTGGTCCTCCGCTGGACTCTTTCCAGGAGATCCCTGTCTTTTTTGTACCAGGGAGCCCAGAGCTGGACACAGTATTCCAGGTGAGGCCTGACCAGGGCAGAGTAGAGGGAGAGGATCGCCTCCCTTGACCTGCTGGCCACGCTCCTTTAAATGTGTGCAGCTTTTCAGTGCAGCAAAGGAAATATCAAAGGAGGAATCCACAGACAAGAACATAAAGGTACATAAACCTGACTGGCAAAAGGCAAGGGAGGAAGTGATGGGAACCAAACCTGGTCAATCTCACTCATTGATGAGGGCACAGGAGATTGTAACAGTGTTTATTCCAGAGAGGTTACCTGATCAGGGACCTTGTAAAAAGAAGAAGAAAGGAAACAAATATACACAGACATGACAAAGCAAAAATGGAGGCAATGACAAGAAGCAAACCTCCCCACACTAACTGGTGGGCTATTAAGAAACTACAAGTGCCAATTCCAGGAATATCAACCTGGACTTTGCAACTACTAACGCTGTAAACCAGGGACACCTGGACTGGTGTGGTGGTTCTACCCTGCTGGGCAACTGAAACCTACCACAACTGCTCTCACATTCCTCCTCCTCAAAAGAAAAAGGGGGAGAAAATATGACGGAAAGGTCTCAGGGGTTGAGATAAGGACAGGGAAAACATTCAGTAATTATCATGATGAGCAAAAAAAGACTCAGGATAGGGAGATTAATATAATTTATTGCCTATCACCAGCAGACAGAAACAGTGAGAAATGAACTAATATACAAACTTTTCCCTCATCCTCCACCTGTCCATCATCCACCCTCTTCTACCTCTTCTCCCTGAGCAGCGCAGAGGAATGGGGAATAGGGGCTGCAGTTAGTCTCTCACTCTTTGTCTCCGCTGCTCCTTTATGGTCACCTTCTTCCCCTGATACACATGGGGTGCCTCCCATGGGAGGCCGTCCTTCCCAAACTGGTCCCATGTGGGTTTTCCACAGGCAGCAGCCCTTCAAGACCTGCTCCAATATGGGTCCATACCATGGGGTCCATCTGTCAGGAGCAAACTGCTCCAGCACGGATCCCCCACAGGCAGCAGCTCCCCCCAGACCCCCTGCTCCTGTGTGGGCTCCTCTCCATGGGCCACAGCCTCCTCCAGGCCATATCCACCTGCTCCAATGGGGACTCCTCCATGGGCTGCAACATGGAGATCTGCTTCACCTGGTACCCATAGGCTGCAGGGGGACAGCCTGCTCCAACACAGGTCTCTCCACAGGCTGCAGGGGAACTTCTGCTGCAGTGCCCAGAGCACCTCATTCTGCACTGACCTTGGAGGTCTGCAGGGCTGTTTCTCACTCCTCCCTCTCTCAGCTGCTGTTGTGCAGAAGATTCCCCCTCCTCCCCCCCTTCTTAAATATGCTCTCAGGATAAAATAACGTAGCTTACTGGCTTGGCAGGTCCCTTTGGAGCTGCCTGAAACTGGCCCTTATCTAACATGGGGCATCTTCTGTGCTCCTCACAGAGGCCACCCCTGCAGCCCCCACCTATCAAAATCTTGCCACATAAACCCATAGAACTGGAAAGCATGTGGGAGCTGGTAGAGCTCTGCACATCTTTGAGAGGGAAGGAAGAGCATGGAGGAACAGTGAGGTGGGAGGCACAAAATAGGGGTGGTTAAATGTTGATGAAGCATGCATGAGATGAGTGTGCAAGAGCTGTCTGTGGTGCTGTGTGTGCAGAAGGGTCTGGGACATGGGCAGGGATGCCAGGTGGGTATCGTGGCCGTGTTTGGAGTGTCCATGAATGTGTGTGGGCTGATGAGCCTGGAGATCTTGAGTGTATGCTCTCACCGGGGACCTGTTATCTCTGCTGGCCTAAGACAGAGAAGAGACAGGGCTGTCTATGTTTTATGTGGGTCCTGTGTGTAGGCACTGTTGAAGGCAGCTTTCTCTGTGGGAGACTGTGTGACTGACCATGTCACTGTCCCATACATGTATGCGTGCCTCTGGGACAGATGCTCAGCTTTGCTACTGCAAAGGGAACAGTGGTAGCCAGGTCTACCTGCCTGGGAAGAGGACCCAGTTTTCTGGGCATCAGGCTGGGCCTCAAAAACCAGGCAGGAGGGACCTGGGCCTGGGCACAAGAGGCTGGAGCAGACAGTCACAGTCTTATCACTGAACACGCCTTGGCTATAACGGTGCCTGAAGTACTTTTCCAATAATTGAGGACTGTCCTAAAACAAAGGTGAATATAAATGAAGTGCTGAAGTGAAATTGCTTCTCTCTCATATCTGAGAAAACATTAAAGGGTGTGGCCAAAACTGCATTTTTCTATTTTCTTAGCCTGTTCTTTGTTTTTAATTTCAGCAGAGTGTTTCTAATAGCTATCAAAGTAGCATCCTTCACAGATTTTCTGAAAAACAAGAAAAATAATTGACACTTTTTAGTGCCATTCATTCAGCTTTTATATATGACACCTTTACTTTTTGTAAAGTCATTTGCTTAAACTGCTTCTAATATTCTCTAAAATCCTCTGTAATAGATGTGGACACTATGCAGTCTCTGACAGAGTCTGCTTGATAAATAAGATCAAGACTGATGATAAACTTTACTGTATGACATTTCCTAATGCATTTTTAAAAGGCTGAAAGCTATCAAAATGGCTTGAAGATTGCACTATTTGTTCTTATTATTTTTAGAATGTCTCTCAGATTTATAAAGAGATTTTTGTCTCTTAGATTGTTCCATTAATATTTAACAGTTGTATTCTGTGTCAAAGCTATGAGGCATTTTGCACTTGGCTGCAGAGTGTTAAACAATTCCTGCAGAGGTCTCACTATACGGTACAGGTAGAAGAGGATATTTCTGCCCCTAGAAGCTTAAAAAATGAAGATTAACTGTGATACCTAATACTCTCCAAGAACCACAACAACAGGGGTAGTAGAAGAATATGTTATGCAGGGCTGAGCAAACTGTGTAGGGGAGGGGGAACACAAAGGTCAGATTCCTCAGGCAAAGTCAGAGCTAAAATAACTTTGCTGTTCAGTCTAACCTTCCTATAGGGATATTCCTCAGGTCAGTTCAAAGGCAGCAGTGCAAATAGTCCTATGCAGACACCTTCAGTGTTTCACCCTTTACTGCTGGAAGTACAGTCAGCAGCAGGGTGGGTAGCTCCCAGGCTACCAGCTCACTCGACTTCCCTTGCAGATGGTGTCCCCTTAGCAGAGCATAGGGATGAGACCTGTCAATTGTTTGTTCTGTGGCTGCCTGATGCAAACAGTAAAACTGCTGTCTTGGACTTCCAGAGGAATGACTTTGAGCTGTTCAGGACACTGGTTGGCAGAGTCCCTTGGGAGGTGGTTCTGAATGACAGAGGAGCCCAGGAAGGCTGGGCGCTCTTCAAGAAAGAAATCTAAATGGCTCAGGAGCGGTCTGTCCCCACGTGCCCAAAGACGAGCTGGCACGGAAGAAGACCGGCCTGGCTGAACAGAGAGTTGTGGCTCGAGCTTAGGAGAAAAAAAAGGGTTTATAATCTTTGGAAAAGAGGGCGGGCCACTCAAGGGGACTACAAGGATGTTGCGAGGCGGTGCAGGGACAAAATTAGAAAGGCCAAAGCTCATCTGGAGCTCAATCTGGCTACTGCTGTTAAAGACAACAAAAAATGTTTTTATAAATACATCAAAAGCAAAAGGAGGACTAAGGAGAATCTCCACCCTTTACTGGATGTGGGGGGAAACTTTACAAGTTACAAGAGATGAGGATAAAGCCGAGGTGCTTAATGCCTTCTTCGCCTCAGTCTTTAGCAGCAAAACCAGTTGTTCTCTGGACGCCCAGTACCCTGAGGTGGTGGAAGGGGATGGGGAGCAGAACGTGGCCCCCACAATCCATGAGGAAGTGGTTGGCGACCTGCTACAGCATTTGGATGTACGCAAGTCGATGGGGCCGGATGGGATCCACAAGAGGGTACTGAGAGAACTGGCGGAAGAGGTGGCCAAGCCACTTTCCACCATTTATCGGCAGTCCTGGCTATCGGGGGAGGTCCCACTTGACTGGTGGATAGCAAACGTGACGCCCATTTACAAGAAGGGCCGGAGGGTAGACCCAGGGAACTACAGGCCTGTAAGTTTAACATCAGTGCCAGGGAAGCTCATGGAGCAGGTTATCTTGGGCATCATCATGTAGCAGTTGCAGGGCAAGCAGGCGATCAGGCCTAGTCAGCATGGGTTTATGAAGGGCAGGTCCTGCTTGACGAACCTGATCTCCTTCTATGACAAGGTGACACGCTTAGTGGATGAGGGAAAGGCTGTGGACGTGGTCTACCTTGACTTCAGTAAGGCATTTGACACTGTTCCCCACAGCATTCTCCTCAGGAAACTGGCTGCCCATGGCTTGGACTGGCGCACACTTCGTTGGGTTAAGAGCTGGCTGGATGCCTGGGCCCAGAGAGTCTTAGTGAATGGAGTCAAATCCAGCTGGAGGCCGGTCACCTGGTGTCATCCCCCAGGGCTCGGTACTGGGGCCAGTCCTCTTTAACATCTTCATCGATGATCTGGATGAGGGGATCGAGTGCACCCTCAGTAAGTTTGCAGGCGACACCAAGTTAGGTGCGTGTGTCGATCTGCTCGAGGGTAGGAAGGCTCTGCAGGAAGATCTGGAAAGGCTGGACCGATGGGCTGAGGCCAATGGTATGAAGTTCAACAAGGCCAAGTGCCGGGTCCTCCACCTGGGGCACAACAACCCCAAACAGAGCTACAGGCTGGCAGATGTGTGGTTAGAAAGCTGCCTGTCAGAGAAGGACCTGGGAGTATTGGTTGACAGTCGGCTGACTATGAGCCAGCAGTATGCTCAGGCAGCCAAGAAGGCCAACAGCATCCTGGCTTGCATAAGAAACAGCATGGCCAGCAGGTCCAGGGAAGTGATTGTCCCCCTGTACTCGGCTCTGGTGAGGCCGCACCTCGAGTACTGTGTTCAGTTTTGGGCCCCTCACTACAAGAAGGATATGGAGGCGCTTGAGCGAGTCCAGAGAAGGGCTACGAAGCTGGTGAAGGGTCTGGAGAACAAATCTTATGAGGAGTGGCTGAGGGAGCTGGGACTATTTAGCCTGGAGAAAAGGAGGCTCAGGGGCGACCTTATCACACTCTACAGGTACCTGAAAGGAGGCTGTAGCAAGGAGGTGGTTGGTCTGTTCTCCCACGTGCCTGGTGACAGGACGAGGGGGAATGGGCTAAAGTTGCGCCAGGGGAGGTTTAGGTTGGATATTATGAAAAACTTATTTACTGAAAGGGTTGTTAGTCACTGGAATAGGCTGCCCAGGGAAGTGGTTGAGTCACCATCCCTGGAGGTCTTTAAAAGATGTTTAGATGTAGAGCTTAGGGACATGGTTTTATGGAGGACTTGTTAGTGTTAGGTCAGAGGTTGGACTCGGTGATCTTGGAGGTCTCTTCCCACCCAGACTATTCTGTGATTCTGTGATTCTGTAACTACAGCCCTCCCTTTGTTTTGGATTATGGCTTTGCTAGTTGGCCATCTCTGAGTGGAGTAAGCCCAGCAGCTGTAATCACCGAGTGGGTCTATGCTGTTCTGATGGTTCTGGAGGATGTCTGTTTATCCTTGCCTCAGCAAGCCTGTTCAGGACTATTTTTGAAATTGCCTTTGAAGTAATTTTCCTATATGCACATGAATTACCCACTAAAATAGTGGGATGGATTACAATATTAAATGCATACTTCACTGACCAATAAATAAATAAATAAGTAAATACAGGACACTGAAATGTGTAAATGCAGCTTAACATGCAGAACACAACTTCCTTTCAAGGCTGAAGACATTATTGCAGGTTCCTGAAACGGGATCCTAGTGGTGCAACAGGAGGTGCCAATCATGTATTGGTATTTGTTTTGTAACTTTGACACAATATTCCTCACATAAAACAACTGGATAGATGATATATAAGTAAATAAACCTACAAGTTAGCACTTGTGTTAGCAGCTCTGTTCAGTAAGTAGTCGTATCAAACAGAGGCCATAATTGTCAAACTGTGTGCCTCAATTACACTTTGAGATGAATGCTTCCTTCCTGCCCTTCTCCACTCCCCAACTTCAAGGACATAAGTATAACCAATTTCAGTAGAAACTGTACAAAGTATTGGAGATTAAACAAGGAATATTATTCTAGAACACTGAAAAAAGAAAAGAATACTGAGTTATTTCTTCTAAGCATCTCTTGTAGTTCACACAGCACAAACCATTTTAGAAACTCAGAATTAGCTTCATTAGAGCAACCTAGTGTGGAGACAGTGTCACAGGTAGATGCGTTTTTATCCTGTTATCACCTTGCTTTCATTCTACTTTACGCAGAGAAGCTGTCGATGCCCCATCCCTGGAGGTGTTCAAGGCCAGGTTGGATGGCGCCTTGGCCAACCTGATCTAGTGGGAGGTGTCTGTGCCCACGGAAAGGGGGGTGGAACTGGGTGATCTTTAAGGTCCCTTCCAATCTAAGCCATTGCATGACTCTCTGATTTTATGATACTTATCTGTTCCGCACCTATATACCTCAGTGAATGACATGAGTTTTCACAGTGACAAATCACAAACAAAGGAAGACCACAAGTGACTAAGTCAAGACACACTTGTCACGTTTTTCATAAATTCCTTTGTACAAGGTGGTCTATTACTTGTCACAGTAGTGTTTGGGAGCTAGTCTTGTGGAAAAGGGCACTATTTGTAAGCATGAGGATCCTATCATGCTCTCCATTATTCAGACCCAATCCTATGAGGGTAAAACTGTTCAAAATATAACTCAGGACTTTTGTCAGTGAAGATAACTACATAGTGAAAACTTCTTCCAGGATCTGTATTGAAAATTAATCTCTCACTCTACTGATGAAATAGATCAATATAACAGTGATCTAACATTGCTGATTATATAACACATTCACATATATTTTTGTACTTTCTTGCCCTTTTTATTGGATTTGGTTTGTTTGTTTGTTTGTTTGTAGATTAGAGATGACTGGTTCTTCACTATAATTTCTAACTCTCCTATCTCTTTCCTATTAGATTTGGGTTTTATTGCATACTTCTGTTTGTCTTTAGCTTTTTTATTTTTATTTTTCACTTCTGTTTTCTATTTCTATCCCTTTAGCTATGTTATCCTCATTCTACTTTCAACTCAGTTTTTAACTTTACTTATGCCCCTCCACCCACTCACTTTTTTTTTTTCTTACTTTTTTTTTTACTTTTTTTTTTTTTACTTTTTTTTTTTTTTTTTTTTCCTGGACAAACATATTACTTCTTGTGCTTCGTTTTGTCCATCAATTCAAAATTGAACTTGAACACCAAAGAGCTGGAAGCAGTTAAAGTACCTTAAGTGCCATACTGTCTATGCCAGATTTTCTTTTACAGAAACACAAGGAAGAGCATCAGCTGGCAGAGTGGATTACTATCTGTTATTGTTGGATGACTCCGCTTAACAAGCGTTTCTTCCTATTGTCTGTTTCTCTAGCTCAGTAAGAGCAACAAACCATATTCCCCTTATTTCTCCCCCTTTTTCTCACTATGACATCTGTGTCTCATTGCAAGGAACAGACAGCCCACCTCTAGTTTCTTTGTCCATGCAATTGCAAAACTAATGTTGCTTACAGTTCTTGAATTTTGTTGGTTCCTCTACCCAAGCTGTCCCTTTGAGCCTATTCAACTCTTCCTGTGTGTTACCTGTTCAGTTCTGTTACTAGCATTGCGACCTCTCTCTTTTACCCTCCTATTTTTCTCCTCTCCATTTTCCTCTTCTCCATGATTATTCATGGTAGGATGATAGGGAGGATTTGTTATGATCCAATGTAATTTCCTAGTTTATTTCTAGAAGTAGAAGACTATTAACTCCAGATACTCCTGCACTTCCTGAAGTCTGTTTGACAGTACAGACTATGAATGGCAGCACCCATCTGAACTCAAGCTTTCCTTCTTACCTTCTCCTGACCCTTCCTACAAATCTAAAAATGATAACTATATAAAGCACTGTCACTCTGGCATGTGCATGCAGTTTCAGTGCTTGTCCTGTGCATCAGTTTTAAGGCCACACAGAAATAAAATGGAAATGCAAATTTGTACAAGGCTTTGAAAACATAAAGTCATATGTCACTAAGTGTGATTAAGATGACTATTAGTGACCCTAAATACTGTGTGATTTTTTTAGTGCAGAACTGTGACTAGTTGACATATCAAAGGGAAGTTAGCCTAGATTTGAAGCTCTGCTTTAACAAAGTCAATTTCACACCTGCTCCCTTTGTCAGTCCATATGTTTGTCATCAATGTAAAGTCCTCTCCACAAGAGCATTTGCAGTGAGAATGATTATGACACATTTCATTATCTTCAGTAAATTGGATGGTTCAGTCCTTGAACTGCTGAATACCCCACACAGGTCTTGTCCGCATTGCAGACTTCACTCAGTTATAGCATAATTGAGATTAACTCGTCATACAGAGCATGTGATTCTAACTCTCTTGTGGAGAGAAATCTTTTCAGCTGTAGTTCAGAGCATACAGGGATTATTTTTTCCCATATCTAAAAAAAGAGTACTAATTTTGATACCATTTTAAGTCAATGGAATTCAAAAATTTGAGCAAGTAATTAATAGAAACCCTTATCTTTTTGTGATTTCTTAAGTATAGGTTAAAATTTCTAAAGCTGCACATTGATTATTATTATTATTATTTTAATCCAGAAGATTCTCTTCACTGAATGAATCTATTTCTATTTTACCTTGAAATAGTTATTACCTTATTTGTTGCTATTCAGGAATGATAATTACACCTGACAACATTTTTTACTGTATTAGAAAGCATTTGTCAGTTTAAAACACATCAAGGGCTTCTGTGTAATGGAGCTAAAGGAAGTTGAATCAAAGTAAACAACCCTTTTCCGAATTTCACTGTTCCTTTTATTTAGCAAAGTTGAGAATTCAATGTTTTCAGGGTGTTTCAGAAATTTAGAGTTCTACCTGGGATTACTGCTCACAGTTCCCACCCATTAGTATAGAGAATACAATAAGTTTTATTGGTATAGTGAACATTCAATATACACACTTATAAAACATTATGAATTATATATGGAATAATATAAAATAGTGTTTTAACAAAAGATGCTTTATGGTACTAATTTTCTTTACAAAATTAATTCCTTCTGAAGTGGAGAATATCAATTAAGACAGAAGATTTAAACTTACAGGATCCCATATAAACACATCTCTCACTGATCTTTCAGAGGTGAGCCAGCAGTTTCTGGAGTGTGATCACAATACATAAGGTATGTGTCACCTTGTGACACTTGCTGGATTGATTTCTTCAAGTGTGGTAGTTTGAGGGATACCTATTTTAGGGTTCCCAGAGCAGTTTAGAGATGAGAGAGGCTTTGAGCTGCCCGGTGCCAAAGGCAGGAGCAGAACTTTAAATTTCAAGTGGACTTTTTCACTGGAATAAACACACAAATTTAAAGGTACCTTCAGGTGGTTGTATCTTAGGACAATAGCACAGGCACCTAATTTTTTTATAGAAAACAAGGTAAAGATGGAGTACTAATTTTTCAGCTGAAGCCAATGGTTATCAATTATTACTTGGCTTAAAAATACAGGGTTGAAAGGGGGGTTTGCTTAGGTTTTGACCTTTGTTTTGATTTTTATTCTTGTCTTAGTAATATTTAAGAGTTTCTAAACAAGAAGGGTCACAAGGAAGCATCTAATTATTCCCTATCTGTAGAAAATGATTGTTTTAGATTTATAATAAACCCCCTTCTCCCTGCTCCCACAGACACTATATGTAATACAAACACACTAAAGAGACAATTCATATGTTGTGGGATTGCCTAAGTGTCTCACATCACTTTTTAATCAGTAGAATATTAACCACAGCAATTGATGCATTATGATTCAGATTGGGTCTTGGTTGAGAGAGAAAGGGATATGATTTTAGATTTTAATGAGGAAGCCTTCAGCATCTGAAGGGCAACTTGTTTATTACAAGGTCTGCAATATCATGAACAACGTGAATTAGATTTCAAAAAAGGTTCTTTTCTCAAGCTTCAGTAAGTAAAACAAAGAATGATGCATCGTGTGAAGCCATATTGTCTTGCAAAAAGCACAATTTCTCAGCTAGATCTTGATTTATAAGGCAGGAGAAACATGAGTACTTCTGTGACCCTTATCACACACACACATACACACACACAAAACTAAACAGATTACTAGAGAAAATGAAGAAAACCAAGATACTGAAGAAAACCATTAAAAAAAAAAAAAAAAGAGTTGCTTTTGCTAGTTTGAAATATGAATGCAGATAAATTCCATTAAATATGTAAATATGTCAGGGCTATTTTTTAGCCCTTCCTCTGCTAGTAAGGCTTACCAGAAAAAAAAAAAAAAAAATACAAACTCCCAGCTATTGCCACCATTCTCAAATGTGCTTAGAGGAGCAATGCATGATTAGTGATGATCTATATCACATACATTATGAAGAAATAAACTAGTTCACAATATTATGTCTTCAATGACATTTCTTCTGAACAAAGTTTTCAACACCTTCCTGATTTTTTGAGAGAATGTTAGTTAAAAGATATTAACATTTTGGTGTGTAGACATTATTCTCTTCATAGATTTATATTTTCTTTCTGAAAAAGTTTAAAAGTAACCAAGCTGTTTTGGAATAATTGCCTTAGGTGACTTGGAAATTAAACTGACATTCACATTTTAAAGAAAAAGTGTAGCATTGAAGAAGCTTCCAGGGTAGAGTGTAGCTGCACTGCATAGACGTTCCCTAGGCCTCCAGCCTTAGATGTTAATCACACTGGTATGCTGTGTTAATCAAACCTGGTATGCTGACTCTAAGACGAACAGTATGGAGTGTAGAATGGAGTGGAGACAGTGTGGCTAGGCTGCATGGTAAGATGGGAAGTTGATTGTTCTTGTGCACACTGAGACTGGTAAGTTGCACGTTTGCTAGCCTGAGCCAATGGCCTGTCATGTTTTTGACAAAATGCTGTACTTCAGCGAACTTTTTTCCGTATAATATCATCATAATACCAAAACACACGTCCATCCCAAAAGCTACCTGCCTCCAAGGTATGACTACCCCTCACTGAGCACATGCTCTGAATTTCTCAGAGCCTATACCTTTAAATAAAAGCAAGAAAACTTTGCACCAATCGTAACCAAGATATGCATGACTAGAGTCACTCAAGCTCCACGTAAAAGATAGAAAATAATATAAATTGGCTTAAGAGAGAGGAGATGTTAAGGAAGATACCACTGTAACTTCTGGGATCAGCTGGCAGGCTGAACCTCTCCCCCAGTGCACACCACTCCACCTCCACCTCCCCAGCAGGACACCTTTGGGCAAGATTTGAACCCTTGGTTATACCAAGTGTCTCCCTGTGAAATAGAAATCTTTATAGAGTCACTTTATACCTTTTAATGCATTTATAGCCAGGCTGTGTTATTCATGCTTTCAGTATCTGTGTGTGCTTTGCAGACAGTGAATTTATCACTGGCAATCCAAAGAACCTGTGTACCACTTGCTTTCATAAATTGCACCACTCATTAAAATCTAGCCATGATAGTTCTCACTGAATGTGACCAAACTCTTCAAGTGTGGCTGTGGTAGTTCATGGAATGTGACTAGATTGAGTGTGTATTACTTTATTTGTGAAGCCATAATTGTGATAGTTGAATGCAACTGGACTTAAAATGGCTAACTGAGCATCTCTCCCAATTACTTTAACCTTTAACACAACAGCTGTAAGGAAGATATAGAATATAATTAATACGGTGGGGGAGAAAAAAAAAAAAAGACAGTGAAATAAAGTTAGGGAAGACTAAAAGAGAATTATATCATCAAAGTTGAAATTATGGTATGGAATGGAAAGAGAGGGAATTTGAGATCTATGAGTAAGCTACTCCGATGCAAAAGCTATCAACCTATCTTAGTTGCCATTATAAAAAAGCAGCAGAAGCTGGTGCGGAGAACAAACAGTGAAATATTAATTTTTTAAATTTGTTATATATGTACAAAATTGCACTGGAATATAGTGCATTTTAGAATTCCTCAGGTGCATGTCCTTAAATTTTAACAGCTGTAATTTATTCACATCCTATAAGAACTCATCTCTATTATAAAATCTAAAACCTTTTTAAATGAGTAAGGGTTTTAATTCCTGAAATCTATTACAGATGTACTTCCTAAATGATGTTTGATTATATTTAAACATTACCACTTAACATTGTAAAGTCATTGTTTAATCCTTTTTTATTCATTTGCTAATCTTTGTAATAAAATTAATCATGATGAATTGACTTGGCAATAATGGGGTTGTCATAAGTGCTTATGGAGTATTTATAGTGTAAAATCAGCACTGAGGGTTGAATGTTTTCTCTGTAAATTCTTTTTTATTGGTGACATATAACAGTTCAGTAATCAGAGAGAAGAATGGCTTTTATATTCTCTTCAGCATTATTCTACATTTTGGAACATTTTTTAGAAATGGTAGTTTTGCATATTCTAAAAACAGCAAGCTTTTTCACAACTGGAAGCAGTAAAGAAAAGTTTTTGAGAGGAAATCATATTTATAGAATCATAAAATCATTAAGGTTGCAAATGACCTTCATATTCATCTGGACCAAACATCACCCTACTACCAATATCACCCACTAAACCATGTCCCTAAGCACCACATCCAAACTTTCTTTAAACACCCCCAGGAATGGTGACTCCACCACTTTCCCGGGCAACCTGTTCCAATGCCTGACTACTCTTTCTGAGAAGAAATGTCTAATTTCCAAACTAAACCTCCTCTGGTGCAACTTGAGGCTATTCCCTCTGGTCCTATCACTGGTTATCTGTGAGAAGAGGCCAACCCCCAGCTCCCCACAGCTTCCTTTCAGGTAGCTGTAGAGAGGAATAAGATGTTCCCTGAGCCTCCTCTTCTCCATTCTAAACAACCCCAGTGCCTTCAGCCGGTCCTCATAGGGCTTGTGTTCCAGGCCCTTCACCAGCTTTTTAGACATTCTCTGGACATGTTCCAGGGCCTCAATGTCTTTCTTGAAGTTAGGGGCCCAAAACTGAACACAAAACTTTAGATGTGGCCTCACCAGAGTATAGGGGGACGATGACCTCCCTGGTCCTGCCGGCTACACTATTCTTTATATAAGCCAGGATGCCGTTGGCTTTCTTGGCCACCTGGGCACCCTGCCAGCTCATGTTCAGGTAAGCATTGACCAACACCCCCAGTTCCTTTTCCTCTGCACAGCTTTTGAGCCACTCTGTGCTACCCAAGCCTGTAGCATTGCATGGGGCTGTTGTGACCAAAGTGCTGGACCAAGCACTTAGCCAAGTTGAACCTCATCCTGCTGGCCTCTGCCCATTGACCCATCCTGTCAGTTTGTTATTAGCATTAGTCTCATCCTAAGTCTAAAACACAGCACCATACCAGCTACTTGAAAGAGAGCTATCTCTATTCCAGCTGATACCATGACATGAGAACACTGCTGAATGGCTAAATAAAGTCCCAGGCAATTTGAGGAATATTCACTCCCCTGTAAAGGAAGCAGTGAATTAAATTATTACAATTTTTGAATGGTGACACCATTCTACCTCTGGTCTTCACACACTTTGTCCACAATACAATGTGATGCAGTAACTTCCAATAACTTCTTTTTAAATAATACAAAAACTTTCACTTTCTAAATAATACACAAAATAAAATATTGTGTTTTGAAAGAAGTTACCTGCTTTGTTCAAATTGTTTTACAAACAGAAAACCTTAGATAGAACCTTAGAATATTTTCTTCTTCAAATAATTTTTTTTTATTATTATTATTTTTTTAATGTATACCTGCAGTCTCCAACTCTGTATGCTACCACATTAATTATGCTTCATTATATTTCTTTTTAAATATATATATGGTAACTGTTCTGCTTTGGAGAAACTGATATACATAAATCTTAACTATTGTTTCATGTAAAGAGCCCTGAATTTGAAAATAACCTGTGTATGGATCCAGTTTTGTATCATGTTACACTCAAAAGGAACAACCTGCTTATTCTACTGGAAAACAAAAGACTTCCTACTGCATAGAAAATTATAGAAAATAGACCTGAAAAAATGAGGAAAACAAATTTTCACAAAGATTTGAAATATTTTTTTGCTCCAATGCAAAAATCGTGTAACCATTTTATTCAGTTACAAAAAAAAAAGTTATGAAAATACATGAGAAAAAAAGTTCTAAAAATTGTCATACATTACTTCCTTAAAAGGACTTTAATAATGCTAATACATTTAATCCACTATGTAAGTAATGTCAATAATTACATACAAATTTGTTTTGAAGTTTTTTTTTGTGTGTATTTTTTTTTTGTTTGTTTGTTTTTCTTCTTGAGTATAAACCTTTAGAAGGCAAATGGACTGGGTGGAGTAGAGAGGAGAAAGACAATAGATTTTGTAATTTCTTTTTTTTTTTTTTTTTTCAAAATTTATTTTCAAAAAATCCTAGCAATATATATTTTTGCCCTTCTGAAGCCATTTAAATTTTTAGCAACATCTTCATGGGTATCTCATTCAATAAACAGTGAAAATGATAATTTTTCAAGGATTTTAATGGCAAGAGGTGGAATATGGTTGAATATAAGGATGCTTTCAGAAGTGTGATTCTCTATATCATTAGACAATGCTTGAAAAGGGTACCAAGCTTCTCCTACAAAACCAAAATAGGTAAACAAAAGAATTGTTAAAAGGTCACTTATTGAAAAGCAGAGTTGCAGTTTTTTCCAACCAAACAATGCCATTTTGAAAGGCTGTCTACAAAATTAAGCATTGTATACTTAATGCAGACACATAATTGTATGACTATGGCATTTTTTTTTGCTTGCTATTAGTGACAGCAGGAGACCCTTAAAATGGATACTCGAAAGAAAACCTAAGGCCAAGAAAAAACAAACTCTGTTAGGCTTCAATATGATGCTGATATACCATTGATATTGCTGATTTGGCCGAGTACCAACTTATTCATGACCAACAGTGATATCTTTGCAAAATATTGTACAGTAGCATTTAAACATTGTACCTGGAAGCAGTCAGCAGGCTACCAGTTGACCAAAGGTAAATCACACCTGACACATCTGATTGCTTTATATGCTGAAATGCTGGGATTTGGGGTGGAGGAATGAGGGAAGAGCAGTGGGTTGCATTTACCTTGATTTTAGCAAGGTTTTCAACACTGTCTCTCAGAGTATTCTTGTATCCAAGTTAAGGCATTACAGTCTGGATGGATGGACAACTAAAAGAACAGCTTGCATAGTAAAGTTCATAAGGTAGCAGTGAACCGGTCAACAGGTAGAGTACCCCAGAGGTCTATCCTGGGACTGTTCGGTATAAAGACTATTAGTAACCTGGAGGATGTGATGGAACTCACTCTTATTAATACTGCAGATGACAACAAGCTGGGAGAAGTAGTCAATAAACTTGAGGGCAGAACTGCCATTCAGAATGACTGAGGCAGAATGGAGGAATGGGCCTAGAGAAATCTTGTGGAACTGAACAAATGCCAAGTTCTGCCCCTGGGACAGACAAGCCTGCCAGAGTTCAAGAAGCGTTTGGACAACACTCAGATATGTCACTCAGATATGTGATCTGTTGCTTTTATTATTATTACTATTATTATTATTATTATTATTATTATTATTATTATTATTATTATTATTATCTTGGGTGGTCCTTTGGGGACCCAGGAGTTGAATTTAATAATCCTTGTAGGTCCTTTCCAACTCAGATATTCTATGATTCTAAACCTGACATGGGCTGGGAAGTACAGATCTGCAGGAAAGGTCCTGGGCGATCTGGTCAGCAATGAGCCAAAAAATTTCCAGCTTTGTGCTCTCAGAGCAAGGATAGCCATCAGCATTCATATCTGCACAGAGAGGAGCACTGCCAGCAAATCACAGGCAGGGGGTTTTCCTCTCTACACAAAACACATTAGACAACATCCTGAGTATGTCATCCTGTCTTGAGTCCTCCCAGTGTTAAGAAAGGCTTTGTAGAGCTGGAGCAAGTTCAGAAGAGGGCCCTCAGGCTCGGGCTAGTGCACTTGCCCAGTGAAGAGATGATGGGGGACCAGAGCTGGCTCAGCCTGAAGAAACAGCTTCAGGGCTACATAGCTGCAGCTCTCTGGTCAGGAAGACAGTCAGGTTCTTCACAGCTGTGCATGGTAGGATAACAAGAGACACTGGGCATAAACTGAAACAAGAAAGGTGTTTCTCCACGAAAGCAGCCAAGATGCCCAGAAAGACTGTGCACTCTCTGTCCTTGGAGGTTTTGAAAACCTGTCTGGTTTAAAAAAAGCCCCGAGCAAGCTGGTCTGACATGTGAGATGGCCTAGCTCTGAGCAACCAGTGGACTAGATGTTTCTTGAACATGAATTACACTCATCTTCTATGACTACAACAAAAAGCCAGGACATACTCATTGCAGATTGGTATATTAGGTTATATAGCATTTGCCGCAGATAAAATTCTGGACACCCCACTTCTGGAACATTTTACTATATTATAAGGTTCTGCCCTTTAAAGAAAGCATCTCATTTTCAAGCAGTATTCTCCTGAAACCCTTTTGAAAAGTGCATTTCAGTTCTCTTTTTGTGCACTAAGCATGAAAGATAGCTTTTATTTAATTTTAGCACTCAGTGAGCTTCATGCAGTTCTTATCACAGGCTTAAAAATAATGGAAGCAGGCTTAATCTAAAGCTAATGTATTGTTTATGGAATTCTGTTAGCTGTTAGTCTGCCTTCACTGAGCCTAAAAGGGGATAGTCAATGCATTTAAAATTATACAGGGAAAACATAAAAAGAGGGAAAAGAAAAGAAATTAGCCTTGTCTTGTCACAGTCTTCTACAGTAATTTCACTTAGTGAAAAGCAGAGTTGCAATTTTTCAATAAAAAAAAATAAAAAAAAGTTCTGAAAGAAAGTCTACAAAATTAAACATTGCCTCTTTAATTCGTATATATAATAAATTTTGTCTTTGCTTTGGCACTTTCCAATTGTCTCCTGCCATTACACAGGAACTCTATTCAAATGGATTACCAAAGGCAATACTGAAGTCAAGGAAACAAATTCTGCAGACTCCTCTTGAACATCCCATTGATTTCCACATTGCAGCTAAATTTCTCATTTATATTTTTAATTCATTCCGCTTGCTTGAAAAAAAAAAAAAAAAAAAAAAA
>CM021766.1:101443390-101465340 GCA_011076525.1 Nettapus auritus | reverse complement strand
AGAAAAGAAAAGAAAAGAAAAGAAAAGAAAAGAAAAGAAAAGAAAAGGTAGATTTAGGTACCTTCCAGTACCTAAAGGGGGCCTACAAGAAAGCAGGAGAGGGACTATGTTTCAGGGAGTGTAGATATAGGACAAAGATTAATGGCTTTAAGCTAAAAGATGGTAGATTTAGATTAGATATTAGGAAGAAATTCTTTACGCTGAGGGTGGTGAGGCACTGGAACAGGTTACCCAGAGAAGTTGTGGTTACCCCATCCCTGGAAGTGTTCAAGGCCATGTTGGATGGGGCTTTGAGCAACCTGGTCTGGTGGGAGTCATCCCTACCCATGGCAGAGAGTTTGGAATTAGATGATCTTCAAGGTCCCTTCCAACCCAAACCATTCTATGATTCTATGATTAGAGAACTGCTCTGATGGACAAAGGAAAAATCCACATATTAATCAGCATGTAAAGCTCAGTTGCATAGCTGTAGCATGGTAAACAGTTACTGAGGTGTTACCTGAGTGGGCTTTTTCTGGAAACCAAATAGGCTGTTGTTGGCTGGCTGGTTGGTTGGCAGTTGATTGTTTTTCTAGACAGCTCCTCTGTCTCTTCATTGACCTACATCTGGATTTGGGTGCTATAGATTATAATAGTCATTTGCAGTGGGACCATGCAAATGCAAAGAGATTCATCAGTATGCAAGTTTTATAAACTCTGGCTCGTTTTTAACAGTTGATATAGGTTGTCCTATTTTTCCTGTAATATCAGAACTTCAAATACCATATTTCTGCTGTTGAATTGTATGCCAGAAATCATAACCAGAGCAGCAGGAGTATAAAGCAGAAGTTGGCAGCTCTAATCCTGCTTATTTCAGGAAACTGGAAAGTTTGATACCCTAATATGCATAATATGCACCATGGTGCAAAGTTAGATACTTGTATCTTGTGATTAGAAAATGGTACCCACAGAGAAATTTCTCTGTCTACAGTCATTATCAAGAAATAAAGTGAAAGGATGTATAACAATAATAATAATAATAATAATAATGATAATAATAATGAATAAAGATGTGGTAATCTTATACAATATGTCTTATTTAGATTCTGTATTTAATTCCTTCTGATTCCCTACACTTCAGACTTGTCTTCTCAGTGCATGCTGAAGAGACTGGCATGTGTTGTGTATAGCAGATGGACGTGCCGTGGCATACACAGATTCTCAGAGCACTTCTGGCACACACTTTATGCTGAATTTGCTAGCTAGTGAGGACTCTAGCAGCAGCTGCTTCACAGAAAATGTTGTTCGCTGTCACTGTATTAAAAATAATTAGGCCAGGATGAATCAGTGAAACCAAAGAAGAAATGAAACAACCTTAGATCAAGCTAGATTAATTTTATTGATACATATTTCTAGATCTTGTTTATTTTTCATTTTAACTGGAAGATATGTTATTGACAGGAAGAAAATCAGTTCTCATCCAGAATCCTCTACTAAAGTACTGACTCAACAACTTATTCTCTTTGGAAACAGCTGTAGCAGCCCTGGTAAATTTTGCTCATGTTGGAAAGGCAGTCTCAAGCAAACTCCACTGGTAGATGCACATAACTTTTCTCATTGCTGTATCTTGTCTGTACTGAGGATTTATTATTATTATTATTTTCTCTTTTTCAGTGCAGGCTAGCCCTAAGTGGTTAAGCTTAGCAGACCTCGTCTTCCTTTCTGTGTAGTAGAAGTACTGATTTTAATCTCACTATGTTTTTCCTTGGCATTGTTAATATGATCACAAGGATAACATCAAGGTCTGTTAATAAAATTACACCTTTAATGAACAAGAAAGCAAAAATATGTGGTTACTGTAAGGGGTCTTTCTTGTTAAATAGCTGGCCAGTGTGGAACCGAATAAAAAGGCTTCCTTCATAAAGAACAGTAAATCATTTTATTAGTCCAATATTTTTTTTTAAGGTAGAGTGAACAAACTGTCGGCAGGTAAGAAAATGTCTTCCCTTCATCTCTTACCTCCTTACATGCTTTAACAGCAATCTGGTTCTGACAATAAATTATAGTACTTGTTTGGTGATAAACTCTCATTGTTTTGGCTGGGATAGAGTTAATTTTCTTCAGAGAGGCTCACACAATGCTGTGGTTTGGATTTTTGATGAAAATACTGGTGATAACACACCGATTTTGCACTTGCTGCAGAGCAGTGCTTACATAGAGCCAAGGCCTTTTCTGCTCTTCGTGCTGCCCGGCCAGTAAGGAGGCTGGGGGTGCACCAGGAGCTGGGAGGGGACACAGCTAGGACATCTGGCCCAGGTTGTCCAAAGGGATGTCCCACACCATATGGTGTCATGGTCAGTAATAAAACCTGGGGTAAAGGAGGAGGAGAGCCAGGAACGCTGGGAGTGATGGTGTTTTTCTTCCAAATAAACCATGATGCATGATGGCCCTTGCTTTCCTGGAAGTGGCTGAACACCTGCCTGACAAGGCTGTACACCAGGAAGTAGCGAACAAACTCCTTTTTTTGCTTTGGTTGCATGCAAGGCTTTTGCTTTACCTGTTAAACTGTCTTTATCCCAACCCATGAGTTCTTGCAGTTTTACCTTTCTGATTTTCTCCTTCATCCCACATGGGAGGAGTGAGTAAATGGCTGTGTGGTGCTCAGCTGCCTGGTGGGGTTAAGCCACAACATAGACAAAGGTGGTACCTGATGTTAAAATTTCATCATTAGATGTAATATACCTTTGTGTATTAAACTCATGTTCATTCATTGTTCATTCTCATTGTAATTCCTCGTTTGCAATGTCAGGATTTGATCCTCAGTTTAAGTCCCTGCTACACTGATAATTTTCTAGATGATTAGCAGTCATGTAGAGTCTTCTTGACAGTAAATCATAATAACAGATCATGTTCACAGCTTTTCCTTTAAACCTTGTCTTTTTTTTAAGATTTATTAAAAATGGGCTAAACATGATTGCTCTGGTGCTTGTTGAATAATATCTCCTCATTAACTACATGCATTTCAGGTTTAATTTCATACTGAATACCAATAGCCCCAAAATTAACAAAGAAAATGACAAAGTACGTACCTTGAGTTTAAGGCTAAAGGTAAACACTCCAGCATTTCAGCATTAAAATTACAGTTATCAGTAGCAGTTGTTGCTGTAGTTGCTCAGGGGTCTTTCTTTGACTTCTCCAGTTAATACAATTGCAGCCTTACTTGTAGAACAACCAATTGCCAAGCAGGCAAAAGGGTATTTAATGCAACTGACATTCTCTTCTGCTCTCCAATGACAGGATTAAGCTTGTAGTTCTTATTGGAAGTTGACCTATTCACCTCACCATTATTTATGCACAGCATGTGCTGTTTCCTATGTAAAGATCTGCAAGAAAGTCTTGTTCTTTACCATGGAAAATAGCAAATGAAAAATCCCACTGCATAGATTTGTCTTTGTGGAGCCTACTTGTACTATAATTCTGTACATAACAGTATCTCATGATTTGACCTTACGCATTTATATATATATATATATATATACATATGTTGCTTGTTTTGTGTTATGTTGAGGATGTTTCAATATATATATATAATATATAATTATATTATATTATATAATATATATAGTTTCCCCAGTTGAATATGTACATTTGGTATGTTTCTTTTTAATACAAGGGAATGGGTAAGAACCAGATTATTGATTTGCATTAGAGCACTATAAAAGCAGTTTCTGAGCTGCACAGTACACCTTATATATTTTAATTCTCCACTTCATTTATGAACACAGCTTTCCTTTGTAGATGACTCTCCACTTAAATGATTTGCCAATATTTTGCCTTCTTGTTGACCCCTACCTTATGTTAAATTCTAAGCTGTCATAGTATTAACTAACTTTTTTTCTAATATTAATATCTGTTCATTTGCCACTGATTACTGGGCTGCCTATATGCACAGTTACACAGAAGAACTAGCATTGAGCAGAATGAGTTACTGCATGAATGAGTTATCTGCATGAGCAGAATGAGTTACTTCTCACCTAAATTAACACAATAATTGAAAACACATTAGCACAAGGACCAAAAGGTGAAAACAGATGGTTCAGTAAAACTTAGTAAAGCAATAATTTGATTTGCAGACCCAAACTTGACCTGAGTGAAGAGCTGTAGATTACGGAGAAGCAAGAGGAAGCAGATACATGCAGCCTGGGAATTGTGTGAAAGAAAAAAAAAATATATATATATTAACACTCATTAAAAGCAAACTGATCTCTGTAGTCAAAGAACAAGTAAGATCTCCTTATCATTATCAAGATCACTTTTCTTTATATTTATATAGCAAAGCTTTGTCTTTCTTCATTGGTCAGCTTGCTCCTTGTGATTTTTTTTCTGGGTCTGGATTGCACAGCTGCATTTCAGGAACTATTGCAATAGTTCTCGTAATCACATTTTCCACTGCTTTGCAGTGCTAACTTTGTTAACTGGTGTACAACTACACTAGTAATGTATCATTCTGACACTATTGACAAGATTAGGCAAAGTGCTTGGAAGACAATAGTAGGTGTCTGCCTTCCCTTCCATAGCAATGTATCCAGAGCTTAAAGAAATCTTTATGCACAAGATTCATGCCATATGACAAAGTAGACTCTCTTTTCCTTGGACTTCTGTAAGCACAGCTAAATGCAGAAGCATTAAAGATAAGGAAAATACAGTTAGATGGCCCCAAGTGTAATAACAGCTACATCTCTCAAGAAATAAATTACCCAAGTGACATGGCAGACTATAGGAAATAAACAGGAGAAAACAGTGAATCAAATCAAATATATATCAGTAGATCAAATCAAATCAAAAAATGCCTTGACTGTTTAATGTCTCAGAATGTCCATCAGAATTTCTATCTGTGACCTGCAGATGATTACAATAAATACTGTTCAGCCTGGCAATGTCACCCACAGTTGAGTTTAATTTCAATATGAGTGTCTGTAGATTTTAAAGCTTTTTTAGATTTTTTTTTTGTTGATTTCAATTTTTTTAATTTCTCATTTAAAATTTTGTAATTTATTTATTTGTGATTTTTAAAATTATCCAGAAATCTTTAGTCTTTCAACTAAAATCACAGACTATATCTGAGGTCTATACCTCATTTCATGTAAATCAATATAATGTTACTGATTTTAATGTTGCTATATAAATATAAAGTTGCTGGGGACATAGAAAAATTCCACTGATGTAATTCAAAATAGCAATTCAAAATGGTCCATAAAATGAAAACGACAACTTTCAATAGGAAATATTTAATGAAAAGCAATAATCTGATACCCACTTATGTTTACAGATGAAAACAAATAAATAAATAAAAAAACAAGTCTCGTTCTCAAGAATTAATCTTTTAAGTCATCTCTGTAGAAATACTTTTAAAGTATCTATGCAGTGAATGACTCCAACAAAATAATATATATATATATATTTTTTTTCTCATAACTCTTTAGTTTTTTAATGCATGTTTGCTTAATAAAAAATGCCTGGGAACTCATGAGTACTTCACTAACTCCATCAATAGACCTATCATATCTGTATGGGAAAATAAAAAGAAAATGCAGAGGTATCATCTACTTAGAAACCAGCTGCTCCAGTTGAGGGTACATGTTAAGGCTGCAGCCAATATTTTGAACTTCAACCTCTAGGTTAGAATCATATCAAATTTGATTTTATGATCTTTCTGAGAAATATTGCAAATACTCCAGCTTGGGCAAAATGGCATCATCAGAATTTTCCTCTCACTAAGTGGCCTCAGCATGTCACTTGTATCCTGAAGGGAATAGACTGGCTCCTTGTCAAACATCAAATTGATTTTCAAATTGCTTTTATGGCTTATAAGGCAGTGCAGTTTGAGAAGTGTGTATTTATCAGAATTACTTTCTCTGCATGAGCCCAGTCTCTTTGAGATCATAAAAAGCAAAGTAAATTGGCAATTCTGGAATGTACAGTGGGGTAAAAACTCAGGAACACATATTCGGCTGTTTTACAGCTCAAATATGTAATTGATTCTCTGACCACAGTCTGTAATGTGACTTGATCCATACATATTTATGTAGCATTTCGGACAGCTGTACATGGTGAGTAGCATTTCTTTGTCTGTACATCTATATAGTCATCTAGATCAGGGCACAAGAACTGCCCCTGCAATATACTTTTAAGGAAAAGAATTTGGTCTGAAGGATGCCTCATAGATGAAAAGGAAAGGACTGGCTACTGTTTGTGTTGGAGTTTCTATAGGTGGAGTTTACCCATGAATGTGCAGAGGATTTGTCATGTCAGTAAGAAAGCTATGACCACTGAACATGCTATGCAGATTTCTTTGTATATATTCATAATTTTATATTTATATATACTGAGTCCAGACCAAAGGATGACTCTGCTTTGAATAGTCTCATTTTAGTATCCTTCAACCCACAGGCTTAATGTCGAAGACAATAGATTCAGCTCTTAAACACAACTTAGTTAAGGCCTGAGGAAATAAAATGCCCTTTCTTCTTAAAAATAAATAAATACATAAAATAAAATATTTCTTATTAAGTAATTTTAATATTGCAGTAGCAACTGAATACTCATTTGTTTAGACTGTACTTTAGTAAGTACACTAGTAAAAATTCTTCCGTTAAAGAGATTCTAAAATGAATACAAGAATCAAAAAACAATAACTGAGACTAAATTTCTGAGATTCTGTCAGAATTTGAAAAAAAAATATGAAAAAATGTTTTGAAAACAACATTTTCAAGCATATGGCTTCTTCTCAATGGGAAAAGAATGGATTTTGTAAAAAAGAATTCTGTCAAGCGTTTTATTAGAGCAGCCATTTGTTCTCAGTTTTAGGTGTTGTAGAACCAGAACCCAAATTCTGCGGTAATAGTAATGAAATTCTGTTGCCAGCATTATTTTTATTTCATCTCAATCTGTTATTGGTCATAATTATTTAAAATATTATGTCAACAAAATTTATTTGCACAAATTGAATGGGTTTAGGAAATGATAATAAAATAGTAACCATTCCCACTTTCAGTCAAAGACATCTGTGATATTAAGAGAGCTTAGAGATGAAGAACTGATGAGGTCTGTTGCATAAGGGAGTATGAAGTAAGTGAGAAGAGAAAGATTTGAAAAAAAAAAAAAAAGCAAAATTATATTTGGTTTGGATGTGCTTAAAATTTTATCCCATATTAGGATCCAACTATAGTCAACTTTTATTTTTATGCTGCTGTTATTCAGGTGATTCCCAGACTATACAAAATGAGATGTGTTTATTCTGACTCACTTTTTTTTTTTTTTTTTTTTTTTTTTCCCAGTAATGTCACTTACCAAAATTAAAGGAATGTTTAAATGTTCACCCATAGCTACACTAATATTTTATATTTTACTTATTTTATTTTATTTTATTTTTGAAAATAACTCTCATCAATTGTAAACCATCAGAACCATGTTATTTCAAGGCTGCTTTGAAACATCTTTATATAGAAAATGCCATGGTATTTTATAACATTCAAAGTTAAATGAACTGTTTGTAGATAATTGAGAGTTAAATAGTGAGAACCACATAAAATAATAATAAAAAAGGTTTATATATGCCGGAAATAATAATCAAGGAAATAAAAAATTAAGAGTAACCTCATTAATGTTTTTATCAGGCTACATTCTACCACATTCTCTGTTTCTGACTCTCCCAAGCTATGTAAAGGTTTTAGAGGAATACAGTTCACCTGCTTTCCTCTTACTGACTTTTGTTTCAAGAACATAAATTGTAATGTAATTGTAATCTTATTCAGTATTTTTATAATAGCTAACATAACGAGTTGTTGGTCTCACATGAAGGAGTTCAACAATTGTAACAATAAATATTTTTCAGCTTTTCAAAATAGATCTCACTGGCAATACATAAAATTATTTTTCAATTGTATTATTTATTTTTAATAACAAATACAAATCTTCATGTTGACATTTTCAGTATGACCATCAATTACCTTCATTAACATTATCTGAAGTGCTTTGAACTTTATAATGAGAAAGAGTGACTGTAATACCAATGAAATTAGATTGTATGTTTTCTCAACAATCTTTTTGAGTTAAGTTAAAAAAGTGTAAAAGATTATATTTTCAGGAACTTAAAAATAAATTAAAATGTCAGAAAAAACATTTCATTGAGTTAGAAATAAGCATTTTTTGACATTTCTCCTAAGTAAAAATATGTCAAAGTTTAAATCTTTGTTTTCTTCTGTAATGGGTTTCCATGTCAAGGGGGTGGGGGGCTGTGGGGGTGGCCTCTATGAGAAGAATCCAGAAGCTGCCCCATGCTAGATAAGGGCCAGTTTCTGCCATCTCCAAAGGGACTTACTGCTGGCCAGAGCCCAGACAATAAGCAATGTTGTTTGCACCTGTGTGAGGGCATATTTAAGAAAGGGAAAAAAGCTGCTGTACAACATCAGCTGGGAGAGAGAGGAGTGAGAAACAGCCCTGCAGACACCAAGGTCAGTGCAGAAGGAGGGCAGGAGGTGCTCCAGGCATAGAGCAGCAGTTCCCCTGCAGCCTGTGGAGAGGCCCCTGGTGGAGCAGGCTGTCCCCCTGCAGCCCATGGGTCCCACATGGAGCAGATCTCCATGTTGCAGCCCATGGAGGAGCCCCCAGTGGGGCAGGTGGATGTGGCCTGGAGGAGGCTGCAGCCCATGGAGAGGAGCCCTGCAGGAGCAGGCCCCAGACCAGAGCTGCAGCCCGTGGAGAGGAGCCCATGCAGGAGCAGGGTGTCTGGGGGAGGCTGCTGCCCGTGGGGAACCTGTGCTGGAGCACTTTGCTCCTGACAGATGGACCCCGTGATATGGACTCATATTGGAGGAGTTCTTGAAGAGCTGCTGCCTGTGGGAAACCCACGCAGGATCAGTTTGGGAAGGACAGCATCCTGTGGGAGGGACCCCATCTGGAGCAGGGGCAGAGAGTGACTGTGAAGGATTGTTGGAGACAAAGTGCTATAGACTGACTGTAGCCCCCATTCCCCAGTTCCCCTGCTCTGCTCCGGGGGAGGAGGTAGAAGAGGGTGGATGGGAGGGAAGATGTTTTATTTTTATCTATGTAATATTTTTGTTTCTCATTACTCTAGCTTGTTAGTAATAGCTAATAAAATTTATTAATCTCCCTACGCTGTCTGTTTTGCTTGTGGCAATAATGGATGAGTGATCTCCCCATACTTATCTCAACCCCTGAGCCCTTTCCATCATATTTGCTCCTCCTTTTTCTTTGAGGAGTAGGAGTGAGAGAACAGTTGTGGTGCTCAGCTGCCCAGAGCACTACTTCTCTACTGAACTTGCTCACATATTCAAAATTGTGATTCACGTTCTTTCATTATGACAGATATTTTGTTTTTGCCTTCAAAGAGACAAGAATTTGGCTTGCAGTAATGTATTATGTTTGTGACATATCAGCAGTTTTACATGATAAATCCAGAATTCCCTATTTCTGTCCAGGTATTTCACCCTGATTATGACAGCCTGTGCAACCATACTTACAGCATATTTATATATTTTTCATACAATTCCACCTAGAACATAAGTGATGTTACAACACAACAAGGTTTACTATGGGTCAGAGAGCTTATATATTTGATCTACATGAACACCATTATACAACAAACAAAGGGTAGAAATAGTTATGTTCAGTTTTAATACTATGAACCAATTAGTGAACATGAACAACCTGAGTCCAATACTTCAGTTTTGTTGCTTGATTTGAACGAAGTGTAATTGTAGCCTTGTATGGAATTTATGTATTCATTTTAAAATACGTTTCCCCAGTGAAGTATTCATGAACATTAATTCAATTTCTGAAAATTATTATTTTCTCTTTATTTTTATTTATGTATTTATTTATTTATTCCTTAAAATTTGTTCAATTAACCTTCCTGCTGGTAAGGAAGAGCAGTTGCACAAAGCAAATCAGAATGGCTAAATGTGCACATCTTTTGTAACACACAGAAAACAACAAAATGTTCTGAAGATGTTATTGCTGTACCTATGCAATTAGCTCCACTTAAAATAATTATGCTGTAGCATTTTTATTTTATAAGAGGATAAAGAGCTCTTAGCCAAGACCATTCACCTCTTTTCATTGAAAATGTAAAAGATATAGACTGAGGAAATTATTTGTAGTCCATGGTCATGAATTCAAACTCAAGAGACAAACAGATGAACAGATTTCCCTAAATTCATAGAAACTACGTCTTTAAGTGAGACCTATAACAGTATACCAAGCTCTAACATACAGCTTCATGCCATACAAGGGGAGAATTTGGACAATATAACACAGTAACATCCTGGTTTATGTTAAAAGCAAAAGGGAGTTGTAGCCACCCAGATGAGATGACCAGGACTTTTATACTGTTAAAATATACATTCTGCTTACTATAAAGTCAGTAAATCAATGACTTGGATAGAAATAGGATTCAGATTTATAGACTCATGGTCTTTACCTTCTGAACTATAGTGTGACGTGCACAAGATGTTTTAAAATAATATTTTCATTAGCACGGATTATAGCCTATGGGATCAGAAGTTTGTTTTCACAGCCTACTAGGGCAACTGATATGATCTTTTTTCCTCTTACCTTGTTCTGATTTCTGTGCAAAATGAAGTTACATGACATTTACAAGAGTGACACTAGAATGGTAAATGTATAGGCTATAACTTCATATGGCATAAATCATCATAGTTCCTCCAGATCTGCACTGATTTATACTGAACTGCAGTCTCATAAAAGTTCCTAACAAGCTGTGGTGGTTTTATTCGGATGGGCAGCCGAGATCCACCCCAGCCGCTCTCTCACTCCCCGCCTCCTCAAAGAGGAGGGGGAGAAAAAGTCAACACAAAGAGCTCGAGGTTTGAGATGAGAATGATTTAATTAAAGGGAAAGGGAATGGGGAGAGAAAGTAACAACAGAAACAACAAGGCCACGCGGAAGCACAGAGAGAAAGGAAAAATTATTCTTTACTTCCCATCAACAAGCGATGTTCGGCCACGTCCTGGGAAGCAGGGCCTCAAAACGCGTACCGGTTGTTCAGGAGAGAGCGAGCGAGAGAGAGAGAGCTCCCTCCCCCAGAAGAGCCCCCTTTATTGCTGAGTGTGACATCAGGTGTTATGGAATAAGGGATGGAGGTAGTAGGTATTTCTTAAAATTAATGAAAGCTTGTCAAACTTGAATATCTATAATTTATTCTGATAAAGTGTGTTTTGGGGAAGAGAGTTCAGCGTGGTCACCTTCATGCTTTATTTATACTGTCAAAATAAAGCTTTCAAATTTGAAAACCTCATATTAAGTATTTATAATATATTTAAAACTTTTATGATAATTTAAATTGATTAAGCTTAAAGAATTTAGAAAGCCCCCCAAAAAGGCAGATTTATGAATGAGAGGACTTTAACATCTATTCTTTCACAGCATTGAAGCTCATATAAACAAATACAGTGAATTCCAGCAGTTTTACTCCTTGGACGTCACAGATTCATTATTTTTTTTCCTTCATCTGCAATAATAGGACCTACATATATCTTAAAAACAAGATTTACTTTAGTCCTCAAACTATATAATTCCAAACTATAATTCCCAAGCTTCTCCCACATAGATAGCAAAAACATTCATATTTTTTAGATAAGGCAATTTTCTTCAAATGACAAACTTTTGTGAAACATTAAAATATTCTATTTTACCATAAACTTCATATCTGTTTTCAGTAATACTTCAACCCAACTTTTTTGACCTGTCCATTCCAGCTCTGGATGCAGCACAATCCCACTCTTTCACATTTTCTGAGATCTGTTTTGCAAGTGTCAAACCACTTCTGCCCATCATTTCTTAATGATACAGAAGCCTACCAGCTGTAGGCTTCAAGTTAAAATAATAACATAGAATATGCCAACACAAAGACTGTCAAATAATCCTATGCACCTAACACTGTAATTGCAAGCAAATCTGTTTTCATAAGCATGTTTTCCTAGGGTTAAAATAAGGGTTAAAATACTGGCATGGGTACATAAACTAAAGGTGAGAAAGTATTTCAAAGGAGCTGAAAGTGAATAAACCTTTAAAAATACACAAATTATTAATAAATATGCCTTCTTCTGCTTATCTCTCTGAGACATGATCTTTCCCAGCCTAGGACCCACAGTGATAAAAGACTTAGCAAGAAAAATCCCCAGCTTCCATTCAGCATTGCTATACATTTTCAGTGTTTCTTCATTATGATAGAGTTGTTTAAATGTTTAAGAAATTTCCTAAGTTCTAGAAAGGAGTCAATATGTGTCATTCAGGAAGACATTACAAGATATTGAGAAGACTAATTTTAACTAGAATTATAATTATTAGAATTATAATGGAAGGGACCTGCAAAGATCTTAGAGTCCAACCACCTGATTACTTCAGGGCTAATCAAAAGTTAAATAATATTGATGAGAACATTGTCCAAATAACTCTTTAACACTGACAGGCATGAGGCACTAGCCACCTTGTTAGGAAGCCTGTTCCACTCTTTGACCACCCTCATCATAAAAAATAAAATAAATAATTGCCAATATCCAGTCTGACCCTCCCCTTTTTCATCTTTGTACCATTTCTGCACATCCTGTCATTGATTACCAGGGAGAAGAAATTGGCATTTTCCACTCCATTTCACCTCCTCAAGAAGTTGTAGAGAGCTATAAGGTCACCTTTTAGCCTCCTTTTCTATAAACTAGACAGAACAAGTGTCCTCAGCCTCTCCTCATGACTTCCAGACGTTTCACAGCTTTGTTGATATCCTCTGGATGCTTTCAAGTATTTGATCTTCCTTTTTCTATTATGGAGCTCAGATCTTCACACAATATTTAAGGTGAGGCTATACCAACACTAAATATATCAGAAGAATCACCTCTTTTGACTGGTTAGCTATGCTGTTTAATGCACCCCAAAATGTGGTTTGCCCTCTTGGCTGCCAGGGCACACTTCTGACTCATGTTGAGCGTACTGTTGATCAACATTCACAAATTCCTTTCCACTGAGTTGCTCCCCAGGCACTTGTCTCCCAGTTTCTACCTGTGTCTAACTCCATCCTGGGTGCAGAACCCAGCATTTACTTTTGTTGAATATCATGCCTTAATGATTGCCCAGTACTCCAATTTATCTAGATCATTCTGAAAAGCCTCTCATCCCACCGGAGAGTCAACAGCACCTCCCATTATCATCAGCAGACATGCTGAGGATGCATTCAACTTCAGTAGCAAGGTCATTAATAAAAATGTTGGATAGAAAGGGTCCTAGAATTGAACGCTGGGGAACACTGCTAATGACAGACCAGCAGCCATATGTGGCCCCAGTTACTAAAACTCTTTGAGCTCTACTGACCAGCATCATCCAGCATAGTGTGAACCTGTTTTATCTCAGTTGAACAATTTGCGCAGAAGGATGCCATGACATTATATTGCTATAATATCAAAGGCTTTACTAAAATCCAGAAAGATTACATCCACTACCTTCCCTTCATCTACCAAGCAGGTAGGTTATCATAGGAGACCAAACTACTAAGACAGGACTTTCCCTTCATGAACCCATGTTGACAATGCTTGATAATTGCTTTGTTCTTTAATTGCCTTTCAATAGCCTCCAGGATAATCTTCATAACTTTTTGGGGGTCTGAAGTTAAATTAAGAGGTCTGTAGTTTCCTGGGTCTTCTCTTGTGTCCTTTATGTAGATGGGTATAATATTGACTATAGCAGACCAAGTTCAAGGAACAAGCTGTTCAAACCTGGTTAACCTGAGTGCAGTTTATAGCTTAATGTGCATACATCAAACATACAATGCCTGGAAAAGAGTATAAAGGTGTACTTTTGCTTTTGGAATATACACTTTTATTTGTAAGTTTACAGGATTTATAAACATGTATGAACATCTCCAGTAGTCTAGTGTATGAAAGGCTGCAGGATCTTTTTGTTCTGTAAGTATATAGCCTCATTATGGGTATATTTTTTTGAAAAAGGGAAAGATAATAGCAATCAGTTTGGAGAAAATACAGTGATCATCAAAAGATTCAGACTGTCCATCAACTAAGTGATTCTGCATCTACTTCATGAAAGGAACAGAGTTACGTCTTTGCACTAAAGATTTGGATGTAAACCAGTGTGGCAGGATTTTGTTGTGCATTTATACTTTTTTTTTTTTTTTTTTTTTTTAATAAAATAGTCAAAGTCTGGATGATGAAGATAAATACAGAATAGCAACAATACAGAAATATTTAATAATGAACCATGAGGGTGGTTTAATGAACCACCAACTCAAAAGCAAACAAACAAATGAAAACAAAATCTGCAGATTGTAAATATCTTTAATTATTTTAATTTCAAGCTGATGTAGAATAAGTAGGAAGGGAAAGAAAGTTCTGGGAAAAAAAAAAAAAAAAAAAAAAAGTCTGTAAATCCTTTACTAAAAACTGTCCTACAAGTAAAATAGTTGACAATTGACTTCAAGAAAAGAAAAAATAGAATAAAAATCATCCTCTGCTACTCCTTACTAAGGTGCCCAGAACTCTATAATTTATATGAAGTTCAGACTAGTCTCTGAAAACTAGGATTTTGGGGGTGGGGATGGGGAGGATTTTTTAATGCTCTCAGATTCCTGTTGGTGAAAGGTTATACTTTTTTTTTTTTTTTTTTGTGTGTGTGTGTGTGTGTGTGTGTGTGTGTGTAGCTAACCTGAGCTACGGTACCCTTACTGTCTGAATATGAAATATGTACTTCTGAGTGAGTGTGCCTGTTATAACTATACATACTTCAGCAAAAACATACGTGAAGTAGTGATATGAGTAGTCTGTTTATGTATATCTCATATATAACTATTTTAAATTGAAGAAAATCACTCCTAAAAGCCAAAATAGTGCTACATATTGATGTAGAGTGAGAATTATCTGGGCTTTTTGTAGTGTTTTCCTTTTGTTATTTCTATAAATATTTCAATCAATTTCTAATTTTCAAAATAAAATAAAATGCACTATAATTTAAACAAAAATGTCTCAGGGCACCAGCTCTGCACCTCTTCTTTTTAGAGAAATCTTGACAGTATTAAGGAAAAGAACAAAACAAAACAAAACAAAACAAAAAACTATCTATAATGAAAATACATAAATAGCTAAAAATGCCATATTAGAAAAAAAGTAAGGAAACTGAATTTCAAAGACTGAACAGCATGGATGAGTAGAAAAAAAGTGTAGTACATATTTTTAGAATATATTCAGTACATTTATCTACTTTATAGAAGCTTTAAAATAGTAGTATATTAAAGTTTTCTTTGACAATATTCAATAACAATCAAAATGTTTATATTCCTTTAAAAATAAAAGAGAATATCACAAAATATGTTGTTTCCAGTGTCAAAAACTACTGTCATAAAGAAAAAAAAAAAAAAGCAGATGAAAAAAAGATAACTACATTTTCTCTGTTTAGTCAAATTTTTTCTTTGTACTCCTAAAGACATTAGGGATGCTTAGGGAAATGGGAAGAGCTTAGACAATTGTAGTGATAAAGGACTTATTCATCAAAACATGCCAAATGCATGTGTACGCTGAACATCCCTAACAATACCATTATTATTTTTTCCATACTTAGCTGAACATTATTTCATATTAACAAATGGAAGATCATAGCATTACTTTTGAGGATGACAAGGATCGCTGGCATTTTTGAAAACCATGCAATTACCAATAATGTAAGCATAAGTAAAGTGCTAAGAAAGCTGAATTTCCCCCATTTTAGGGATAGCATGGGTCATATCGCTTCCTAGACAAATAATGGAAAATAGGATTTTTCTCTGGACGTGTATACTCTTTTATTTGTACATATGGTCTTTCTCCCATAGCAGAACACAGAAACATTTGGTGACAAAAGACAAAAGATGAAATTTTAATTTCAGGTACTCTGTTAGCAAAACTTCTCCTGACTTTATTGGGGCTGGTTTCTATCATGAACATAATAAAATAATCTAATACATGATTCAATTTATTAAAAATATTATTCTGCAGCTACAAGAATTAAAAAATAAAAATAAATAAATAAATAAACTGAAGCCACAATGTACTTTCTGTTTCTTGGTCTTAATTTTCATTTTAAATGTATTCTGAAATCTTAAAGTATAACAGTTATTTTTCTCACTGTGGCAGCATATGTCTTTTAGAGGTTTTGCAGCTTACTGCATCCATATTCCTGAGCAAACAGCAGTGCTTTCTTGTGCAATATCAGGGAAGATCAAATGCTTAGAAATAGAAGAAACAAAGTCAAGTCTCTACACAAATTGTAATCTACTATGGACAAATATCCTTCAACAGAGGAAACCCCAAAACAAAGTTAAAAAAATAAAATAAAATAAAATAAAATAAAATAAAATAAAATAAAATAAAATAAAATAAAATAAAATAAAAGTTAAGTGAGTTTAAGCAAATAGATTCATAAGCAAACTGGATGCCTGCCCATAAGTCCATGATCCCTGATAGAATGGACCCACGAGTGCAGAGGGAGCTGGATGATGTCATTTCATAGACACTTCCAGTAAGCTTTGACACATGATGAGAGGGAGTGGTGTTGAAGGGAGAGATGCCTGTAAAATAAAGGATCAATGACTCTATCTGAGTTTTGAGAGTCCTAAGAAACACTTTTATTGGTGTCTCCAATGTTCCTTTTTTATATACCTAACAATGTAAGAGATCTTACTGATGTTACCATTTGGCATGTTTTATTTATTTTATTTTATTTATTTATTTGGGGGGAGGGGGAGGAGATTAATGTCAGTTTATAATTTAGATAGGCTGGAGCGGGATACCTATTAACTTCATGCTGAAGATTATCAGATCCTGAAAATAAGTGTTCATGAAGCCATGCCAATTTATACCAGCTGAGACAATAGCCCACTAAACCCCTATTTTCTTCATGTGTCCATAGCTTGCTGAGTGGAGAAGGTTAAATTGTTATTTTCTGGATCATTACTATTTCTGAAGGCAGATTTTTGAATTCTCTCATACATAAATTTACATAGCAAGGCAAACTTCTCCAATCTATAACTACACATTTCAGAATCTCCCAGGGATAACATTTGGAAATCACAATTTTGATTAACAGATTTTTTTTTTTTTCAGAATGAACTTTTTAAATGTCTCTGGAATACTGTCACTGATACAGGGATAATGGATGCACCAGGAAAATAAGGAAGGAAAAATTCTCTTTGTTTTCTTCCTGAAAAGGTTCACTTTCTCCAAAGATAAATTTGTTTAACATATGCAAAGTGAAATTTGATAAAATGGCTAACAGGCTTCAAATAACTTCCTATTTTTTTTTTTTAGTAATTTTCAACAGAAAAATGTAATGAAGAGAAGAATAAAATCCTATCATTGTTTGCATTCAAATAATAGTATAATATCTTAAAGCAGCTTCATACCCTCATAAATTTTCCATGGGTATCTGACATTTTCACCCGCTTTGTCCTATTGTTGTCTGCTGTCTTGTAAAGTGTAACAGTGTAATTCATCTGCGTCTATACACACCAGCTTTCTGACAACAATTAAAATTGTCATGTAGAAGCATTCTGAGATAAAATCTTATAATTGCAGACTGATGCACTGGCTAAAGGGATATACATTTGGGTAGTCCCTGGGCTGAAACACTGCTGGTTTCTCTGCCTCTGAAATTATTGGCAATCTCATAGCCCATATCTACCAGCTGAGAGGATGCTGTGCCAACTGGTGGCAGGCTTCAAAAGGTTTAGAAAAAACATCAGTGTAATTGTCATCTTTAATACTGAAAAGTACTTAGATGTCATTGTGATAAGCGTGATATAAACTGTAGGAATAGAAAAGAGCCAGAAGTGTCTTTGAAGAGGCATTCTGCCCTCACTATCTCCTGCTGCTTTTAACTGCCTGTAACAAGAAAATTTATAAAAACAGATGAGTAACAACACATCAAGTCCAAAACATTATGGGAAAAACTTCAGTGAATTATTCTGATTCCTTGTCCTACACTTAAACAGGTAACTGGGACAAAGCCAAGAGGTGTCAGAAGTTCCCGGGATTAGATGGCTGCAGGATGAGACTGCTCCCTGGGAGAGCCAAGAAGTGGAAGGATACAAATAAACAGTTGGTTGTTTGGACCCCAAAACTATTGGAGTCTTTTTTGTTATTGGTATCTTTCTTTGTTGTGGGGTGGACAAGAGAAAAACTCATATTCTCAATATACAGCATCTTTCAAACAAGCACAGAAGTATTAGTCATGTTACATAGCATTAGCCTGATTGTAATTAGCTATTTCCATAAAGTGATTAAAGATTCCTTGGAGCAGATTAAGAGGCAAGATGATTCCCCAGCCTTGAGGTTGGTGCCCTTTGCCAGGGGTTGGTGATGACGTCTCTGTTTGAGGAACTGTGGAGCTGTACTTCTGCAGTATGCCATGCCCCATGCCTTGTTCCCCACATCTCTTCCTAAGAGCCTGCTGGCATGTCTTCATGTGGAGTCAGGGAAGTCCAGCCAATATTTGAGCCTAGAGGGGGGTCCCCCATGTGTTGAATCTAAAAATAGTCCTTACACCTAAGCACCTAAATAGGCTGAAATTGTCCTTAGAATAAAGATTAGAAGACTGGATTTTCCTTCCCTAACCTGCAAATTAAGGGGCCAAACTGAGGCAGTATTTATTGTTATTAAAAACAAAACAAAACAAAGAAACAAACAAAAAAGAAAACAGCAAAGGGTACATTGTATTTGAAGCTTCATGTAAAGGAAACCTTGTTCATTAAAATACGTAATGAATTATTATCTATAAACTCTCATTATCAAAACAACAACAGTCAGAAAGTGCAGTTTTTAGAGTATGTTCTGCACTACTAAGGGAAGGATGCATACTGAGCATTTGGAGCCCAGGTATGATGTCAGCATAAGGCACACCCTAAACTGTTGATAAGGTTGCAGATAGCAGCTCTTAACTGTTAAGTGTAAGTGCCTTTTTAGATCTGTTTGGTAAAAAGAATAATGCTTTTCCTTTGTTCACATAGTGTACTGTGATGTATTTACACTATAAATTGAGAGGAATTGATTAAAGCACTATTAAAACAAGTTATTCATAAAATAACAATTCAAAACCAGCTGCTTATGCATCTTTATTTAGTAAGCAACATACACTGTTTGGTTACTTGTGGAGGTATAGCACATACAAAATAGATCCAGCAGTCTTCCCATATTTTACTGAGTTACTTGAAAGGATGTATTTTATTGTGGCATAACACTGAAATGATTTTAATTCAACCCCAAGTAAATATATTCCTTTCTAAATTTCTCTAAGATTATAGTTACTTTATAATTCATGCAAATAAGGCTAATGAGGTTCACTAGTTTAATAACATCTTTTTCTAATCTCAGAAGAAATTGCCATCAGCCACTTAGTGTAGATTGGTCATTGGTGTACATTTGACGAAAACAAAATATCTATGCTAATGAAAATGCAAATGTATTTGTATTTCATTTGTATTTACTTATAGCAGGTGTCTGTAATGTTTAGTGTTTTTTTATACTGAACAAAGTTAATAGCTGGAGATTAAATTACCCACAGAAAAAGATTTTATAAAAAATAATACCACAGATTGCACCACACATCTCCTGGCAAGTTAAACACCACTCTGCCATGGAATGCAGTTAGTGGAAAGATTTCCTGACCTCACAATACTGTCTTTATCTCCAAAGGTTTTGAACCAAGGTATTTCTAAACAGTGCAGACAAACTGTGGTCTTCTACTGCAAATTCTGTAGAACTACATGTACAATATCTTCTTTTTATGTCCTGCAAAAGATCTGAAGGGCCCAAATGTGTGATAAAATGGATGTGATTTTCCAGTGCATTTTATATTTGTCTACATTTTTTTTATCCACTCCCTATTAAATTTTCTTTTTATAGACTTTTTATAATGGAAGATTGAGTCTTTTCCCTCAAATGATTCTCTTGAGGAAAAAATCCCAAACATATTTTAAATATTAATATAACACAATAATAAAAAATACAGTTGTTATTGTTTTTCTGGGAGAGCCCAACTACTGATCTCTCCAAGTGGAGATCTAAATTTCCTCAATTTCTTTAGTAGAAATCAGTAACTAAATGTATGGAAATGCCTTAATGCCCTGTGTTATAATAAGCTTAGAATGATATTTACATGTCTAGAATTCTATTAATAACTAGTATTAATTTGTAAGTATAAGGCAAAAACACATATAAATATAACAGTGTTTTATGGATGACCCAGGTTTATGAGAAGTGCAAAAAGTAAATTATTTTAGAAAGATTATGAAGATGAAATCTTCAATAAAAATAAAAGCACTTTGAAAACATAAAATATGATCTTGATTTGAAAGCCTTAATTCCTTTGCCATTTCAAGGATTTGAAATACAAACAAACAAACAAACAAACAAAACTCTGTCTTCAAAACACTAGCTCCATCCCTAAATTAATTGCTGAATTTCTCTTCTAGTGAAACTCTAACATCAGTCTTGCGAGACACACAAGACAGCCTGTTCACAATTGCCTCCACTAGCTTTTACCAGTAGGAGAAGGAAGCATGTATTATGTGTCCTGAACTCCTGAACGATGGCATAAACTTACTTTCTACACACACACACACACACACACACACACACACACACACAGTACCATAATCAGATAAAATACTCTGGATAAGAAAGGTCATTGATCTATGAATTTATAATGCTTAAAACCTGTTCTCTGTACTTTTTGGTATACTATAATATGTATAGTGTAAACATAGACTTGAAAGTGTAAATGAATCCTTTATCAAAGGAGTGTAGAGAAGGAGTGCTCTAGCTGGTTTTCTGTTTTTCATTATTATTATTATTATTATTAATTATTATTATTACTATTATCAGAGGCTATTAAAAATTTCTTTTGTAAGGTATGCCTATAAGTAAGTAAATGGCTGAATTAAATTTACACTGAAGACACAGACTTTCCTCGAGTATATTCTCTTTATGACCCCAAGAAATATATCCTTTTACAAACTGAAAGAAAATCTAGAGAAAACAAAAAATCTATAGCGTAGATCTATTACATAATGAGAAAATATGTAAAACAGCACAATCAAAACATAAAATTTAAGCTCTTTCTGGGACAGTTTAGTTTGTATTGTTTGATGATGGGTAGACAGAAACAGGTAGAATTAGAGAATAACCTAAGTTAGAAGGGATTCAAAAAGATCAGCAAGTCCAACTCCTGGCTCCACATGGGGCTATGTAAATATTAAACCATATGTCTGAGAGTATTTCCCAAATGCTTCTTGAACTCCAGAAGGCTTGGTGCCTTGACCACTTCCCTAGGGAACATTTTCCAGTGCTCAAACACCCTCTCAGTGAAGAACATTTTCCTAATATCCAGTCTGAGCCTCACCTATCCCAGTTTCGTGCTGGTCACAAGAGATAAGAGATTAGCACTTCCTGCTCTGCTTTCCCTTCTGAGGAAGCTGTAGGCCACCATAAGGTCTCCCCTCAGTCTTCTCTTCTTTAGGCTGAACAAACCAAGTGACCTCAGGAACTCCTCATACATCTTCCTTTCTAAACCCTTCATCTTTGTTGCTTTCCTTTGGACAATCTCTAATAGTCTGATATCTTTCTTATATTGTGGCTACCTTCTATAACCAAGAAGTGTCAGATGACCGAACATGGATTAGTATTTAATGAAGAGAATAATAAAGGAAACAAACATGAAAAGAAAATTGAAAATCAATAAATGTAATATATTGATTTTTTTTTTTTTAAGTATAATCTTAAAACAAACAAACAAAAAACAAAAAAGAAAAATTAATAAATAAGACAGTTGTGGGGCCCTTATCTAACATGTGGGAGCTTCTGGATTCTTTTCAATGAAGATACCCCTAAGCCCCCCCCCCC
>CM021766.1:101423479-101438784 GCA_011076525.1 Nettapus auritus | reverse complement strand
TTCAGCTTTAGGTTTGTTTTGTTTTGGTTGGTTTGTTGGTTGGTTGGTTTCATTTATTTATTTTTATTTATTTATTTATTTATTTATTTTTTTGAGCGGGGTGGGATTATATATATACATATTTTTTTACATCAAGCCTAGCTTACTATCAGCCAGGGAAACTATCATGTAGGCCCTGAGGTTTATTCAGAAAACCACACAGTATTCAAACAGCCTAAACTGTCAGTATATTAAATAATCTCTGCTTTTGCTCTCTAGTTATATTCTCTCATCTTTCTTAGTGGACATAACACTGATGCAAAAAGAACAAATCTCATTCTTTGTATCTGAGAAATAGTAAAAAAATAAATAATAAAATTAAAAAATCAAGTATTTGATACAAGAAAACACAACCCAGGTTTTTCATACAGAGCACAGATATCTCATCATAAAGAAAACATGTTTCTTTTCCTTCTTGTCCTCTCCATCCCAACAAGCTTGGATAATGTATGAAGTTTATTGCTTTAGTAGGATGAGTTGGGTAACAAATTGCCGTCGTGTGCTCCCTAGTGCTGTAGAAATGTGTATCTGCTTTCCATATGGACAGCACTGCTGACAGCAGGTCGTTTTGTTTAAGTTTGGACCTTATCACCAGCAAGGAGGATCAGGTAAGTATTTCTTGCCACTGTTAAGCTCTGCCTCCTTTAAGGGTAAGCTGGTTATTTCATTTGCAGCTCACATTCTGTGACTCTCCTACAGAGACCACTGAAATCTCTGAACAGCAGGAGATGCATTGTAATGGAGAAGGAATAAAAGTTCTGTCCATAACCTCTATTTTTTTTTTTAATATAAGAATCTTTCTTAATTCTTTTCCTTAAAGATATATATATTTTTTTTCATTTCTCAGTTTGTGCAGCCTTTCAAAGCTCATCATTTATGGCAATAACTTTTATATATTAGCTGGGATATCTTACTCTACATTCTTTTTATTTATAACAATAATAATGACAAAACAAAAGAAGCAGCTGCTCAACTGCATTAAATTGTCTGGCTTTCCATGCTCTGTTCAGAGTAAAAATAGCTGAAGTTTATTTCATAAAGTGCCTGTTTTCAGGATATAGCCTGCCCAACATGAGTACTGCTGAAAGAGAGAAATTAACCTTTGCTCTTTCATGGCTTGTTTGAAGTGCTCAACTACTTTCCCATAACTTTCTGCAATTTCTGGCCTCTAGTTTCTGTAAGTCTTATGTGACCAATTAGAAAACAGAGAACCACTTGAAGAAACAAGTAATTTATAATGAAAGGTTCACTTCTGCAATTTGCAGTGTTATTGTATGCTGTTAGAGTAGTTAACTCACAAAATATTAATGTCTGTTCCCCTGAGAAGCTGCTTTTTTGAATTTGACCTCTAAGAGTAAAAGAATCCTCACAGAATAAGTCAGGGCTAGGCTAATGTTAGAACATCTCTCTGCAGAGAGGTACAGATGTAGGTTTTTCAGTGCAGCCACCTGTAAGCAAGTTACAATTTTGAAGCTGCCTACTGGAGCTGGGTTTAGACCCAGTTAGTATACTTTCTTATATAAAGGCTTGTTCTTGTGCCAGAGCATACTATACAACTTTTTATGCTGCATTATATATCACTTTACACAGCATTTATTTATTATTATTATTATTTTTGATGAACTTGTCATGCCTTCTTGGGCACAGAAGATCTTATTGTCCACATATGCATTAAAGTAAAAAATCTCCAGCTTCTGAAGAGTGTGGATCAATATCCACAGGCCAACTATTTGTTCTTTCACTTAGCTTTACCATGGCTATAATATTAGTACTTGGTCATGAGGCAGATACACATTGCACTTAAAATAGGATAGATGGATAAAAAATGGTGTGAGTTTGAATAGCCTATAATTCAACTGAATTGATGGGCATTTCTGAGACAAAAATAACTAGTCTAGGTGGAACTGTCTTAGAATACACAGGTCTTAAGAATTCTACTGTTTTAGGAAAAGTATCAACTGAAAGCATCAAATATTTTAGCTTATCACTTACATATCAATAATAAAAATTAGAATAAAATAATTATTTAATAAGCAGAGAACAGTCACCTTTTACAGACTGAATACTCCAGGCTGCTGTTGGGTGATGACTGGTTAGTTTGCGATTCAAAACTTAACCCTCAGAACTATATAAAGGGGCTTTTTCTATGCATGATTTTTCTTATTTCACTAATATCCTCAAATTAATGCCAAGTTTTAAGCCAGTAAGTTTCAAAAAATGTGATAATACTATTGTTTACTTTTAAGGTCTCATTATTTACTTTTTCTCCTCTTGTCCTTGAGATGAACCTGCACAGATAAGCCACAAACAGGCCTGATTTATTTAACAGAGGACAATGCATTAATAGCCATGTGTGATTCAAGAAAAAATTCACCTGGAGAAAACAAACAAACAAAAAAAAAAACATGAAATACTGAAGTTTGCAAGCTTTATATATTTTGAAATGTATTCTTTAGGACAAACAAGAATTGTTTTCAGAATTAGTTTACAGAAAGCTGGGAAAAAAAAAAAAAAAAAGGTAGAAGTAGAATAAAGATATTTCATATGAGAACAGTGTATTTCTAACCAAAGTGTTCAACTGAAAACTGACATAAACTTATTAAAACCTAGAATTAAAAATCCCATCCTGCTGCCACTGAAAAGTTAATCACAGTGTGAAGCTAATCCTGGATATCAGGATTTTCCCACCAATAAGCTCTGTGGTATATAAAGTAGACCCTTACAGTAGCACATCTATGCTTTACATGCTAAGACTTGAACCCATATGAACCATCTTAATGTTAAAAAAAAATAAAAAGAGAGAGAGAAAGGAAAAGAAAAAGAAACAGAACTACAATAATCAGCATTTAAGTTAATATAAGAGCATGAAAGGATCTATATAATCATATACTTAGTGGAAGCTGCTTGCACAGTAATTCTTGTTAAGCATTGACTCTTCTGGTCTCTTGTAAAGCAATAAAATTCACTGCTTAAATGATTTTTTTTTTTTTTCAATCAGCTGAAAAAAATTATAGTAGATATAGTCATAGTTCATTAGGATTGTTCCAATAACTTTGCAAAATAAGCTCAGTTCATAAGAGCTTTCAAATCTGTAAATAAGCATATGACAACAATGAAGACATTAAAACTGAATTTCACACAAAAAATTCTTAGTCTTACTGCTTTACTTTGATGTTTTGCAATGAGGTGCAGAAAGCTAATAGCAAACTGATAAGGTTCTCCATAAAGTTTTGATGTTAGTTCAGCAATGCAGAACAACATTAGTATGAAAATTTTGGAAAAATATTTTTAGAAGAAAGAAAAAACACACATTTCCAGGACAATACCAGTATGAAGGTATTGGACAAATAATTTCAAAGTTCTTTCAGTATTGTACCAGTTAAAATTAAACTGCTCAGTGTTAAAAAATGAGTGTAGCACTAATGAGCCCACGTTTCTCAGATACTCAGAACTTTCCAGTACAGCAACTCTTTAATGCTTTTTTTTCCCCACCCATTAGTCTAAGCAAAACTGCATGGTACATTACCACTAGTAAATAGCTGGATACTTGGAAAAAACAAACAAACAAACAAACAAAAAGTCACTATAAATATTTCTACAATTAAACTATTTTAAACTATTTTAAAGGCTTTCCTAAGATGGTTCTGCACAGAGTAAATTGTTGGAACGATTGGTTACCCCTAGCTGACAACCCCATTACATTAAAAAGAAAAATACCTTCTAAGAAAATCAGTAGATACCTTTATTTATTTACTTATTTATTTTTGCTTTTAATTATATATTATATATAATTTATACTTGTTTTGCATAGGACAGGGATAAGTATCTTTTGTGGTTTCTGTGTATCTGTTTTAGGTGACAGGACTTTAGAACGTGTTGAAAATTGGATAATTAGCTTTATAATGAGGAAACACGGTTAAAAGATAAAATAATAAAAATAAAAATAATAATAATAATAAAAAAAGACAATTGAGACCAAAGGGAGAAAGTTTTTAGAAATTATAATGTCAGAGTGAGGTGGACCATTGCCTGGAATGTGTCTCTGCTCAAAAATTAGCTTAAAAAACTGAAGATAGAACTGAAAAAAAAATGGTCCTCTGTCAGAGAATGATTTTTTTTTCTATATTTGTACTCTTTCCAAGTATGTACTTTTGAAATCTCATAGGATGGGTCAGGGTATAGTATCATTTCAAGATAATCATGGAGGAAAGAAATTTGACATTTGTATCTTGGATTCATCTATAAAACTTACTTTTGAATGCCTTTTCAAGATTTGTAAGTCATTTTTTGTTTGTTCTTATTTTTTGTTTTCAAACATAGTTTGTGACTTAATTTCTAACTTTAGTTTTGAATTTCATGCTTTCTGTGTTTTTCCTCCCTCTCTTCCCACATTCCTCTCTAACTTACAAGTTTTAGGTATTCCAATTCAATAGCTAATAAGAGCAGTAGTAGTAAGAAAGTAAGAATATAGAAAGCCTCTCCCCCCCCCCCTTTTTTTTTTTAAGGTACATTCACGTATGTTTTATTGCTCCTAACTGTGATCATACAAAGTAAGCAAGAGTTTCTGGTTTTAGGATTATGTTTTTTTATCTGAAAAACAAAAACAAAAACAAAAAACAAACAAACAAAAAAACAGCATGTATGTTTTCTCAACCTAAATATACACATTACAATATTGGAAAAAAAAAAAAAAAAAAGTTTACACCTCTTAAATCACAAACAAAACAAAACAAACAAACAAAGAAAAACAGAAAGACTATTCTTTGAGCTTATCTGTGTGCTAACAGCTTTCTAGATTACCAGATGTTATGCTATTTATTGTGTACCTGTCCTCCCTCCCAGCTAGAATATTTATGGATTTAACTTTTTGGCACACCTTGTCTCTAAAGTTAAATTGGCTAACATGTTGATTTCCCTTCTGAGTTAGCTAAGAAAAGGAAGTGACAGTGAATATCATATTTGCCTGTGAAACTCCACACTCAAGTAGTTGCTATATCCTTAAATTTAGTAGTGTCATTTGGATACCTGCATTTCTGTGTTTTGTTACTGCTGTTTTATTTAAATCTTCATTAATTCATTTTATTATTCATACGAATAAGTGAACTTTGTTTGTAGGTGTCTTGCTCTGACGGTCATAAAGTAACATTTCTTTACTATTTCAGCATATTGTAGAAGTGAGGTTGTTGGTCAGCCTCTGCCTCTAGCTTTGTCAGGTGTCTTTTGAGGGCAACCCTGCCGCTCAGCATACTGAATGATCCTCCTAGTTTGGCATTGTCCACTCTCTGAAGGTGCTTTCCATACCAGGACATTGTTGAAGATGATAAGCATTAACGACCCCTAAATTACATCAGTAGTCTGGTTACTGGTGAAGAATGTGCCACAACCCCTAGAGTCCAGTGGTCCAGCCAGTTTTTCATCCACAATGTAGTTCACCCATCCAATTATACTGATTTTTCCAGAGGCTCTGCCACTAAGTTTTATTTTATTAGGAAGCCTGATGGTAGATCTTGCCTATGAATAATGCTTTGTGCATGTTGGTCTTTTCCACATCCCTCATCATAGAACTGACTGTTTCATTCTCAATGAACCCACATTTTCTTTCTGTTCTCCTTTTGTAACCAATTCTTGTAGTTTAACTTGGCAGGCAGCTAAGCACCACACAGTAGTCCATTCCCTCCTCTCCCACAGACACACACAAATCCACCCCAGTGGGATGGAGGAGAGAATTGGAAAAAAAGGTAACACTCGTAAGTTGAGATAAAGACAGTTTAATAGGACAGAAAATTAAAGGAACAATAATTATTATTATGATAATAAAAGAATATACAAAACAAGCAATGCACAATGCAATTGGCCACCACACACTGATCAATGCCCATCCCATCCCAGAGCACTAATAGCCCACCCCATACTGGCTAATTCCCCCTGATTTTATCGTTCACCATGATGACACATGGAACATCCCTTTGGCCAGCCTTGGCCAGCTGTCCTGGCTGTGACCCCTCGAGCTTCTTGTGCACCCCCAAACTCCTTGATGGCAGGGCAATATGAGAATCTGAAGAGTCCTTGACATAGAGTAAGTACTGTTCTGCAACAACTAAAATATTGGTGTGTTATCAATAGTATTCTCATCCTAAATTCAAAACATGGCACCAAACCAGCTACTAGGAAGAAAATTAACTCTGTTTTAGCTGAAACTAGTGAAAGGACAAGTCCCTCTTGTCTTTCACATACCTCCAGAGTTTCAAAGCTACTTAATCTTTATTTTCCTAATTATATTCTCATATGCCTGAACAGCTTTTTTACATTCTTCCTGTACAGTCTGATTGTTCTTTCACCTTCTCCAGGCTTCTCTTTTGTATTTAAAATGCCAGGAATTCATTCATTCATCCATTCACCCAGCAGGGCCTTCTGCCATGTCTGTTCTGTTTCCTTCACAAATTATGTTTAAAACATAATTTTCCATATCTATAGTGAGGCTGTCCTTGATGATCAGCTAGCTCTTCCGGGCCCATTTCTTCTTCAGAGACATATACCAGGGTGTAATGCTTACCAGTTTACAAAATAAACTGAGATCAACTTTCCTGCAGTCTGTGAGCTCTGTTCTAGCTACTTGCTTGACTAATTTGCTTTAGAAACTTACAGTCTTCAAATCATGATAGCTAAGTGTCTTTCAATGAATCATCAGGTCTCTGAGCAATTCTAACTTATTCATGAGTATCTGATCTGGCAGAGCACCTCCTGTAACTAGCCCATCCAACTTGTACATCAAAGAGCTGCTGTCTGACATGCCAAAAATATGTATTGCTTTTGCACCCTACTGTGCTGCTCTCTGAGCAGATGCTGGGATAGTAGAAGAGTCCACTATGAGAATCAGTAAGACTTCTGTCTTTTTTTAACTTCTTTCTTTTTCACTTTTTTCTTTTCTCTTTTTTTTTTTTTTTTTTTTTTCCTGTGTGAACTGGCATATAGGTTTGATTAACTTTTCTTTAAAATACTCACTTAGAATTAAGAAACAAACAAACAAAAACAAACAAACAAAAAATGAACTAAACTACAGACTTCAAAATTATTTCAAATTATTAAAAATAAAAGTCAACAGGAATATGAGATCTGATCATCTGTATATTAAAATCCTGGTAATGTCTACCTTAGACATATATTTACCATTGTCAGCTCCCTGATAAGGGTGGAAAAAAATGCTTTACTTCTTAACACACTATCCTGAGCTTAAGATCTGTATTAAAATATGTATAATATGCCATAGTAAGAGAGTAAGAAAATGGAAAACATCTATGTTATAGCAGGAAAGTTTTTAAGTGTCTGTGAGAGTATTTTATGGCCTGCAAAGGGAGAATAAAGTTCCAAATTCTTCTTTTGTTAGAGCTTAAGTTGTGGAACTCTTGGTAAGATTCATTTCTGATTGTGTTTCTAACTGCATTATACAGTGGCATTTTGACCTGCTTGAACATTCTCAGACCAAAAAGTGAATGCCTGTCAGAATCTTACAGTCTGATACTTCAACAAGGTGGAGAAACCTGGAAAGCTAAAACCGATCTGTGTGGTCTCTAAAATTGTGAATATCACAAGGCACTTGTGGAAGAGTCAGTTTTTGCCCTGAACACTGTGAGGGAAAACTAGAAAGATGGTACAAACTGTATACAGTTCTCAGTGTTCAAAAGTATTATTCCTTTCCATTTACCCTGATACTTGTGCTATTTGTGCTTCATCCATGATATCAACATTGCTACTAGCAAGCAAAAATCTGCTTCAACCCCAAAGGACATGAGTTTTTAGAGTAGTCTGCTACAACAGCTATTTGGATTACTCTTGCAATGCAAGATTTGCATTGCAAGGTCCTCTTCCTGGACAGAAAAGAAAAAAAAAATAAAAAATAAAAGAAGAATCTTCTCTGGAAGATTTCTTTCATTCACTGTATGGTTCTCTTTTTTGGAATATTTTCTCTCTAACCATCAGGTGCTCACTGACTCTCTCTCTCTTTTCAATATCAATGGAAAATAAATTAACACAAACCAGATGTGCTAAGTATTGCAGACTACTAGTGTTTTTTGTTTGTTTGTTTGTTTTTTGGTTGGTTGGTGGTTTTTCTAAGGAGGAGTGAGGGAGTAGTTTAGTTCACAATAGTCACTGGAGAATTTTGTAATCATCTGAGTCCTCTTTCTTTTATCTAATATCTTTTTGTTTCTCCAAAATTAACTGTTGAATCTTAGTCATGGATTGTTATTTATGAAGCTTCTGTAAAGAAGAATTCTGTGAGACCTCCATTTGCTAATGCTTTCTATTTCCTTTAAAGCACAGCAAGGCATAAAAGAGAGGACAAGGTAGAGTTTACTTTAGCATGTGTAGGATATGTTACCTTGAGTGGTGCACTTAATTTTTATTTATTTATTTATTTATTTATTTATGTATTTATTTATTTTTGACACTCATGCACTTATGTTTACTCTTGGGAAAAAGCATCATAAACAAGAAACTAACATTTGCATTAATTTCGGTTCACATATGATCGCATGCAAAAAGTTATTCAAAGTGACCAAACTCAGGTGTTCAGAGCATTTATATTTTTAAATTACTTTATTATTCAGATACATCAAGAAAGCACAAGTAGAGTTAAAACAAAACAAAACAAAACAAAAAAACTGACAAAAATGAACAAACAAACAAAAAACATATGTGGTCCAGGGAGCTGGGCAGTGGACTGAATATTTCAGGGTTTACATCTTGTTTCCAGCTCAGGAGCTGACCAGCTGAATCACTTGACCTCGTTTTGCCTTGAACTCATGTCTCTATTGCAAAATAGCTACCTTCACAAATAGCAGACTTGGAAACCTTTAGCTGTTAGTAGGATACTATGAAACAATACTAATAATTCAAGATTAACAGGCACTATTTTCAAAGGAAAATATTTTTGGGGTTGTTAAAAATAATCCCAGCCATATAGGAAAGCAAGAAGGCCAAGCAAAGTCCTTATATCCCCATCAGGTTGGGGAAAGCAGATGAAGTTTTGGGGTGATTCATCAGGGGTTAGAGTTGTCAGTGACATGATGGAGATGTATTTGCAGGAGTTCTTCAGTGTGGAAAGTCTGCTATGTGTAAGCTGTTCCCATAAGGAAGGATTCCATGTTCATTTTGCAGTACTGGAGAGCGTCCAGACTACCCCAAAATTCTGAGACATTGGAGGAAGTGGCATGCTGGACTCACAGCAAAATGGAACTATAACTAACCTGCTAGGCTTCTGCTATAGTAAATACCATGAGACTAGCACTTCTAGACAGAGACTGAGCATTTGTTTTTGGGTGGTTGAATAACTTACACTAATTTTGATACGGTGAAAGTTGGGTGAGATGAACTGCAGTGAGTGTAAACATTTTTAGAGGCTAACTAGAATGGTTTTATATTCAGTCATGGTGGCAATGGCATAAGACTTTTGTGAGGATAAGCTGTTTTTACAAGAACGGCAATGAAGTATTACTAAAGTTGCAGTAATGCTTAATGATTCAAATTAAATATTTCTCAAGTCATTGTAATGAGTTTTTGAATTCATAAGTAATGCAAATAAACTGTCATTTGTAACAAATGAAATTAGGTTCACCATAATGAAATATGTGCATATTGAATTACACTATAAATCGAGATTTTTAAGGATAACATCTTCCATTTCCTCTTTTACATCTGTTGGGCACCTGGTTTGGTTTTGCCAAAGAGTTTGTAAGTATAGAAAAAAAAATTGTCCTATGAAAACTATTTAACAAGTAATATTAGAATTGCCTTTGAGTTAGTGTTTAAGTGAACATGTGATGTTAGAAAAAATATTAGTGTGATTGGTCAGTCTGACAAGAAAAAATGAACTGCCAATAATTAAGCTTTTAGGTAATCAATCTCAATCTAATTTCATGGTCAATACTTTCTTTTGTCTGTTTTACTATTTTGTACAGCTCTGGTTCACATATGATTTTCTGGGTTGCATCTTGTTGGCAGTTCATAGCGAATTTAGGAACTCGTCTTTCCTAATTACTCTAATGGGTAAATGACAACTATAATAGAAGATTTTTTTAAATAATTATTTCCAGACTGGATGATGTTGTATTTTGTGTCATTTTATTTTATACATTTTCTATTCTCTAATCTTCAAGGCTAGTCTCTGGTGTCCTCGGTATTAATAATGGAGCATATTTTTTGACATTTATAAGGTCAACATACAGAATCAGTATACAAAAAATTCTTGTTCCATCTCATAACTTACTGAAAAATTTGTTCAAGATGTCATTAGTGAAGTAAATTTTTTTCTGTGGAATTTGTAGTGTCACAAATGAATTTACTTAAACAATGTCAGAAGAGATCCATCATATGTTGAGATTCAACAAGGCTAATTGCTGGCTCCTGCACTTGGGTCACAACAACCCCATGCAAAGCTACAGACTGGGGGAAGAGTGTCTGGAAAGCTGCCTGGCAGAAAGGGACTGGGAGTATTGGTTCGATAGCCAGCTGAATATGAGCCAGCAGTGTGCTCAGTTGGTCATAAGTCCAAGAGCCTCCTGGCTTGTATCAGAAATGGTGTGGCCAGCAGGACTAGAGAAGTGATTGTCCATCTGTACTTGACTCCGGTGAGGCCGCACCTTGAGTACTGTGTTCAGTTTTGGGCCCCTCTCTACAAGAAGGATATGGAAGTGCTTGAACGAGTCCAGAGAAGGGCAATGAAGCTGGTGAAGGGTCTGGAGAACAAGTCTTATGAGGAGCAGCTGAGGGAGCTGGGACTGTTCAGCCTGGAGAAAAGGAGGCTCAGGAGAGATCTTACTGTACTTTACAATTACCTTAAAGGAGACTATAGTGAGGTGAGGTGAGGTTTCTTCTCCTAAGCACTATGTGATAAGACAAGAGGAAAAGGTCTTAAGTTGTGCAAGGGGAGGTTTAAGTTGGATATTAGGAAAAATATTTTCACTGAAAGGGTTGTGAAGCATTGGAACAGGCTGCTCAGGGAAAGAGCAGTCACCATCCCTGGAGGTCTTCAAAAAGCATGTAGATTTTAGTGGCATTGTTTAATGGTGGGATTGGCAATGACAGGTTAAAGATTGAAGTAAATGATCTTAGATGTCTTTTCCAACTTGAATTATTCTATGATTCTATATATCTATACATAGGCTTGCATATTTTTATGCTTTAATCCAATATTTTGTCATATTCTTTTGGTTGCATGCACATATGGAAATATTATTGTTTCTCTATAAACCAGTACTATTCAAACACCTACATTTGGAATATTATTTAAACTGTAAAAATTAATATTAATAAAGCATCCTGTAAACAACAGTTAATGTGTTTGAGGCATTATTATCCACTGATACCCTGCTCTCATCTCTGCTGTTGGAGAGTTTCTTGAAGTAGTGATGGTTCCTAATTTTATTTATTAATATTTGTTCTTAGTGTTATATAGGATCATAGAATACTGTGAGAGACCATGTCAAAGGCCTTGCTGAAGTCTAGGTAAACTACATCAACAGCCTTTCCCTCATCCACCAAGTGGGTCACCTGCCTATAGAAGGAGGTGAGGTTGGTCAGGCAGGACTTGCCTTTCATGAACCCATGCTGACTAGGCTCAATCCCCCAGCTGTCCCTCATATGCTACATGATTACATTCAAAATGCCCTGTTCCATCACCTTTCCTGGCATCGAGGTCAGGCTGACAGGCCTGTAGTTCCCCATCCCTTAAGACCATTCTTATAGATAGGCGTCACATTAACCAGTCTCCAGTCATCCAGGACCTCTCCAAATGACCATGACCACTGATAGATGACAGAAGGCAACCCAGCAATCACATCCACCTGCTCTCAACAACCTTGGGTGGATCCCATCTGGCCCCATGGTCTTGTGAGAGTCCAGGTGGAGCAGCAGGTCTCTAACTGTTTCCACCTGAACTGTGGGGGTTTCTTCTGCTTCTCATCCCAGACTTCCAGGTCAAGAGGCTGAGTATGCCAAGAATAAGTGGTCTGGCTAGCAAAGACAGATGTAAAGAAGGCATTAAGTACCTCAGACTTTTCTTTATCCTCTGTAGTCATATTCCCCCTCTGTGTCCAGTAAAGGATGGAGATTCTGCTTGACCCTCCTCTTACCACTAATATATTTGTAAAAAATAATTAATAAAAAAAATATCCTTGACCACAGTGGCCAGGTTGAACTCTTCCTAATTTTTTTCTCTGTATATGCTGGCAACTTCCTTGTACTCTCCTTGAGTTGCCTGCCCCTTCTTCCACCAGACATAAACTCTCTTTTTCTCCTGGACACTCAGCAAAAGTTCCATATTCAGCCATGCTGGTCTTGCCTGTCGGATCATCTTATGGCATGCAGGGACAGCCTGCTCCTGTGCCTTTAAGACTTCCTTCTTGAGGAGCATCCAGCCTTCTTGGACTCCTCTGCCCTTCAGAACTGACTCCCAAGAGATCCTCCCTAACAGCATCCTGAACTGCTCAAAGTCTGCCCTCTGGCAGTCCAGGGTAGCAGTCCTGACTTCACCAAGAATAGAGATCTGCCCTTTTGTGGTCACTCTGCACAAGACACTTTCTGACAACCCCTCTGGCATGTTCACTATCTGAGTCAGGAAGCACTCTTCCATGCACTCCAGGAACCTCCCAGACTGCTTCCTCTGGGCGGTATTGTATTTCCAGCATATGTTCAGGAAGCCGAATTCCCCCATGAGAACAAGCACCAGTAATTTCACAACTTCCACCAGCTGGTTATAGACCACCTCATCCATCTCTTCATCCTGATTTGGCAGTTTATAACAGAACCCCACAAGGATATTTGCCTTGTTGGCCAACCCCCTAATCCTTATCCACAGGGACTCTACCTTATCATTCCCAGCCCCAAGCTCAATAACTTCAAAACACTCTATAATATAGAGAGCCCTACCACCAATAGTCATCCATTGCAGCACTCCAGTCATGGGAGTGGTCCCACCACATTTCTACCACATTTGAGTGGTGGCAAGTAGGTCATAGTTTGCCTACTGCACAATGGCTTCCAGCTCTTGTGAGACCCCCCCTGGAATACTGCGTGCAGGCCTGGGGCCCCCAGCACAAGAAGGATATGAAGCTCTTGGGGTGGACCACTGAGATGATCAGAGGGCTGGAGCACCTCTCCTATGCAGAAAGGTTGAGGGAACTGGGCTTGTTTAGCTTGATGAAGAGAAGTCTCCAGGGAGACCTCATTGCGGCCTTACAGTACTTGAAGGGAGCATACAAGTAGGAGAGGGAGCATCTGTTTATACATGTTGATAGTGGTAGGACAAGGGGGAATGGTTTTAAACAGATTTAGGTTAGAAATCAGGACAAAATTTTTCACTCAGAGGGTGGTGAGGCACTGGAACAGGTTGCTCAGAGAAGGTGTGGATACTCCATCTCTGCAGGCATTCGAGGCCAGGCTGGATGCAGCTCTGGGCAGCCTGCTTTAGTGGTTGGCAACCCTGTCCAGAGCAGGGGGAGTTGGAAGTAGATGATCTTTAAGGTCCTTTTCAACCCACGCCATTCTATGATTCTATGATTCTATGATTTTTCCTGTTTGTTGCCCATGCTAAGTTCATTAGTGTAGATGCACTTCATTTGCACTGTTGCCCTCACCCCCAACCCTGGCATTGCTACATATGTAACTTCCATTGCCTTCAGATTTCCTCTTGAGTCTTATGCATATTTCTGCCTACTGATACAATATATTTATTGTGGGTAAAGTGTTTCATACTTACCTAAGCAATTTGTTCATATATATTTTATCATACCTATAGCTAATCTTACTGTTTTTTTGGATTCTGTGTATGATACAGAGAGCTGATATAGACCCATATATGAAGTGCTTTTTTTGTTTGTTTGTTTGTTTTTAAGGAAGAAAAACTATGCTAATTACTTTTGTAAAATAGATCAAATTTTTAATAAGCATTAATCCACTCTTTTTATGTTATAAAATATAGGTTTACCAATATTCTATTAGATAAATCTTACAGAGTTTACAATTAGGTACTTTATTATAACTATAATAATTATTATTTTTTGTATAACTTTTTTTTTTTTTTTTTTTTTTTTAAATTTTATTCTGGATCAAATGTAAAATGTAAAACCAAATAATCTCCTTCAACTTCTACTCCTTAGAGATCATATATTAGATCTGAATTTAAAGCATAAAATGCACATTGTCTTTTCAAAAATATTTTACACTTATCTGACAGGGTTAACTCATACTGTTAAGAATTAATGTTAAAACAACTACATTTTCAATGTGAATTTCAAAAGCAAAGTAAAGAATGCAGCTGAGAGAAAAGATGGTAGAAAAGTGAATTAAAGAATGAGGTTATCTTTGGTGGCAGGCAGGAGATTTTTCAGTCTTATAAAACAAACAAACAAACAAACAACCCTACATCCTGATGTACAAAATGAAAATCAAATGAAACCACTTAATTTTGGATGTAACAACAAATAAATCTTCCCTTTACAAAAAAGAGGCTGAAGTTTGAATATACTATGAAGTGATTTTTATAACTTCAAACAGATGAATGTTAAGCAGTTATTAAAATATGCATAAACTTCATTTCCTTGTCCTTTAAATAATAAAAACAATAACAAAACACTAAATCCCTGTGAGCAAGGACTGTAAAATTAAGCTTACCTGTTTTCATACATTTTACCGGTTCTTAACCTGTTACAGAAAAAATAAAAATAATAATAAAAAATCTACAGAGAAATCTCTCCAGAGTATTCATATGAAAAAGCAGTTTGTATGATCATAACTTGTTTGACCAGTTGATAAGACTTTATATTCCCTCAGGCAGGTCAAGAGCAGCTGGTTATATATTTACCATTTGTTACCATATTTCCACTCTTCACTTCAGCCCATAGAATACCTAATTCTAGCTAATGATACATTTTAAAAGGTAAAGATAATCACAGAATCACAGAATCACAGAATTTCTAGGTTGGAAGAGACCTCAAGATCATCGAGTCCAACCTCTGACCTAACACTAACAGTCCCCACTAAACCATATCCCTAAGCTCTACATCTAAACGTCTTTTAAAGACCTCCAGGGATGGTGACTCCACCACTTCCCTGGGCAGCGCGTTCCAATGTCTAACAACCCTTTCGGTAAAGAAGTTCTTCCTAAGATCCTACCTAAAATTCCCCTGGCGCAACTTAAGCCCATTCCCCCTCGTCCTGTCACCAGGCACGTGGGAGAACAGACCAACCCCCACCTCGCTACAGCCTCCTTT